>CM075978.1:126296323-126344463 GCA_038087875.1 Malacoraja senta | reverse complement strand
AGGAGGTGTGTAGCACTGGAGGTGTGTGTTTTCCACACTTCTATACCTCTTGCCTGATAGGAGAGGGGACAAGAGGGAGTGAACGGGATGCAACTCATCTTTGATTATGCTGGTTGCCTTGCCGAGGCAGCGTGAACTGTAAATGGAAGCAATGGAAGGGAAGTTGGTGTGATGGTCTGGGCTGCGTCCACAATTCTCTGTGATTTCCCATAGTCTTGTATGGAGCTGTTCCTAAACCATGCTGTGATGTATCCCAATAAAATGCTTTCTATGGCGCTTCTGTAGAAGCTGGTGAGGGTTGTTGGGGACATGCCAAACTTCCTAAGCCTTCAAAGGAAATAGAGGCGTAGGTGCAAATAGGACAAGTATTGAGATAAAGAGCTTTAAGCTTAGCAGTTTGAACAGTAATTTCTTCCCCAAATTCACTTTCTGCTGCATCCTATTATCAATATTGCCTGTTCCTTTTTCCTTGATTGTCAATCTTCCCATCACCATCCTGTGTCATCATTGTGCAAGATTCTTGATATTCTTCTTAAATCAAGAAGAATGAATCATTTCTTCTTGATTTATTAAACATCCCATCACTGGAGCCCTCCCCCTTCTATGTTGGGAAAGCCAGAATGTATTGCCCATCTCCACTCCCACTCAGAGGTGAGTTAACTGGCCATTGTAAATTGTCCCAAATGTGCAATTGACTGGTGGGACAGACTCATTGGGCTGAAGGGCCTGTTTCTGTGCTGTGTGATACTAAGAGCCTATCCCTTAAGGAATTGGGAGACTGTCTGATATGAAAGGTTTAGAGAGATGAACTTTAATTCTGTATAGGCACTCATTTCTTAAATTCAGCTATAAACTTCTGATTCAGATGTATCACTGATTTCATGTCAAGTGGCATAATGGGTTTTGGATTTATGTCAACCATTAATTAGGGATGTGAATTTTCAAAGATGTCATGGTGACTCCTTGAGATTATGCAAACGTTCCATGCCCTGGGTTTCTGGCTCCAGCACCTTTGTCTACCTTCAGTATAGTCATTCGTATGAGCTTGATGCTTGGGGAACATGGAGGGAGGTATCAGCCCAAGAAGTTCCTCACCTCTAGAAATATTTTCCCTGTCATTTGAACACAGCCCATTAATGGCCAGTGCAAGAGTCCAAGCAACAACTTCCATGATCTCATGGGAGGCACAAAAGCGCAGCGGTAGATTTGCTGCCTCAGCACCAGAGACCCAGGCTCCATCCTGACTACGGTGCTGTCTGTACGAAGTTTGTATGTTCTCTCTGTGACCACGTGGGTTTTCTCCGGGTGCTCCAGTTTTCTCCCACACTCCAAAAACGTGCAGGTTTGTAGTTTAATTGGATACTGTAAATTGTAACTTGTCCCTCATGTGTTAGATAGTGCTAGTGCACGGGGTGATGACTGGTTGGTGCGGACTTGGTTGGTTGATGGGCCTGTTTCCATGTTGTATCGCTAAAGTCTAGAGTCATTTAGGATACAATAAACGCTCGTTATGATGGACCATTGGGGGTGGTGGGAGGGGGGGGGAGGGAGTGATGGTGTTCATTATTGGGAATTGTCTGCTATAACCGGGTAAGGATTTGTCCCCCATTGACACCACTACCCGCACGCCGGGTCAGAATCCTGGAACGAAGATGGTTGCCCGGCATCACCTTGTCCAGCGTACCTGGGGAACGGCAGTAATCACTGCCCCTGCTGCTGACTCCAGAATTCACAGATCAAGAGCAAAACGGGAGGTCTGGCGAATAGGGGCGGCAGTGTGGCAGCGAGGTAACCCTGCCCCTCTCTAAAAGGGCTATCTCACTGTGGGAGTTGACCCACGAGTGACCCCGAGTGAAAGACTCGTGGTTGCGTACGATACTACAAGTTTATGATCCCGAGTTTAACCGAGTTCCCACGGGTATGTCTAAGTTTCCCGTTTACTTCTCATTTCTGCGATGTTCCAAGTTCGTCTCCCGAGTGTACCAAGTTCCTCTCCCGTTAATCTTGAGGCAACAATGTATATCGAAGTGTTTAAAAATCATCACATGTTAAAAAAACTGAGTGGTGATGGGTGGTGTAAAAGATTGTGATTATGGTCATGTTAAGAATTAAAAGTCATAAAATCAATGTGTGAAATGTGATTCTTATTTTTCATAGTCTCTCATAGTAAACAATGAGCGTATAGAGCCCAGGGAGAGGGGGAGAAAGGGACGTACACTCACAGAGGCAGAGTCTCTCAGCCTGTGTGAGAGGGAGGGAGGGAGGGAGAGAGAGACACACACACAAGGTGGATGTGAAATCTCACCTACCTGTTTCAGTGACAGGCACCCGCAGCCAGTGAATGAAGCCACCCCCATCTGTCTCCCCTCCTCTCCCTCCACTCTCCACCCTCTCTCCTCCACCCCACCCCCCTCACCCCCCCTCCCCCAATTTGGAAATGTCATCCCATCACCCATTCCTTCTCTCCAGAGATGCTGCCTGCCCTCTGAGTTAAAGAGTTCCCACTTGCAGCAGCAAAACAGGCCAGTAAACACAATACTCATAGATAATATACTAAACAAAGAAAATATATATTAAAAAATCCAGTATTATTGCAAAAATCCCAAAGTCCTTAGTGCAAACAAGGCAGTTTGTAGTTCATAATTTAGTTAGCATTTGTTGCATTCAAAAGCCCGATGGTTGTTGGGAAGAAGCTGTTCTTGAACCTGGAGGTCATGGTTTTCAGATTCTTATACCTTCTGCTCAGCAAGAATGAAATGAGAGCATGGCCTGGGTAGTGTGGGTCCATGACAATGCTGGCTGCCTTTTTGAGGCAGCACCTCCTATAGAACCCTTTGATTCAGTAAAGTTCAGTAAAGAGATCGGGAATCTGGCATCATGGCTTGACAATAAAACCCAGCCTTTAACATCCGCATAATGAAAGAGTTGGTGTTGTCCTACGGAACAGGGGTGCAGAGAGGTGAACACAACCCTGTCTTCTTCAACAGCACTGGTAGAGATGGCTTCTGGACGTGACTGGCAAACCTCAGATTAGGCTGCCATGAAGTGTCATAAAATGTTCTCACGCTGTTCCTCAATACTGGTTTGTCTTAAGGTTGTGAGCTCAGTCCCAAATACACAAAATTTATATATAAACTTAAAGCAATTTTTTCTTTTCTACCACTCTGTCACCTTATCAATAACTTGCTTAACTTTGTTAAGCAGAATTTGTCTTTAAAAAGTCTAAGTAACTGATATTTCTGTTCCTGATTATTGTTTCTAAAAAGAGTTCGCACGGTAGACTCACGAGTCACAAAGTTAAACGCACGGGCCACTACGTTCTTACAACGAGTTTAAAATGTTTCAAATTTTAACCTCAAGAGTATTTTATTCGTGAAAAGTTCAAACATGTTTGAACTTTTGCAAGAGTTAACATGTTTCACGTGTACCTCCCGTTAGCGCCAAGAGTCGCTAAGTTGCGTCCACGAGTTCTGACGTTCCCGCTACGTTAATTGTACGTGATTACCACGAGTTAAATTTGTTTTAAACTCGGGGTCACTCGTGGGTCAACTCGCACAGTGAGACAGACCTTTAAGTGAGATTCCCACAACCAACTACTCATAAGGGTGAAAGGACATTGAGCTTAAACGTTAATTCCGTTATTCCTTCCAAAGACACATACCTGCCTAATCTGCTGAGTGTACAGCGTTCTTAACAGCCAAAAAAATATTTTTGTTAGTAAGCTAAAAATACTAAAGGCTGTTACATTGTTTAACAGAGATAAGTGTCGATTGAAGCGATTGCCTTGTCAATATCAATGCCTTTTCAATTCTAATGCCTTGTCAATTTCAATAACCTATGTTCCTAAAGAGACAGTCCACTATAACCAAAATCCGTTATAATGAGTTCCGCAATAGCGAGGATTTACTATACTGAGATAGAAACACAATAAACAGGTACAGAGTAAAGCTCTGTCTTACCTGTTTGCGGTCATCGGCGGTGAAGCGCGGCGTCGCCGGTAGCGAGGACCGCGCGGCAACGGCGAGAGCGTCGAGCCTATCCACCGGAGTGCCACACGGATGCTGCGCGGGGGCCGAGTTAATTCAAACACGGCGGGTCCCACGTGCTTGCGGGAAGTAAATAAAAGGGCGGGCCGACTGCGATGACGTCGGCCCGCCGCACGTGACTCACCAGCGGCGGCTGTGGTGGTGGCCATCCTGATCGCGGCGCTGTAGCGGTGGCTGTGCCTGCGGCCGTGCAGCACACGTGCCTCACTGGCGGCGGCTGTGGCAGTGGAGGTTTGACGCACGGCGCTCGAGCCACACTGGCGGCGGCCCGTGCGTGCGGCCGTGCCGCACTTGTGCATCTCTGGTGGAGGTTGTGCGGTGAGTATTTGGTTTTCGACATTGTCGATTTTATTTTAGCACCGCGCGGTGTTGGGAACACCGCCGCACGGCCCGGGAATTGTACGTTCTCACGAGTGCGCGGTCTATGGCGGCAGATTCTTCCCGTTTCGCCGCCAATGACCGCAGACTCGTGAGACAGGCCTTTAAGCCTTGCTGACCTTTGAACATGGCGTGCTCCGAGTCAAATCATAGCTGATCTTCGACCTCAGTGCTATTTCCAGCACGATCAACCCTTCCCTGGCAGAACTTGTCCTCACTTCTCAACAACTTCTCTCTTGACTCCTCTCACTTTCTTCATGTTGAAGGTGTGGCCATGGACACTCATGTTCTCTGCTCTCATAGAGTCATCGGGTGATACAGTGTGGAAACAAGTCCTTCGGTCCAACTTGCCCACACTGGCCAACATGTCCCAGCTACACTGTTCCCACCTGCCTGCGTTTGGTCCATATCCCTCCAAACCTGCCCTATCTATGTACCTGTCTAACTGTTTTCTTAAACGATGGGATAGTCCCAGCCTCAACTACCTCCTCTGGCAGCTTGTTCCATACACCCACCACCCTCACCTGTGTCGACATATTACCTGCCATGTTTTGTCCTGCTTCTCCCCTCTCCCGTTTTCTTCCCCCCCTTACAATCAGTCTGAATTAGGGTCTGGACCCCAACATCACCTTGAAATCTTGAGACCATTGATACCTTTGAAACCTATCCATGACCTCCAGAGATGCTGCCTGTCCTGCTGAGTTACTCCAGCACTTTGTGCCCTTTTGTGTATTAACCAGCATCTGCAGTTAATACATTTTGTTTTTCTAACTACTGACCTCTACAGCTTTCCGCAGTAGACACTTGTCATGCTTACATGCTTTTAGTGACTCGACTGTTTGTATATAATATTTCTTTATCAATCACCATTTAAATTCAAGCTGGAAAGGGTGCAGGGAAGATTTACGAGAATCTTGCCACGACTCGTGTGACTGAGCTATAGGGAGAGGTTGAGTAGGCTGGGACTCTATTCCCTGGAGAGACCTGAAAGAGGTGTATAAAATCATGAGAGGAATAGATTGGGTAGATGCACAGAGTCTCTTGCCCAGAATAGGGGAATCAAGAACCAGAGGACATAAGTTTAAGGTGAGGGTGGGGGGTGGGAGGGAAGATTTAATAGGAAGGAGGAGGTAGTATATGCAGGGATTATTTAAACATTTAAGAAACATTTAGACAGGCACATGGATAGGATAGGTTTAGAGGATATGGGCCAAATGCAGGCAGGTTGGACTAGTGTCGCTGGGGCATGTGTGGGCAAGTTGAGCTGAAAGGTATTTTTCCACACTGTATGACTGTATGACTCTGTGATATATAATGCTCTGCCTCTCTGCTTCCCCTGCCAAAGTAGACAACCACCCATTAATCTGGATTGCTGTCTCTTCTTAAAATGTGCTAGCCGCGATTAGCTTTCACTTGATCAGATGAAGACGTTAGGGGCAAGTACTGTGCAGCACAACATGATAAATAATTAGCGCTGCAATACAGATATTAGAGGAGTGCTAAGCATGAGAAGATTGATTGAAGATTAGCAGAAGTGGAGCAGGTCTGTGTAATTGCAATACATGGCCTGCAGAACCACAGCAGCTGGATTTATAGCAATGAACTTACACAAGGTGAAAAAATCAGCTCCTTCAGGCCAATGCAAAGGAGGAAGACCTGACCTGTACCTTTCATTTAAAGGAGAAATTGGATTTCTATAACACCCCAAACAAAAAGTATTTGACAATAAGCAGAAGTAGGCCATTCGGCCCTTCGGCCTTCGAGCCAGCACCGCCATTCAATGTGATCATGGCTGATCATCAATTGCGTGTTTAGAAGTAAAACAAAATACCGTGGATAACAGAAATTTGATAAAAATGCAAAAATATTCATCAGGTTAGCAGACAACTGTGAAAAGAGGAACAGAGTTCTGATAAAAGTCCCGATGGGAGAATTTCAACCAGAAAACGTTAACTAGTTGAAGGATATAAATGGAGGATGAGGGGTGATCTTATGGAGGTGTATAAGATCATGAGGGAAAGAGATAGGGTTAAATTCACAGTCATTTACTCAGGGTGGGGGAATCAAGATTTAACAGGAAACTGAGGGGCAACTTATTCACAGAGGGTGGTGGATATATGGAACGAGCTGCCAGAGGAGGTATTGAGGGAGGTATTATAACAACATTTAAAATGACATTTGGACAGGTACATGGATAGGAAAGGTTTAAAGGGATATGGGCCAAACATGGGCAAGTGGGACCAATGTAGATAAACCTGCAAAACCTGCACATGTTTGGGATGTGGACGGAAATCAGAATACTTGGAGAAAACCCACGTGGACAGAGGAAAACATGCAAACTCCACATAGACAGCACCCAAGGTCAGATTCTAACCTGGATCTCTGCCGCTGCAAGCTACATCTCTTCTTTTAATCTTCAGGTGATGTTTGACTTGGCACTAGCTTGACCTTGACCAGCTACATTGCTCTTAGGATTTTTAAATACCGAATGATTTGGGGAATTAGTTTAGTTTAGTTTTGAGATACAGTATGGAAACAAGCTCTTCGGCCCAATGAGTCCACATGGACCACTGATCGCCTGTTCACACTAGTTCTCTGTTACCCAGTTTCTCATCCACCCCCCACACATTATGGGCCATTTTACAGAGGCCAATTAACCTACAAACCTGCACATCTTGGGATGTGGGCAGAAATCGGAACACCCAGACAAAACCCACGCATCACAGGGAGAACGTGTAAACTCCACACAGACAGCCTTTACCTCCTCCCTCGACTATGTCCAGGGACCCCAACAGTCCTTTCAGGTTAGGCAGGGTTCACTTGCACCTCCTCCAACCTCATCTACTGTACCGTTGTTCAAGATGTTGTCTCTTATGCATCGGCGAGTCCAAACGCAGACTGGGCGATCGTTTTGCAGAACACCTTCGCTCAGCCCGTGTTAACCAACATGATCTCCCGGTTGCTGGACACTTTAATTCTTCTTCCCATTCCTACACAGACCTTTCTGTCCTAGGTCTCCTCCATTGTCAGATGAGGCTGAAAGCAAATTGGAGGAACAGCACCTCACATTTTGTTTGGGCAGCTTATAGCCCAGTGGTATGAATATTGATTTCTCCCACTTCAGGTAGCCCCGGCATTCCCTCTCTCTCTATCCCTCCCCACCCAGGTCGCACTAGCCTCTCATATTCACCCTACAAACAGCTTATAATGGCTTGTTTCCTTTATCATCGTTACTTTGTTGCATATCTTTCATTCATTGTTCTATATCTCTCCACATCACCATCTATATCTCTCGTTTCCCTTATCCCTAACCAGTCCGAAGAAGGATCTCGACCCGAAACGTCACCCATTCCTTCTCTCCAGAAATGCTGTCTGTCCCACTCAGTTACTCAGGCTTTTTGTCTCTATCTCAGGTTTGTAGGTTAATTGGCTTCTGTAAAAATTGTCCCTAGTGTTTAAGATAGAACTAGTGTTTGGAGTTATTGTTGGTCGGCATGGACTCGGTGAGATGAAGGGCTTGTTTCCAAGCTGCAGTCCTAAATTAAACTAAACTAAACTTCAGTGATTCATGCCTCTGGCTAACATCCACATTCTCAAGGGCAATTAGGAATGGGCACTAAATGCTGAGATTGGCAGCAACATTTTGATAAATACATTTTTATAAAAAACCTCTAATGTCATTACAAGCCCTCTGCACTACCTTACTGAGCAAGGGACCTTGAAAATGCCCTTGCCTTCCAAAATAATCATGCCATGATCCCATCCGCAGGGTGGAATACAGACCCGGTGTATACATGGTATACAGGGGCAGCATGGTGGCGCAGCGGGAGAGTTGCTGCCTTATAGCGCTTGCAGGGCAGGAGTTCCGGGTTCGATCCCGACTACGGGTGCTGTCTGTACCGAGTTTGTACATTCTCCCCTGTCACCACGTGGGTTTTCTCCGACATCTTCGGTTTCTCCCCACACTCCAAAGATGTACAGGTTTAAAGGTTAATTGGCTTGGTATAACTGTAAATTGTCCCTCGTGTTAATGTGCAGGGATTGCTGGTTGGTGCGGACTCGGTGGGCCGAAGCGCCTGTTTCTGTGTCTTTATCTCTAATCTAAACTAAACTCCAGTCAGAATCAAGCTACAGTGGGGCCACAGGTATCCACAGGGTTTAGCAGCTTTTTATGACTAAAGTGTGCATTCAGTATTGGTCAGTTATTTTTACAAATGTAATGTTACTTTTGTGTGCTTGTACTCAAATAATTTAAGTGTTTCTTTGGGGGCAAACCCAGGGATTTCCCTCATCAATGCAGCGCTGAAATGATGCTTTCAACTTTTAGATTTATTTTACGTGCTTGAATGCATTTACACATTTTATTTCATTATTGCAAGCGAAAGAAAGCTCTGTGTACCAACCATTTCAGACACAGGGACCTGTAGTCTCAGATGCATTACACCATTAAACCATTCAGATGAATGGTAATAAATTAGCATGAGACACTGTCTTACACAGAGATTTTTTATAGGGTTTGGAGGGGAAGTAGCCCCTTTCTGCCCTGTGACTGGGAGTAAGTGTTGGATGGACTAGGTTAAGGTGGAAGACCTTGAGCGGTACAGTGGCTCAGTAGTAGAGTTGCTGCTTTACAGCGCCAGAGACCCGGGTTCGAACCTGACTATGGGTGATGTCTGTACAGAGTTTCTACGTTCTCCCTGTGACCACGTGGGTTTTCTCTAGGTGCTCCGGTTTCCTCCCACACTTCAAAGATGTGCAGGTTTGTAGGTTAATTGGCTCCGTTGTCCCTAGTGTGTAGGATAGTGCTAGTGTATGGGGTGATCGCTGGTTTAGAGATAAACCGTGTCCGCACCGACCATTGATCCCTGCACACTAACACTATCCTACACACAATTACGGACAATTTACAATTTGTACCAAGCTAATTAGCTTACCAACCTGTATATCTTTGGAGTGTGGGAGGAAGCCAGAGCACATGGAGAAAACCCACGCAGGTCACGGGGAGAACGTACAAACTCCGTACAGACGGCACCCGTAGTCAGGATTGAACACGGGTGTCTGCCACTGTAAGGCAGCAACTCTATCGCTGTGCCACCAACTTTAATAAATATATGAACAATTATTTAAAATACATTAAAACAAGTACAAATTCTGTAGTTTTCAAACAATTCTAACAGTAAAATTAAATTGAACTTTTCATTTTCTTCCTAATTTGTTTGTTTTGTAGGTGGGAATCCTTGGGAGGCACAGTTACGTAGCTGGTGGAGCCGCTGCCTCACAGTGCCAGAGACCTAGGTGCGATCCTGACCTCGGTGCTGACCTTGTGGAGTTTGCTCGTTCTCCCTGTGACCACATGGGTTTATTCTGGGTGCTCCGTTGTCCTCTGACGCATGGGTTTGTCGTTTAATTGGCCTCTGTACACTGGCTCTAATGCTTGTAGAGAGTGGGTGAGAAAGTGGGATAACATAGGGTAGGAACTGGTGATCGATGGTCACCATGGATCAGTGGGCTGAAGGGCCTGTTTCCGTGCTGTATCTCTACACTCAAACTAAACTCTTTCAAAAGAATGAGGAATCTAACTCTTTGCCAGCTCTGGATGGCATTGGATAGCAGAGAAGGCTTTTTTTCTGCTATCCAAATACAGCGTGGAAACAAGCCCTTCGGCCCACCAAGCCTGCGCTGACCGTTGATCACCCATTCACACCAGTTCTATGTTATCCCATTTTTGCCTCCACTCCCTATGCACACTAGAATCCATTTTACAGATGGCCAATTAATCCTCAAACCCACCTGTCTTTGGGGTGTGGGAGGAAACTGCTGCACCCGGAGAAAACCCAAGGAGTCACAAGGAGAATGTGCAAAATTCACGCCGGCAGCACCCGAGGTCAGGATCAAACCTGGGTCTCTAGTGCTGTGAGGCAGTGGCTCTGACCCTTGCGCAACTGTGTCATCCAGTATTAGCCAGGGGTCTGTGGAAGTCCTAGAGGGACCCAGAACCTGCAATACTCTCACCATTCCCCTCAGCCAGCTTGTGGGGGGCAGTGAGCATAACTTGTAAGGGATATTCTCCCATCCTTTCATGAGTAATCCTAGCGTCTGCCTCCATAAACACAAAGGGCTGGAGTAACTCAGTGGGTCAGGCAGCATCTGGAATGGACAGGTGACTTTCTTCCCAACAGTTATCAGGCAACTGAACGGTCCTCTCATCAGCTGGAGTGCAGTCTTGACCTCCCATCCACCACATTGGAGATCTTTGAACTATCTTTAATCAGACTTTATCAGACTTCAATGTTATAGCTTGCACTAAATGTTGTACACATTATCCTCTATCTGTGCATTGTGGACGGCTTAATTGTAATCGTGTATAATCTTTTCTCTGACTGGATAGCTTTTCACTGTACCTCAGTACACATGACAATACTGAACTAAACTAAACTAAACCTTTTGGGTCTAGTTTAGTTCAGTTTAGAGATACAGCGCGGAAACAGGCCCTTCGGCCCACCGAGTCCATACCGACCAGCAATCTCCACACACTAACACCATCCTACACAAAATGTTACCATTTTACCAAGCCAATTAAACTACAAACCTGTATGTCTTTGTGGAATGTGGGAGGAAACCGGAGCTCCCGGGGAAAACCCACGCAGGTCACGGAAAGAACGTACAAACTCCATACAGACAATACCCGTAGTCAGGATCAAAGCCTAGTCTCTGGTGCTATAAGGCAGCAACTCTCCGGCTGTGCCACCCTAAGGGTTGGTACCTTTATTCAGGCTGAGTCTCCACAGATGTTGCCTGACCTACTGAGTTACTCCAGCACTCCATGTTTTACTCAAGAGTGCAGCATCTGCAGTTCTTTGTGCTTCCATAAACATTTTAGAGTACTGGTCATCTTACTCTAATTGACTGTGTTATAGAGTCACAGAGTCATATAGTATGGAAACAGATCCTTCGGCGCAACTTGCCTATGCTAACCGACATGCCCCATCTACACTAGTCCCATCTGCCTCCTTTTGGCCAATATCGCTCTAAACCTGTCCAATCCATGCACTTGTCCAATTATTACTTCTGCACCTATTGTCTATTGTCTATTATCTATTGTCTATTGTTTCTTAAATGTTGTGACAGTCCCTGCATGTTGGCCTGTCAGTGGGAAGAACGTTACCAAAGAGCAAAGTGACAAAAAATAAGAGAGACAGATAGAGAGATCGCATGAGAGATTTCACATATCACTTAAGGAGTCATTATCTATTTCTGTTCCAATTCATTCACATTTCTAAAGGCAAATATCAAGTAAAGTTACATTAAAATAAAATATGCTTGCCTTGGGGGAAAGGGAAAAGAAATGAAAGAAGACAAATTCCTCTGCAGCTGGCTGCCAAGATTTTTATTCGACGGCCAGGTTGAATCAACAATATAACTACTAGCTCTTTAAAACTGGAACTGTGCCCTTTGCCAATACACAGCTTTGCCAAAGCGCAAAGTAAATAATAACACACGACACAGCGGGACGTGCCAGCAACAGACCAATCTATGACACCAATTAAAAGTGAGGAATTGCATTTTAACAGTTTTGTTCTGGCTGCAAATCCGAAAAGTAGTTTGCGGATTTATTCCCATCCAAAAGCAAATCATTCAAAAATAAAACAATCTTACGGAACTGTTGCTTACTGTTGCTAAATCTGGTTTCTTGGAACAGGCATTATTAAAAGTCTGTTACTATCTTGTACATATCAATTTCACATTCCTCCTCCACCTCTGTATCAAATCATGAGAGGAATGGGCCGGGTGGATGCACAGAGTCTCTTTAGAGTACTGGTCAGCTTACTCTAATTGACTACAGTCATAGAGTCATACAGCCTGGAAACAAGCCATTCGGCCCTTCGACTAAGGGAAGCGAGAGCCAGATGACATGGGTTTAAGGTGAAGGGGGAAAGATTCAATATGAATCTGAGGGGTAATTTTTTCACACAAAGAGTGGTAGATGTATGGACCGTGCTGCCAGAGGAGGTAGTTGAGGCAGGGACTATTGCAACATTTAAGAAACAATTAGACAGTTACATGGATAGGACAGTTATAGAGGGATATGGGCCAAATGCAGTCACGTGGAACTAGTGTAGATGGGACATGTTGGTCGGCGCGGGCAAGTTAGGCTGAATTGTCCTGTTCCCACACTATAAGACTCTATGACTCCCTTGAACATACCATGATTTGGATATGACACATCTACTGGAATTAACGGAATTGCTCCCTGCCATGTGTGAGCCTAAGTAGTGACAGTTGATGGAGGCATTGTTTCAAAAGGTGGTGAACACTGCCCAGTCCATCACGGATACTGACCTCCCCATCATCAAAGAGATGTACAAAAAGATAGCCAGCATCATCAAGGACCCACATCACCCCGGCCACGTTCCCATTTCAGTCCTCTCATCGGGAATAAGGTATAGGAGCCTGAAAACTGTAACGTCTATTTCAGGAACAGCATCATCCCAACAAACAGCGCACTATTAAATAATTCAAAATAATTAAATAAAACAACTAAACGCTGAACTACGAACTGCCTGCGTTGTACAGAAGACTTTGGGCTTTGTTTTGTTTTGCACAATATTGGGTCATTTTTATTGATTGAACTTCTGTTTATTATATAGAGTCATAGAGTTATGGAGTCATACTATGTAGAAACAAGCCTTCAGCCCAACTTACCCACTGCGACCAACATGTCCCATCTACGTGAGCTCCCCCGCCTGCATTTGTCCTATATTCCTCTAAATCTTTTCTATCCATGTACCTGTCTAAATGTTTCTTAAACATTGCGATAGTACGTGCTTCAACTTCTCCTCCAGCAGCTCATTCCATACAATCACTGCCCTTTGGGTAAAGAAAGTTACCCCTTAGGTTCCTATTAAATCTCCCCCCCCCCCCCCCCCCCCACCTTAAACTCATGTCATCTGGATCTCGATTTCCCTCCTCTGGGCAAGAAACTCTGTGCGTCTACTCGATCTATTCCTCTCATGATTTTGTACACCTCTATAAGATCACCCCTCATCCATCCTCCTGCACTCCAAGGAATAGAGTCCTAGTCTGCTCAACCTCTCCCTATAGCTCAAGCCCTCAAGTCATGGCAACATCCTCGTAAATTCTCTCTGCACCCTTTCATATATGCTGTTTTGTTTATCATATTATCTACTGAGCCCTATGTTTACAAACCTGTTGTACTGCTGCAAGAATTTCATTGATCCATTTGGTACATATGACAAGAAAATACTCTTGACTCTTGATTGTGCAAAGTATGGTGGGGGCCTGCTTCCATGCTGTATGACTTTCTGACTATGATTCTCGTATTTACGGATGTGATTGGATAGCATGCAAAGGAAAAGCTTTTCACTGTACCTCTGTACTCGTGACAGTAATAAACCTAAACCTGAACTTAAAACTAAACAAACTTTTTTTGCTGAAAGTTCTCATCCAATCCTCACTCCACCTTCAATATAGTGGCTGACTCTGTGATACTATGAGCACTGTAGAGAAAGATAGAAAGATATTGCGTTCACGTCACACCTTTAAAAAGTTCCGGATTATTTAATGATTTTATTGATCAATATTAATATTGAGACTGGTACACAAAAATGCTGGAGAAACTCAGCGGGTGCAGCAGCATCTATGGAGCGAAGGAAATAGGCAACGTTTCGGGTCTGAAGAAGGGTTTTGGCCTGAAACGTTGCCTATTTCCTTCGCTCCATAGATGCTGCTGCACCCGCTGAGTTTCTCCAGCATTTTTGTGTACCTTCGATTTTCCAGCATCTGCAGTTCCTTCTTTAACACTTAATATTGAGACTGTGCTGCTATACTGTGGGGTAATTTGTAATGGAGTTTGAAATAAGTATGCACCTTCCACTTAGTTTTCATTTCCTGTTGCTAATAATTTATTTAAAAATCTAATTTCTTCTGCTGTACATAAAAATCCATTTCCCAGAGGCCTTTTTATAACACAATAGTGATAAGCAATAAGTGGAATAGGAGTCAGGGCAGTAAAGAGTTTCACATTAAGCACAAATGATGGAAAATAAAGTTACATAGTTCAATTCAATAATTCAATGAATGGTGGCACAGTGGCGCAGCTGGTAGAGCTGCTGCCTCACAATGCCAGAGATGCGGGTTCGATCCCGACCTCGGGCGCTGTCTGTGTGGCGTTTGCACATTCTCCCTGTGACCGTGTGAGTTTGCTCCGGGTGCTCTAGTTTCCTCTCACATCCCAAAGATGTGTGGGTTTGTAGGTTAATCACCCTCTGTAGATTGCCCCATAATGTGTAGGGAGTGGATGGGGAAGTGGGATAATATAGAACTAGTGTGAATGAGCGATTGATGGTCAGTGTGGACTCGGTGGGCCAAAGGGCCTGTTTCCATGCCGTAATACTAAACTAAACTAATCAAAGACACAAAGTGCTGGAGTAACTCAATGGGTCAGGCAGCATCTCTGAAGAAAAAGGATGGGTGACTTTTTGGGTCAGGACCCTTTTTCAGACAAGCTAAACTAAACTGAATAACACTGTTTATGATCATACTGAAAGGAGTACATCCATATATATTGATCGCTTGAGGTTTAGTTAATGTGTTTAGCACTACTTCTGTAGACTATTTCAAAAATGCTTGTAACAAAATCAACGTTGAGACTCTAGAAAACATATTTTTGAAATACTTGTTGTTCTTTAAGAATAAACTTACAAAAATTGTAAAATGAGGAAAAGAAAATAGGAGGTTGGAGAAGGCAGAAGAATGAGGTTGAGAGGGAAAGAGAGATCAGCCACGATGGAATGGCGGAGTAAACTTGATGGGCCGAATGCCCTAATTCTGCTCTCATGACTTTTGAAAAAACTAAGATATTGGAACGCTATGAAGACCAAAAAATAAATGCCAGTCCCAGAGGAGGAGCCATCTTGAGGAACGGCTGCCAAACAGCAGCCGTCCGTTAATTGTACTTTTTTTCCAAGTTTTTTTAGTTTTCTTTAAGTCTCTGTTTTTTCTTTATTTGCCTTTGATGTGGGGGGATCAAGGAGAAATCACTTCCTGGTCCCTACCTGGTCGGTGAGGCAGCCTTCTCTCTGGCTGCCCAGTCGACCCGTCCTCGCGGCCTACCAGCGGGCGTGGAGCGGCGTGGAGCGGCGTTTCCCGACGGGGGCCGCACAGCACCCTCAGCTTCGGTGGCGGCACGGCTCTGGAGCGCTATTGCGCAGCGGAGCGGGCGATGCCTTGCCTGGGTCGCCGCGCTGGACCGACGCGCTGGAGCTCCAGTGAGCTGGACCGCCGAGCTCAACATATCCGGGCTGCGGGACCGTGGAGCGACCATCCGCGGGCGGCGGCGCCGACTCCAACATCGGGAGCCTTGAGCTCCAAATCGGCGCGGCCCTGTCGGGTGCTGCGGACGCCTGCGGGAAATTTGCCGTTCCAGCCGTAGTTGCGGCCTCCGGTGAGGGATGCGGCCGTTCCAGGTGGCCCAGCTGCTGGAGGACTCTCCCGACGCCGGGGCTACATCACCCGGCGAGAACGGCCAGGATCATCGGGCCTCCGTAGAGGCAATAGCGGGGGCCTCATTTGGCCTGACTTTTTTGGGTGAACTGGGGCTGGGGACTGGACATTGTGCCTTCCCCCACAGTGGAAATCACTGTGGGGGGATGATTTTTGTATGTAATTGTTTGTAATTGTATTTGTTAGTCTGTGTTCAAGATGGCGGTCGGAGGGGAGAGTGGACGCTGGCGCGGTTTCGTTGCCGCTGCTCTCTCCTCAAATTGTGCTTCTGATTTTATTTTTTGTGTTTTTGGAAGGAATTCTGTCCCTGATTTGTGTATTGGTCTTTATAACTTATTTTTTTAATTCTGATTATATGTTTCCTATAAATCTCTGTAAGGTGTCCTTGAGACCTCGGTATAAGGCGCCCGTAAATAAAATTCATTATTATTATTATTATATTTTGTTTATTTTAGTTTAGATTATCATTGCCGCGTGTACCAAGGTATAGTAAAATGCTTTTGCTGTGTGCTATCCAGTCATAGAAAAGGCGATACATGAATACAATCAAGCCATTCACAGTGTACAAATAGAGGATAAAGGGCACAACATTTAGTGCAGAGATGTAACATTGGAGTCTTATAAAGTCCGATTAAATATAGTTCAAAGGTCTCCAATGAGGTAGATGGAAGGTCAGGACAGCACTCTATCTGATGGCTGGACCATTCAGTTGCTTGAGAATTAAATTGTGCTAGTGCAAGGAGTAATCGCTGGTCGGTGTGGACTTGGTGGGTCAAAGGGCATGTTTCAGCACTGTATTTCTAAAGTCTAAAGATAAAGTCTAGTGAACACGTGTTTTTTTCTGACCTGCCACAAATTACATTGCAGAACAACAGACTGGGTATCTTGCATCTGACTGACTTAATGTTCACGTTCATAAAACAGTGGCCAATCACAACGAAGCAGGATTATTTCACTCAATAATATGAAAAGCAAGCAGAAGCCAACAATGAAACCGCAGCAAGGGTATATATTGAAGGAAATAAATCAGACATAACAAGAAAATTAATGGTAAGACTGCACATTAATTTAGTTTAGTTTAGAGATACAGCACGGAAATGGGCCCTGTGGCCCATGCCAACCAGCAATCCCCGTACACTAACACTATCCTACACAATGTGGTGGAAAGAACTGCAGATGCTGCTTTAAATTGCAAGTAGACACAAAATGCTGGAGTAACTCAGCAGGACAAGCAGCATTTCTGGAGAGAAGAATTGGGTGACGTTTCATGTCGAGACCCTTCTTCTGAAGAAGGGTTTCGACCTGAAACGTCACCCATTCCTTCTCTCCAGAAATGCTGAGTTACTCCAGCATTTTATGACTATCCTACACACACTGGGGACGGAGGGAGGTCTGGTAGACAGACTGAAAGGGTGATGAAGGCAGGCTGGCACCTCATCACATCACCAAGGGGCAGAAGGGTCCCGGGATGCGCTGTGGAGCCACAACCCACCCAGGAGACCCGGCGGGCCACAACCTGCAGGGGTGGAAGCGCTGGAGCCGCCGAGCTCGGCTCCAAAGATCGGAGAGCCGAGGAGGAGGGAGCTGCTGGAGACGACGGACACAAGGAGTGGGCTGGTTGGAGAGGGACTGAGGTATTGCCTCCAGCTCCTTCAAGGTCGGCTGCAGGAGGTGCCCCCGGATCACTAAAGGCGATCAGGTGAGGAGAGGGGCGTGGATTCTAGGGCAGAGCTGGTCGAGGGTGATGGAGGTGGTCCTGCAGCAGCCTAGGGCTTACCTAGGACGACAGATGGCGCAATGGGCTAAGTGTTCGGCTGGCAACCGGAAGGTAGCCGGTTCGAATCCCGCTTGGAGTGCATACTGTCGTTGTGTCCTTGGGCAAGACACTTCACCCACGTTTGCCTGCGTGTGAATGTGTGTGAATGTGTGTGAGTGATTGGTGGTGGTCGGAGGGTCGTAGGCGCAGATTAGCAGCCACGCTTCCGTCAGTCTGCCCCAGGGCAGCTGTGGCTACAGAAGTAGCTCACCACCACCGAGTGTGACTGAGGAGTGAATGAATAATGCGATGTAAAGCGCCTTGAATATTAGAAAGGCGCTATATAAATCCAATCCATTATTATTATTATTATTACCTGGATTGGGAGCCGCTCCAGTACATCGAGCACTTTGGACTTTTTGTAAATGTCGCAAAAAATTGGCCACTCGAGCGTGTGTGATATATGCAAAGGAATTTCACTGTGCAGTGCACACGTGATACAAAAGCACCATTGAACCATTGAAAGTACCTGGATGAGTACCTGATCTCCTAATTGCCAAGGGGTTGAAATGTTAGATTAGATGCAATAACTACTTTGAATAAAATGAAAGAATCGTCCCAATCACCATTTTTATGTCACAAGTATGTCTGAATTAATGATTCAGAACAATTATCAGGATCTACATCCTCGTCATTGCATTTACAATATTTCAATACTATATTGACAAAAAAATCATGACCTATTGCAGGAGGAAACTGAAAAAAAGACATTGATTTATTGTTGTGACCTGTACCGAGAGAGTGTGGAAAACCTTTGTATTGTATGCTATCCATGCAATCATGCTCTGCTTCCTTCCAAGCCAATTTCTATTCATTCAGCTATCTCTCCTTGGATCCCATGTGATCTAACCTTCCAGAGCAGCCTACCATGTGGAACGTTATCAAATGCCTTGCTGAAATCCATCTATACGTCTAGAGCTCTGCCTTCAGCAACCTTTTAGGTCACACCTTCAAAAAACGCAATCACATTTGTGATTCAATCCTGGCTGATCTATCTCACCCTCCTAACCCCATTCTCCTGCCTTCTCCCCATAACCTCTGACACCTGTACTAACCAAGAACCTATCTATTAAAAATATCCACTGACTTGACCTCCACAGCCTTCTGTTGCAAAGAATTCCACAGATTCACCACCCTCTGACTGAAGAAATGTCTCCTTATCTCCAACCTAAAAGAATGTCCTTTAATTCTGAGGCTATGACCTCTAGTCCTAGACTCTTCCACTAGTTGAAACATCCTCTCGCATCCACTCTATCCAAGCCTTTCAGCTGTTGTAAGGTAAAGCAGAGTCTACAATGTAGGATGTCGTCAAAGCCAAAGTTATTGTGAGAAGACCATTTACTTTTCTGACGGTGCTGCTTACAAATGGATTCATTTGAGCAGCCGTCCTCTCAGTATGAATGTAAAGTATTGAGTGCTCTAAACTGCAATTATTTGTCAGGAGGAAAGAATAAGTTCCAGCTTTGATTAAATGTCCCAGATATCTGAACCTGGTGCCGGCTGCAATTTATTATTTTAAGGGATTAGTTTAAGGACATATCCCTTCTGCTCCCATCTATAACCAATTAGCACATCCTGTAATTCTATTAATTTAAAGAAAATAGCTTAAGGCAGTTATGACAAAGCAAAGTAGGGCTTTCACAAGAAGTAGGGCTTTGTTAAAGTAAGTAAAATGCTCCATAAAAGATTGAATTTAAAACAAAATCACTAATTTATACACCATGGATACCATTAATTTCCATTTGGAAGTGCGAATTTTGCGTATGCAATGGTAAAGGCATTTGTAGTTCTTTCACAGCTTTCAACACTACCAATCGGCAATCTGTTTGAAGGCTGCATTGGACAGGTTATTAAAATGTAACTGACGTATTAAATGAATGGCTCCAGACAGCCTTGCCGCTCATTGACTGAGTGGTTTCTAATATTAAGTGAAAGCCTTCTCATTTTATATGATAAAACATGGTAATGTGGCAGGGAAGCATGAATAACTTTCTCCAAGGGATTTGTACAAGTCAGCTCTGACCTTTGCAGAGGATTGCTCACATGGCAGTAATGACTCGTGGTACCAGGATCAGGAAAGGAATAATAGGAAAAGCTCAGATACAAGAGTTTATATTTTTCCACCAGGACTCATTAAGGATTTAAAATGTCTCAAGTTGCGAAGGTAGCTAAGAGACGCTGATTATATTTTCAACGCCTGCTCATTGCCGTATCTCGGTCCACTTAGGACCATGGGACAATCCAACTGAGGACATCAACGTGTTGTCATGACTGGACCATGCACTCCGCTGATAAAGATGAACTTCGTCATCCGAAACAATTTCCAAATATTATTGCTTACCAGCTCTTTCCCCACCCTCTCCCCCCACACCTTTTTACACTGATCTTATTAAGGTGTATAAAATAATGAGGTGAATAGATTGGGTGAATGCACAGTCTTTCAATTTATTTTAGTTTAGTTTAGTTCATTGTCACATGTACCGAGGCAGAGAGAAAAGCGTTTTCTTGCGTGCAAACCAGTCAGCGGAAAGACTATACATGATTACAATCGAGCCGTCCACAGTCTTTGTCCTAGGGAAGGGAAATAAAAAAACTAGAGGGCATAGGAGTGTGGGGAAAGCTTCAATAGGAACTTGAAGGGCAACGTTTTCACAAACAGGGTGGTGGGTATATAGAATAAGCTGCCAGAGGAGCTGGTTGAGACAAGCACTCTAACAGCATTTAAAAGACACTTGGACAGGTTCATGGATAGGAAAGGTTTGGAGATAAGAGCCAAACGCATGCAGGTGAGGCTAGCAGAGATGGGGCATCTTGGTTGGGATGGACAAGTTGGGCTGAAAAGCCCTTTTCCGTGCTATATGGCTCTATGTCTCTTAGTGCTGGGGGGAACTCTGCAGGTCAGGCAGCATTTAAAAGACACTTGGACAGGTACGATAGGAAAGGTCATGAGCCATGCACAGGAAAATGGGACTAGAGTAGATGGTGGCATCTTGTTCGGCATAGGCGAGTTGGGCCAAAGGTCCTTATTCCTTGCTGTATGCCTCTATGACTCTAAATGCTGACATTCCTGGGTCTCTCCTGAGTCAGCTCCTGATCTTCACTCGATATCAATTGTGGAAATACTCTAATTAGCATTGTAAGTTGCTTCACATGAATCAACATTGAAATATTGATGAGTTCCCTGCCGCGTGTGGATGGTATATATAACATTGCTGAACATTGGCCCAACTATCATCTTAATCACCCCACTGCATTATTCTTGCTCAGTCGTTAGGGTTAATATCATGTCTTTTTTGTTCACATCAGTTTCTCCCAATTAATTTTCTGCTTTATAACTTTGTAGCTTTAAGGTGAGAGAGGCAAAGTTTAGAGGAGATGTGCGAAGCATGTTTTTTACACAGATGCCTGTAATATGCAGATGGGGATGATTGTAGAGGCAGATAAGATAACATACTGCTAGGGTGGTGGTAGGGGACAGTGGCATTTAAGAGGCTTTTAGATAGGCACATGGATATGCAGGGAATGGGGGGGAATATGGATCATAGACAATAGATTATTGAACAGTACGGCAAAGGAAATGGCTCTTCGGCCCACAATGTCCGTGCCAAACACAATGCTAAGGTAAACTGCACTACCCTCTTGTGATCCACATCCCTCCATTCCTTGTATATCGATGTGCCTATCTAAAAGCCTCTTAAATGCCAGCAGCGTATATCCGCCCCCATCATGTGCAGGCAGGAAAGATTAGTTAATCTAGGCATCCTGTTCTGCACAAACATTGTGGGCTAAAAGGCTCATTCCTGTACTGTACTGTTCTGTGTTCTATAACTGAAGGGACTTAAGCGGATTTTGCACTGTTTCACTTTGTCCAATCTCTTCCACAGCTCAGGCACAAATTGCTGGAGTAGCTCAGCGGGTTAGTCAGCATCTCTGGAGAAAAAGGGTGGGTGATGTTTTGGGCTAGGACCTTCTGAGGAAGGATCCCGACCCGAACCATCACCCATCCATTTTCTGCGGAGATGTTGCCAAACCCGCTGAGTTACACCAGCACTTTGTGCCTATCTTTGGTATAAACCGGCACCTGCAGTTCCTTGTTTCCACTCTTCCACAACCTGCAGTGTTCCTCATGATTTATTTCCTCTACTCTATTACTTTTCCTAACTCTCAATGACATCACATCATCTCCCACAGCAGTCTAATTGCTGCAATACTGGATCTGCACAAATTCCTCAATCAATATTTTGTTCTGCAAGGACAAGCCTTTAAAAAAAACATTGATCCTTTGATAGGGGCAAAGTTCAAACATATAGGCAGCTCTTAGTTTCAGAGAGAATACCTGGCTGTCTGGTTATCGACCATTTACAGCTCAACACATCTCAAACTTGCAGCTAGAGTTTGGCCAGCTCACCCCAGCCCAACAGGACCGTGAATCTATGTGTCACCAGCACTGTGACTGTATGTCATCAGCACAGTAACTCTATGTATCACCAGCACTGTGACTCTATGTGTCACCAGCACTGTGACTCTATGTGTCACCAGCACTGTGACTCTATGTGTCACCAGCACTGTGACTCTATGTGTCACCAGCACTGTGACTCTATGTGTCACCAGCACTGTGACTCTATGTGTCACCAGCACTGTGACTCTATGTGTCACCAGCACTGTGACTCTATGTGTCACCAGCACTGTGACTCTATGTGTCACCAGCACTGTGACTCTATGTGTCACCAGCACTGTGACTCTATGTGTTACCAGCACTGTGACTGTATGCGTCACGGTGGTGCAGTGGTAGAGTTGCTGCCTTACAGCGCCAGACCCGAGTTCGATCCTAATCACGGGTGCTGACTGTGCGGAGTTTGCACGTTCTCCCTGTGACCATGTAGGCTTTCACCGGGTGCTCCTGTTTTCTCCCACACTGCAAAGGCGTGTGTAGATTAATTGGCTTTGATACAAATTGTAAATTGTCGCTAGTGTGTAGGATAGTGTTAGTGTGCAGGGTGATTTCTGGTCAGCACGGACTTGGTGGGCCGAAGGGCCTGTTTCCAAGCTGTTTCTCTAAAGTCTAGTCTAAAGATGAAAGTCCAACTATTCATGCGGGTGCTGTTCCTCCAATTTGGAGCTTGGCAGCTTACAACCCAGCGATATGAATATTGACTTCTCGAACCAAATAACCCTTGCTTTCCCTCTCTCTCCATCCCTCCCCCTTCCTAGTTCTCTGACTAGTTTCACTGTCCCTCTGATTAAATGTTATTGATTGTATGCCTCGTTGTCACCTTCCCCTCAGCTGGAAATGATCTACATTTTCCTTGAACTACATCCTCTTTCATCTCTCATTTCACACTTCACCCTTCCATATCTCTATGTCTCCCTCTCCCCTGACTCTCAGTCAGAGGAAGGGTGTTGACCCGACACGTCACCCACTCATTCTGCCCAGAGATGCTGCCTGTCCCGCTGAGTTACTCCATCATTTTGTGACTATCTTCGGTGTAAACCAGCATCTGCGGTTACTTCCTACAGATAGTTTTTCCGCTGACTGGTAGGCAACGAAATGCTTTTCGCTGTACCTCGGTGCATGTGACAATAAACTAAATTAACATTATGAGAAATATAGTTCGAAAGTCTTTGACAGCAGCAAATTGGGATTCTGTGGGTGTGCTCGCTGGCCTAGCTATTCACCAGAGGTGGGTTGGCATTATGGGCTACCTCTCTGGACAGTCCACTCACTGAGCCAGCATGTAACCCCTTTTAGTACAGCAGACAAAGGCACAAAGTGCTGGGGTAAATCAGTGGGCCAGGCAGCAGCTCTAGAGAATATGTGGTCTAGACATTGTGGTCAGGACCCTACTTCAGACTGATTGTTGGGGGGGAAGGGGAGGGAGAAAGCTGGAAGAAAGGTGGGCGTGGGACTGGTTGGTGAGTGATCGAATGATACAGGTGAGCAGGGGGTGTTTACAGGCAGATGGTTGGACCATGGCCAGAGATGTAAAGACACAAAGTATGAGAAAAGGATAGAAGAGGTGTGATTTGCGAAGCCTTTAGACTTTAGAGACACAGTGTGGAAACAGGCTCTTCTGCCCACTGAGTCCGCCCCGACCAGCGATCCTACACCGTACATGATCCTACACACCGGGGACAATTTACAATTTTTACCGAAACCAATTAACTTCTCAAACAGTGCGTCTTTGGAGTGTGGGAGCACCCAAAGAAAACCAACGTGGTCATGGAGAGAACGTACAAACTCCGTTCACACAACGCCTGTAGTCAGGATCGAACCCGGGTCTCTAGCGCTGTAAGGTAGCAATTCTACCGCAATGCCACTGTGCCACCCTGAAAAAAACAAACAGAGGAAGGGGATGAAGAGGGGAAAGGGGAGATATGGGAATGGATTGAGGTGGGGCACAAGGAAGGTAGGGGGAACCCCCCCCCCCTAAACAACAGGAAAAAGGGGAGTGGGTGGATGGTGGTTGTTTGTAGGTTAGTTTGCTAAAATTTGAGAATTTAATGTTTTAGTTCAATGGCTACCATAGGCAAAATAAATTGGTTCATTGGTGTTGACATATGAATGAAGGAAATTAATATGATCCTTCAATATAGAAAACAGTTCAGCTACCTAGGATTAAAATGTGCCTCTTGCCAAAACATTGGCTTATTTGGAGATCCTTCAGAACTCTGAACTCTCCGGTGTTCATCCTTATCTGCAAAGATTCAGGCACAGTGGTGGCCCAAGTCCAATTTGCTCAAGTGTTCAGGTGCTAACAAGGTGAATTGAGCATATGCTACCATGGTGAATGTGCAAGGCTGGAATCTGAAACTCTATCCATGAATCCCCCCAAAAAATTCATCTGTGAATAATCTGTGAATAATCCTTGTTACAAACTGGAGTGATGCATACACTGAAGCATTTATTTTTTCTTGACAATGGATCTAAAGATTTCAGAGGGGTTTTTAAATCTTCAACTACAACCTCAGCAGGACATTAGCTGAATAACATAAATGGATAATATATAGCTACTGTAGGTTTAAGGTGAAGGGGGAAAGATTCAATGGGAATCTGAGGGGTAATTTTTTCACACAAAGGGTGGTGGGTGGATGGAACGAGTTGCCAGAGGAGGTAGTTGAGGCAGGGACCATCACAACATTTAAGAAATAATTAAACAGGTACATGGATAGGACAGGTTTAGAGGAATATGGGATAAACCCAGGCAGGTAAGACTAGTGTAGATGGAACATCGGTGAGACCAAGCGTAGGCTTGGTGATCGCTTCGCCGAACACCTCCGCTCGGTCCGCAATAACCAACCAGACCTCCCGGTGGCTCAGCACTTCAACTCCCCCTCCCATTCCGAATCCGACCTTTCTGTCCTGGGCCACCTCCGTGGCCAGAGTGAGGACCACCGGAAATTGGAGGAGCAGCACCTCATATTTCGCTTGGGCAGTTTATACCCCAGCGGCATGAACATTGACCTCTCCAATTTCAGGTAGCCCTCACTGTCTCCTCCCCTTCTCAGCTCTCCCTCAGCCCTCTGGCTCCTCCTCTTCCTTTCTTTTTCCCGCCCCCCCCACCCTACATCAGTCTGAAGAAGGGTTTTGGCCCGAAACGTTGCCTATTTCCTTCACTCCATAGATGCTGCCGCACCCGCTGAGTTTCTCCAGCACTTTTGTCTACCGTAGATGGAACATGTTGGTCAGTGTAGGCAAGTAGGGCCAAAGGGCCTGTTTCCACACTCTGTGACTCTATGACTCTACAAACGCACTTTCTGCTAACTAACAGATGATCTATGTTACAAAGTCATCTCAGATGAATTGCAGAAATCCTCCTACATTCTTCTGCACAGTGAACGGTTCAAGCAAGGCAATGAAAACTACCCACGAAGTTCAGGTAAATACCAAACTATTCACATAACACAGAACATAGAACAGGTACAGTACAGGAACAGGCCCTTTGGCCCACAGTGTCTGAGCTGAGGAGGATGGAAATAGATGGACATTATTACAGAAAGGGACCCTTCGTCAGTCTGATAAAAGAGTTCCAATTCAGTCTGTCCATTTCCCTCCACAGATGCTGCCTGGCCCTTGACTTCTTTCAGTGTTTTTCCCTTTGTTTCTTTGTTAGGTATTTCTTCTGGCTCAAATTGCTTTAATATAGAACATAGAATAGTGCAGCACAGGATCAGGCCCTTCGGCCCACAATGTCTGTGCCGAACATGATGCAAGGTCAACTCTGAACTGCCTGCACATGATTCATAGTTCAATAGTGCTCCTTTACTTGCATGTTCTTATGCCTAACCAAAAGTCTAAAAAATATCAACAATCATATCTGCCTCAACCAACAACCCAGCTTACATCCCAGCAGTATGAATATTGTTTTTTCTAATTTCAAATAATCTTTGCATTCCCTCTGTCTGTCCTTCCCCCACCTTAGTTGTCCTGCTAGGTTTACTGTTCGTATCCCCTCATTACCACCTCCTCCACAGCCAACAATGGACCATTGTGGACTTTTTGGCTATAGACAATAGACAATAGGTGCAGGAGTAGGCCATTCGGCCCTTCGAACTAGCACCGCCATTCAATGCGATCATGGCTGATCATCCACAATCAGTACCTCCTTCCTGCCTTCTCCCCATATCCCTTGACTGGTGCCAATTCTGTATCTTTTCATACAGCTAGCATCCCTCTCCCCTGACTTTTAGTCTGAAGAAGGGTCTCGACCCGAAATGTCAACTTTTTCCTTTTCTCATTTTGTGTCTATCTTCTGGTTTAATTTAGTTTAGTTTAGTTTAGTTTATTGACACGTGTACCGAGGTACAGTGAAAAGCTTTTGTTGCTTGCCAACCAGTCAATGGAAAGACAATACATGATGACAATCGAGCAATTTACAGATCCATGATCAAGGGAATAATGTGAATAATGTTTAGTGCAAGATAATGTCCAGTATGGTCTGATTAAAACTCGCCCCATACATCTCCTTCAAACATTGCCCCTCTCACTTTAAAGCTATGCCCGCTGGTGCTTCCGTCTTTTTTCGTGGTAGCATGGTTTGAATGCAATACACTCTGAGCTTCTCTCCAATGACTTTGCCCTCCGCTAAAGTCAAGCGGTGACTTTCTTTAAGCTGTCTGAAGCTCCCTGCGAACATCACCTCCTGCCACGGATGGGTTTAGCAGGAATCATTCTCTCCAGTGCTCACTGGTAACATGTTTGCTTCTCGGACTGGAGGCCTGCGACTAGTGGTGTGCCTCAGAGTTCGGTGCTGGGCCCATTACTGTTTGCCATCTACATCAATGATTTGTATGAGAACATACAGGGCAAGATTAGCAAATTTGTTGATGATACAAAAGTGGGTGGTTTTGCAGATAGTGAAGGTAGTTGTGAACGATTGCAGCAGGTTCTGGATCGATTGGCCAGGTGGGAGGAGGAATGGTTGATGGAATTTAATACAGGGAAGTGTGAGGTGTTGCATTTTGGGACATCGAACAAGGACAGGACCTACACAGTGTGGGACTAGTGTAGCTGGGACATTGTTGGCTGGAGTGGGCAAGTTGGGTCGAAGGGCCTGT
Organism: Malacoraja senta; assembly: GCA_038087875.1. Taxonomy (NCBI): domain Eukaryota; kingdom Metazoa; phylum Chordata; class Chondrichthyes; order Rajiformes; family Rajidae; genus Malacoraja; species Malacoraja senta. The sequence continues at coordinate 126,317,145 of CM075978.1, read as the reverse complement.
TTCCACACGGTATCACTCTATGACTCTATCTTTCTCTCGACCCCCTGCCAGTTCTATCTGAAAATCAGAAATGCTGCTGCAATGATTTTCTGTCCTTTGTCTCAAGAGAATGGAAAGTCACGGACAGCACTGCACATTGCAATTTTTCCATGTATTATCACCAATATTATTTAGTATTTTTTTAAATCAAAATAAACTTTATTCAGAATATGAAATATATACAAACCAGGAACTGTGCAATAATTATTCCACCATTCTCTAAAGCTATACATGCATTCATTAGCATTGTGTTTGGTAGTGTTCCCAGAAATGTCATTATACCTGGCACACACTTGCCACTCATGTGGCCCCCTGGGGTGATATCCTTTCCCTTGTTTGAGGGCCGTCCCCACCAGATTCTGCCCCTCAATGTCCAGCAGCGGAAGGACCCTACACGGCCTCCGGTGAGGGATGCGACCGTTCCAGGTGGCCCAGCTGCTGGAGGACTCCCCCGACGCTGGGGCTACATCACCCGGCGAGAACGGCCAGGATCATCGGGCCTCCGTAGAGGCAATAGCGGGGGCTTCATTTGGCCTGACTATTTGGGTGAACTGGGGCTGGGGACTGGACATTGTGCCTTCCCCCACAGTGGAAATCATTGTGGGGGGATGATTTTTGTATGTAATTGTTTGTAATTGTATTTGTTAGTCTGTGTTCAAGATGGCGGTCGGAGGGGAGAGTGGACGCTGGCGTTAAATTGCCGCTGCTCTCTCCTCAAATTGTGCTTCTGATTTTCTTTTTTTTGTTGTTGTGTTTTTGGAAGGAATTCTGTCCCTGATTTATGTATTGGTCTTTATAACCTATTTTTTTTAAATTCTGATTATATGTTTTCTATAAATCTCTGTATGGTGTCCTTGAGACCTCGGTATAAGGCGCCCGTAAATAAAATCCATTATTATCATTATTATTACACTGTGGTCCTCCTCCACAGAGCCTTGGCGTTGGCCTTCAGTGAGTCCCTCAGCACGTACTCCTGCAGTCTGGAATGGGCCAGTTGGCAACATTCCCTTACGGACATCTCGCTCTGCTGGGAGACCAACAAGTTTTGGGCCAACCAAAGAGTGTCTTTCACCGAGTTGATGACCTTCCAGCAGCAGTTGACGTCCATCTCCGAATGTGTCCCTGGGAACATCCCGTAAATCGGAGAGCCCTCTGCTATGGACATATTTGGGATAAACTGCGAATAAGTGCCCTTGCATCATTCTCCAGACCCTCTTCGATGTTTTTTAGTATGCCCAGGGAAATCTACTGCACCGGACCAGGGTGCGGAGAATAAACAACTCGCCAAATACTTCTACTTCCCGGCTAATTCGTTCGCACGCGGCGACACGCTGCGGAACATTGATCCAGCATCATAATTTGAAGCAATGTGGTGAGAATCAATACATCTGAGGTTCAAAATGTTATTCTCAAGGATCGGCTTCCCACAGAGTTAGATTAGCAATAAAGGCCAACAAATGAAACGCTCGGTATGTCTCCTGGTAACCCTAAGCAGATGTAATGTTGTTCCTGGAGAATGAAAATCTCAGTCTATCCGTGGGGTATTGATTTCCTGTCAGAGCTGAAGACTTGTGGGATGCCCCTGGTGCTATGATGATCTAAAAGCTCTGAAGTCAAAACCATCAATTGGCCATAATTAAAGATACGATAGTGGCCTTTAATGAACAGAATGCTGATCAGCAGGTGTTTGGACATTCCCTAGGATTTATTAATTCCTCAATGATATACAAATTAATTAACACCTGAACTTTGCCTCATTTCCTGATCAATTAACTAGATTGAGTCCCGCAGGCTAATTGTCTTTGCTTTGTATTAGCAGAAACAAAGAGAGAGAGATTGTCTCTTAATTGTGGCCCTTTTTTTGTTCATTTGCTTAACATGGATGTTTCTGGGAACGCCAGCATTTATTGCCCATTTTAATTGCCTTTGAGAAGGTGACATTAGACCATAAGACTTAGGAGCAGAATTAGGTCATATGGCCCATCGAGGATTTACAGGTACTATCACAACATTTAAGAAACATTCAGACGGGTACATGGATAGAACAGGTTTAGAGCGTTGTGGACCAAAAGCAGGCAGGTGAGACTAGTGTAGATGTGACGTGTGGGCCGGTGTGGGCAAGTTGGGCCAAAAGGTCCGATTGCACACTGTATGGCTTTCTGACTCTATGAGTCTGTTCTGCCATTCGATTATGGCTGAGTTATCTTTTCCTCTCAACCCCATTCTCTTGCCCTCTCCCCATTACCCCATGACACCCTTACTAATCAAGAATCTGTCAATCTCCGCTTTAAAAATACCCACTGACGTGGCCTCCACATCCATCTGTGGCAATGAATTCCACAGATTCACCACCCTCTGACTAAAGAAATTCCTCCTCATCTCTTTTCTAATGGTACATCCTTCTGGTTTGAGCAGCTTGAACAGCTGGGGTCTACTTGGTGAAGTTAATCCCACAGTACTGTTGAAACAAAGAGCTCTGTGAGACCCTCTCTCACTGCTCCCCCTCTGTAATCTCTGCTAAATCAGAAGAATGGTCCTGACCCAAAACAATTACCTATCCATGGTCCTCCAGAGATGCTGCCTGACCTGCTGAGTTGCTCCAACACTTTGTGGCCCACAGTAGTTTTATAATTTTAGTTTTAGAGATACAGGCCCTTCGGCCAACCGAGTCCATGCCGACCAACGATCACCCTGTGCACTAGCACTATCCTACACACTAAGTACAATTTACAAACCTACAAAACTTGTACTTCGATGGAATGTGGGAGGAAGGTGGAGCACCCGGAGAAAACCTACGCGGTCACGGGGAGAACGTACAAACTCTGTACAGACAGCACCCATAGTGAGGATCGAACGCAGGTCTCTGGCGCTGTAATGCAGCAACTCTATCAACTCTACCACTACGTCACCTACAATGTTGTAGGTTAGATCAGTGACAGCCCCATGCATTTGCTGTCCTCATCCTTGTGGGTTCAGATTTAGTTTAGTTTATTGTCACTTGTACCGAGGTACAGTGAAAAGCTTTTGCTGCGTGCTAACCAGTCAGTGGAAAGACTATGCATGATTACAATCGAGCCATCCACAGTGTGTAGATGCATGATAAAGGGAATAACGTTTTGTGCAAGATAAAAATCCAGTAAAGTCCATTTAAGGAAAGTCCAAAGGTCGCCAATGAGTGCGAGGGTCTCCAATGCGGTGCTACTTCAGCTCTTTAAAACCATATTAAACACACAATGTAAATATCCACAATATCACAACATAATATATGGTTAATATCCCAGTACATGGAGTGGGAGAACTGGAGAGATTGCAAAAAATACCGCCTCTGGGTTATCTACAGCCTGCAGTTCTGACAGAATATCCAATAAGGAGTGAAGCAAGCAGTAAAGGTACCTGTAACTCAATTTTATTTAGAATGATAGTGCCATTTAAAATCTGCTTTCTCTTTAAATTGCCTCAATGATGATTCTTAAACTGAGGTGTGACCATAAATAAAATTCCCTGTCTGTTTTTCATTAGAATGTATTTTAGATTTGCTTTATACAATGGCCTCATCTGCTCTATAACAGAGTGAGGGAAAAGGGAAGTAAATTCGGGTCCAAGGCAATACAAAGTATTACATCCTATTTGTTAACATGTAAGTTCTATGCGATGTAAAGCGCCTTGAGTATTAGAAAGGCGCTATATAAATCCCATCCATTATTATTATTATTATTATTACTACAATCAGTCTGAAGAACGTCCCAACCCAAAACGTCACCTATTCATTCTCTCCAGAGATGCTGACTGACCCTCTGAGTTACTCTAGCATTTGTGTCCTTTCAGATATTCCATCAGCCATGAGCCCAGGGCCTTTCTGGATTTTGCATTTTGCCGGACCAACAGAGGTGAAGGCCTCTGAGAAGTGTCCAACGAGGGGAGTCCAACGATGCTGGAACGGTCCGCCAAGGCTGCCGAGGGGCTAACATACCGGCCCAAAGTCGTCAGAAGTCGGCTGTGATCTGCCAACTCCAGCCAGGCCAGACTTCCAGAGCCCCGGCCGCAGGGGACAAATTCGACCCGCTGTGGAAGTCCCGATGAGGTCAAGATCGGCCACCTCAGCCGGCCTAGGCACCACATTTTCGGGGGGATTTCAAGTGCGTTCCCGTAATTTTGTCCGGACCATCATTTGCCAGAAAATTGGTGGTGGACCTGTACAATATTGTGAGCAACCGATATTAATAAAGTGAAGGGAATATACTTTAATAAGGTGAAGGAGTTTCAAAGACAGTTAAAGTCCATGTGCTTCATTTTTGCTTCTTGGTAAGATTAAAAAAACACTAGAAGCTGGCGAGAATCTTCTGATTCAGGTAAGAGTTAAAATTGAAGTACATCATTTGCAGAGGTGTAGGGGAATAAACTTTACAAATGAACATATATTTAATTGGGGCAATGGAATATGATTATCAGTGAGATCAATAGACTATCCCCATTTTAATGCAAAAAAGGATGCTGTCTGTACGGAGTTTGTACGTTCTCCCCGTGACCGCGTGGTTTGTCTCTGGGTGCTCTGGCTTCCTCCCACATTCCAAAGATGTACAGGGTCATTCGGCTTCAGTAAAGATTTCAGAAAAATTGTACCGAGTGTGTGTAGGATTGAGCTAGTGTAAGGGCATCATTGGTTGGCGCAGACTTAGTGGGCCGAAGGGCCTGTTTCTGTGCTGTATCTCTAAACTAAACTAAAATAATAGCAGAGAAACAAATGAGAGTTCAAAAGTTCATACGTTATAGGAGCAGAATTAGGCCAGACAGCCCATCAAGTGTACTCTGCCATTCAATCATGACTGATCTATCTTTCCTCTCAACCCCATTCTCCGGCCTTCTCCCCATAACTGCTGACACCCGTACTAAGTAAGAATTTGTCACTCTCCCACTTAAAAATATATATCTGTTGACTTGGCCTCCACTGCCGGCTGAGGCAATGAATTCCACACAGATTCACCACCCTCTAAAGAAATTATTCTTGATGTTACACGTTGACGACAGATGTTAATACCTAAATCTTCAACCCCGCCTCATGAAAGGCATTTATTCTTGCGGCAGTGGAAGAAAGTGTTTATTTTGTTGACCAGAGTTCAAGCAAAGATTTTCCCTTGACACATAATTGCTGGGGGCCTGCCCCTGGGCTGCACTGTCTGTGCCAGCATGACCTCGAGTGCAGCGTTCTACTGGGATCACTGCTTCCAGGAAATCGGCACGGCCTCAAAACAGAATGGGCTGCAACTGGGCAATCTCAGAACAGATCAGTCATCAGGTAAAATTCCTCTCTCTACACTCTCAAATCTGTCAGTGCAATTGAGCCCACTGAACGCTGTTAACCACCTTGGGCATTGCGATGGAGTGCTTGCCCCAGGTTTTAAGCACCACAGAGCGCAGTTTAGGTATTCTAGCCCGAGGGCCAGGAAACTCAATAGAAGATCCCTGCTGTCACATTGAGTCATGAGCAATCAATCGGATCAGAGCTGAGACACAGCCTGGAACACAGGGTGGAAATGCCACTGAAGATTTAGGCCAATACTTAATGCTAGAAGCTCGGATTTTCGATGGAATTAATGGGCTCATTTCAGTATTAGCATCTGCATGGGGGCAGAAGACATGGAACATAGAACAGTTCAGCACAGGAACGGGCCCTTCGGCCTACATGATGCCAAGTTAAACTGATCTCATCTTAGGGCGGCTCAGTGGCACAGTAGTTGCTGCCTTACAGCTCCAGAGTCCCAGGTTCGATCCTGACTATGGGTGCTGTCTGTACGTAGTATGTACGTTCTCCCTGTGACCGCATGAGCTTTCTCCGGGTGCTCCGGTTTCTTCCCACATTCTAAAGACAAGCAGGCTTGTAGGTTAGACCTAGGCATGTTAGCTTAGTAGGCTTGTGGCTTCTGTAAATTGTCCAAAGTGTGTATGATAGAACTAGTAGACAGGTGATCATTGGTCAACATGGACTCGATGGGCTGTGTCCATGGTGTATCTCTAAACTAACTAAAACTAAATCATCTGCCTGTAGAAGATGCATATCCCTCTATTTCCTACACTTCCATGTGCCTATTCAAAAGCCTCTTAAATGCCACTATCGTATCTGCCATCTTCCCAACATGTTGATCGCTTGACTCAGATGACAAGTAAGCATCAAACATCAAGATGATACATCATAAAGTTGCCACAATGATCAGTGATGTCTACAATCTATAATCTATACTTGTGGTGAATATGCTTTTAGCATATTGGCCTTTATCATTCAGGGAAATAAGTAAAAAAGTTGGAATTAAACAAAGACACAAAGTGTGGAGTAACTCAGCAGGTCAGGCAGCATCTGTTGAGAACATGGAGAGGTGCCGTTTCAGATCAGGTCCAGCACTTTGTGTCTTTATTTAAATCAGCACCCGCAGTTTCTTGTTTCTACAAAGAAGTTGGGATATTATGTTACAGTTGTACACAGCATTGGGGAAGGCTACACTTGGGAGTATTGTGTCGGTTTCCAGCTAAAGGAAGAATGTTATTAAGCTGGAAAGAGTGCAGAGAAAATTGATGAGAATATTGCCAGGATTCAAGGGCCTTACAGGTTTGGCAGCCTAAGTATTTATTCCTTGGAGCGCAGGATTCTGAGAGGTGATCTTGTAGAGGTGTAGACATCATGAGGGGGGTAGATATGGTGGCTCCATACAGACAGCACCCATGGTCAGGATGGAACCCGGGTCTCCGGTGCCGTAAGGCAGCGACTCTACTGCTCCGCCACCATGCCGCCCTAATAGTTCTACTTTAACTCATGCATTCATAATTTTCATTGCGAGTTATCAAAAATATGCTAAGTTATAATTTTTGTCCTTTTAAAACAAATTAGTTTCTCAAACTGTATTTCCATTACTTCATACTGTGACTTAACCAGATTTGGTTCTGAGAAAAGGCTAATTGAGAAGATAATCACTCCAACCTTTCGGCTCTTGCCGGTGGCATTAGTGGCATTGTGATTGACTGCATACTCACATCTTTTCCAGGGGGTTTCAACTGCACTGAGTAAATGCATTCTAACATTTAAAATAATAATGTGATATTATTTGAACTAATTAAATATTGTGCAATTCAAAATTATTATGTGGAATTAAATCAAAATAAATACAAAATTAATCCACTGGGGAACTGCGGTTGATTCATCAATGATTGTTTGATGTCATATTGGAATATTTGCCAGTTTATTTGCTGAAAATAATAGGTAATTAGCCTTTAGGTGTGTTGTAATATTAATCTGTAAAATATACAGGAGGATAGAAATAAAAACAAGGAATTTGAAACCATGAAATTAAAAATAAAAGTAACATTGGAAAGGTAGCATAGGTCAATTATCATCTCGTTAACAATTAACATGCAATTATATGGAAGATAGACACAAAATACTGTAGTAGCTCAGCAGGTTAGGCAGCATCTCTGGTGAAAAGGAATAGGTGACGTTTCACCTAGGCTCTGAAGAAGGGTTCTGACCCGAAACGTCACCTATTCCTTTTCTCCAGAGATGCTGCCTGGCCTACTGAGTTACTCCAGCATTTTGTGTCCATCTTCAGTGGAAACCAGCAACTACAGTTCCTTCCTATGCAATTATAAGCAGTTGGAGCTGCTGATGGATTCACTGTGGACCATCCATGTGGCTGAGATACCATATAATGCAGTGGTCACATTACAGGTGAAGCCTGGCCCAGAGAGAGAGGAACTGCAATGCAGAGAGGAAGAAGACATAGAATATAGAACAGGACAACACCAGAACAGGCCCTTAATCCCACAATGTCTGTCCTGAACATGATGCTAAAACCATCTCTTATCTGCCTGCACATAATCCATATCCTTCCATTCCCTGCCGATCCCAATGCCTTTCAAATGCCCTAGAGTATTGGCCTCAACAACCTCCAGTATGTTCCAGGCACTCACCACCCTCTGTGTAAAAAAATACCTGCCCTGCACATCCCCTTTGAATTTTGCCCCTTACACCTTAAACCTATGCCATCTTGGGTTTGATTTTTCCATCCTGGGAGAAAGGTTCTGACTGTCTACCCAATCTATGTCTCTCATAATTTCATATACTTCTATCTGGTCTTCACTCAACCTCAGGCATTCCAGGGAAAACAATCCAAGTCTGTCCAACCTCTCCTTGTAGCTAATACTCCCTAATCCAGGCATTATTCTGGTAAACTAAATGCTCACATTTTGATGTGTAGGAAGGAACTGCTGATGCTGGTTTATACCAAAGATAGACATGCAGTGCTGGAGTAACTCTGTGGGCCAGGCAGCATCTCTGGAGAGAAGGAATAGGTGCCATTTCGGGTCGGAACCCTTCTTCAGACACAAATGGCTTTGATGCAGAGGAAACGGGAAATAAAGAGTAAAAGTAATTGGGGAGGGTAACAATAATGATGTTGCCAGGACTTGAGTGCTTGAGTTACAGGGAAAGATTAGACAGCTGGGACTTTATTCCTTGGATTTATTCCCTAAGATCACCCCTGCTGGAGGCTAAGGGGTGATCTTATAGAGGTGTATAAGATCATGAGGGGAATAGACAGGGTGGGGGAATCAAAACCAAGAGGACATATGCTTACGGTAAGAAGGACAACATTTTTATATGTACTTGAGGGGCAACTTTTTCACTCAGGGTGGTGGGTATGTGGAACAAGCTGCCAGAGGAGGTAGTTCAGGCAGATACAATAAAATCTTTTAAAAGACACATACAGCTACATAGGTAGGAGAGGTTTAGAGGGATATGGGCCAAATGCGGGAAAATGGGAATAGCTTAAATGGGGTATCTTGGTTGGCATGGACGAGTTAAGCTAAAGGGCCTGTTTCCATGCTTGCTTGACTCTAAAGGACTCTAATAAGGATATGGGGATGTCATTTAGGATAAATATGTTTAATGAAAGTGTGGTGAGCCCATGGAATTTTCTACCACAGAAAGCAGTTGTTGGCATATCATTCAATATGTCCAATAATTAAATAGAAGTGGTACTTATGGCTAGGGGGAATCAAAGAAAATGTAGTGGGGTGGATGGGGGAGTGGGGAAGCCATTTTGGTATACTGAATTTAGATTCTCAGCCATGATGAGTATTGCATAGTGGAACAGACTTGAAGGGCTGAATGGCCTACTCCTGCTCTGAATTTTTGGGCTTCTATTGAATCCTTGATCAGTATTTTTGACTCCTTTGTCGAATTTGGAGTGGAGATGTGACTAATTTAAGTTTCCAGCAAAGGTATCAAGTAAAATTTGGGCGGCAGGGTGACGCAGCAGTAGAGTTGCTGCCTTACAGCGGCAGAGACCGGGTTTGATCCCGACTACGGATGCAGTCTGTACGGAGTTTGTATGTTCTCCCTGTGACCTGCGTGGGTTTTCATCCGGGTGCTCGGTTTCCACCCACATTCCAAAGATATACAGATTTGTAGGCTAATTGTAAATTGTCCCGAGTGTGTAGGATGGTGTTAGTGCATAGGGATCGCTGGTCGGTGCGGACTCGGTGGGCCAAAGGGCCTGTTTCTGTGCTGTATCTCTAAACTAAACTAAACTAAAATGGACTAAAATGCAAAGAGCTGGTGTAACTCAATGGGTTGGGCAACATTTGTGGAGGGAATGGCATTTCAGGTCAGGACAAACTGATGGTAGTCAGGGGGAGAAAGCTGGAAAAAAGTGCTGGGGGGTGGGACAAAGCCGGGCAAGTGATGGGTGGATACAGGTGAGACGGGATTGATTGGCAGATGGGTGGACAAAGGCTAGAGATGAAAAGAGGCTGGAGTACTGAGTATAGAAGTTGGGAGGTCATGTTGAGGTTATATAAGACATTGGTGAAGCCGCACTTGGAGTATTGTGTTCAGTATTGGGCACCATGTTATAGGAAAGATGTTGTCAAGCTGAAAAGGGTGCAGAGAAGATTTATGAGGATGTTGCAAAGACTCAAGGGCCTGAGCTATAGGGAGAGGTTGAGCAGGCTAGGACTTGAAGCACAGGAGGATGAGGGGTGTTCATAAAGAGGCGTACAAAATCATGAGAGGAATAGATTGGGTAAACACAGAGTCTCTTGTCTAGAGTAGGGGAATTGAGAACCAGTGGACATAGGTTTAAGTTGAGGGGGAAAGATTTAATAGGTACCTGAGAGGTAACTTTTTTACACAAAGGGTGGTGGGTGTATGCATGAGTTGCCGGGGAGGTAGTTGAAGCAAGTACTATTGCAACGTTTAAGAAAGATTTAGACAGGTACATGGATAGGACAGGTTTAGAGTGATATAGGCCAAATGCGGGCAGGTGGGACAAGTGTAGAAGACGCATGCTGGTCATGTGGGCATTGGGCTGGAGGGCCTGTTTCCACAATGTATGACTCTTGGGACAAAAGGGTGTCAGATACGGAGAGAAGAGGAGTGTAAAATGGACTACCTGGGCTCTCGGTGTTGATCAGGTGAGAGGATGTCCTGTTGTGCCACACGTCTAGTAACTGAGCCTCAGGTGGAAATTTGGGTCCTTGTCCTTCTGAGATTAGTGAATCAAAGTCATTTGCCAGCAGGAGTTTCACAACTGTTCCAGTACATTAACTTCTGCGAGGGTTGCTGCAATTCCTCGTTTCCCCTTCCTGCATTTGGATGTTAAATAATGCTGTCTTTGCATAATCCCCAAAGGGCCACACTCGGCAGAAGCTCTCCAAGGTCCGCACGCCGCTGCCATTCCCCATTTCGGCTCGCCCGCCGCGGGGCTGGGAACCCGCCCGGAGAGGGAAGCCACTGAGCATGGCTCCTGCTCGTCCCCGAGGACCGGAGAAGCAGACAGAAGGGTGTAGGGAGTCAGTGACAGCAGCACACAATAGAACAAAGAGCTGCCAATAGAAACCAAGGGTCTTTCCTTCCACGCCCTCAAGGCTGGCTATGAGAGGCACCCCGAGGAGCAAGGGCTGAAGGTGGCCTGGCGAGGAGAATGGTGATTGCTCGCGGGATGATCCGGATGGAGGGGACGGCTGCAACTGGCCTTTATGGCCAGCTGCAGCTGAGACTTTGAAACATAGAAACATAGAAAATAGTTGCAGGAGTAGGCCATTTGGCACTTCGAGCCAGCACCACCATTCAATATGATCAAGGCTGATCATCCAGAATCAGTACCCTGTTCCTGCTTTCTCCCCATATCCCTTGATTCCGTTCACCCTAAGAGCTATATCCAACTCTCTCCAATGAATTGGCCTCCACTGCCTTCTGTGGCAGAGAATTCCACAGATTCATAACTCGCTGGGTGAAAATGTTTTTCCTCATCTCAGTCCTAAATGGCCAACTCCTTATTCTTAAACTGTGACCCCCGGTTCTGGACTCCCTCAACATGGGGAACATGTTTCCTGCATCTAGCCTGACCAATCCCTTAAGAATTTAATATGTTTATATAGGATCCCCTCTCACCCTAAATTCCGGTGAATATAAGCCCAGTCGATCTATTATTTGAGGGGTAGGGTTCTTATAACCACAAACAGCTGGTTAACAATAAGAAAAATGAATTTTAGATTTTGGGATTTAGATTTAGAAAATAGACCCAAAACCTGGTGATTCTTACATATGGACTCACTTGGCTGTTTCTATACATTATGTACTTAATCTGGGATTGTATTTATGTATGGAAATAATTTTTTCGAATTGTATGCAAAAAAATATATAATTTCAGCGTACCTTGATACAGGCGATAATAAAGAACCACTGTCCCATTGATGACATCTACTCTCGAGAACCTGATCTTTGGACATCTCTACTGTGGATCATCTCATTTGATGTCTGCATTACAAAAACCATTCATAGACACAAACTAGTGGAGTAACTCAGTGGGTCAGGCAGCATCTCTGGAATCATAGTGTCACAGAGTGATACAGTGTTGTAACAGGCCCTTTCGCCCAGCTTGCCCACACCGGCCAACATGTCCCAGCTACAATAGTCCCACCTGCCTGCGCTTGGTCCATATCCCTCCAAATCTGTCCTACCCAAGTACCTGTCTCATAGTTTCTTAAATGTTGGAATAGTCCCAGCCTCAACTATCTCATCTGGCAGCTTGTTCCATACACCCACCACCCTTTGTGTGAAAAAGTTACCCCTCAGATTCCTCTTAAATCTTTTCCCCTTCATCTTGAACCTATGTCCTCTGGTCCTCGATTCCCCTACTCGGGGCAAGAGACCCTATGCATCTACCCGATCTATTCCTCTCATGATTTTATGCACCCCCATAAGATCACCACCCCTCATCCTATGGAGAAGAGGAATAGGTGACGTTTCGGGTTAGAACTTTTCTGCAGACGTTTTGACATCCCTAATCTACTCTAAACTCCCCCCAACCCCCCCCCCCCCCTCCCCCCCCCCACCCCCCAACATGCCTACATAACCAAAGCCATTGGCATGTGAAGGGTTATATTTCCACACAATGTAGCTGTTGTAATAAAAATGTTTATGTTTTGGGAATTTGGTTGCAAATGCAAACGCATTTGCACTACTTTCTCCATCGTTTCTCCATGTAAAAATCGCAGTAAAAATTCTGAAGAAGCCTCAAAAATTGCTTTGCATGACACATTACGCCATTGATGACTGTTGTACAGAATAGCAATCTAGCAGCTTCCGCACATTAGCCTGGTTAAGGAATTCTTCAATACCTCAAGTTTTCCATGAATGATGTTTACTTTGCCGGTGCAATGCATGGCAAGCCACAAGCAAAGTCAAATCTCGGCAGGAACCCATTTGATGCAGGAATTTTACTCACATTATCTGGATCATTTGATTGACCTTGGCAATTGTGGAGTCTTCATTGGCAAAAGTAGAATGGTGAATGCTGAGGCAGAGAAGGAGTTTCAGAATTTTACAAATGAGAAAACAGGAGAGGATGCAGTAACGCACCTCGATTTCAGCACAGAACGATTGACGGAGATGAGCAAAGTACTGAATCAAGTTCTGAGACATTCAAAAGAGCATTAAAGCTCACATCCTTTTTTTAACCAAATTTAATTAGATTAACTAGATTTATTCAAGTATTTACAATACTATTTAAATATTAAATAATTCAAAACAAAACCCACCACCATAATACAAGTAAATCAAATATTCATAAATAACTATAATACAATCCGTATTGAGGATACGAAGCTCGTTCATCTGGTCGGCAATAGTGCAGGCAAGGAGATTTTTATTTGAGAGGGAAGTTGGTGCAAAGAGATCAGTAAAGGTTGCACAATGGACAAAAATGGGTGGCACAGCGGCGCAGCGGTAGAGTTGCTGCCTCACAGCGCCAGAGACCCGTTTGACCCTGACTACGAGTGCTGTCTATAAGGAGATTGTACGTTCTCCCTGTGACTGCGTGGGTTTACTCCAGGTGCTCCAGTTTCCTCCCACACTCCAAAGACATACAGGTTTGAAGGTTAATTGGCTTTGGTAAGTTGTAAAATTGTCTCCAGTTTGTGTAGGTTAGTGCACACGGTGATCACTGGTCAGTGCGAACTCGATGGACCGCGTCCTGTTTCTGCGCTGTATCTCTAAAATCTATATCTAAAAATCTAAAAGATACTTTTCTTGCTGTTAACCAGCTGTTTGAGGTTATAAGAACCCTACCTCACAATATTACTATCAATAGAATATAAAACAGTACAGCACAGGAACAATTGTTTAAGAAAGAACTGCAGATGCTGGAAAAATCGAAGGTAGACAAAAATGCTGGAGAAACTCAGCGGGTGAGGCAGCATCTATGGAGTGAAGGAACAATGCCTTTGACCCACAATGTCTGTGCCAAACCTGATGCCAAGATAAACCAATCTCATCTGTCTGCACATGATCCACATCCCCCATTCCCAGCATATCCCTATGCCTATCTAAAAGCCTCTTAAATGCCACTGTCCCCTACCACCACCCTAGCAGTATGTTTTAAGCACCTACCACTCTCTGTGTAAGCAACTTGCCCCATGCATGTCCTGTAAACTTTGCCCCTGACCTTAAAGCTACGCCATCTCGTCTTAGACATTTCCATCCTGGGAAAAAGACTCTGACTGTCTACCCTATCTATATCTGTCTTGATGTTATATGTCTCTACCAGGTCTCCCCTCAAAAGAAAAAAACAATCCAATGTCTTCGAAACACTGGAGTCACATGGAAATAAGATATCATTGAATGTAAGATGCAGCAATGAAACAGGCCCTCCGGCCCACCGAGTCCGACCATCAGCTGCCTGTTCACAATAGTTAGAGAGTCATAGCATCATAGAGCGTAGAAACCACGTGCCCAAACCGAAAAACAGACCCCATCCACATTAGTACCATCTACCCACACATGGCCCATAACTCTCTAAACCTATCCTATCCATGTACCTGACCAAATGTCTCTTAAATGTTATGATAGTACCTGCCTCAACTACCTCCTCTGGCAGCTCGTTCCATACACCCACCACCCTCTGCGTAAAAAAGTTACCATTAGCTCTCCCACCAATTTTTAAACCCTCATCTTAAACCTATGTCCTCTGGTTCCTGATTGCCCTTCTCTGGGCAAGAGGCTTTGTGCATCTACCTGATCTATTCCTCTCATGATCTTGGCAAGACGTCTTAAATACTTGCTTTACGTTAAAACTTCTGACTCTTGTGATAAGATTATCAGTACACAAAATGAACTTGCTCTCTGAAAGTCCTGTCATTCTGCTCCCTGCAGGAAGTATTTATTGTAAATGAATAGCCAACATACATACGTTTGTATGCCTTTTTTTTTCAAGCATGAAATTATAACCCAAATATGTTTTGTGCTACAGTTGGGTTGAGTCCAGAACCGGATTGCCTGCTATCAGCAATTTTGACTCAAGGCGCTTGGCATTAATGGCTTGCTGAGCATGACTGCTCAAGTTCATTGGCTCTAACTAGTTCACTTCACTCCACTTCACTTGACAGCCATATTTACATAAATCCAGCTTGCATTGAGTGGGCAATGAATCAAATTGCTACTTTTTAATTTGGTTCAGAGAAACAGCGCAGAAACAGGCCCTTCGACCCACCGAGACCATGCCGGCCAGCGATCACCCATTTACGCTGGGGACAATTTACAAATTTTACTGAAGCCAATTAACCTACAAACCTGTACGTATTTGGAGTGTGGGAGGAAACCGGAGCACCTGAGGAAAACCCATGTGGTCATGGGGAGAATGTATGAATTCCATACTGACAGCACCCGTAGTCAGGATTGAACCCGGGTCTCTGGCACTGTGAGGCAGCAACTCTACCAGCTGCACCACTGTGCCGCCCATTGTTATCCAATGTGATCCTTCACTGATCTCTATGCAACAAGTTCCCTCTCAAGTACAACTCTCCTTGCCTCCACTATTGCCAACAAGATGAGCTTTAATGCTCTTTTGAATGTCTCAGAAATTGAGTCTCGTTTCTCCGCCAATCGTACTGCGCTGAAATCAAGGTGTGTTACCACATCCTCTCCTGTTTTCCCATTTGTAAAATTCTGAAACTCCTTCCCTGCCTCAGCATTCACCATTCTTCTTCTGCCGACGAAGACTTCACTATTCTCAAGGTCAATCAAATGATCCAGATAATGCGTGTAAAATTCCTGCATCAAATGGGATCCTGCCGAGATTTGACTTTGTTTGTAGCCTGCCATGCATTGCACCGGCAAAGTAAACATCATTCATGGATCACTTGAGGTATTGAGGAATTCTTTAACCGGGTTAATGTGCAGAATGCTACTCTGTAGAACGGTTAGCAATATAATTGCAAAGCAATTTTTGAGCTCTCCAGAAGGCCACCATGCCACCCCAAACCCTCAACACATGTTTAACCCTCACAACCAGCACATGTGTCATATGCTCTGTTTCGCAAACTGGCCACTGTAACAAATAGCAAACGCACCTGCTAAACACGCTCAAAATACCCGACATGAAACGCCACCTATCCGTGTGTCCTTTTTTTTAGTTTAGTTTAGTTTATTTTTGTCACGTGTACCGAGGTACAGTGAAAAACGTTTTTGATGTGTGCTATCCCGTCAGACAATAGACAATAGACAATAGGTGCAG
This sequence comes from Malacoraja senta, assembly GCA_038087875.1. Classification (NCBI taxonomy): domain Eukaryota; kingdom Metazoa; phylum Chordata; class Chondrichthyes; order Rajiformes; family Rajidae; genus Malacoraja; species Malacoraja senta. Next base: position 126,301,048 of record CM075978.1, on the reverse strand, counting down.
GAGTAGGCCATTCGGCCCTTCGAGCCAGCACCGCCATTCAATGTGATCATGGCTGATCATCCCAAAATCAGTACCCCGTTCCTGCCTTCACCCCATATCCCCTGACTCCGCTATTTTTAAGAGCCCTATCTAGCTCTCTCTTGAAAGCATCCAGAGAACCTGCCTCCACCACCCTCCGAGGCAGAGAATTCCACAGACACCACTCTCTGTGAGAAAAAGTGTTTCCTCGTCTCCGTTCTAAATGGCTTACTCCTTATTCTTAAACTGTGGCCCCTGGTTCTGGACTCCCCCAACATCGGGAACATGTTTCCTGCCTCTAGTGTGTCCAAGCCCTTAACAAACTTATATGTTTCAATGAGATTACCTCTCATCCTTCTAAACTCCAATGTGTACAAGCCCAGCTGCTCCATTCTCTCAGCATATGACAGTCCCGCCATTAACCTTGTAAACCTACGCTGCACTCCCTCAATAGCAAGAATGTCCTTCCTCAAATTAGGGGACAAAAACTGCACACAATACTCCAGGTGTGGTCTCACTAGGGCTCTGTACAACTGCAGAAGGACCTCTTTGCTCCTATAGTCGATTCCTCTTGTTATAAAGGCCAACATGCCATTCGCTTTCTTCACTGCCTGCTGTACCTGCATGCTTACTTTCATAGACTGATGTACAAGGACCCCCAGATCCCATTGTACTTCCCCTTTTCCCAAATTGACGCCATTTAGATAGTAATCTGCCTTCCTGTTTTTTCTACCAAAGTGGATAACCTCACACTTATCCGCATTAAACTTCATCTGCCATGCATCTGCCCACTCCCCCAACCTGTCTAAGTCACCCTGCATTCTCATAGCATCCTTCTCACAGTTCACACTGCCACCCAGCTTTGTGTCATCTGCAAATTTGCTAATGTTACTTTGAATCCCTTCATCCAAATCATTGATGTATATTGTAAATGGCTGCGGTCCCACCATCGAGCCTTGCGGTACCCCACTAGTCACTGCCTGCCATTCTGAAAGGGACCCGTTAATCCCTACTCTTTGTTTCCTGTCTGCCAATCAATTTTCTATCCATGTCAGCACTCTACCCCCAATACCATGTGCCCTAATTTTGCCCACTAATCTCCTGTGTGGGACCTTATCAAATGCTTTCTGAAAGTCCAGGTACACTACATCCACTGGCTCTCCCTTGTCCATTTTCCGAGTTACATCTTCAAAAAATTCCAGAAGATTAGTCAAGCATGATTTCCCCTTCGTAAATCCATGCTGATTAGGACCGATCCTGTTACTGCTATCCAAATGTGCAGCTATCTCATCTTTTATAATTGACTCCAGCATCTTCCCCACCACCGATGTCAGGCAAACTGGTCTATAATTCCCCGTTTTCTATCTCCCGCCTTTCTTAAAAAGTGGGATAACATTAGCTATCCTCCAATCCACAGGAACTGATCCTGAGTCTATAGAACATTGGAAAATTATCACCAATGCATCCACGATTTTTAGAGCCACTTCCTTAAGTACCCTGGGATGCAGACCATCAGGCCCTGGGGATTTATCAGCCTTCAGTCCCATCAGTCTATCCAACACCATTTCCTGCCTAATGTGGATTTCCTTCAGTTCCTCTGTCACCCCAGATCCTCTGGCCACTACTCTACCAGATCCTCTGGCCACTACTATGTCAGCGAAAAGACTAGACATGATCACAATCAAGCCATCCACACACATGTTCAGATACAGGATAATGGATGTAACGTTTAGTGCAAGATAAAGTCCAGTTTTCATAAAGCACTGTTTTGTAAACCACAGAGCTGCCAACTCATGCATTTCGCCCAATTCTTACGTTCTCACGCTGATCACAGAATTTCTCACGTTCTGTCGTGAGAAATTCTGTGATCAACGAGAATTTCAAAACTAATATTAACTGCTTGTGTGTGCGTCTGTTGACAAGACAGCAGCAATCTTATTCTCTGTTATTCTCACTTGACCGAACCGTCACACACCTCCAAACCATGTCCCCATGCAAAATTACATTGAAAGACACGGACCGGGCAGTGAATGAGTGTCACCTAGCGCAGCAAGTAAGGCCATGCCCTGCTCCCGGCGACAGTCAGAATTTAAGGATTTGCGGGAAGCGGCTGACATGAGCGAGGCCGATGAGCAGCAGGAGAGAGGTACATGGGCCGCGGAACCGGGGTGGGCTGCGGCCCCTCCACTTTTTTGGCTAGACATGTTTCAATATCTCCGGCTTTGAACGAGGCGCTGCTGTGCTCTGAGAAACCTGGTCGTGGTTGTTGGAGAGCTGGGGCGGAGGGAGGGATGGAAGCAGAAGCAGCGGCGGGGGCAGATGCGGATGGGGAGCCGGGGCTGGCAAGTGTTTGCCGGGCTGGCGAGTCGCTCGCTACAGCTCCGGCCATGGAGCAGCCTCAGTGCAAGAGTCCCGGGCCGTCGGAGGCGTCGGAAACGTTGCGCCACGGCCGTGAGAGTCTCTGTGCCGAATTTGCCCTGGTGACCGGCATGGACCAGGCTGTGGCTCGGTGCATCCTGGAGGACAACCAATGGCTGCTGGAAGTAGGTACCATGCACTGCGTAGAAGCGGTGGAAGATAGTGGCCTTCAAATGGGGATTGTTGGAGAAAGCATCCTGCTTGCCTGCTAGATTTGTTACTGTAACTGCAGGAAAAATGTTCCCGATGTTGGGGGAGTTCAGAACCAGGAGTCACAGTTTAAGAATAAGAGGTATGCCATTTAGGACTGAGATGAGGACAAACTTTCTTCACCCAGAGAGTTGTGAATCTGTGGAATTCTCTGCCACAGAAGGCAGTGGTGGCCAATTCACTGGATGTTTTCAAGAGAGTTACATTTTGCTCTTAGGGCTTCCGAAATCAAGGGATATGGGGGAAAACAGGAAAGAAGTACTGATTTTAGATGGACAGCCATGAACAGCCATGATCATATTGGATGGCAGTGCTCGCTCAAAGGGCCGAATGGCCTTCTCCTGCTTGAGTATATGGCAATAAAACTCGACCACTTGATTTTGAAGCATTCATGCATGGTGGAGGTATAACGTAGTCATAGAGTGATACAGTGTGAAAACAGGCCCTTCGGCCCAACTTGCCCACACCCGCCAACATGTCCCAGTTACACTACCTGCTTTTGGTCCATATCCCTCCAAACCTGTCCTATCCATGTATCAGTCTAACTGTTTCTTAAATGTTGGGATAGTCCCTGCCTCAACTACCTCCTCTGGCAGCTTGTTCCATACACCCACCACCCTTTGTGTGGAAAAGGTTACTCCTTAAATAGTTACCTCTTAAAAATACTTTAAACAAAAAACATTGAAATCATACTTCTACAATGCACTAAATCATGATTTTAATACATCAAATTTCAAAAAGCACCCCCCTCCCACACTCGGTCGCTCCACCGCCTCGCCGGGTACCCCCAAGGCCAGTGATCAGTGATTGCTGAGCCCCCCCACATTCAAAAATGCTCTGCGGCCCCTGGAACTTCAGATGAAGAGCACTGCCAGATGTGAGCGGGGAACTGAGGCCAGTTGTCCGTGATGTCCGGATCCAAATGCTCAGCGCTTCGTGTTTTGTAGTTGGCTAATGTTATTGATTTGTAATTAGCCTGATTTGTAATTAGTTGACAAAACATTAATTTATTAATCTGGAATATCCAGAGGGATGGGATAAGTGTAATATTAAAATGACATGCAAGGTGTCAGGCTGTCTGTCACAACATACAGCCCCGATAACCCATTATTTCCTTCAGATAAATATTGGGAAGGTAGCACTATTGTCATTTGCAACTCAACTATTATGTTTGTTTACCTCTCTAACCCCCCTCTCTTACCTCTCTAACCCCCCCACCCAAATTCCTTTGACACGTTGAATAGAAATGTCCCCAATCTCATTGTTTTATTAATTGAACATGTAGATGAACATCCTCAAGGAGTGTAATCAGATGGAAACTGATTCAGATGCGATGTTTAAGAGCTTGTTCAAAATGTTAATCCTGATAAATTGGAGCAGCTAGGATTTCAAAATGGGGTAAAGCTTCAGGTTTGCTGGGAGATTTGGTCAATTTGGAGTTGCTCTCTGCAGAGCTGGGAAGAGGTGCCAGAGTGTCTGTATCTTAGATACCATTTGCAAGCAAAGAATGGGAATATCTGGAAACCCTGTCAATTAGGTGCAAAATGCATAGAATGAATTGGATGGCTGCAAACCAGACATACATCTTGTAAATAATTGTAAATAATGTTGCAGAGTTTGACTTTGCCGAGTGTTGATTGGATGAGGTGTTGAGCCTTGTCTGGGTTTTCCGTAAATCAGGGTAAATGTTTCCAAGTTGACTTCCTCTCGAAGTCCGTTTTGAATACAATGTATTGAGCTGTTGTATCATTGGGTTAGGGAAATGCCTGTTATGTATGGGGTTAATCGATATCTGTAATTGGGTTATTAAGAGCACCCCTGTGCGGTTCGGCCCCTCGAGGTCCCGGGACATATAAAAGTCTGCTACCACGAGGCTCAGCGTCGATCTTCTGGGAGAGCGCTTTGGACTGGGTGAACTTCTGGAGTGTCTCTGTCTGAGCGAGACCTAGAGGGCTTGAACAGGCAGACACGAGGATCAAACCCGCGGTGGGATAGGTACAGAAGTTGAACTGCAACGCGCTTTTGGTGAAATAACGATTAGTTGTTTCAAGTGCTTGATTCAGTGTTTTTACTGAAACT
>CM075978.1:126252395-126296123 GCA_038087875.1 Malacoraja senta | reverse complement strand
GGCTTTCACAAGAAGTAGGGCTTTGTTAAAGTAAGTAAAATGCTCCATAAAAGATTGAATTTAAAACAAAATCACTAATTTATACACCATGGATACCATTAATTTCCATTTGGAAGTGCGAATTTTGCGTATGCAATGGTAAAGGCATTTGTAGTTCTTTCACAGCTTTCAACACTACCAATCGGCAATCTGTTTGAAGGCTGCATTGGACAGGTTATTAAAATGTAACTGACGTATTAAATGAATGGCTCCAGACAGCCTTGCCGCTCATTGACTGAGTGGTTTCTAATATTAAGTGAAAGCCTTCTCATTTTATATGATAAAACATGGTAATGTGGCAGGGAAGCATGAATAACTTTCTCCAAGGGATTTGTACAAGTCAGCTCTGACCTTTGCAGAGGATTGCTCACATGGCAGTAATGACTCGTGGTACCAGGATCAGGAAAGGAATAATAGGAAAAGCTCAGATACAAGAGTTTATATTTTTCCACCAGGACTCATTAAGGATTTAAAATGTCTCAAGTTGCGAAGGTAGCTAAGAGACGCTGATTATATTTTCAACGCCTGCTCATTGCCGTATCTCGGTCCACTTAGGACCATGGGACAATCCAACTGAGGACATCAACGTGTTGTCATGACTGGACCATGCACTCCGCTGATAAAGATGAACTTCGTCATCCGAAACAATTTCCAAATATTATTGCTTACCAGCTCTTTCCCCACCCTCTCCCCCCACACCTTTTTACACTGATCTTATTAAGGTGTATAAAATAATGAGGTGAATAGATTGGGTGAATGCACAGTCTTTCAATTTATTTTAGTTTAGTTTAGTTCATTGTCACATGTACCGAGGCAGAGAGAAAAGCGTTTTCTTGCGTGCAAACCAGTCAGCGGAAAGACTATACATGATTACAATCGAGCCGTCCACAGTCTTTGTCCTAGGGAAGGGAAATAAAAAAACTAGAGGGCATAGGAGTGTGGGGAAAGCTTCAATAGGAACTTGAAGGGCAACGTTTTCACAAACAGGGTGGTGGGTATATAGAATAAGCTGCCAGAGGAGCTGGTTGAGACAAGCACTCTAACAGCATTTAAAAGACACTTGGACAGGTTCATGGATAGGAAAGGTTTGGAGATAAGAGCCAAACACATGCAGGTGAGGCTAGCAGAGATGGGGCATCTTGGTTGGGATGGACAAGTTGGGCTGAAAAGCCCTTTTCCGTGCTATATGGCTCTATGTCTCTTAGTGCTGGGGGGAACTCTGCAGGTCAGGCAGCATTTAAAAGACACTTGGACAGGTACGATAGGAAAGGTCATGAGCCATGCACAGGAAAATGGGACTAGAGTAGATGGTGGCATCTTGTTCGGCATAGGCGAGTTGGGCCAAAGGTCCTTATTCCTTGCTGTATGCCTCTATGACTCTAAATGCTGACATTCCTGGGTCTCTCCTGAGTCAGCTCCTGATCTTCACTCGATATCAATTGTGGAAATACTCTAATTAGCATTGTAAGTTGCTTCACATGAATCAACATTGAAATATTGATGAGTTCCCTGCCGCGTGTGGATGGTATATATAACATTGCTGAACATTGGCCCAACTATCATCTTAATCACCCCACTGCATTATTCTTGCTCAGTCGTTAGGGTTAATATCATGTCTTTTTTGTTCACATCAGTTTCTCCCAATTAATTTTCTGCTTTATAACTTTGTAGCTTTAAGGTGAGAGAGGCAAAGTTTAGAGGAGATGTGCGAAGCATGTTTTTTACACAGATGCCTGTAATATGCAGATGGGGATGATTGTAGAGGCAGATAAGATAACATACTGCTAGGGTGGTGGTAGGGGACAGTGGCATTTAAGAGGCTTTTAGATAGGCACATGGATATGCAGGGAATGGGGGGGAATATGGATCATAGACAATAGATTATTGAACAGTACGGCAAAGGAAATGGCTCTTCGGCCCACAATGTCCGTGCCAAACACAATGCTAAGGTAAACTGCACTACCCTCTTGTGATCCACATCCCTCCATTCCTTGTATATCGATGTGCCTATCTAAAAGCCTCTTAAATGCCAGCAGCGTATATCCGCCCCCATCATGTGCAGGCAGGAAAGATTAGTTAATCTAGGCATCCTGTTCTGCACAAACATTGTGGGCTAAAAGGCTCATTCCTGTACTGTACTGTTCTGTGTTCTATAACTGAAGGGACTTAAGCGGATTTTGCACTGTTTCACTTTGTCCAATCTCTTCCACAGCTCAGGCACAAATTGCTGGAGTAGCTCAGCGGGTTAGTCAGCATCTCTGGAGAAAAAGGGTGGGTGATGTTTTGGGCTAGGACCTTCTGAGGAAGGATCCCGACCCGAACCATCACCCATCCATTTTCTGCGGAGATGTTGCCAAACCCGCTGAGTTACACCAGCACTTTGTGCCTATCTTTGGTATAAACCGGCACCTGCAGTTCCTTGTTTCCACTCTTCCACAACCTGCAGTGTTCCTCATGATTTATTTCCTCTACTCTATTACTTTTCCTAACTCTCAATGACATCACATCATCTCCCACAGCAGTCTAATTGCTGCAATACTGGATCTGCACAAATTCCTCAATCAATATTTTGTTCTGCAAGGACAAGCCTTTAAAAAAAACATTGATCCTTTGATAGGGGCAAAGTTCAAACATATAGGCAGCTCTTAGTTTCAGAGAGAATACCTGGCTGTCTGGTTATCGACCATTTACAGCTCAACACATCTCAAACTTGCAGCTAGAGTTTGGCCAGCTCACCCCAGCCCAACAGGACCGTGAATCTATGTGTCACCAGCACTGTGACTGTATGTCATCAGCACAGTAACTCTATGTATCACCAGCACTGTGACTCTATGTGTCACCAGCACTGTGACTCTATGTGTCACCAGCACTGTGACTCTATGTGTCACCAGCACTGTGACTCTATGTGTCACCAGCACTGTGACTCTATGTGTCACCAGCACTGTGACTCTATGTGTCACCAGCACTGTGACTCTATGTGTCACCAGCACTGTGACTCTATGTGTCACCAGCACTGTGACTCTATGTGTCACCAGCACTGTGACTCTATGTGTCACCAGCACTGTGACTCTATGTGTTACCAGCACTGTGACTGTATGCGTCACGGTGGTGCAGTGGTAGAGTTGCTGCCTTACAGCGCCAGACCCGAGTTCGATCCTAATCACGGGTGCTGACTGTGCGGAGTTTGCACGTTCTCCCTGTGACCATGTAGGCTTTCACCGGGTGCTCCTGTTTTCTCCCACACTGCAAAGGCGTGTGTAGATTAATTGGCTTTGATACAAATTGTAAATTGTCGCTAGTGTGTAGGATAGTGTTAGTGTGCAGGGTGATTTCTGGTCAGCACGGACTTGGTGGGCCGAAGGGCCTGTTTCCAAGCTGTTTCTCTAAAGTCTAGTCTAAAGATGAAAGTCCAACTATTCATGCGGGTGCTGTTCCTCCAATTTGGAGCTTGGCAGCTTACAACCCAGCGATATGAATATTGACTTCTCGAACCAAATAACCCTTGCTTTCCCTCTCTCTCCATCCCTCCCCCTTCCTAGTTCTCTGACTAGTTTCACTGTCCCTCTGATTAAATGTTATTGATTGTATGCCTCGTTGTCACCTTCCCCTCAGCTGGAAATGATCTACATTTTCCTTGAACTACATCCTCTTTCATCTCTCATTTCACACTTCACCCTTCCATATCTCTATGTCTCCCTCTCCCCTGACTCTCAGTCAGAGGAAGGGTGTTGACCCGACACGTCACCCACTCATTCTGCCCAGAGATGCTGCCTGTCCCGCTGAGTTACTCCATCATTTTGTGACTATCTTCGGTGTAAACCAGCATCTGCGGTTACTTCCTACAGATAGTTTTTCCGCTGACTGGTAGGCAACGAAATGCTTTTCGCTGTACCTCGGTGCATGTGACAATAAACTAAATTAACATTATGAGAAATATAGTTCGAAAGTCTTTGACAGCAGCAAATTGGGATTCTGTGGGTGTGCTCGCTGGCCTAGCTATTCACCAGAGGTGGGTTGGCATTATGGGCTACCTCTCTGGACAGTCCACTCACTGAGCCAGCATGTAACCCCTTTTAGTACAGCAGACAAAGGCACAAAGTGCTGGGGTAAATCAGTGGGCCAGGCAGCAGCTCTAGAGAATATGTGGTCTAGACATTGTGGTCAGGACCCTACTTCAGACTGATTGTTGGGGGGGAAGGGGAGGGAGAAAGCTGGAAGAAAGGTGGGCGTGGGACTGGTTGGTGAGTGATCGAATGATACAGGTGAGCAGGGGGTGTTTACAGGCAGATGGTTGGACCATGGCCAGAGATGTAAAGACACAAAGTATGAGAAAAGGATAGAAGAGGTGTGATTTGCGAAGCCTTTAGACTTTAGAGACACAGTGTGGAAACAGGCTCTTCTGCCCACTGAGTCCGCCCCGACCAGCGATCCTACACCGTACATGATCCTACACACCGGGGACAATTTACAATTTTTACCGAAACCAATTAACTTCTCAAACAGTGCGTCTTTGGAGTGTGGGAGCACCCAAAGAAAACCAACGTGGTCATGGAGAGAACGTACAAACTCCGTTCACACAACGCCTGTAGTCAGGATCGAACCCGGGTCTCTAGCGCTGTAAGGTAGCAATTCTACCGCAATGCCACTGTGCCACCCTGAAAAAAACAAACAGAGGAAGGGGATGAAGAGGGGAAAGGGGAGATATGGGAATGGATTGAGGTGGGGCACAAGGAAGGTAGGGGGAACCCCCCCCCCTAAACAACAGGAAAAAGGGGAGTGGGTGGATGGTGGTTGTTTGTAGGTTAGTTTGCTAAAATTTGAGAATTTAATGTTTTAGTTCAATGGCTACCATAGGCAAAATAAATTGGTTCATTGGTGTTGACATATGAATGAAGGAAATTAATATGATCCTTCAATATAGAAAACAGTTCAGCTACCTAGGATTAAAATGTGCCTCTTGCCAAAACATTGGCTTATTTGGAGATCCTTCAGAACTCTGAACTCTCCGGTGTTCATCCTTATCTGCAAAGATTCAGGCACAGTGGTGGCCCAAGTCCAATTTGCTCAAGTGTTCAGGTGCTAACAAGGTGAATTGAGCATATGCTACCATGGTGAATGTGCAAGGCTGGAATCTGAAACTCTATCCATGAATCCCCCCAAAAAATTCATCTGTGAATAATCTGTGAATAATCCTTGTTACAAACTGGAGTGATGCATACACTGAAGCATTTATTTTTTCTTGACAATGGATCTAAAGATTTCAGAGGGGTTTTTAAATCTTCAACTACAACCTCAGCAGGACATTAGCTGAATAACATAAATGGATAATATATAGCTACTGTAGGTTTAAGGTGAAGGGGGAAAGATTCAATGGGAATCTGAGGGGTAATTTTTTCACACAAAGGGTGGTGGGTGGATGGAACGAGTTGCCAGAGGAGGTAGTTGAGGCAGGGACCATCACAACATTTAAGAAATAATTAAACAGGTACATGGATAGGACAGGTTTAGAGGAATATGGGATAAACCCAGGCAGGTAAGACTAGTGTAGATGGAACATCGGTGAGACCAAGCGTAGGCTTGGTGATCGCTTCGCCGAACACCTCCGCTCGGTCCGCAATAACCAACCAGACCTCCCGGTGGCTCAGCACTTCAACTCCCCCTCCCATTCCGAATCCGACCTTTCTGTCCTGGGCCACCTCCGTGGCCAGAGTGAGGACCACCGGAAATTGGAGGAGCAGCACCTCATATTTCGCTTGGGCAGTTTATACCCCAGCGGCATGAACATTGACCTCTCCAATTTCAGGTAGCCCTCACTGTCTCCTCCCCTTCTCAGCTCTCCCTCAGCCCTCTGGCTCCTCCTCTTCCTTTCTTTTTCCCGCCCCCCCCACCCTACATCAGTCTGAAGAAGGGTTTTGGCCCGAAACGTTGCCTATTTCCTTCACTCCATAGATGCTGCCGCACCCGCTGAGTTTCTCCAGCACTTTTGTCTACCGTAGATGGAACATGTTGGTCAGTGTAGGCAAGTAGGGCCAAAGGGCCTGTTTCCACACTCTGTGACTCTATGACTCTACAAACGCACTTTCTGCTAACTAACAGATGATCTATGTTACAAAGTCATCTCAGATGAATTGCAGAAATCCTCCTACATTCTTCTGCACAGTGAACGGTTCAAGCAAGGCAATGAAAACTACCCACGAAGTTCAGGTAAATACCAAACTATTCACATAACACAGAACATAGAACAGGTACAGTACAGGAACAGGCCCTTTGGCCCACAGTGTCTGAGCTGAGGAGGATGGAAATAGATGGACATTATTACAGAAAGGGACCCTTCGTCAGTCTGATAAAAGAGTTCCAATTCAGTCTGTCCATTTCCCTCCACAGATGCTGCCTGGCCCTTGACTTCTTTCAGTGTTTTTCCCTTTGTTTCTTTGTTAGGTATTTCTTCTGGCTCAAATTGCTTTAATATAGAACATAGAATAGTGCAGCACAGGATCAGGCCCTTCGGCCCACAATGTCTGTGCCGAACATGATGCAAGGTCAACTCTGAACTGCCTGCACATGATTCATAGTTCAATAGTGCTCCTTTACTTGCATGTTCTTATGCCTAACCAAAAGTCTAAAAAATATCAACAATCATATCTGCCTCAACCAACAACCCAGCTTACATCCCAGCAGTATGAATATTGTTTTTTCTAATTTCAAATAATCTTTGCATTCCCTCTGTCTGTCCTTCCCCCACCTTAGTTGTCCTGCTAGGTTTACTGTTCGTATCCCCTCATTACCACCTCCTCCACAGCCAACAATGGACCATTGTGGACTTTTTGGCTATAGACAATAGACAATAGGTGCAGGAGTAGGCCATTCGGCCCTTCGAACTAGCACCGCCATTCAATGCGATCATGGCTGATCATCCACAATCAGTACCTCCTTCCTGCCTTCTCCCCATATCCCTTGACTGGTGCCAATTCTGTATCTTTTCATACAGCTAGCATCCCTCTCCCCTGACTTTTAGTCTGAAGAAGGGTCTCGACCCGAAATGTCAACTTTTTCCTTTTCTCATTTTGTGTCTATCTTCTGGTTTAATTTAGTTTAGTTTAGTTTAGTTTATTGACACGTGTACCGAGGTACAGTGAAAAGCTTTTGTTGCTTGCCAACCAGTCAATGGAAAGACAATACATGATGACAATCGAGCAATTTACAGATCCATGATCAAGGGAATAATGTGAATAATGTTTAGTGCAAGATAATGTCCAGTATGGTCTGATTAAAACTCGCCCCATACATCTCCTTCAAACATTGCCCCTCTCACTTTAAAGCTATGCCCGCTGGTGCTTCCGTCTTTTTTCGTGGTAGCATGGTTTGAATGCAATACACTCTGAGCTTCTCTCCAATGACTTTGCCCTCCGCTAAAGTCAAGCGGTGACTTTCTTTAAGCTGTCTGAAGCTCCCTGCGAACATCACCTCCTGCCACGGATGGGTTTAGCAGGAATCATTCTCTCCAGTGCTCACTGGTAACATGTTTGCTTCTCGGACTGGAGGCCTGCGACTAGTGGTGTGCCTCAGAGTTCGGTGCTGGGCCCATTACTGTTTGCCATCTACATCAATGATTTGTATGAGAACATACAGGGCAAGATTAGCAAATTTGTTGATGATACAAAAGTGGGTGGTTTTGCAGATAGTGAAGGTAGTTGTGAACGATTGCAGCAGGTTCTGGATCGATTGGCCAGGTGGGAGGAGGAATGGTTGATGGAATTTAATACAGGGAAGTGTGAGGTGTTGCATTTTGGGACATCGAACAAGGACAGGACCTACACAGTGTGGGACTAGTGTAGCTGGGACATTGTTGGCTGGAGTGGGCAAGTTGGGTCGAAGGGCCTGTTTCCACACGGTATCACTCTATGACTCTATCTTTCTCTCGACCCCCTGCCAGTTCTATCTGAAAATCAGAAATGCTGCTGCAATGATTTTCTGTCCTTTGTCTCAAGAGAATGGAAAGTCACGGACAGCACCGCACATTGCAATTTTTCCATGTATTATCACCAATATTATTTAGTATTTTTTTAAATCAAAATAAACTTTATTCAGAATATGAAATATATACAAACCAGGAACTGTGCAATAATTATTCCACCATTCTCTAAAGCTATACATGCATTCATTAGCATTGTGTTTGGTAGTGTTCCCAGAAATGTCATTATACCTGGCACACACTTGCCACTCATGTGGCCCCCTGGGGTGATATCCTTTCCCTTGTTTGAGGGCCGTCCCCACCAGATTCTGCCCCTCAATGTCCAGCAGCGGAAGGACCCTACACGGCCTCCGGTGAGGGATGCGACCGTTCCAGGTGGCCCAGCTGCTGGAGGACTCCCCCGACGCCGGGGCTACATCACCCGGCGAGAACGGCCAGGATCATCGGGCCTCCGTAGAGGCAATAGCGGGGGCTTCATTTGGCCTGACTATTTGGGTGAACTGGGGCTGGGGACTGGACATTGTGCCTTCCCCCACAGTGGAAATCATTGTGGGGGGATGATTTTTGTATGTAATTGTTTGTAATTGTATTTGTTAGTCTGTGTTCAAGATGGCGGTCGGAGGGGAGAGTGGACGCTGGCGTTAAATTGCCGCTGCTCTCTCCTCAAATTGTGCTTCTGATTTTCTTTTTTTTGTTGTTGTGTTTTTGGAAGGAATTCTGTCCCTGATTTATGTATTGGTCTTTATAACCTATTTTTTTTTAATTCTGATTATATGTTTTCTATAAATCTCTGTATGGTGTCCTTGAGACCTCGGTATAAGGCGCCCGTAAATAAAATCCATTATTATCATTATTATTACACTGTGGTCCTCCTCCACAGAGCCTTGGCGTTGGCCTTCAGTGAGTCCCTCAGCACGTACTCCTGCAGTCTGGAATGGGCCAGTTGGCAACATTCCCTTACGGACATCTCGCTCTGCTGGGAGACCAACAAGTTTTGGGCCAACCAAAGAGTGTCTTTCACCGAGTTGATGACCTTCCAGCAGCAGTTGACGTCCATCTCCGAATGTGTCCCTGGGAACATCCCGTAAATCGGAGAGCCCTCTGCTATGGACATATTTGGGATAAACTGCGAATAAGTGCCCTTGCATCATTCTCCAGACCCTCTTCGATGTTTTTTAGTATGCCCAGGGAAATCTACTGCACCGGACCAGGGTGCGGAGAATAAACAACTCGCCAAATACTTCTACTTCCCGACTAATTCGTTCGCACGCGGCGACACGCTGCGGAACATTGATCCAGCATCATAATTTGAAGCAATGTGGTGAGAATCAATACATCTGAGGTTCAAAATGTTATTCTCAAGGATCGGCTTCCCACAGAGTTAGATTAGCAATAAAGGCCAACAAATGAAACGCTCGGTATGTCTCCTGGTAACCCTAAGCAGATGTAATGTTGTTCCTGGAGAATGAAAATCTCAGTCTATCCGTGGGGTATTGATTTCCTGTCAGAGCTGAAGACTTGTGGGATGCCCCTGGTGCTATGATGATCTAAAAGCTCTGAAGTCAAAACCATCAATTGGCCATAATTAAAGATACGATAGTGGCCTTTAATGAACAGAATGCTGATCAGCAGGTGTTTGGACATTCCCTAGGATTTATTAATTCCTCAATGATATACAAATTAATTAACACCTGAACTTTGCCTCATTTCCTGATCAATTAACTAGATTGAGTCCCGCAGGCTAATTGTCTTTGCTTTGTATTAGCAGAAACAAAGAGAGAGAGATTGTCTCTTAATTGTGGCCCTTTTTTTGTTCATTTGCTTAACATGGATGTTTCTGGGAACGCCAGCATTTATTGCCCATTTTAATTGCCTTTGAGAAGGTGACATTAGACCATAAGACTTAGGAGCAGAATTAGGTCATATGGCCCATCGAGGATTTACAGGTACTATCACAACATTTAAGAAACATTCAGACGGGTACATGGATAGAACAGGTTTAGAGCGTTGTGGACCAAAAGCAGGCAGGTGAGACTAGTGTAGATGTGACGTGTGGGCCGGTGTGGGCAAGTTGGGCCAAAAGGTCCGATTGCACACTGTATGGCTTTCTGACTCTATGAGTCTGTTCTGCCATTCGATTATGGCTGAGTTATCTTTTCCTCTCAACCCCATTCTCTTGCCCTCTCCCCATTACCCCATGACACCCTTACTAATCAAGAATCTGTCAATCTCCGCTTTAAAAATACCCACTGACGTGGCCTCCACATCCATCTGTGGCAATGAATTCCACAGATTCACCACCCTCTGACTAAAGAAATTCCTCCTCATCTCTTTTCTAATGGTACATCCTTCTGGTTTGAGCAGCTTGAACAGCTGGGGTCTACTTGGTGAAGTTAATCCCACAGTACTGTTGAAACAAAGAGCTCTGTGAGACCCTCTCTCACTGCTCCCCCTCTGTAATCTCTGCTAAATCAGAAGAATGGTCCTGACCCAAAACAATTACCTATCCATGGTCCTCCAGAGATGCTGCCTGACCTGCTGAGTTGCTCCAACACTTTGTGGCCCACAGTAGTTTTATAATTTTAGTTTTAGAGATACAGGCCCTTCGGCCAACCGAGTCCATGCCGACCAACGATCACCCTGTGCACTAGCACTATCCTACACACTAAGTACAATTTACAAACCTACAAAACTTGTACTTCGATGGAATGTGGGAGGAAGGTGGAGCACCCGGAGAAAACCTACGCGGTCACGGGGAGAACGTACAAACTCTGTACAGACAGCACCCATAGTGAGGATCGAACGCAGGTCTCTGGCGCTGTAATGCAGCAACTCTATCAACTCTACCACTACGTCACCTACAATGTTGTAGGTTAGATCAGTGACAGCCCCATGCATTTGCTGTCCTCATCCTTGTGGGTTCAGATTTAGTTTAGTTTATTGTCACTTGTACCGAGGTACAGTGAAAAGCTTTTGCTGCGTGCTAACCAGTCAGTGGAAAGACTATGCATGATTACAATCGAGCCATCCACAGTGTGTAGATGCATGATAAAGGGAATAACGTTTTGTGCAAGATAAAAATCCAGTAAAGTCCATTTAAGGAAAGTCCAAAGGTCGCCAATGAGTGCGAGGGTCTCCAATGCGGTGCTACTTCAGCTCTTTAAAACCATATTAAACACACAATGTAAATATCCACAATATCACAACATAATATATGGTTAATATCCCAGTACATGGAGTGGGAGAACTGGAGAGATTGCAAAAAATACCGCCTCTGGGTTATCTACAGCCTGCAGTTCTGACAGAATATCCAATAAGGAGTGAAGCAAGCAGTAAAGGTACCTGTAACTCAATTTTATTTAGAATGATAGTGCCATTTAAAATCTGCTTTCTCTTTAAATTGCCTCAATGATGATTCTTAAACTGAGGTGTGACCATAAATAAAATTCCCTGTCTGTTTTTCATTAGAATGTATTTTAGATTTGCTTTATACAATGGCCTCATCTGCTCTATAACAGAGTGAGGGAAAAGGGAAGTAAATTCGGGTCCAAGGCAATACAAAGTATTACATCCTATTTGTTAACATGTAAGTTCTATGCGATGTAAAGCGCCTTGAGTATTAGAAAGGCGCTATATAAATCCCATCCATTATTATTATTATTATTATTACTACAATCAGTCTGAAGAACGTCCCAACCCAAAACGTCACCTATTCATTCTCTCCAGAGATGCTGACTGACCCTCTGAGTTACTCTAGCATTAGTGTCCTTTCAGATATTCCATCAGCCATGAGCCCAGGGCCTTTCTGGATTTTGCATTTTGCCGGACCAACAGAGGTGAAGGCCTCTGAGAAGTGTCCAACGAGGGGAGTCCAACGATGCTGGAACGGTCCGCCAAGGCTGCCGAGGGGCTAACATACCGGCCCAAAGTCGTCAGAAGTCGGCTGTGATCTGCCAACTCCAGCCAGGCCAGACTTCCAGAGCCCCGGCCGCAGGGGACAAATTCGACCCGCTGTGGAAGTCCCGATGAGGTCAAGATCGGCCACCTCAGCCGGCCTAGGCACCACATTTTCGGGGGGATTTCAAGTGCGTTCCCGTAATTTTGTCCGGACCATCATTTGCCAGAAAATTGGTGGTGGACCTGTACAATATTGTGAGCAACCGATATTAATAAAGTGAAGGGAATATACTTTAATAAGGTGAAGGAGTTTCAAAGACAGTTAAAGTCCATGTGCTTCATTTTTGCTTCTTGGTAAGATTAAAAAAACACTAGAAGCTGGCGAGAATCTTCTGATTCAGGTAAGAGTTAAAATTGAAGTACATCATTTGCAGAGGTGTAGGGGAATAAACTTTACAAATGAACATATATTTAATTGGGGCAATGGAATATGATTATCAGTGAGATCAATAGACTATCCCCATTTTAATGCAAAAAAGGATGCTGTCTGTACGGAGTTTGTACGTTCTCCCCGTGACCGCGTGGTTTGTCTCTGGGTGCTCTGGCTTCCTCCCACATTCCAAAGATGTACAGGGTCATTCGGCTTCAGTAAAGATTTCAGAAAAATTGTACCGAGTGTGTGTAGGATTGAGCTAGTGTAAGGGCATCATTGGTTGGCGCAGACTTAGTGGGCCGAAGGGCCTGTTTCTGTGCTGTATCTCTAAACTAAACTAAAATAATAGCAGAGAAACAAATGAGAGTTCAAAAGTTCATACGTTATAGGAGCAGAATTAGGCCAGACAGCCCATCAAGTGTACTCTGCCATTCAATCATGACTGATCTATCTTTCCTCTCAACCCCATTCTCCGGCCTTCTCCCCATAACTGCTGACACCCGTACTAAGTAAGAATTTGTCACTCTCCCACTTAAAAATATATATCTGTTGACTTGGCCTCCACTGCCGGCTGAGGCAATGAATTCCACACAGATTCACCACCCTCTAAAGAAATTATTCTTGATGTTACACGTTGACGACAGATGTTAATACCTAAATCTTCAACCCCGCCTCATGAAAGGCATTTATTCTTGCGGCAGTGGAAGAAAGTGTTTATTTTGTTGACCAGAGTTCAAGCAAAGATTTTCCCTTGACACATAATTGCTGGGGGCCTGCCCCTGGGCTGCACTGTCTGTGCCAGCATGACCTCGAGTGCAGCGTTCTACTGGGATCACTGCTTCCAGGAAATCGGCACGGCCTCAAAACAGAATGGGCTGCAACTGGGCAATCTCAGAACAGATCAGTCATCAGGTAAAATTCCTCTCTCTACACTCTCAAATCTGTCAGTGCAATTGAGCCCACTGAACGCTGTTAACCACCTTGGGCATTGCGATGGAGTGCTTGCCCCAGGTTTTAAGCACCACAGAGCGCAGTTTAGGTATTCTAGCCCGAGGGCCAGGAAACTCAATAGAAGATCCCTGCTGTCACATTGAGTCATGAGCAATCAATCGGATCAGAGCTGAGACACAGCCTGGAACACAGGGTGGAAATGCCACTGAAGATTTAGGCCAATACTTAATGCTAGAAGCTCGGATTTTCGATGGAATTAATGGGCTCATTTCAGTATTAGCATCTGCATGGGGGCAGAAGACATGGAACATAGAACAGTTCAGCACAGGAACGGGCCCTTCGGCCTACATGATGCCAAGTTAAACTGATCTCATCTTAGGGCGGCTCAGTGGCACAGTAGTTGCTGCCTTACAGCTCCAGAGTCCCAGGTTCGATCCTGACTATGGGTGCTGTCTGTACGTAGTATGTACGTTCTCCCTGTGACCGCATGAGCTTTCTCCGGGTGCTCCGGTTTCTTCCCACATTCTAAAGACAAGCAGGCTTGTAGGTTAGACCTAGGCATGTTAGCTTAGTAGGCTTGTGGCTTCTGTAAATTGTCCAAAGTGTGTATGATAGAACTAGTAGACAGGTGATCATTGGTCAACATGGACTCGATGGGCTGTGTCCATGGTGTATCTCTAAACTAACTAAAACTAAATCATCTGCCTGTAGAAGATGCATATCCCTCTATTTCCTACACTTCCATGTGCCTATTCAAAAGCCTCTTAAATGCCACTATCGTATCTGCCATCTTCCCAACATGTTGATCGCTTGACTCAGATGACAAGTAAGCATCAAACATCAAGATGATACATCATAAAGTTGCCACAATGATCAGTGATGTCTACAATCTATAATCTATACTTGTGGTGAATATGCTTTTAGCATATTGGCCTTTATCATTCAGGGAAATAAGTAAAAAAGTTGGAATTAAACAAAGACACAAAGTGTGGAGTAACTCAGCAGGTCAGGCAGCATCTGTTGAGAACATGGAGAGGTGCCGTTTCAGATCAGGTCCAGCACTTTGTGTCTTTATTTAAATCAGCACCCGCAGTTTCTTGTTTCTACAAAGAAGTTGGGATATTATGTTACAGTTGTACACAGCATTGGGGAAGGCTACACTTGGGAGTATTGTGTCGGTTTCCAGCTAAAGGAAGAATGTTATTAAGCTGGAAAGAGTGCAGAGAAAATTGATGAGAATATTGCCAGGATTCAAGGGCCTTACAGGTTTGGCAGCCTAAGTATTTATTCCTTGGAGCGCAGGATTCTGAGAGGTGATCTTGTAGAGGTGTAGACATCATGAGGGGGGTAGATATGGTGGCTCCATACAGACAGCACCCATGGTCAGGATGGAACCCGGGTCTCCGGTGCCGTAAGGCAGCGACTCTACTGCTCCGCCACCATGCCACCCTAATAGTTCTACTTTAACTCATGCATTCATAATTTTCATTGCGAGTTATCAAAAATATGCTAAGTTATAATTTTTGTCCTTTTAAAACAAATTAGTTTCTCAAACTGTAGTTCCATTACTTCATACTGTGACTTAACCAGATTTGGTTCTGAGAAAAGGCTAATTGAGAAGATAATCACTCCAACCTTTCGGCTCTTGCCGGTGGCATTAGTGGCATTGTGATTGACTGCATACTCACATCTTTTCCAGGGGGTTTCAACTGCACTGAGTAAATGCATTCTAACATTTAAAATAATAATGTGATATTATTTGAACTAATTAAATATTGTGCAATTCAAAATTATTATGTGGAATTAAATCAAAATAAATACAAAATTAATCCACTGGGGAACTGCGGTTGATTCATCAATGATTGTTTGATGTCATATTGGAATATTTGCCAGTTTATTTGCTGAAAATAATAGGTAATTAGCCTTTAGGTGTGTTGTAATATTAATCTGTAAAATATACAGGAGGATAGAAATAAAAACAAGGAATTTGAAACCATGAAATTAAAAATAAAAGTAACATTGGAAAGGTAGCATAGGTCAATTATCATCTCGTTAACAATTAACATGCAATTATATGGAAGATAGACACAAAATACTGTAGTAGCTCAGCAGGTTAGGCAGCATCTCTGGTGAAAAGGAATAGGTGACGTTTCACCTAGGCTCTGAAGAAGGGTTCTGACCCGAAACGTCACCTATTCCTTTTCTCCAGAGATGCTGCCTGGCCTACTGAGTTACTCCAGCATTTTGTGTCCATCTTCAGTGGAAACCAGCAACTACAGTTCCTTCCTATGCAATTATAAGCAGTTGGAGCTGCTGATGGATTCACTGTGGACCATCCATGTTGCTGAGATACCATATAATGCAGTGGTCACATTACAGGTGAAGCCTGGCCCAGAGAGAGAGGAACTGCAATGCAGAGAGGAAGAAGACATAGAATATAGAACAGGACAACACCAGAACAGGCCCTTAATCCCACAATGTCTGTCCTGAACATGATGCTAAAACCATCTCTTATCTGCCTGCACATAATCCATATCCTTCCATTCCCTGCCGATCCCAATGCCTTTCAAATGCCCTAGAGTATTGGCCTCAACAACCTCCAGTATGTTCCAGGCACTCACCACCCTCTGTGTAAAAAAATACCTGCCCTGCACATCCCCTTTGAATTTTGCCCCTTACACCTTAAACCTATGCCATCTTGGGTTTGATTTTTCCATCCTGGGAGAAAGGTTCTGACTGTCTACCCAATCTATGTCTCTCATAATTTCATATACTTCTATCTGGTCTTCACTCAACCTCAGGCATTCCAGGGAAAACAATCCAAGTCTGTCCAACCTCTCCTTGTAGCTAATACTCCCTAATCCAGGCATTATTCTGGTAAACTAAATGCTCACATTTTGATGTGTAGGAAGGAACTGCTGATGCTGGTTTATACCAAAGATAGACATGCAGTGCTGGAGTAACTCTGTGGGCCAGGCAGCATCTCTGGAGAGAAGGAATAGGTGCCATTTCGGGTCGGAACCCTTCTTCAGACACAAATGGCTTTGATGCAGAGGAAACGGGAAATAAAGAGTAAAAGTAATTGGGGAGGGTAACAATAATGATGTTGCCAGGACTTGAGTGCTTGAGTTACAGGGAAAGATTAGACAGCTGGGACTTTATTCCTTGGATTTATTCCCTAAGATCACCCCTGCTGGAGGCTAAGGGGTGATCTTATAGAGGTGTATAAGATCATGAGGGGAATAGACAGGGTGGGGGAATCAAAACCAAGAGGACATATGCTTACGGTAAGAAGGACAACATTTTTATATGTACTTGAGGGGCAACTTTTTCACTCAGGGTGGTGGGTATGTGGAACAAGCTGCCAGAGGAGGTAGTTCAGGCAGATACAATAAAATCTTTTAAAAGACACATACAGCTACATAGGTAGGAGAGGTTTAGAGGGATATGGGCCAAATGCGGGAAAATGGGAATAGCTTAAATGGGGTATCTTGGTTGGCATGGACGAGTTAAGCTAAAGGGCCTGTTTCCATGCTTGCTTGACTCTAAAGGACTCTAATAAGGATATGGGGATGTCATTTAGGATAAATATGTTTAATGAAAGTGTGGTGAGCCCATGGAATTTTCTACCACAGAAAGCAGTTGTTGGCATATCATTCAATATGTCCAATAATTAAATAGAAGTGGTACTTATGGCTAGGGGGAATCAAAGAAAATGTAGTGGGGTGGATGGGGGAGTGGGGAAGCCATTTTGGTATACTGAATTTAGATTCTCAGCCATGATGAGTATTGCATAGTGGAACAGACTTGAAGGGCTGAATGGCCTACTCCTGCTCTGAATTTTTGGGCTTCTATTGAATCCTTGATCAGTATTTTTGACTCCTTTGTCGAATTTGGAGTGGAGATGTGACTAATTTAAGTTTCCAGCAAAGGTATCAAGTAAAATTTGGGCGGCAGGGTGACGCAGCAGTAGAGTTGCTGCCTTACAGCGGCAGAGACCGGGTTTGATCCCGACTACGGATGCAGTCTGTACGGAGTTTGTATGTTCTCCCTGTGACCTGCGTGGGTTTTCATCCGGGTGCTCGGTTTCCACCCACATTCCAAAGATATACAGATTTGTAGGCTAATTGTAAATTGTCCCGAGTGTGTAGGATGGTGTTAGTGCATAGGGATCGCTGGTCGGTGCGGACTCGGTGGGCCAAAGGGCCTGTTTCTGTGCTGTATCTCTAAACTAAACTAAACTAAAATGGACTAAAATGCAAAGAGCTGGTGTAACTCAATGGGTTGGGCAACATTTGTGGAGGGAATGGCATTTCAGGTCAGGACAAACTGATGGTAGTCAGGGGGAGAAAGCTGGAAAAAAGTGCTGGGGGGTGGGACAAAGCCGGGCAAGTGATGGGTGGATACAGGTGAGACGGGATTGATTGGCAGATGGGTGGACAAAGGCTAGAGGTGAAAAGAGGCTGGAGTACTGAGTATAGAAGTTGGGAGGTCATGTTGAGGTTATATAAGACATTGGTGAAGCCGCACTTGGAGTATTGTGTTCAGTATTGGGCACCATGTTATAGGAAAGATGTTGTCAAGCTGAAAAGGGTGCAGAGAAGATTTATGAGGATGTTGCAAAGACTCAAGGGCCTGAGCTATAGGGAGAGGTTGAGCAGGCTAGGACTTGAAGCACAGGAGGATGAGGGGTGTTCATAAAGAGGCGTACAAAATCATGAGAGGAATAGATTGGGTAAACACAGAGTCTCTTGTCTAGAGTAGGGGAATTGAGAACCAGTGGACATAGGTTTAAGTTGAGGGGGAAAGATTTAATAGGTACCTGAGAGGTAACTTTTTTACACAAAGGGTGGTGGGTGTATGCATGAGTTGCCGGGGAGGTAGTTGAAGCAAGTACTATTGCAACGTTTAAGAAAGATTTAGACAGGTACATGGATAGGACAGGTTTAGAGTGATATAGGCCAAATGCGGGCAGGTGGGACAAGTGTAGAAGACGCATGCTGGTCATGTGGGCATTGGGCTGGAGGGCCTGTTTCCACAATGTATGACTCTTGGGACAAAAGGGTGTCAGATACGGAGAGAAGAGGAGTGTAAAATGGACTACCTGGGCTCTCGGTGTTGATCAGGTGAGAGGATGTCCTGTTGTGCCACACGTCTAGTAACTGAGCCTCAGGTGGAAATTTGGGTCCTTGTCCTTCTGAGATTAGTGAATCAAAGTCATTTGCCAGCAGGAGTTTCACAACTGTTCCAGTACATTAACTTCTGCGAGGGTTGCTGCAATTCCTCGTTTCCCCTTCCTGCATTTGGATGTTAAATAATGCTGTCTTTGCATAATCCCCAAAGGGCCACACTCGGCAGAAGCTCTCCAAGGTCCGCACGCCGCTGCCATACCCCATTTCGGCTCGCCCGCCGCGGGGCTGGGAACCCGCCCGGAGAGGGAAGCCACTGAGCATGGCTCCTGCTCGTCCCCGAGGACCGGAGAAGCAGACAGAAGGGTGTAGGGAGTCAGTGACAGCAGCACACAATAGAACAAAGAGCTGCCAATAGAAACCAAGGGTCTTTCCTTCCACGCCCTCAAGGCTGGCTATGAGAGGCACCCCGAGGAGCAAGGGCTGAAGGTGGCCTGGCGAGGAGAATGGTGATTGCTCGCGGGATGATCCGGATGGAGGGGACGGCTGCAACTGGCCTTTATGGCCAGCTGCAGCTGAGACTTTGAAACATAGAAACATAGAAAATAGTTGCAGGAGTAGGCCATTTGGCACTTCGAGCCAGCACCACCATTCAATATGATCAAGGCTGATCATCCAGAATCAGTACCCTGTTCCTGCTTTCTCCCCATATCCCTTGATTCCGTTCACCCTAAGAGCTATATCCAACTCTCTCCAATGAATTGGCCTCCACTGCCTTCTGTGGCAGAGAATTCCACAGATTCATAACTCGCTGGGTGAAAATGTTTTTCCTCATCTCAGTCCTAAATGGCCAACTCCTTATTCTTAAACTGTGACCCCCGGTTCTGGACTCCCTCAACATGGGGAACATGTTTCCTGCATCTAGCCTGACCAATCCCTTAAGAATTTAATATGTTTATATAGGATCCCCTCTCACCCTAAATTCCGGTGAATATAAGCCCAGTCGATCTATTATTTGAGGGGTAGGGTTCTTATAACCACAAACAGCTGGTTAACAATAAGAAAAATGAATTTTAGATTTTGGGATTTAGATTTAGAAAATAGACCCAAAACCTGGTGATTCTTACATATGGACTCACTTGGC
Source organism: Malacoraja senta (assembly GCA_038087875.1). NCBI lineage: Eukaryota > Metazoa > Chordata > Chondrichthyes > Rajiformes > Rajidae > Malacoraja > Malacoraja senta. Next base: position 126,276,558 of record CM075978.1, on the reverse strand, counting down.
TGTTTCTATACATTATGTACTTAATCTGGGATTGTATTTATGTATGGAAATAATTTTTTCGAATTGTATGCAAAAAAATATATAATTTCAGCGTACCTTGATACAGGCGATAATAAAGAACCACTGTCCCATTGATGACATCTACTCTCGAGAACCTGATCTTTGGACATCTCTACTGTGGATCATCTCATTTGATGTCTGCATTACAAAAACCATTCATAGACACAAACTAGTGGAGTAACTCAGTGGGTCAGGCAGCATCTCTGGAATCATAGTGTCACAGAGTGATACAGTGTTGTAACAGGCCCTTTCGCCCAGCTTGCCCACACCGGCCAACATGTCCCAGCTACAATAGTCCCACCTGCCTGCGCTTGGTCCATATCCCTCCAAATCTGTCCTACCCAAGTACCTGTCTCATAGTTTCTTAAATGTTGGAATAGTCCCAGCCTCAACTATCTCATCTGGCAGCTTGTTCCATACACCCACCACCCTTTGTGTGAAAAAGTTACCCCTCAGATTCCTCTTAAATCTTTTCCCCTTCATCTTGAACCTATGTCCTCTGGTCCTCGATTCCCCTACTCGGGGCAAGAAACCCTATGCATCTACCCGATCTATTCCTCTCATGATTTTATGCACCCCCATAAGATCACCACCCCTCATCCTATGGAGAAGAGGAATAGGTGACGTTTCGGGTTAGAACTTTTCTGCAGACGTTTTGACATCCCTAATCTACTCTAAACTCCCCCCAACCCCCCCCCCTCCCCCCCCCCCCCACCCCCCAACATGCCTACATAACCAAAGCCATTGGCATGTGAAGGGTTATATTTCCACACAATGTAGCTGTTGTAATAAAAATGTTTATGTTTTGGGAATTTGGTTGCAAATGCAAACGCATTTGCACTACTTTCTCCATCGTTTCTCCATGTAAAAATCGCAGTAAAAATTCTGAAGAAGCCTCAAAAATTGCTTTGCATGACACATTACGCCATTGATGACTGTTGTACAGAATAGCAATCTAGCAGCTTCCGCACATTAGCCTGGTTAAGGAATTCTTCAATACCTCAAGTTTTCCATGAATGATGTTTACTTTGCCGGTGCAATGCATGGCAAGCCACAAGCAAAGTCAAATCTCGGCAGGAACCCATTTGATGCAGGAATTTTACTCACATTATCTGGATCATTTGATTGACCTTGGCAATTGTGGAGTCTTCATTGGCAAAAGTAGAATGGTGAATGCTGAGGCAGAGAAGGAGTTTCAGAATTTTACAAATGAGAAAACAGGAGAGGATGCAGTAACGCACCTCGATTTCAGCACAGAACGATTGACGGAGATGAGCAAAGTACTGAATCAAGTTCTGAGACATTCAAAAGAGCATTAAAGCTCACTCATCCTTTTTTTAACCAAATTTAATTAGATTAACTAGATTTATTCAAGTATTTACAATACTATTTAAATATTAAATAATTCAAAACAAAACCCACCACCATAATACAAGTAAATCAAATATTCATAAATAACTATAATACAATCCGTATTGAGGATACGAAGCTCGTTCATCTGGTCGGCAATAGTGCAGGCAAGGAGAGTTGTATTTGAGAGGGAAGTTGGTGCAAAGAGATCAGTAAAGGTTGCACAATGGACAAAAATGGGTGGCACAGCGGCGCAGCGGTAGAGTTGCTGCTTCACAGCGCCAGAGACCCGTTTGACCCTGACTACGAGTGCTGTCTATAAGGAGATTGTACGTTCTCCCTGTGACTGCGTGGGTTTACTCCAGGTGCTCCAGTTTCCTCCCACACTCCAAAGACATACAGGTTTGAAGGTTAATTGGCTTTGGTAAGTTGTAAAATTGTCTCCAGTTTGTGTAGGTTAGTGCACACGGTGATCACTGGTCAGTGCGAACTCGATGGACCGCGTCCTGTTTCTGCGCTGTATCTCTAAAATCTATATCTAAAAATCTAAAAGATACTTTTCTTGCTGTTAACCAGCTGTTTGAGGTTATAAGAACCCTACCTCACAATATTACTATCAATAGAATATAAAACAGTACAGCACAGGAACAATTGTTTAAGAAAGAACTGCAGATGCTGGAAAAATCGAAGGTAGACAAAAATGCTGGAGAAACTCAGCGGGTGAGGCAGCATCTATGGAGTGAAGGAACAATGCCTTTGACCCACAATGTCTGTGCCAAACCTGATGCCAAGATAAACCAATCTCATCTGTCTGCACATGATCCACATCCCCCATTCCCAGCATATCCCTATGCCTATCTAAAAGCCTCTTAAATGCCACTGTCCCCTACCACCACCCTAGCAGTATGTTTTAAGCACCTACCACTCTCTGTGTAAGCAACTTGCCCCATGCATGTCCTGTAAACTTTGCCCCTGACCTTAAAGCTACGCCATCTCGTCTTAGACATTTCCATCCTGGGAAAAAGACTCTGACTGTCTACCCTATCTATATCTGTCTTGATGTTATATGTCTCTACCAGGTCTCCCCTCAAAAGAAAAAAACAATCCAATGTCTTCGAAACACTGGAGTCACATGGAAATAAGATATCATTGAATGTAAGATGCAGCAATGAAACAGGCCCTCCGGCCCACCGAGTCCGACCATCAGCTGCCTGTTCACAATAGTTAGAGAGTCATAGCATCATAGAGCGTAGAAACCACGTGCCCAAACCGAAAAACAGACCCCATCCACATTAGTACCATCTACCCACACATGGCCCATAACTCTCTAAACCTATCCTATCCATGTACCTGACCAAATGTCTCTTAAATGTTATGATAGTACCTGCCTCAACTACCTCCTCTGGCAGCTCGTTCCATACACCCACCACCCTCTGCGTAAAAAAGTTACCATTAGCTCTCCCACCAATTTTTAAACCCTCATCTTAAACCTATGTCCTCTGGTTCCTGATTGCCCTTCTCTGGGCAAGAGGCTTTGTGCATCTACCTGATCTATTCCTCTCATGATCTTGGCAAGACGTCTTAAATACTTGCTTTACGTTAAAACTTCTGACTCTTGTGATAAGATTATCAGTACACAAAATGAACTTGCTCTCTGAAAGTCCTGTCATTCTGCTCCCTGCAGGAAGTATTTATTGTAAATGAATAGCCAACATACATACGTTTGTATGCCTTTTTTTTTCAAGCATGAAATTATAACCCAAATATGTTTTGTGCTACAGTTGGGTTGAGTCCAGAACCGGATTGCCTGCTATCAGCAATTTTGACTCAAGGCGCTTGGCATTAATGGCTTGCTGAGCATGACTGCTCAAGTTCATTGGCTCTAACTAGTTCACTTCACTCCACTTCACTTGACAGCCATATTTACATAAATCCAGCTTGCATTGAGTGGGCAATGAATCAAATTGCTACTTTTTAATTTGGTTCAGAGAAACAGCGCAGAAACAGGCCCTTCGACCCACCGAGACCATGCCGGCCAGCGATCACCCATTTACGCTGGGGACAATTTACAAATTTTACTGAAGCCAATTAACCTACAAACCTGTACGTATTTGGAGTGTGGGAGGAAACCGGAGCACCTGAGGAAAACCCATGTGGTCATGGGGAGAATGTATGAATTCCATACTGACAGCACCCGTAGTCAGGATTGAACCCGGGTCTCTGGCACTGTGAGGCAGCAACTCTACCAGCTGCACCACTGTGCCGCCCATTGTTATCCAATGTGATCCTTCACTGATCTCTATGCAACAAGTTCCCTCTCAAGTACAACTCTCCTTGCCTCCACTATTGCCAACAAGATGAGCTTTAATGCTCTTTTGAATGTCTCAGAAATTGAGTCTCGTTTCTCCGCCAATCGTACTGCGCTGAAATCAAGGTGTGTTACCACATCCTCTCCTGTTTTCCCATTTGTAAAATTCTGAAACTCCTTCCCTGCCTCAGCATTCACCATTCTTCTTCTGCCGACGAAGACTTCACTATTCTCAAGGTCAATCAAATGATCCAGATAATGCGTGTAAAATTCCTGCATCAAATGGGATCCTGCCGAGATTTGACTTTGTTTGTAGCCTGCCATGCATTGCACCGGCAAAGTAAACATCATTCATGGATCACTTGAGGTATTGAGGAATTCTTTAACCGGGTTAATGTGCAGAATGCTACTCTGTAGAACGGTTAGCAATATAATTGCAAAGCAATTTTTGAGCTCTCCAGAAGGCCACCATGCCACCCCAAACCCTCAACACATGTTTAACCCTCACAACCAGCACATGTGTCATATGCTCTGTTTCGCAAACTGGCCACTGTAACAAATAGCAAACGCACCTGCTAAACACGCTCAAAATACCCGACATGAAACGCCACCTATCCGTGTGTCCTTTTTTTTAGTTTAGTTTAGTTTATTTTTGTCACGTGTACCGAGGTACAGTGAAAAACGTTTTTGATGTGTGCTATCCCGTCAGACAATAGACAATAGACAATAGGTGCAGGAGTAGGCCATTCGGCCCTTCGAGCCAGCACCGCCATTCAATGTGATCATGGCTGATCATCCCAAAATCAGTACCCCGTTCCTGCCTTCACCCCATATCCCCTGACTCCGCTATTTTTAAGAGCCCTATCTAGCTCTCTCTTGAAAGCATCCAGAGAACCTGCCTCCACCACCCTCCGAGGCAGAGAATTCCACAGACACCACTCTCTGTGAGAAAAAGTGTTTCCTCGTCTCCGTTCTAAATGGCTTACTCCTTATTCTTAAACTGTGGCCCCTGGTTCTGGACTCCCCCAACATCGGGAACATGTTTCCTGCCTCTAGTGTGTCCAAGCCCTTAACAAACTTATATGTTTCAATGAGATTACCTCTCATCCTTCTAAACTCCAATGTGTACAAGCCCAGCTGCTCCATTCTCTCAGCATATGACAGTCCCGCCATTAACCTTGTAAACCTACGCTGCACTCCCTCAATAGCAAGAATGTCCTTCCTCAAATTAGGGGACAAAAACTGCACACAATACTCCAGGTGTGGTCTCACTAGGGCTCTGTACAACTGCAGAAGGACCTCTTTGCTCCTATAGTCGATTCCTCTTGTTATAAAGGCCAACATGCCATTCGCTTTCTTCACTGCCTGCTGTACCTGCATGCTTACTTTCATAGACTGATGTACAAGGACCCCCAGATCCCATTGTACTTCCCCTTTTCCCAAATTGACGCCATTTAGATAGTAATCTGCCTTCCTGTTTTTTCTACCAAAGTGGATAACCTCACACTTATCCGCATTAAACTTCATCTGCCATGCATCTGCCCACTCCCCCAACCTGTCTAAGTCACCCTGCATTCTCATAGCATCCTTCTCACAGTTCACACTGCCACCCAGCTTTGTGTCATCTGCAAATTTGCTAATGTTACTTTGAATCCCTTCATCCAAATCATTGATGTATATTGTAAATGGCTGCGGTCCCAGCATCGAGCCTTGCGGTACCCCACTAGTCACTGCCTGCCATTCTGAAAGGGACCCGTTAATCCCTACTCTTTGTTTCCTGTCTGCCAATCAATTTTCTATCCATGTCAGCACTCTACCCCCAATACCATGTGCCCTAATTTTGCCCACTAATCTCCTGTGTGGGACCTTATCAAATGCTTTCTGAAAGTCCAGGTACACTACATCCACTGGCTCTCCCTTGTCCATTTTCCGAGTTACATCTTCAAAAAATTCCAGATGATTAGTCAAGCATGATTTCCCCTTCGTAAATCCATGCTGATTAGGACCGATCCTGTTACTGCTATCCAAATGTGCAGCTATCTCATCTTTTATAATTGACTCCAGCATCTTCCCCACCACCGATGTCAGGCAAACTGGTCTATAATTCCCCGTTTTCTATCTCCCGCCTTTCTTAAAAAGTGGGATAACATTAGCTATCCTCCAATCCACAGGAACTGATCCTGAGTCTATAGAACATTGGAAAATTATCACCAATGCATCCACGATTTTTAGAGCCACTTCCTTAAGTACCCTGGGATGCAGACCATCAGGCCCTGGGGATTTATCAGCCTTCAGTCCCATCAGTCTATCCAACACCATTTCCTGCCTAATGTGGATTTCCTTCAGTTCCTCTGTCACCCCAGATCCTCTGGCCACTACTCTACCAGATCCTCTGGCCACTACTATGTCAGCGAAAAGACTAGACATGATCACAATCAAGCCATCCACACACATGTTCAGATACAGGATAATGGATGTAACGTTTAGTGCAAGATAAAGTCCAGTTTTCATAAAGCACTGTTTTGTAAACCACAGAGCTGCCAACTCATGCATTTCGCCCAATTCTTACGTTCTCACGCTGATCACAGAATTTCTCACGTTCTGTCGTGAGAAATTCTGTGATCAACGAGAATTTCAAAACTAATATTAACTGCTTGTGTGTGCGTCTGTTGACAAGACAGCAGCAATCTTATTCTCTGTTATTCTCACTTGACCGAACCGTCACACACCTCCAAACCATGTCCCCATGCAAAATTACATTGAAAGACACGGACCGGGCAGTGAATGAGTGTCACCTAGCGCAGCAAGTAAGGCCATGCCCTGCTCCCGGCGACAGTCAGAATTTAAGGATTTGCGGGAAGCGGCTGACATGAGCGAGGCCGATGAGCAGCAGGAGAGAGGTACATGGGCCGCGGAACCGGGGTGGGCTGCGGCCCCTCCACTTTTTTGGCTAGACATGTTTCAATATCTCCGGCTTTGAACGAGGCGCTGCTGTGCTCTGAGAAACCTGGTCGTGGTTGTTGGAGAGCTGGGGCGGAGGGAGGGATGGAAGCAGAAGCAGCGGCGGGGGCAGATGCGGATGGGGAGCCGGGGCTGGCAAGTGTTTGCCGGGCTGGCGAGTCGCTCGCTACAGCTCCGGCCATGGAGCAGCCTCAGTGCAAGAGTCCCGGGCCGTCGGAGGCGTCGGAAACGTTGCGCCACGGCCGTGAGAGTCTCTGTGCCGAATTTGCCCTGGTGACCGGCATGGACCAGGCTGTGGCTCGGTGCATCCTGGAGGACAACCAATGGCTGCTGGAAGTAGGTACCATGCACTGCGTAGAAGCGGTGGAAGATAGTGGCCTTCAAATGGGGATTGTTGGAGAAAGCATCCTGCTTGCCTGCTAGATTTGTTACTGTAACTGCAGGAAAAATGTTCCCGATGTTGGGGGAGTTCAGAACCAGGAGTCACAGTTTAAGAATAAGAGGTATGCCATTTAGGACTGAGATGAGGACAAACTTTCTTCACCCAGAGAGTTGTGAATCTGTGGAATTCTCTGCCACAGAAGGCAGTGGTGGCCAATTCACTGGATGTTTTCAAGAGAGTTACATTTTGCTCTTAGGGCTTCCGAAATCAAGGGATATGGGGGAAAACAGGAAAGAAGTACTGATTTTAGATGGACAGCCATGAACAGCCATGATCATATTGGATGGCAGTGCTCGCTCAAAGGGCCGAATGGCCTTCTCCTGCTTGAGTATATGGCAATAAAACTCGACCACTTGATTTTGAAGCATTCATGCATGGTGGAGGTATAACGTAGTCATAGAGTGATACAGTGTGAAAACAGGCCCTTCGGCCCAACTTGCCCACACCCGCCAACATGTCCCAGTTACACTACCTGCTTTTGGTCCATATCCCTCCAAACCTGTCCTATCCATGTATCAGTCTAACTGTTTCTTAAATGTTGGGATAGTCCCTGCCTCAACTACCTCCTCTGGCAGCTTGTTCCATACACCCACCACCCTTTGTGTGGAAAAGGTTACTCCTTAAATAGTTACCTCTTAAAAATACTTTAAACAAAAAACATTGAAATCATACTTCTACAATGCACTAAATCATGATTTTAATACATCAAATTTCAAAAAGCACCCCCCTCCCACACTCGGTCGCTCCACCGCCTCGCCGGGTACCCCCAAGGCCAGTGATCAGTGATTGCTGAGCCCCCCCACATTCAAAAATGCTCTGCGGCCCCTGGAACTTCAGATGAAGAGCACTGCCAGATGTGAGCGGGGAACTGAGGCCAGTTGTCCGTGATGTCCGGATCCAAATGCTCAGCGCTTCGTGTTTTGTAGTTGGCTAATGTTATTGATTTGTAATTAGCCTGATTTGTAATTAGTTGACAAAACATTAATTTATTAATCTGGAATATCCAGAGGGATGGGATAAGTGTAATATTAAAATGACATGCAAGGTGTCAGGCTGTCTGTCACAACATACAGCCCCGATAACCCATTATTTCCTTCAGATAAATATTGGGAAGGTAGCACTATTGTCATTTGCAACTCAACTATTATGTTTGTTTACCTCTCTAACCCCCCTCTCTTACCTCTCTAACCCCCCCACCCAAATTCCTTTGACACGTTGAATAGAAATGTCCCCAATCTCATTGTTTTATTAATTGAACATGTAGATGAACATCCTCAAGGAGTGTAATCAGATGGAAACTGATTCAGATGCGATGTTTAAGAGCTTGTTCAAAATGTTAATCCTGATAAATTGGAGCAGCTAGGATTTCAAAATGGGGTAAAGCTTCAGGTTTGCTGGGAGATTTGGTCAATTTGGAGTTGCTCTCTGCAGAGCTGGGAAGAGGTGCCAGAGTGTCTGTATCTTAGATACCATTTGCAAGCAAAGAATGGGAATATCTGGAAACCCTGTCAATTAGGTGCAAAATGCATAGAATGAATTGGATGGCTGCAAACCAGACATACATCTTGTAAATAATTGTAAATAATGTTGCAGAGTTTGACTTTGCCGAGTGTTGATTGGATGAGGTGTTGAGCCTTGTCTGGGTTTTCCGTAAATCAGGGTAAATGTTTCCAAGTTGACTTCCTCTCGAAGTCCGTTTTGAATACAATGTATTGAGCTGTTGTATCATTGGGTTAGGGAAATGCCTGTTATGTATGGGGTTAATCGATATCTGTAATTGGGTTATTAAGAGCACCCCTGTGCGGTTCGGCCCCTCGAGGTCCCGGGACATATAAAAGTCTGCTACCACGAGGCTCAGCGTCGATCTTCTGGGAGAGCGCTTTGGACTGGGTGAACTTCTGGAGTGTCTCTGTCTGAGCGAGACCTAGAGGGCTTGAACAGGCAGACACGAGGATCAAACCCGCGGTGGGATAGGTACAGAAGTTGAACTGCAACGCGCTTTTGGTGAAATAACGATTAGTTGTTTCAAGTGCTTGATTCAGTGTTTTTACTGAAACTAGACTGGGGGGAAGCTTAGAAACGAGCAATTTACATTGGGGGCTCGTCCGGGATCTCAAAAGACCCCAAACACAAGTTTGCGATCAAGGGTGTTGAGCTGTTTCGATCGCGAGTGCAGAAATCGGGCCCACGGTGCGGTTTTCGCATTGATTTTCGTGAGTCGTAGCGGATCAATCATTCGCGGGCTTGGGAAAGGGTCTAATTGAGATCATTAGAACAGAGTCTAGCAAGCACGGGGGAGTGGTTAGTACGCCTTTGGGTTGGAGGCCCATAAAACCAGGCTGGGGTTAAAGGCCCTGGTGGGGATGGGTTAAAGGCCCTTTCATGGGTTAGAGGCCCAACCCATAGTTGGCAGACTGCAGCTGCCTTTAACGAGAGCCAAACGCGCTTCATCGGGCGAGGAGTGGCCCAGGGTTAGACTTGGTATTCGAATTGGTGGGGTATTAAAAGACAGGTCTCGCCTTCGATTGGATCATTGCCGGGAGCGCGAATTGAAAAGGTGCGCTCTGAAAAACGGCATCGATAATTGACAGCGCAAAGCGGCTAGGCACTGGATCCTCGGTGCTTGGCAGAAAGGTGTATCTGTGTGTAGGTATCTGAGTCTCTCCCTGAAGTGACGGACGAAGAGCCTCGAGAAGGTACCGTGCTTGGACGGGCAGAGTATAGATTTGCCGGAATACTCCAGTTCGTTCAAGAATTTAACTGGGCAATTTTAATTGATACGAGAGCCCGCGTATTAAGAGAGATACGCACTAAAATTAGGAGATCGAGTTCGAGTCTGAGTCTATATTTGCAGCCAAATTTTCAAATACTGGATTTCATATTGAGGTTCTGCCAGTAAGGTGGAATTTGAATTCCTGTATATAGAACTTCGAAGTTGGTGCATGTCCGTGATCGATTCCGAATAGCGGCTGATCAACAGTGAATAGTAACCCTCTGGTCGATTGTTGACTAGTACCTGATAGCGAAGAGTACCTGAGAGACGGGAGCCTCCTCACTTGACGAAAAGTCATCGAATAGCGAAGGGTACCCCTAATTCTGTCGAGAGAGGAGGGATAGAGGTCCCCCTATAGAAGTCCAGTCTTAGCAGAGGGATAGTAACATTCGGGAGGAAAAGTAATCATTTAAGGAACAGTACCCCTCAGCAAAGAGTAAACTAGGAAGGGGAAAATCTTCGATATCAGAGGGAGAGATTCACTGCGTGATAACAGCGTGACACGGCGTCGAGATCAAGCGTTCGTGAATTGTGCACTAGTGCTTTAAATCATTTTATAAATTGTAAAAATCTAGCTTTCCGTAGTGTCATAGGATCCGGATTTTGTAAATATTCTCCGTATGTAAATAAACTTCGAGTAATTAAATGTTAAGATTTAGATTGAGTTAAGTCGGTGTGTTGCTGCTTGTGCGAGTGTTTACAGATTTAAAACTTGAAGTGAGAGTGTGTTTAAGTCAGATATTCATAGTGTTTAAGTTAGATATTCGTATATTGTTTAAAATCGTTTTGTAAGAATCTGAATCAGGGTGGTTAGATCAGGGGTTGTACTCCTTCGATCGCTGCATCGAGGGAGGAGTCATCCCGCTGATTGATTGCGCCACAAGGAAGATTAATTAGAGTGGGTTTACTGGATGTTTATAGTTTATATTGGGGTGTGTTTTGGGTTATTGATAATCGGGGGAATATTTTCATTCTTAATTATAGTTTTGTTGGCATGGTTTGGGTTCGTCTGTTTGTGTAAACTTAAAGTTAATTAAGTGAGAGAGAGATTGCTGCTTGAGAAACTGCGAGTGGGAGTTAGATCCTTTGTTTGAAAGTTTGGAATTGAATGCAGTGATTGTGATTTAACAGATAAGAGAGTTGGGAGAGAGACTGAATAGGAGCGAGTGGGTTGAATAATTAAACAGGAGTGATTGAATAGGAGTGACTGGGAGACATTTGAAAGGAAGCGATTGCTAGAGTAAGTGTGAATCGGAAAGATCGTTGACCATTGTGTGGGAGAGATTCCATTGACCCTGGAGTCTGAGAGAAAAAGGTGTCTGGAACCTTTATTTTGTAATTTGTGTTTTGTCCATTGTTCCGAGAATGGGGAATGTCTCTGAGAAGGATCGATCAAACAAATTAGAAAGCCCGAAAAGGATAATTTGCGGGGAGCTTCCAAATGAAGCGGATAGACTGAGAGGATTATTGGGGAGATTAAATGCACTTTTGAAAGACCAACTTTGGCCATTGGGGGGAATAAAGTCTTTAATCGAGATAAACTATATAGAGACGATCGTTAAAACATATGGGAATAGTGAGGAAGGAAACAAGTTAATTGAGATGTGGAAGATATTCTTCACTAAAAGAAAAATAAAGAAAGAAATTGTTTTGCTGTCCACCCTAAGAATGGTGGCTTGTAAATTGGGAATAGGAGAAAACTATAGAACTGATCCTTCTCAGGACATTTCAGAGCGGGGACAAGGAGAATTAGTAAGCCAACAGCAGGAGCAGGAGCAGGAGCAGGATCAAGAGCAGGAGCAGGAGAGAGTGTCATCTTTCGGAAGGGAGACTGCTGAGACGGCTCTTAAAAGGAAGGTGCCGACGAAAATTAAATCGGGTAAAATCGGTAAGAATGAAAAAGCGTCTGCACATCTTGAAGGGAGAGATATTTATCATATGTCAGGGTGTGCAGAATTCTTTGGAGTTGAGATAGAGCCACAGTATTCTTCATAGAACTCTCATGTTCCCAATTCGGAGAAGCCGTGCGCAGCCTGCGAGCGGGGCACACGGGAGGAGGCAGCGTTATCTTCGGCTCCTCCCCCTAAATTTAAATCTGACACAGAGACATCGCGGAGAGATCTTCTATCTCCTAGGATTGCCCCACAGGTGGAGGACAATAGCGGGAATCCAAGGAGCTAGAAAGAAGACTTCATCAACATGGGTGCCAAAACTAATTAGGGATTCCAGTAGCGAAAGGATAAAAGAATCCTTCTTGAAGTACCGGGATAAAACAAATAGCCTTTCAGGGGTTGAGATAAGGGGAGAATATGGATGGATTGGTCTGGACATAGATAATATTATTATGTCAGAACAATTCACCACGGAAGAGGATTTAGTAAGAACTCCCCGTAGACAAAGTGTTTGTAGGGAGATGCCCGCATCAGGTATAAATGTCCCCCAGACCACAGACTGTCAGACACCAAGGCAGCCTGGTTCAACGGCAGCCCAGAAATTAGAGATTTGAACAAAAGAAATAAGAACAGACGAGGATAAGGAGGAAGAAGACCTCAAGGCCTGGATAGACCTCCCATTCAAAGAACCGACCTTTCCTACGTTTGGCTGACGAGGTTATAGAGCGATCCGGCCCGATCAGTGTTTTAGTTGTGGGGGACTAGAGCACTGGAGTTTGTCGTGTCCCTTGAGAGAATATCATCAGGAAGGAAGGGGGCAGAGAAGGAGGTCACAGGGTCATGGAAACCGATGGATTCCAAGAGGGCACCGAGGCTCCTGTGACCCTGAAAGTAGAGGACGGGGACACTGGCAGGGGGATCAGGGGGAAGGGACATTCCAACAGTCCAACCCATTTCGGTAGCCCTGACCTGCCAGTTAGTAGCAATACCATCTGTTAAAATTAAAAGGCGTCCTCACATGGCCTGAGAAACAGCATTGTACATTAAACAGGAACACCACCCCTTCCAAGTAGGAGAAGATACGTAGAATCCGACTCTCAAAGAACCCTCACTAAAAGTAAGAAGTACGACAGGGAAACATAGTAGCTAGCGTGAAAAGGGATGACAACTAAGGAATGGAAATGGCACTAGGGAGAGAAGAAACAAACTTACCTTGCAGGAGGAATGGGATTGGGGTAAGAAGATATTGAATTTATGTATTGCTGAGTTTTGTGCCTGCAGGACAGTATATCAACGAGAGACTATCTGGGGAGTGAGGTCAAATAATGCACAGACCCCTGAGAACGGGAAGAAGACAGCAAAAGGTAATGTAGCTCCCCAGAAAAAGGTGACCAGCAGGAAGAATTGATACTGTCCTGCCCCTTTAAGACATTTGGGAAGGCCAGCAGGCAGAGCAACATGCTCCTCAGTATCTCCACTCTCTAGTAACTGAAACTATCATCAGAAAAGAAGAAGAAAAGGACCTACCCTAGTGCCCAACTGTAATATCACCTAGCTACTGGAGAAAGAAAAGGAAGGAGAACAAAGGACACTTTATTCATCTTTGAAAGAAACAACACCGACGACATATAATGACTTCTGGGACAAACATCACTTTAATGGACAGATTTCAAATAAAACATTTTTCTGTGGTTTGGAGTAAAATACCTGGATTGCGTCTAAATTATGGGCATTAAAAATAAACGTATACATTTTGGATTCGGTCTCAAAATTGTACGGTGATGAATTGGAGGGACTTTAAAAAATGTTAGATTTGGAATCGACTTGTGGAATCTGACTTAGGACTAATTGGAGTTTGATTATTAACTGACATTGTTATTATCTCATCCTCAGGAAGGCAGACAGAGATGGAAAGGAATGTTCAAAGGGGATCAAGAAGGATGGAACTTAGGGAAGTTCTGGTAACATGGAATTACTTAGGGAATATGAGAGTTGGAATTAAAATCGGGATTAAAATTGGAATTAAACTTGAAAATTAAAATGGGAATTGAAATTGGAATTGGAGTTATAATTGGAAATGGTCAAAAGAGGAACTGTGAGCGGCAGGACTTCCCTTCAAGAGACCGGACTGGGAAATCATTCAGTAGTTAAGAACTGTAACGGCGAGAACCCCTAGACAAAGAACAAAGCCAATAGAATAAAAGCGAGAACCCCTAGACAGAGAACGAAGCCAACATAGTAAAGAGCTAATAGAGTAAAGAGCCAACATAGTGGAGAATCAACATAGTAACGAGTTACCATAGTGAGGAGTGCATACATAAATAAGAAGAGGTACTGGAGGAAAGACTTGGTTAACTGTAGGGGGGAACTTGAATTGTATTGAGAATAGCAGAGCCGATGCATATTTGCCAGATGGATTTGAATTGTTTAACCCTTGATGGTATATTATCAAGGTGGAAAGAAATTGTCCCTAGATTTGGCATTTTTGATTGGATTTAGGATAAAATTAATAGGAAAGGAAATTGATTGTTTAAATTTGAACAGCTGGGAATTCCACAGGAATTGGAATGGAATTCTATTATCGGCTACAATGCTGCGGAATGAGAAAGAGGAAATGGGCATTGAAATTTGAAATAGTAAATTGAAGGCTGAGACGGAATTTGGTTAAATTGGAACATTTATCATGGTTTGCTTTAAATTAGTCATGCCTGTAGGGGAACCCAGCTGAAACTTATATGATTACCTGTCATCAGATATACATATTTTAACATTGTGTGTGTATGAAGAAGGCTAATTAGTGTCGATCCTAGAATAATAAAGAATATATTAGGGAACAGAATAAGAATAGGGATATAGTAATAGAGCACAATATAATAGGTTCAATAGATAATAGAATAGGAATAGGTTAGAGTGAAATAGAACTATAGTGAATGAGTGGGAAAGCATGAGTGCACGATGGAAACTTGCTTTGTCCCAAGTTTCTTAGGATTTTCTAGGGTTTAGGTTCGACTGTGGAAGGTGATGGAAGACTGGGCAGTAACATGGATGGAGGGAATTCGTGCCCACGAAAACTCGGGAGGTGAAGACTCCTCAGACAGAACTTGTGAAGTTATGCCCATGAAAACTCAGGACGCTTGACAAGATTCTGAGAAAAAAAAAATCTTGTGTTACTGATAGATGGGAAAAGTAAAGCACACTTATGTATGCTTTATCTGGTTAAGCTGATTAGTGAGCCACTTTGGTTATCATTAATGATGGGTTATCATTATGATAAAAAGGAAGGAACGTTAATCCTGGCTAAATTGGAGCAGCTAGGACTTTAAAATGGGGTTAAGTTTCAGGGTTGCTGGGAGATTTGGTCAATTTGGAGTTGCTCTCTGCAGAGCTGGGACAAGCTGCGAAGAGGTGTCAGAGTGTCTATATTAGATATACTTTGCAAGCAAAGAATGGGAATATCTGAAAACCCTGTCAATTAGGTGCAAAATGCATAGAATAGATTGGATGGCTGGAAACCAAACACCTTGTAAATAATTGAGCCTTGTCTGGGTTTTCTGTAAATAAGGGTAAATGTGTCTAAGTTGGCTTCCTCTTGAAGTCCGTTTTGAATACAATGTATTGAGCTGTTGTATCATTGGGCTAGGGAAACGCCTGTTATGTATGGGGTTAATCGATATCTGTAATTAGGTTATTAAGAGACCACCCCCGTGTGGTTCGGCCCCTCGAGGTCCCGGGACGTATAAAAGTCCGAATATCATCCATTCCAGAGGTTTTATTTTTCTGATGCCATTTAAACTTCACTCGGATTTCAATCACTTCATTGTAAAAGTAATTGGGAATGGGGAGCATTGGAACAAAAATTTGCCCTCGGTACATATTAACTGCAATATAATAATGTATGCATGTTGGTAGGTGCAATCAAAACAAAGATCTTTTTATCATTGTTGTGTTATGAATACCACAGAAAATATGATGTACTCTCAAGATCACATTAAATAGAATATTATTGCTTAAATATATATTGTTATTGGACAGTGCATTTCAGAAAAGTCCCAGCTGAGAGGAAGGCAGCAAAATACTGAAAATATTGTGGGTGAAAATGACTTCAGGACAGTTTGTTAGGAAAATGAAGGAAATGGTAACTGAATATTTATACAGCTGAGTGAGTATAATTTTATGGATGAGAAATTGTGTTCAACCAATTGATGACTTCTTTGACAAAGTAACTGGCATGTTAGATAACAAGGAAGCCAATGGATGCAGCAAATTTTGATATACAAAATTTGGTCCGTGAAGTGCCCCATAAAAGATTACTGCATTAGATAAGCACCTGTGGACTTGAACGTAATAGGTTAAGTCCAGGGGGTCAGATATGGGGCTTTATGTGTGGGCCAGATATATTGTCAGTGCAGAGGGGCTAGGAGCAAGGACAAATGTGTATTCAGAGTCAAGGTCTGTAATAGTACGAGGTGTGCAGTCAAAGCTAGGACAATGGGAGTGTTGAGCACTAGGAACCTAAGCAGGTAAGCAGCTATGATCAGGGTAGAATAGGGGGCCAGGTGTAAGGCTGGACTCAGGGTCAAGAATGAGAGAAGGTATGCAACTGGAGTCAGGGTCAGGAGTAGTACCAGGTGTGCAGTGAGACCCAGGTTGGTCAACATGGGCCAACTGCTTGATTACAATCTGATTTCCATACATGAATACACTGAGATCATTCATGTGCTGCACCTGTTGATCAGAGCTCTACTGTGGAATGTAATTAGGAATGTAATTTAGCCTAACCTTATTCATAGCTAACCCAATTTAAAGCATAAATATTGCATTCAAATGTAAGTTAAAAAACTTGCTACATTATGTACCAGATTGCACAATTTCAAGCTGAAAAATGCAAAAGATCCGTACCATGGGAAGGGGGTCACCCCCCTCTCACACCCTCCTCCCCTCTCGGTCGCTACGCTCCCTCGGGCTTGGTCTCTCGCAATTTCTCACTCCCAACTCTCACCCAATGTTGGCAGCCCTGAAACCAGCATCTGCAGTTTCTTGTCTCTACTCTCACTAAAAATGTCTTTCAGTCTGAAACTAATTGTTGATACAAATAGAAACATACCTCCAGCTAAAGATTAACTACAGAATGAATCCTGTACTGAATTATCTTTAAACGCTCTGACAAAATGTGTATAATGAGAAAGTGTGGTTGAAATCCAGAAACACGCTGCCGGAGGAAGTCATGGAATTAGATAAAGTCACCACATTGAAGAGGCATTTAGATGGAAATGTAAACAGGAAAGGCATTAATGTATATGGTCCAAGTGCAAACAAATGAGATTAGTAGAGATGGCTAATAAGATCGGCATGGATGTCGTGGCCTGAATGGCATGCTTCTCACAATACAAGTCTATGACACTGATACATCTAATACTAAACAAATAATTGATGTACATTCATGTGGGAAGGAACTACATGTATCAAAATAGACAAATTCTTGATTAGAACGGGTCAAGGGTTATGGGGAGAAGGCAAGAAAATGGGATTAGGAGGCAGAGATCAGCCACGATGAATGGCGGAGTCTATTCAATGGGCCGAATGGCCTAATTCTACTCCTATAACGTGAACTTGTGAACTGCAGGTGCTGGTTTATACGGAAGATAGACACAAAATGCTGGAGTAGCTTAGCAAGTCAAGAAGCAATTCTGGAGATAAAGACGTGTCGGGTCAGAACCCTTCTTCAGACTGAAAGATCGAGAAGGCCAGAACAAAACAGGGCCGGCAACATGCCTTTGGAAGGGTGGAGTCCATAATGACCCATTGTTGTCTAGGAAGGAACTGCATATGCTGGTTTACACTGAAGATAGACACACTGAAGATGCTGGAGAAGGGTCTCGACCCGAAACGTCACCCAAGCCTTCTATTCAGAGATGCTACCTGTCCCGCTGAATTACTCCTGCATTTTGTGTCTATCTATGGCTGTTCACATCCTTTGTATCCCTGTCGTTGGCTCGTCTTCTCCAGCCAACAATGGGCCGTCCTGGACTCCATCCTTCCAGAGGTCATTAGTTGCAAGCCCTTTGTTCTGGTCTTCTTGATCTTTCACTCTGAAGAAAGGTTCTGACCCGAAACGTTACCTATTCCTTTCCACCAGAGATGCTGCTTGACCTGCTGAGTTACTCCAGCATTTTGTGTCTAACTAGGTATATTCCTTTTATAGACCTGACATTGCCTCGGCGGTGGAGGCGGGTTCTCTGGATGCTTTCAAGAGAGAGTTAGATAGAGCTCTTAAAGATATCGGAGTCAAGGGATATGGGAAGAAGGCAGGAACGGGGTACTGATTGTGGATGATCAGCCGTGATCACATTGAATGGTGGTGCTGGCTCGAAGGGCCAAATGGCCTACTCCTGCACCTATTGTATATTATCTATTGTGTCCTTATCAAGTCAATCCCGAATAGACAAAGCTGGGCCGCAGCAGTGACTAGCCCAATGTAATGTCATCACATGGGAAGGCCAGGCAAAAACCTATCCAGATACAGCATTGAAAAAACATTTTGACATTTGGTCAGGCTATGAATTTTTCCGATATTTAATTCTTCTTTGAAAAAAATAAACATCAACAAAACAATTAAAACAATTGAAAGAGCTAAATTATAAATAGTCAGAATTGAGACATTGAATCATTAGCCCAGACTGGTCCATGCCAACCAAAATCTCCCATCTAAGCTAGTTCCATTTGGCTGCATTTAGGATCAGAGAGCTATTGAGTCATGCACTATGAAAACAAGTCTTTCAGCCAACTCGTTCATGCTGACCAAGATGCTCCACCTATGCTAGTCCCATTTGCCCATGTTTGGCCCATATCCCTCTAAACCTCTCCAATCCATGTGCCTGTCTAAGTGTATTTTAAATGCTGTTATTGTACCTGCTCTGATCTACTTTATCTGGCATTTCGTTCCATATACCCACCACCCTAAAAATGAAAAAGTTGTCTCATAGATACTTATTAAATCTTGAGCCTCTCACCTTAAACTCATGCTCTTTGGTTCTCGATTCCTCTATTCTGGGGAAAGGACTCTGGGTATTCACCCTATCTATTACCCTCATGTTTAAATAAAATAATTTCAATAATTGTAAGCTAACTAATACATAGACCCTTTGCAGCCATTCTTCACCACTGACAGGGAATTTCCAGTCCAATGCTCTGCATTCTTGGCATGTGTAGAGGAACTGCAAGACTAACACTTCTCTGCTGGACTCCCTGATGAATTCCATGTTAGAGAGCAGAAAAACAATTGCTGGTGTGAAGCAGTCGGCAATTTTGGTATTTGCATGCGATGTGGGAATATCAAACAGTGGAAGACACGGAGAAAAGTCTGACCCTTTGTTTGGTCTCCCCATGTAGGGATTTTCTTTGCCAATTTTACCTTCTGTCTCATGATGGCAGCAACCTGCGGCAATACGCTGTTTTATAGTGCCAGTAATTATCTAATGTTGCACCAAATGGCCAATTTTCTTTCATACGTTGGGACAACTTGTGTCCACCGATATTTACGTTGTGCAGAGGAAGGGTAGGAGGAGATGAAGAAAGAAGAATCAGGGTCATGTTTGCGTTCAATATTCCCATGCTCCCATTCAACACACATTCTTCTCTCAAGGTTGGGTGCAGCAGCATAATGGATAAATAACTGAACCCAATATCCAGTGGTGATAACTGATGAACCAGAGCATGAAGTTACATTCAAATAAATAAATCTAGAAATGAAGAAAAGGACGCAGGAACGGTGGCCAAGAAACTAAATGGATCATCTTAAAAACCTTCAGATCCTGAATGCCCTTCAAAGAAACTGCTGCTCCTATCACATAAGTGACTCCATACCCACCAATGCAGTGGATCTTTAACCATCTCTTCCATCCTTTAGGAATATAATGGCAGCTTTACCGCAATGTCCAAAATCGATGAACAGAGTTAAACATGAAGAAATCGAAGCCAACTGTGGCTGCTTTCAACCAACCTAAACCAAGCTTACTGCATGGATAGCAATGCCTATTCTGTAGTGCAGATCAGAGGAATTAAAAAAAAACTTCACCCAAAGTGATGGGGAAGGTCTTAGGAGACGTGATCAAGCTTCAAAGATGTTGGACAATTTAAAGGACAAATACAAAACACTAACTGGCCAACAGCATTATGATAAAGAGACAATAAAGAGATTAACCTACAAACCTGTACATCTTTGGAGTGTGGGAGGAAATCGAAGATCCCGGAGAAAACCCACACAGGTCACGGTGAGAACGTACAGATAAGCACCCATAGGCAGGATCAAACTCTGGGTTTCTGGCATGGTAAGGTAGCAACTCTACCGCTGCGCCTCCGTGCCACCCAAGTTGTACTTGTATAATGTGTAGGAAGGAACTGCAGATGCTGGTTTATACTGAAGATAGACACAAAAGGCTTGAGTAACTCAACGGGTCAGGCAGCATCTTTGGAGAAAAGGAATAGGTGATGTTTCGGATCTGGACACTTCTTGTGTCTCACGTGTAGTCTAATTTGACTGGATAACAACGTTTATCGGTGTCTCGGTATTCATGACAATAATAAATCAATACCAGAACAATTAGCTGGACAGCCATAAATCAATTTCTATCGTACTTCTTACAGAGAAATAATTCTAGGTATTCAGCTGAAGCTGTAACTTACAATGCAGAGCTACAAGGAGCCAGGGCATCTCAGGATGAGTACAGGCCAGAAGTGCGTGGAACTTTCAGCCAACATCTCAGTTATAAAGTGCATCAGCCGTGAGGAAAAGGACTGTCATCCTTTAGCCTCTGAACACCAGTCTGGATATAAGCTATTATTCCCTGAACAAAACCAACCTCCGAATTACACATAAAATAAAGTGAGACAAACCTGGAACATTTCTTGCTTGTATACCAAGAAGAAAAGAGCAAAGGTGAGCTCCAATAATGTTGTCAAGCTGGAATGGGCGTCAAGCTGGAATGGGCGCAGAGAAGATTTATGTTCATAATTTATAGGAACAGAATTACGCCTTTCAGCCTATCAGGTCAATAATGGCTGATCTATCTTTCCCTCTCAACCCCATTCTCCTGTCTTCTCCCCATAACCCCTGACATACTTACTAATCAACAAGCTGTTGATTTACGAAGATGTTGCCAGGACTCGAGGGCCTGAGCTATTCGGAGTGATTGAGCAGGTAAGGACTTTATTTCTTGGAGCGCAGGTGGAAGAGGGATTATCTTATAGAGGTGTACACAATCATGAGCGGAATAGACTGGGTAAATGCCCAGAATAGAGGAATCGACAGGCACAGTCAGAAAGTTTTTCCAGGGTGAACAACACTAGAGACCGTAGCTATTAGGTTTAAAATTAGGTGGGAAAGATCTAATAGGAAGCTGAGGAGTAACTTTTTTATACAAAGGGAAGTGGGTATATGGAACAAGCTGCCGGAAGAGGTAGTTGAGACAGGTACTATCATAACGTTTAAGAGACAGTTGGACAAGGACATGGATAGGACAGGTTAAGAGGACTATAGGCCAAACACAGGCATGTGGGAGTAGTGCAGAAGGGGTTCAGCATGAAAGACATGGTCCAGCATGAAATATCATTCTCAATTATTTTCTTGTGTGCACTTTGTGCAGTTTGAACAAAGATCTTTTAATTTTGGCAGGGATGCTACGAGATGTTTGTGTCTCAGTATCTTTCTCTCATAACCTTACTGTTTTAGGGGAGAATAGCTTATTATTAAACTAACAAAGTATTTCATCAAAAGTAACAAAACCCCAAAGCAACCAAAAATAGGGTTTCGAGTTGGGACCATACATCTCAGGTCTGATGAGGGGTCTCGACACAAAACGTCATTTAACCATTCCCTCCATAGACGCTGCCTGATCCGTTGAGTTCCTCCAGCACTTTGTGTTTTGCTCAAGATTCCAGCATTTGTAGTTCCTTATGTCAGCATTTCTACTGCGTGTTATTCCCATTATTGCATAGACAGGGTAGACAGTCAGAAAGTTTTTCCAGGGTGAACAGCACTAGAGGGCGTAGCTATTAGGTGAGAGGGGGGAACATTTAATGGAAGATAGACATAAAATGCTGGAGTTTCTCAGTGGGTCAGGCAGCATCTCTGGAGAAAACAAACAGGTGATATTTCAGGTCAAAACCCTTCTTCAGGGTCATTGGTTCATGTTGACTGTGGAAGAGGTGATAACGAAGGGATATAACGAAGGTGATAACGTAGGTATGTTACAAAACTTACCTTTTGGCGCCTTTAAGGGGGGGCGGGGTTAAAACGCGGGTTTCTCCTCCCTTGTCCTGGTTAATATTTTGTTGGAGTACAAGCCTTGGCTGACAAATCGTTCCTAGTGGCGATTTGTGTATTTTTTATTTTTATTAAATCGTCAATGTCAACGCTGGAGTAATTTTAAAATCAGCTCCTGAAGCGTCAACGCCGATAACGGGGACGGATTTCACACACGGGACAGGTAAACGAAAGTGGTTTCTTTAAATGTATAAAAGTGCTTCTTAAGAAGCCTTTAATTCACATTTTTTCATGCGACACGGTGATTTTATTCCCCGAATTAACGGCAGTATTTTTCATGCCAATACGGGGTTAAATTCACCGCAAATGAACGTTCCAAAAGATCGCGTTCCAGAAATCCTCACTCACAAGATGATTTAAATCCCCATTAATTTACAGGTATTAAACATTCAATTCCTTCCATTTGGCCTGTAAATTCATGAAAATGAGATTTAAAAATTATGTTATATTGTGAATTATTGTGTGAATGTTATTTGGACCCTTAGGCTATTTAAAAATGTTAATCGATTCTTAAGAAATTGATAGATGTTTAGATCTAGTAATTGAATTTTGTAATTAGCTACAATTAGGTAACTAACTAATTATATGCTTTACTTTCATGTCTTCGAAGTAAGATTGTTTCATATTTGTTTCAGAATGCTTCAATCTATAATAACTGAAAATTTCTTTCAGTTATCATAATTTTTAAGAAAGTTATGGGCTTTTAACTGTCCTCGATCACAGCTTTTGTGTTAAGTCAATGGAAAAGCAATAGGGAACTAGATGCTAATTTCTGAGTATGATAATGGCCATAACTTTTTTAATACTGAAGATATGAAAGTGAATTAAGTGTCAAATTAAACTTCTTTTTATGCTTTATCTGATGGGATAAATTGCAGACTTTATTTTTAAAATCTCAAAATTTTGTAACATTGCTAATATATGGATGCGAACAGTGGAACTGGCAGAATGACAAGAGTGGGGGAGGGGAGGAGAGAGAGGAAATGCAGGGGTTACTTGAAATTAGATAAATCAGTATTCATATCGCTGGGTTGTAAGCTACACAAGCAAAATATGAGGTGCTGTTCCTCAATTTGCATGTGGCCTCACGCTAACAGTGGAGGAGATGTGACGGGCAAGCTTTTCACACAGAGAGCGGTTGGGGCC
Source organism: Malacoraja senta (assembly GCA_038087875.1). Lineage (NCBI taxonomy): Eukaryota > Metazoa > Chordata > Chondrichthyes > Rajiformes > Rajidae > Malacoraja > Malacoraja senta. Next base: position 126,253,305 of record CM075978.1, on the reverse strand, counting down.
TGGAACGCATTGCCAGGGGTGGTAGTGGAGGCAGATAAGATAGTGGCCTTTTAAGAGGCTGATTGCAGTAGGTAGGAGAAAGCTGGAATAGAGATGGGGGCCTGGCATAGCCTGGCAGGCGATTGCTGAAGTCATTATTGTAGCTTTAGGGCCTGTCCCACTTGGCAATTTTTTCAGCGACTGTCGGCATCATTTACTAACGTATCAGGTCACCGAAAAACTCGCGGCGTGATGTGGCGTGACGACGTATTGACGCGCGGTGTCTCCTCAAGTGTCGCAACATTTTTTTTGTCGCCGCTGAATTTTAAAATGTTCAAAATCTTTCGGCGACCCTGATACGTCAGTCAATGATGCCGGCAGTCACCGAAAAAATCGCCAAGTGGGACAGGCCCATTTCGTGTTTCTTTGGGCTTAAATATCACCTGCAGAGAGCACTTCGTGCCTGCTTCCCTATAGTCTTGTTATGCATTAACAACACATGGTTCATTGTCCTTCTGCAATCCAAGGGTTGCTTCGGTCAGAATGTATCACATCTTGCATTCAGTAATTAGATTTGTGTATTCAGTATTCAGATTTAGATTTGGAAACTAAATGTTATTGCTTCATCAGCCAGGACATCTGATACCATAGCTCAGAAGCTTTCTTTCATTCACTCAATGTGGATAATGTACTTTGTGAAACAAAACAAAACCTTACTCCACATTTGGAGTATTATGAGCAGTTTTGGGCCACATATCTGAGGAAGGATGTGCTGGCATTGGAGAAGGTCCAAAGCAGGTTTACGAGAATGATCCTGGGGATGATTCGGTTAACATACTGTATGAAATGCATTTCAAGGCACTGGGCCTGTACTTGCTGAAGTTTAGAAGGATGTGGAGGAACCTCATTGAAGCTTACTGAATAATAAAAG
>CM075978.1:126155835-126252195 GCA_038087875.1 Malacoraja senta | reverse complement strand
ATTCACACAAAGGGTGGTGGGTGTGTGGGAATCAGCTGCCGGGACAAGGCATTTGAAGACAGGTACTATCGTAACATTTAAGAAAAAATGTAGACAGGTACATGGATAGGCACAGATTTGGAGGGATATGGGCCAATGCAAGCAGGTGGGACTAGTGTAGCTGGGACATGTTGGTCAGGATGGGCAAGTTGGGCGAAGGCCCTATTTTCACGTTGTATGACTCTATGACTCCATGACTCTAGGATCACATGCTTCAGTTCTTAAGTGTAGCACAGTGTCACAAACATTACACTTTACAGCCAACTGGGAAAACTGGCTCTTCATGGTGTCTACAACCATCAATTTAAGTTGTTACGCTTGACTTAATAACAACAGTTATTTGGTGCAATTGGCAACCTCGGTATGAACTCAAAAAGCAATGAAAACCATTTGGCCTCTTCATTCAATAAGGGCAGCACAGTGGCTCAACCATAGAGTGGCTGCCTAACTGCGCCAGAGACACGGCTTTGATCCTGACTACTGGTGCTGTCTGTATGGAGTTTGTACGTTTCTCCCTGTGACCGTGTGGGTTTTCTCCAGGTGCTCCAGTTTCCTCCCACATTCCAAAGACGTACAGATGTGTAGGTTAATTGGCCTCTGTAAATTGTCCATTGTATGTAAGATAGAACTACATAGTATGGATGATCGTTGGTCAGTGTAGACTCGGTGAGCCAAAGGGCCTGTTTCTGTTAATATTGGCCAAATTAGAGGTATTATAAAATGGAGGATCTTTGCATTTGCAAGGCCTCTGTCTGTGAAAAGTTGCAAGCTGTGGGCTGGTGCCAGATAGTCTGAACCCTAGATTGATATGCAGGATAAGGTGATATCCAGATGTCCTTTCCATTGTTAAAATGTATGAGGACTTTGCAGAAGAGCTCAGAGGTATTGCAAATGCATGTTGAGGATTGGCCAATTAAAGGGGAGCTGTAAGTACTGTTAATAATGTTGCAAGATGTTTGTACTGCTGTTTGATGATTGGCTGAAGTTGCATTACTTAGTTAACTGACTTCCTTACAGAAGCTTCCGTGGAGACATTGTAATGGCGTATTTTATAATTGGGTTAGGGAACCGTCAATAACTCTATAATGTAATCGATATCTGTGATTGGTTTGTAGGGGCTGCCACCCCCATCTAGTTTTGCGCCACAGGGTCTGATGACCTATAAAAAGTGATCCCCACGAGGATCGGGTTCGATCTTCTGGAGGGGCACTCGGGACTGCGTAACCTTTGCAGGTGTCTGCTTGCACGAGGCTGAAGGGCTTGAACGAGCAGAGACAAGGATCGGACCCGCGGTGGTTAGGTATTGTGTAGGGAGTTCATTATTGTTTGAAAGAATAAAGTTTAGTGGTCCAGTGCTTGACTCTGTGTTTTACTGAACTAGACTAAGGGGGGTAAGCTTTAGGAGCATAATTACATTTCCACGTTGTATCTCTAAACTAAACTAAGAAAATAGTTGACCTTCTACCTTGGTGCCACTTCCCTGCTTTCACTTAATTTCCAAAAATCTGTCAATCTCTGCTTAGGATGCATTCACCCCACTTGGCATCATAGCGTGATACAGTGTGGAAACAGACTCTTCCGCCCAACTTGCCCACACTGGCCAACATGTCCCAGCTACACTACTCCCACATGCTAGCATTTGGTCCATATCGCTCCAAACCTGTCCTATCCATGTACCTGTCTAATTGTTTCTTAAATGTTGGGATAGTCCCAGCTTCAACTTCCTCCTCTGGTAGCTAGTTCCGTACACCCACTACCCTTTGTATGAAAAAGTTACCCCTCAGATTCCTATTAAATCTTTCCCCCTTCACCTTAAACCTATGTCCTCTGGTCCCCGATTCACCTATTCTGGGCAAGAGACTCTGTGCATCTACCCGATCTATTCCTCTCATGATCTTATACACGTCTATAAGATCACTAGGTTGGAGAAATCTAAAGATTTACTTCTCTCTCGGTGAAGAAATTTATCTCTACGTCAGTCCTAAATGGCTGAGGCATTACTTTAACACACTGACTCCTGGTTCTGAACATCATCCTGGGAAATACAACTTCTCTCCATCCAACTGCCGAAGAATTTAAGGTTTTGTTTTTTGTTTACTCAGAACTCTCAAAAACTATTTGCTTCGCAGCAGACATGAAATCTAGCATGAACTAGCACAATTAGGCAGCATTTTCAATTCCATTTTTACAAAAAAAAGAGAAAGCATTCTTTGATGTATTTCAAAAAACCCTCTGCAGTTTTTATTAGACAGTGGACAATATGTTCATCATAAAGAGATGAATTATTTTAATCAGACCCTTTATTCCACCCCCAGTGCCTAACTTAATTGTAAAAAATAAATAAATAAATAACTATTTACTAATTACATTGGGCACAGCAATTAATTTTCTAAGCAAATTATAGGAAACATTGGAATTTTATATCGAAATCTCGTGATGACACTACATGAAGAACCCGCCAGCCCGCATGCGCGTCAATACGTCGTCACATGGTGCGGGATTCGGATGCATTCGAAAATGCTCCGGCAGGTAAGCTGTTTTTCTTTGCTGGCTCCAAAAATAGAGGCAGCGGACTCAGAGAGGCTGACAGGCACGACCTGTACAGCTACCGCTGTTGAGGCTCCGGACGGGAGCAGGCGGCCGCCTCGGAGTAAACTGGCAGGAGCGACCTGAACAGTAAGCTGCGCCAAGGCTCCAAAGGAGCAGCCTGTCGCACCAGGCTCTGAGTAACTGGCAGGCGCGACCTGCACAGTAAGCTCCAACAAGGCTCCGAAGGAGCAGAAGGCTCTGAATGAGCAGCCTGTCCCACCGGGTGCAGAGACGCTGGCAGGCGCAACCTGCACAGCAATGTCCGTTTAAAGCTCCGAAAGGGAGCATTGGCAAGCGTGGGGCCGAAAATGTGGACAGGCACGGCCTGCAAAAGGAACTTTGCTGAAGCTCCGATAAGGAGGTCGACCCGGGCTCGGAGACGCTGGCAGGTAAGGTCTGCTTATTAACCTCCGTGGAAGCTCCGAAATGGAGCAGCCTGGCAACCCGGGCTCGGAAACACTGGCAGCATAGTCTGTCTAATACCTTCCACTGACTCTAAAAAAGAGCAGGTTGACGACCCGGGCACAGAGAGGCTGGCAGGGGGGCCTGCGCAGCAACCGCTGAAAGTTTCTAAATGGAGCAGCTTGTTGGAACCGGGCTCAGAGACACTGGCAGGGTGGCCTGCACAGAAACCTCAGTGAAAGCTTCCAGAAGGAGCAGCTTGTCCAACTTGAAACAAGACCAACTTGAAACTGGCTGTCCAAATGGATCATATTGGCCAGGGAAGCACTGCCTCAACATCTATGATTGAGGTTATCAGGCTGCCCACAAGAGTGAAGAAGGTGCATTTCATTGATAGAGGCAGTTAAACTCAGATATTTGAGGATATTTCCTGCTCAGAGGCAGGGAGTTTGAGGATTCCCTCAACACATGCTAAATTCTTTCAGCTCGGCTAAAAAAAGTTGCCAGCATGCTGGGACATCATTTGCCATCTTCTCGGGGATAGGTAAACCAGTAAAGGCCAAACTGGCATGTAGCATTTTTACCTGACTTGCAGGTTCGTGTTGTAAAAGTTAAAAAAAATAATAATAATAAATAAATAATGAAAAGCAAAAGCTCCGTAAGGGAGCAGTTTGGCGACCCAAGTTCAGGGTAGGCCAAGCCAAAATGGCAAAATGTCTAGAAGGACAATATTGGGCAGGAAGGTACTGCCTCAACATCCATTGAGGATATCATCTGTAGGCCTGATTGAGAGGCTGGTCGAAGGGAATGTCTTGCGCATGCTGGCGACCGAGACAGGTAGTTCCAGTCAGAGGTCTGCGGCAGCAATACCTGGTGCAGGGTTGCATTATGATATCTCCCACTCTGAGGAGGGGTGTTTTGAGGATTATTCGTGGAGACTGACTGTGAGGTCATTGACAGTGAACTCGAATTCCCACATCAAGTGGATGATATGCTTCAACTCAAGTCTCATAAGAATCTGCTGGCACTTGTGACTAAATTTGCCATCCCTTCAGGGATAGGAGACACTGGAGGTCCGTAGGTTAATGCCACCATTTGTGGCTATCTGAAGGGTAAAACAAAGTCAAAAGGCTTTAAACTCGAGCGAGTTCAGAGAATTCTCAAAGAAGGATTACGGCATTTGCAAGGTCAGTGGAGGGAACTCAGCTGTCTGAATTGCAGTAGACGCCTTAGCACTTTTGTGTAATGCACAGTCTAAACTCAAATTTTGTTGGGATGGTATAGGCCTGAGATCAACCCAATATATGCTAATTTTGCGCAAGGCTAGTATGTGCAGTCTGCAAGTATCTCTTTGGAGAAGACTTGGGCTAGTAAGTAAAAGACTTGCAAGAGGAATTCAAGGCGGCGGCGGGTGTGGTAAAGACAGCTTTGTGGGTAAGTCTCCCGTTTACCTGCATGCATATCATCACTACCAAATGAGTGGCAGATACCGCTACACTGAGGCTGGTTGGAGCACCAGGCCTACACAATTAAACCGAGCCAGAGGGCTTTTTATTCCTAGGTTTTAGCGCTCACCATGGAGGCAGTATGTTCCCGAACTGGCCACGATGCCTGAGCCAAGGGGACAGAGCAAAGTCTAGGGTCAGTTGACTCTATTGATCATCTGCCTAAGGCCATTTTTGGTGGTGTCAGTCTCAGGCGTTGCTGGATCTTGGTGGCTGGTGGTAATAATCACCTTTTGTCTAATATTTTATTGGCAGCCTTGGTGGTTTTTATAGCAAGTGCTTTCTTAGAAACTGCCTTGATCACATCTACAGCCACCGTCTGTCTCGTCATGGACAGCAAAGCGACAATGAGGTGGAGGCCGTTGAGGTATGCAAATATTATTCCATCAGTCGCATGACAGGGCTGACGATATTCAATGTTGGAGATAGGTTGAGGTGGTTCAACAACAGGTGGGGACAGATAGCCTCCGATCTTTCCATTTTACAAATCATAAACAGTTAGAACATTCAGTTTCTGGCTGATTAATTTCCTCCACGGCAAGAGAAGCCAAGATTTCCGTACATACGGTCTAAAAAGGAAACTATGGCTATCCAAGTTGAAACAGACATTTCACAAAAGGACGAGCAGGCTGTCCATGAACAAGAGGGGTATATTTCTAATATCTTCTCCCGGTTGAAGAAAAGTGGAGGATGCCAAATCATTCTAGGATTTGGCTAGTCTGAACATGTGCTTGGTATAACCATTTTAAGATGGATAATTTTCATTCAGTAAAATAGCTGATTACAGAGGATTGCGTTTGGGCCTCAATCGATCTCGAAGATGCATACTTTTCCATATCAATACGCGAGAGTCACAGGATATATCTGAGGTTTATCTGGCAAGGCCAGTTGTGGAAATTTTAGGCTCTACCTAAGGGGTTGACCAGCCCTAGGCTATTTACAAAGATTCTAAAATCAATGTTGCCCTACTCAGATCTAAAGGGCATTTTGTCATGGAGTTTATAGAGGACATGCTTATTGTAGGGAAGAGATCAGGTGTCACAGAGTTAGCTGTTTCAGCAACCAAGGCACTCCTAGAATATCGAGGGTTTGTTATTCATCCAGGAGTCCATACTGGAACCGGCATTATCTATTACATATTTAGGTTTTGTCATAAACTCTGCACATATGGCTCGCACCCTACACACAGATAAGGTATTTATCAGTAGATGCCTCCTAAGATAATTGAAGACGAGGCAACATGAATTATAGTAGTGCCAAATTGGCCTACTCAACCATGGCTTCCATTGTAAATAAGTCCGCTGAAAGAAGCTCCTATATTTGCTTGAAGACACGAGCGGTGGCTAGTTCAACCTATATCTCGTGCATCTATCACTGCATGGTTGTATGGAAAGTTTTGTGAAGAGACACATGCGAGCTACTTTTAAACAGAAGTAGCAGAGGTTTGTGGTTTTCTTTCAGTTTGGGTTTAAGAGAAACGACTATGTTATAGCGCAATTAACACTGCTCGTACTGCTTGGTCGTTGTATCTAGTACTAAGTGGGACAATAAATGATTGGTTTTCACCCACAGTTGACTAAGGTTATGGAAGGTGTCTTTTATATAAACACTCTAAAGCCTAGATACAAAGTAGTGTGGAATGTGTAATCAGTATAAATTTGTATGCAGATTAGCATCAGCTGCATCCCTAACGTGGGATCAGTTACTCTTTAGTTAGTCATGCTTATGACACTGATTTCAGGACGAAGAGTACAGTCTTTACACAATCTCCGTCTGGATCTCTCGGTCATATTTGATAAGAGGGTAGCATTTTTTGTGAATGAATTCATAAAGCAAAACAGGCACGGTTGGGTACAAGTTGGAGTTGACAGCATACCCACCAGATCGGAGATTGGGGGTGTTTATTATGTAAAAAGGTACACTGAGGTTACTAAGAACCTATGAGATGAAGAAAAAGTTTCTTCCTAGTTATATAATAGTATCACAAGAGATTGTTGGTGCAGACTATTTCAAGATGGATAGAGTGTAAGCAGCTGAAAGCAGGAGTGAATAGAAATAATTTCAAGTCTCACTCTACCAGGGCGGCTGGCTCGTCAGCAGCCAATAGAATGGATATTCCCCTTTGATCACTTTCTTGCAACAGCAGGAGGCTCAGATAAGTGCACTTTCAGAAGTTATAAAATTCCGTTGAACATGTCTGGACGGTTGCAGATAGAATTCTGAACAGTGTTGCATGAGCTATTGTCTAAACCAAAGGCAATTGGGACTGTGGTCCAATTAAGAGCGATGTACATGTATGTAAAGTTAGCATCATGTTGTTAATGGCCCATGTCTTTTGTACCATTTATGGTTTATCTGATTAGTGTTTTCACATACAGATTGGTTTACTGCATGAAACCACAGGGCTTCGAAGGCTTCACGTAGTCTCATCACGAGACTTTGATATAAAATACTAAGATTAAACGAGAACTTACCGTTTGAAGTTTGATCTTTATTTTATGAGAAGTTGGAGTGAGTGACTACGTGCCCTCCACTCCCAACCCTGAATCTCATAAAGATCATTCGGTAAGTCAAGCGTTATTAATCTTTCTATAGTTTAATTTGGTGCAAGTGGTCTGTGGTTTCATACAGTTGCTTTGTAGATTGACGCGCATGCAGGCTGGCGGACTCTTCACGTAGTCTCTCACTCCAACTTCTCATAAAATCAAACGGTAAGTTCTCGTTTAATCTTTCTAGTTTAGTGTCTTTGCTTTGGAAAGTCTACCAGCAGTACAAAGTTTATATGTGCCACATAAGCGAATAGTGAAAGGCCAGGATAGAGTGGATGCAGAAAGGATGTCTCCACCAGTGGGAGAGTCTATGACCAGAGGCCATAACCTCAGAATAAAAGGATGTACAGTACCTGTAGAAAGGAGCAGGAGGAATTGGTCAGAGGATGGTGAATCTGTGGAATTCACTGCCATAGAAGGCTGTGGAGGCCTTCAATGGATATTTTTAAGGTGGAGATTGAGAGATTCTTAATTAGTACGGGTGTCAGGGGTTATGGGGAGACAGCAGGAGAATGGAATTGAGAGGGAAAGATAGATCAGCCATGATTGAATGGCGGAGTAGAATTGATGGGCCGAATGGCCTAATTCTCCAAGAACGTATGAACTTATGAATAGTAATTATAAACTCAATGATGCATCATGAAGATCACCATTTGCAATGATGTGATGTTACCCAGAAACATGCAGTGAACCAGTCTAATGATAGAAAACATTTGCATTGAAGATAGACACAAAGTGCTGGAATAAATCAGTGGATCAGGTACCAGCACTAGAGAAAATGGATGGGTGACGTTTCAGATCAGGATTCTTCTTCAAACTGAAAGTAGAGGGGAGGGAATTGGATGTGAGAAAAGACCAGAACAATGCAAGGCCAGAAACAGATGACCAATGATGGGTAGAGCCCACAATGGCATAATGTTGGCTGGGTAAGTGGCGATCACAATGGGATACAAGGATACAAACAGTGGAACTAGCAGGATGACTCTGATCGGGGGAGAAAGGGAATGTTGGGGTTACTTGAACAATGGATACAGTGAATGAGGTTGGAGGAGGTGCAAGTGAACCTCTGCCTCACCTGAAAGGACTGTTGGGTACCCTGGATGGAGTCATGGGAGAAAGTATAAGGACAGGTGTAAAACATTTGCATTATTTGGCATAAACAGATATGCCCAGCATTTTTAAATTATATAAATTCAAAAAAGTTTATTTAGATGTGTCTGTCCATCTTAAGACAATTGTTACTTATGCAGGAGTCATAGAGTCATACAGCATTGAAACAGGCCCTTCGGCCCAACTTCCCCATGCTGCCCCATCTACACTAGTCCCATTTGCCCATGTTTGGCCCTCATCCCTTTAAACCTTCCCTATCCATGTACCTGTCCAAATGTCTTTTAAATGTTTTTATAGTACCTGCCTCAACTACCTCCTCTGGTAGCTTGTTCCATCTACCTACCACCCAAGGGCAGGCATTCACTATGATTTTAAGGCCTGTTTTGGCAACCCTTACAGGAGAGCCATCATCTTTGGTTTCATTATTCAAAGTTCAAAGTCCGGTCAGCTGTAAAGTCTAAAGTCTAAAATTATCTGATTTGTGTGGGAAGGTACTGCTAATGCTGGGCTAAACTGAAGATAAACACAAAAAGTTGGAGTAACTCAGCAGGTCAGACAGCATCTCTGGAGAAAAGGAATAGGTGACGTTTTGGGTTGAGATCTATCTTCAGACTGAGAGTCAGGGGAAAGGGAAACAAGAGATATAGACGGTGATATAGAGAGATATAGAACAAATGAATAACGATGATAAAGGGAAGAAGCCATTATTTGCTGTGGCCTTAGTGAAAACAAGTTACAGACAATAAGACTCAACAAGACGGCTTTGAAGCTAGGACAACATCTTGGATGAGGAGGTATGGAGAGAGAGAGAGGATGCACAGGTTACTTGAAGTTAGAGAAATCAATTTTTATACCACTGGGTTGTAAGCTGCCCAAGCGAAAGATGATAGCATGCACGTTGGTACACATGACAATAATAAACCTAAACCTAAACTTTTGTCCATAAGTTGGACAATACACCATAAAATTACACAATATGCTAACCATACCTCCCTCCCAGTGCTGCAATGAATGGATTCAAAGCAATGCTATTTTAAACCAATTCATTCTCTGGCAACAAGCACAATGAAAAAGGAAAGACATTTGCACTATCTTTGTAACTTACATAAATTAAAACAACAGTACAAAATCAATAAACCATTAAAATTACAATATTTAACATCTTGAGAATAACCACCAGTGGAACCTCACACATATCAGACCTTTGTTGTATTCTCTACCATTATGTATTAATTTGGAGGTTGAGTCAATTCTAATTGTGATACCATGTGCATGTTACATCGTTTCCTGTTTTACAACAGTGACTACACTTCATTGATTATGAAGCATTTTGAAATATCCTGATAGGTGTTTTCAGATTTGTGCCATGATTGACTTTAGTCTTTAGAGATACAGCACAGAAACAGCCCCTTCGGTCACCGAGTCTACACCAACCTACACGCACTAGAGACAATTTTTGCAACTTATCAAAGTCAATTAACCTGCAAACCTGCATGTCTTTGGAATGTGGGAGCACCCGGAGGAAACCTACGTGGTCACAGGGAAAACTTATAAACTCCGTACAGACAGAACCCGAGGTTCGGATTGAACCCAGGTCTCTGGCGCTGTAAGGCAGCAACTCTACTGCCGCGCCAATGTGCCGCCCATGTTAGGTGATCGGGAATCTTGTTTACCATCAAAAATAAATGGAGGAAATCATCCCAGAGGCATAATGGGAAATTCTCATTTGAGTACCAGATATTAAAATGATGGTAGATTGGCTAAAGATGGTATGAAAGGGAGAGAGGTGCTCAGATGGAGAAAAAGAAGTAGGATTTAAGGTGAAACATAATTGCCCTCATTTATATTGATTCAACTCAACAATAAACTTAGATTATATCTGATTGTGAGTTTTTACCATTTTACAGGCCCACCACCAATTTCCAGGCTCCCTTGGTTCCAGAGTTTTTCTGGATTATCTGTTTTGCTGGACCAACATATGTCATGGCCTCTGAGAGGAGTCCAACGGTACCATAACTGTTCACCTAGGCCTCCGATGAGCCAAGATACCGACTATGGGAGCGGATCTGCCTGCTCCAGTCAGGTCGGTGTTCGAAGGTCCTGGCCGCAGGCGGCAAATTTGACCCGCGAATTGACCACGGAAGTTGGCTATGGGAACAGATCTTTTCTTATGGGTGCTCTCTTTAGGAACGATCTCCCTATGATCGCGTGGGGTTTTCTCTGGTGCTCCAGTTTCCTCCCACATCATAAGACGTGCAGGTTAATTGGCTTCTGTAAATTCTTTCTGGTGTGTAGCATAAAACCAGTGTATAGGTAATCGTTGGTCGATGCAGACTCAGTGGGCTGAAGGTACTGTTTCCACGCTGTATCTCTAAACTAAACTAAACAAATAAACTTCTGTAGCAGATCGGACAATGGTCGGCATGGACTAGGTGGACCAATAGGCCTGCCTCCATGCTGTACTCTCTAAGCTCCAAGGTCTCTAAGTGCTACAAGAGTCCCACACTCCTGTCACCCAGCCCCCTACTGCGCCTGCCCCCCCCCCCCCACAGTTCTTTAACCACTGACTGATCATCTACTTATGTCATTTCTTGTTGCTTTTCTCTGCAGTCAACACACCTACAAATGAAGAGATCATTACATTTCCATAATCACCTCCACTCTAAATGACCCGTCAATGAAAGAGAGTGAGCGTGAGCTTCACTGAAGCCACTTCAGTACACAGTAGCAGAAAATACTTTGAGGGCAGCACAGTGGAGCCGCGGTAGAGTTGCTGCTTCACAGCACCAGAGACCCAGGTTTGATCCTGACTACGGGTGCTGTCTGTACAGAGTTTGTACCTTCTCCCTGTGATCTGCGTGGGTTTTCTCCATGTGTTCCGGTTTCCTTCCACACCCCAATCACATAAAGGTCTGTAGGTTAATTGCCTTCAGTAATATTGGAAAATGTCCCTGGTGTGTAAGATAGTGCTAGAGTACGGGATGATCGCTGGTCGCCACGGACTAAGTGGGCCAAAGGGCCTGTTTCCGCGCCGTATCTCTCAAGTCTAAAGTTCATGTAGATGCTGGAAATCTGTACAACAGGAAAAATTGAAATTCTGCGGAAGTCAGGCATCGGGAATGGAGGGAGAGGCAGAGTTATCATCGCAGTTATTAGAAGCTGGGAATGTTAGAAATACAGCAAGGATTTTAGCAAAGAACATTTATTTTAAAAAGATTAATTCCTCCACTAAAGTACAACATTTCCAAACAACATGTAAGTAATTGCAAGCAATAATTTCACTCCATAATTGCAAAACTGTTTTTCATATTTTATGCAGGAAAAATGTTATGAGTTAATCTTCATTATTATTTGAACAAAGACGGAAATTACATAATTACTTTATTGAATCAGTTGATCACACATACCATTGTATATGTGAAACAAGATTGATATCTGTGAATCCATTATGGGAATCGAAAAGCTGAGGCATGGGACAAGCTGAGGCATGAGGACTAGCTGAGGCATGGGACGGAATGCTAGTGGAAAAAATAAAACACTAGCCACAACATCTCAGGTTAGAAATGGATCAGAAGAAGGGTCCCAACCAGAAGGGTCTGAAGAAGGGTCTCGACCTGAAACGTCATCCATTCATTCTCTCCAGAGATGCTGCCTGTCCCTCTGAGTTCCTCCAGCATTTTGTGTCTACCTCCCAACCAGAAACACCGCCTGCCCATTCCCTCCACAGATGCTGCCTGACCCGTTGAGTTACTCCGACACTTTGTGTTGCACTGGGTGAAATATTCATCTTCATCTGAGATACCAGGCCTTAGGCTGCTCACCTCAACATTGTCTTATTCAGTGACTTCAATGAAACCAAATGCAATGGAACTGTGGGCAGCACAGTGGCGCAGCGGTAGAGTTGCTGCCTTACGACGCCAGAGACCCGGGTCGATCCTGACCGTGGGTGCTGTCTGTAGGAAGTCTGTACGTTCTCCCTGTGACCACTGGGTTTTCTCCGGATGCTGCAGTTTTCTCCAACATTCCAATGACGTGCAGGATTGTAGGTTAATTGGCTTTGCTAATTTTTTTAATTGTCCCTAGTGTGTAGGATCGTTAGTGTATGGGGTGATCACTGGTAGGTTAATTGGCTTCTGTAAATTGTCCCTAGTGTGTAGGATAGAACTAGTGTACGTGTGATCGCTGGTCAGCATGGACTCGATGGACCCTGTTTTCATGCTGTATCTCTAAACTAAACTACAACTGACTACACAGTGGTGATCACAACCTGTGCCTGCTATTTCCACACAGTATGGGCAGTGATGAAAGCTGTTAAAGGATATGGCATGATTTAGATCAGTTACGGAGATGAACGGAGAAATGGCAGATGGAGTTTAATCCGGGCAAATGTGCGGTGTTGTATTTTGGGAAGTCGAGGGGGGGGGGGGGCGTTGAGAACAAGGAGAGACCTGGTGGGGTGGGGGACAACTGAGAACAAAGAGGGACTTGGCCTGGGGGGCTGCCGAGAACAGAGGGATCATCGAGACTCTAATGAGTACTTTTGTAACTTTGTCGCCGCCAGATATGTGGTGACTCAAGGTTTCATGGTTTCATGGTTTCAAGGTCAGTTTATTGTCACATGTACCAATTAAGGCACGCTGAAATATGAATTATCTCAAAGACACTTTGCGCACTTTGGGTATTGTATGCAAAAATAAAGAATTTCACTGTACCTAGGTAAATGTCACAATAAAGTATCATTGAATTAAATCACTGAATGTAAGGGGAAAGAATATAGTTCATGGCAAGCCACTTCACAGCATTGATGTACAGAGGGATGTTGGGTTCCAAGTCCATTGCACCCTGAAAGTGGCAACACAAGTAGATAAGAGTGGTAAGGAAGGCATATGAGATATTTGCCTTCATTGGTTAGGGCAGTGAGTATAAGAGATTGGAAGACATGATGCAGCTCTAGAGGACTTTGGTTAGACCACATTAGGAGTATTTGGAGTATTGCTGTCCTGGTCACTCCATTACAGGAAGGATGTGGAGACTTTGGAAAGGGTGCAGAATGCTACCTTGATTGGAGGGTATTAGAGGATATTAGCTAAAGGTAGAGTTTGGACAAACTTGGATTGGTTTCTTTGGGGCATCTGTTAGAAGTTTATAAAATCATGAGAGCCACAGATAGGGTAGACAGTCAAAATCATTTTCCCAGGATGGGATTGTTAAAGATCAGATAGCATTGCTTTAAGGTGAATGGGGCAAAGTTTAAAGGAGATACGCGAAGCAAGTTATCTACACAGAGAAAGGCGAGTGCCTGGAACACACTGCCAGGGGTGGTGGTGGAAGCAGCTTTGATAGTGGCATTTCAGAGCCTTTTAGATAGGCACATGGAAATGCAGATAATAGTGGGATACAGATAATGTGCAGCAGAGAAGATTAGTTTAACCTGACATTATGTTCAGCAGACACATTGTGGGCCTAAGGGCCTGTTCCTGTGTTATTAGTTTAGTTTATTGTCACGTGTACTGAGGTACAGTGAAAAACGTTTTGTTGCGTGCTAACCAGTCTGCGGAAAGAATGTACATGATTACAATCGAGCTGTCCACAGTGTACAGATACATGATAAAGAGAATAATGTTTAGTGCAAGATTAAGACCAGTAACATCTGATTAAAGATGGTCCGAGGGTCTCCAATGAGGTAGATGGTGGGTCAAGACCTTTCTCTAGTTGTTTGTAGGATGGTTCAGTTGCCTGATAAAAGCTGGGAATAAACTGTCTCTAAATATGGAGGTATGCATTTTCACACTTATGTACCTGTTGCCTGATGGGAAAGGGGGGAAGAGGGAGTGAACAGGGTGAGATTCATCCTTCATTAGTCTGGTGACCTTGCCGAGGCAGCGTGATGTGCGGATGGAGTCAATGGAGTTCATACGTTCATTGGTTATAGGAGCAGTTAGGCTAATCGGCCCATCAAGACTACTCTGCCATTCAATCATGGTCGATCTATCCTTCCCTCTCAATCCCATTCACCTGCCTTCTTCCCATAACTCCTGACACCCGTATTAATCAAGAATCTGTCATTCTCCGCCATAATCCACTTTGCCTCTACTGACGTCTGTGGCAATGAATTCCACAGATTCACCACTCTCTTTTGGAGTGCGGCGGCGCGGGATTACTGCAGCGGCCCCTACAGCCTGTCTGTCTTTTTTTTTTGTCTAGTTAAATGTAGTTGTTTGTGGGGTTTTTGTACTGTTTTAATTGTGGATATGTGGGGGGCGGGGGAAACGTTTTAAAATCTCTTCCCTGTACGGGAGACCCGACTTTTTCCCTGTCGGGTCTCCGTTGTCGTTGGGGCCTAGCTCCGTGGAGCGGCCTCCAACCGGAACGACCTGGGGGCTCCAGTCACAGAGCCTGCGGAGCTGCGGACTCACCATCGTGGGGCTGGCCGGCCTCGGAGCGTGAGGAGCGGGGGTGGCTCGCTGCTCACTCCGGAGCTCGGAGGCTCCAGCTGCAGACCGGTGGACTGGGACATCGGGAGCTCGCGGGTCCGGGTGAGAGACTGCTTTTCGGAACACAACGCAACTTCTCAAGCTCGTGTCGCGGGGTTGAAACAACCCGGAAAAAGCAGGGCCGTGCTTCGCCCGGTGTGGCTTTAATGGCCGTGGGACATTCCAGCGCCCGCCGGCGGCTCCAACTTTGTGACTTTTGGACTGGAGCGGGGCCGTACACCGCCCGGCGCGGCCTAAATTGGCCGTGGGACTTACCATCGCCCGCCTGGGGCTCCATCATCGGGAGAAAAATGGTGCAGGGGAGAGAAAAGACTTTGCCTTCCATCACAGTGAGGAGGAGATTCACTGTGATGGATGTTTTTCTGTAAATTGAATTGTTTGTGTGTCTTGTAGGAATTGTTTTGTTTGTATGGCTGTGGAAACGGAGTTTCGTTTGAGCCTCTCTGAGGTTCAAATGACAAGCAATAAAATCTAAAATCTAAAGAAATTCCTCCTCATCTCCTTGCTAAAGGTATGTCCTTTTATTCTGAGGGTTTGGCCTTTGGTCCTAGACTCTCCCACAAGTGGACACATCCTCTCCACATCTATGTAGACAGTCACAGTCAATGCCCAGTTCCACTAAGTACAGATTAAGTTCCCTGCTGGTTGCCAATGCTGACCCCTCCTCACATCCTCCATGCTCCAAGTCTGCTTCTGACCCAATGTGCAAAAATATCCTCAATTGCCGGTATCACCAATGTGGGCCTGAGGTTACCAGAAACACAATACTAATTGAACTGAAGGTAGGCAAAAATGCTGGAGAAACTCAGCGGGTAAGGCAGCATTTATGCTTATAGAGCTGCCTCACCCGCTGTGTTTCTCCAGCATTTTTTGTCTACCTTTGATTTTCCAGCATCTGCAGTTCCTTCTTAAACTAATTGAACAGAGGTGCTCTGCAGTGGTTTAGATTAAGGAGCTTTCAAAGGAAAAGTAGGAATGTTACACTACATCAAACCCATGCCATGTCTCGGATTTGAGTGATTGAAGCTGACAGATTGTTCTTTAGGAAGTGCTCGACTCATGGTGCAGGCATCCCTCACTTTGACAAGCACAAAATAAAAGAAAGCCTATTTTTAAAAAAAAATCCCATAGGCTAAAAACTGTAGGGACAAATAAGCATTGTTTCAGAAGCTGCCATGATTGGTCATAGAAGCACGGTGGCACAGCAGTATTGTTGCTGCCTCACAACGCCAGAGACCCAGGTTCCATCATGACTACGGGTGCTGTCTGTATGGAGTTTGTACACTCTCCTCGTGACCGCGTGGGTTTTCCCTGGGTGCTCCAGTTTCCTCCCGCACCCCAAAGACGCACAGGTTTGTAGGTTCGTGGTTAATTGGTTTTGGTAAAAATTGTAAGATTGTCCCTAATGTGTAGGATAATGCTAGTGTATGGGGATCGCTGGTCGTCGCAGATGGGCTGAAGGGCCTTTTTTCGCGCTGTATCTTTAAACTAAACTAAACAAATGTCACCTGAATCTGGAAGCTTCTTTTACAAATTAATCTGATATGAATAAATCATCAATTCCACATCTTAGTGAATAATCCGGTATTTAAACCATCTTTTATGGATAAAACATATAGACAATGGGAAAGATTGGGAATTAAAAAGGTGGGTGACATGTATGAAATGGGAAATTTATTATCATTTCAACAATTAAAATCAAAATTTAATCTGAATAATAACCAATACTTTAAATATTTACAGATATGTGACTTTATAAAAAAATATATACCAAGACTACAGAGCATAATGATAGACCCACTGGAAGAAGCAATGAATATTAAGGCGGTCTCACAAAAATTAATATCATATTTATATAAGTATTCTTAATAGAGAGTTGCCATCAACAGAGGCAATTAGAGAGGACTGGGAAAAATAATTAATGGCAAAAATTTCTAAAGAAACATGGGAGAGGTATTTGATATATATACATAAATGTTCGATTAACGCTAGACATAATTTAATTCAATTTAAAATATTACATAGATTATATTATTCAAAAGTTAGGTTGAATACATTTTATTCAAATATTTCTCCCATCTGTGATAAATGTTTTTCTCAAAATGCCAATATCACACATTCTTTCGTTTCTTGCACAAAACTTCATGGATTTTGGTGTGCTATATTTGATATATTTACTAGTTTATTTAAGATAAAAATGGAACCTAATATGGAAATGATTATCTTCGGAGTAATAGGAGATGGAAACAAATTAAA
The DNA here is from genome assembly GCA_038087875.1 of Malacoraja senta. Taxonomy (NCBI): domain Eukaryota; kingdom Metazoa; phylum Chordata; class Chondrichthyes; order Rajiformes; family Rajidae; genus Malacoraja; species Malacoraja senta. Next base: position 126,235,251 of record CM075978.1, on the reverse strand, counting down.
TATATCCCAAATTTCATTTTTTAATTATGGTTTAATAACAGCAAAAAAATTCATACTTAAATTTTGGAAAAATGCTACTATACCAACACTCAAAATGTGGATTGGTAATATGTTGGAAACTGCCCACTTGGAAGAAATGAGACTCCTCCTAATAGATAAACAAGACCAATTCTTAACGAGTTGGTCTCCATTTATTGACCTTGTGGATTCATGTGGTGCAATAGTATTGTAAAATTAAAAAATTCTGGGTTTGGGCGAAAAATTATTAAGAATATAAAAAAGCATTGACTTGTGGCGAGGGAGAATCTCCTTTCTGCTTCACTTTCTTACTTATTTCTTTTCTTTACCTCACACTCACTAGACTTTTCTTTACTCTTCACTACTTCTTTCTTTCTCATTTCTTTCTTTCTAAAAAAAAAGGAAGTTGTACATAAAATGTTTTAATAATTCTGGGAACCTGTAAAAAGGTACCATCAAAATGTAATGTACTTACTTCTAATAAATAAAATATTTAAAAATAAAAATAAATAAATAAATAAATAAATAAATTCCACATCTGGACTCCATACATTTGGGTAAAGGCACGATATCTGGAAAATACCTCTTAATCTCTGGAGAGGACAGTTTCAAGGTGAGGGTGGAAAGATTTAATAGGAACCTGAGGGGTAACCTTTTCACACAGAGGGTGGTGGATATATGGAACGAGCTGCTGGAGGAAGAAGTTAAGGCAGGTACTATCGCAACGTTTAACAAACATTTAGACAGGTACATGGATAGAATAGGTTTAGAGGGATATAGGCCAAGCGCAAGCAGGTGGGACGAGTGTAGATCGGACATGTTGGTCGACATGGGCAAGTTGGGCCAAAGGGCCCGTTTCCACACTGTATGACTCTATGACTCCTATATTCAGACTATCCCAGCAGTGAGTCAATGCTTGAGTGTTTCAGATCAAATTTTGTGTTGGGCCTTCAACCTATGAGAACACTACGTATTGATTTAACTGTTGTTGCATGAGACGTTTCTTGCATTTTTGTTGAATTATTTAAAATGCACTTTTTGTGACAGAATTAAATGGATGCTACACTGGATGTAGTTGGTAAACAAAATCTAGAAGAACTTTAGTTTAGATTATTGTTGTCATGAGGTACATTGAAAATCCTTTTTTTGCATGTTGTGCAGAGAGCGAGAAGACTATACATGAATACACTCAAGCTGTCCACAGTAAAAGATAAAGGATACAACATTCAGTTCAAGAAATAACATTGGAGTAACATTGGAGAAATAACATATAGTCCGATGAAAGATTGCACAAAGGTCTCCAATGAGGTAGATGGGACATCAGTACGGCTCTCTAACTGATGGTGGAATTATGCCACATCTACATGGTTCCTTTATCCTGTATCTGTACACTGTGTAATCATGTATAGTCTTTCCACTGACTGGATAGCAAGCAACAAAAAGCTTTGCACTGTACCTCAGTGCACGTGACAATAAACTAAACTAAACATCAAAGATAGACACAAAAAGCTGGAGTAACTCAGCGGGTTAGGCAGCATCTCTAGAGAACAGCAATAGTGATGTTTCGGGTCGAGACTACTCTTCAGGCCAAGTATCAGGGGAGAGGGAAATGAGAGATACATAAATGAAAAAGGTACAAAGAACAAATGAATGAAAGGTGTGCAAAAGGACAGGTCAATGTCAGCCACAGTGAACAAGGAAAGGTGGAGACCACAATGGTCCATTGTTGGCTGTGGAGGTGATAACAGGTGATATAAACAGTGAAACTAAGCAGGACGACAATTAAATTAGTACGACAACTAAGGTGGGGGGGGGGGGGCGGAGAGAGAGCGGATGCAAGGGTTACTTAAGAGAAATCAAAACTCGTACTGCTGGGTTGGAAGCTGCCCAAGCGAAATCTGAGGTGCTGTTCCTTCATTTTTAGTTTGGCCTCACCCTGACAGTGGAGGATGCCCAGGACAGAAAGGTCAGTGTGGGAATGGGAAAGGGAGTTAAAGCGTTTGGCAACCAGAAGAGCATGTGGGCCAAAGCGGACTGAGCGAAGGTGTTCAGCGCAACACCAGACACAAGGGCATCTAATCACTCCAGATTCCATCATTGGGATTGCAGACGAAGGTGGAGGATTATAGATTATTTTAATTCAGTGAGTGAGCAAATTAATGCAATAGTCCATGGTGCTTCATTTAAATGCAATCAAGGACGGACCAAATATGAAGACTTCATTATTTTCTTCAAGCCATTTGAATAACTGAGTCTTGGTGGCAGAACAAATCGAGAGAGATCATTTAAAGATATTCATCTTATACAAGTCATCACAATTTCTTCACTTTGTACTCAACATCCAATGCTCCATGTCACCAACTCCAAGGTAAAGGTCATCAGATGTAGTGAAAATTAGGCAGCTTATTCAATGCTGTTCAGTTAATTAGTGTGCAAAATTAAAATAATCCACACCCATTCAAAGATTAACTATAAAAATGATCCACTGACGGTTTTCATCCTTTCGTTATCATGCACTTTGGGGATGAAACAAAATAGCATTTGGCCCACGCAATAAAGATGAGAATCATTAATGGCCTTTTGAAGCTTATTTTTAACATAAACATCATTTTCGCAAGGTCCATGCGATTAGATTCAGTCCCAGTTGCCAAAAATAAACCCTTCGATGTGCAAATCCCTTCACACATGCATCATTTTAAATGTACAATTTACAAGTGGCCAATTATCAAGACAGGCTGCCATAATCACACATCTCGATTTTGAACATGAGCTCAGATGCTTCACACACATTAGTAACTAGCTTTGCATTCTCCCCAGAACATCTGCTGTTAATATTCTTATATTTTTCTTACATAAACCACCTCAACTTACACATAATTCTTTGGCTTATTCGCTTTAAACTGAAATTTTAAAAAAAGGTCAGATCATGCTGTACAAGGCTGTGTGAAAATCAGATAATAAGGAATGGAATTCTTCCTCTGCTGAGCATGTGCTAAGGTGTGGGGAAGCTCAAATAGAGAGTCCAGTGGGATAGTTAATTACAGAATAAGAACATGTGCAAAGAAGCCGTTCACTCTTATTTACCAGAGTGTTTAATTATAGGGTGAGCATATTCAATGATAATTTATTGTCACATGTACCTAGGTACAGTGAAATTTGTTGTTTAGTTTAGTGCAGTTTAGTTTAGAGATACAGCATGGAATCAGGCCCTTCAGCCCACCAAGTCCACGCGGACCAGCAATCACCATAAACTAGCACTATCCTACACACAAAGGATGATTTACAATTTACGGAAGCCAGTTAATCTACAAATCTGCACGTCTTTGGAGTGTGAGAGGACACTGGAACACCCGAAGAAAATCCATGTGGTCTCAGGGGAACATACAAACTCCGTACAAACTCCTAGTCAAAATCGAACCCGGGTCTCTGGTCCACTCAGGACTTCAGGCTATGTTTGCACGAGTTTTGGGGTGATTAATTGGTTGCATTTTTCTTTATGTGTATGTATTGTATTACAGGGTTGTTATGAAGCTGAAAGTAACAATTTCAATGTTCCTTTATCATATGTTTCCATACGACAATCACACAAGAGACAGTGGTAAAGTCCTGCACAGTCACCAGATAGCACCCTTCACATTATCTCCTTGCTTTCTCCTATTCTAAAGGCCATTCTCTGAAGCAAAGCTTTGCAACATGTATCAGAGAATAGGGTAGAGAGAGCTTGCAATTCGATGGACTCTACCCAAGTCATCATATCTCTTTTAAAAAGTAGATGAGCTAACAAAAGTTATGAACCATGGAGTCATACAGCGTGGAAACAGGCCCTGCAGCCCAACTTGGCCACGCCGACCAAGATAGAGTCATACAGTTTAGGAATAGACCCTTTGTCCCAACATGTCCCATTTACAAGAACCCAACGTGCCTGCGTTTGGCCTATATCCCTCTAAACCGGTCCTACCCATGTACCTGTCCAAATCTTTCTTAAATGTTGCAATATTACTACTTCCTCTGACAGCTTGTTCCATACACCAACCACCCTCTGTGTGAAAAAGTTACTCCTCAGGTTCCTATTAAATCTTTCCCCCTCACCTTAAACCTATGGTTCTTGATTCCCCTACTCTGGGCACGAGACTGTGCGTTTACAAGATCTATTCCTCTCAAGATGCTCCATCTACACTAGTCCTACCTGCTTGCATTTGGCCCATATCTATCTAAACTTTTCCTTTCCATGTACCTGTCTAAATGTATTTTAAATGTTGTTATAGTACCTGCCTCGACTACTTCCTCTGGCAGCTCGTTCCACATATCCACCACCTTCTGTGTGAAAACAATAACCCTCGGGTTCCTAATAAATCTTTCTCGGCTCACCTTAAACCTATGTCCTCTAGTTCTTGATTCCCTTCCCCTGGTTTAAAGGCTTCCCCAAGTCAATTTATTTGAAATTCCAATGCAAGTGATTAAATTATTTCCCTCAAGGTGAAAAGGAATTTGGTGAATAACTGAACTAGAAGTAAGATTCAGTTTTCAATGTGTACGGCATTTGCTGATTCTTCTTCCTCAACGTGATACACATCCATTGTTGAAAGTGCAATTACATGAGTTGAAGTTGGTTATGATGCACTCTTTCCCATGTAAAAAGTGTTAGCAGGCACTCTGTTAAGTTTTGCAAATAATAAATGTCTGTTGAGTATGATGTGAGATAGCATGTGGCATCGATGCAAACATCACATTGCATGAAGAAAATGGCCATATCTGAGTGTGAGAGGTAGAAAAAAACATCCTGCATACCCCGGGTAAGTGAACTCAATGTTGATATTCATTGTGTGCAGAAAGGAACTGCAGATGCTGGTTTATACCAAAGATAGACACAAAGTACTGGAGTAACTCAGCGGGTCAGGCAGCATCTTTGGAGAAAAAGGATGGGTGACATTTCGGGTCGGGACCCTTCCTCATTAACTGCTTGTCCTTTGGGGGTGAGGTAATCGATTGCCTAACAACACCACAAGGCAGCAAGCCGAAGAGGAGAGCCAGAACACGGAAGACTTGATGGTAGACACAAAATGCTGTAGAAGGGTCTCGACCCAAATCGCCACCCATTCCTTCACTCCAGAGATGCTGCCTGTTACTCCAGCATTTTGTGTCTGCCTTCGATTTAAAACAGCATCTGCTGTTGTGGAATCAGGCCCTTCGACCCACTGAATCCATGCCAACTTGCGATCACCCCATACACTAGCACTATGTTACACAAACTAGAGACAATTTAAATTTTACAAAAACCAATTAACCTACAAACCTGAACATCTTCAGAATGTGGATGGAAGCCGGAGATCCCGGAGAAAACCCACGCAGGTCACAGGGATTTACCTGGGCAGATCTATCTTGGGAAAACAACTTTGACCATTTGTGCTATTATGCCTCTCATGATTCTGCATATTACATAAAGATGTAATAGCAGCACCTTTGGAAAGCAGTGACAGGATCGGTCAGTCAGCATGGATTTATGAAGGGGAAATCATGCTTGACTAATCTTCTGGAATTTTTTGTGGATATAACAAGTAGAATGGATAAGGGAGAGCCAGTGGATGTTGTGTATCTGGACTTTCAAAAAGCCTTTGACAAGGTCCCACACAAGAGATTAGTGGGCAAAATTAGAGCACATGGTATGGGGGTAGGGTATTGACATGGATAGAGAACTGGTTAGCAGACAGGAAGCAAAGAGTAGGAATTAATGGGTCCTTTTCAGAATGGCAGGCAGTGACTAGAGAGGTGCCGCAAGGCTCGGTGCTGGGAACCCAGTTATTTACAATATATATCAACGATTTAGACGAGGGAATTAAATGTAACATCTCCAAGTTTGCGGATGACACAAAGCTGATGGCAGTGTGAGTTGCAAGGAAGATGCTATGAGGCTGCAGGGTGACTTGGATAGGTTGCGAAAGTGGGCACATGCATGACAGATACAGTATAATGTGGACAAATGTGAGATTATCCACTTCGGTGGCAAGAACAGGAAGGCAGATTATTATCTGAATAGTGTCAGATTAGGAAAAGGGGAGGTGCAATGAGACCTGGGTGTGCTTGTACATCAGTCACTAAAAATAAGCATGCAGGTACAGCAGGCAGTGAAGAAAGCTAATGGCATGTTGGCCTTCATTGCGAGATGTTTTGAGTTTAGGAGCAAGGAGGTCCTACTGCACTTGTACAGGGCCCTGGTGAGACTGCACCTGGAGTATTGTGTGCTATTTTGGTCTCCTAATATGAGGAAAGACATTATTGCTATTGAGGGAGTGCAGCGTAGGTTCACCAGGTTAATTCCTGGGATGGCGGGACTGACATATGATGAAAGAATGGGTCGACTGGCCTTGTATTCACTGGAATTTAGGATGAGAGGGGATCTTATAGAAACATATAAAATTCTTAAAGGATTGGACAGGCTAGATGCAGGAAAAAAATTCCCGATGTTGGGGGAGTCCAGAACCAGGGGTCACAGTTTAAGAATAAGGGGTAGGCCATTTAGGACTGAGATGAGGGAAAAATATTTCACCCAGAGAGTTGTGAATCTGTGGAATTCTGTGCCACAGAAGGCAGTTGACTACATTCACTGGATATTTTCAAGAGTTAGATTTAGTTATTAGGGCTAAATAAATCAAGGAATATGGGGGGAAATGCAGGAACAGGGTACTGATTTTAGATGATCAACCATGATCATATTGAATGGCGGTGCTGGCTCGATGGGCCGAATGGCAGACAAGAAGCAAAGAGTACTCCACATATTTTTCTATGTTTCATACTCCTGTTAGGTCACCCTCAGCCATTTATGCTAGGCTGATGCTCCAGTCATCCACCCTGCTTTGGTGTCTGATAGAATGTCCAGTCTTCTTATCGAGTCCACACACAAGATTAAAAGTGGTTCAGCCAGAGCTGAACACACATCTCGGCATCTGCAAGGATGTCCAGTTATGCACCCTCTGTGGTAAGGCCATCTCTATATTGTTGAAGAAAATTCTCCTGGCCACACATCATAAAGAAAGCCCACTAATGCTTCATCAGACAACTGAACTGACCTCTCACCAACTCTCGCGTTGGTGAGAGAACGGTTCAATCTACTTCATTGGAGACCTTTGAACTATCTTTAATCAGACTTTACTGGACATTATTGTGCACTAAACGTGATACCCTTGTACACTGTGGGCAGCTTGATTGGAATCGTGTACGGTCTTTTTGCTGAAAACTTTTCATTGTATCGCGGTACACATGAAAACAATAAACTGCCAAACTAAACTAAACTTCCTTAGAAGATTGTGGGCAAAAATTATTTTTAACCTCTACAGGTGTATGATAGAGGGTTGCATCACGGCCTGGTTCAGAAATGTGAACGTCCATGAACGAAGGAGATTACAGAGGGTACAGAATGTCTTGTACTCCTCTCCTAAAATGTCATTCCACTAACTATAATGCAGTCTAATACCAGGAGCCTTCGACAACAGGCAGTCCAAATTATGATGATCATTTATCATTCTTATGCTAAATTCTGATGCTTAGCAAGTTCAGTTACATTTATTACAGTCAGAGCCAGCCAATTCTCCTTTTATCATCACACAATATGGGGCGGCATAGTGGCGCAGCGGTAGAGTTGTTGCCTTACAGCGGCAGAGACCCGGGTTCCATCCTGACTATGGGTGTTGTCTGTATGAAGTTTGCACATTCTCCTTGTGATTGCCTGGGCTTTCTCTGGGTGCTTCGGTTTCCTCCCACCTTCCAAAGATGTGCAGGTTTGTAGGTTAAATGGCTACTGTAAATTGGAGGAAAAAAATTGTCCCTCTTGTGTGTAGGTTAGTGCACAGGGTGATCGCTGGTCCATGATCCCATGATCCCTGCTTCCATGCTATACCTTTAAAACTAGTACTAAATATTTTCATCCTAAAATAGAGACACTCATATTTCCCCAGGCACAGATGTTGAACTGGCTGCCCACTAATTACAAGAATTAGCTCTTCCTTCCTTTTTTAAATGGTTACTATGTTGGCCACTCCAACAATCTGGCAAACAGCCAGATTCAATAGAGCTTTGTGCCACAATTTGTAGGGTCTTTTGCAATTTGCTTGATCAGGATCCTAGGAACTATCCCATCCAGCCTTCATAGGTCACCTTCCTTTGAAACCTAAATTCTTCCCTTTTACCTATGTTAAGGTTGCTCCTCGGAATTGTTAGGATTCACCTCCTCTTCCCCATTTCAAGACCACTGTAAATCATTTGCTTAGTGAGTGCGGCGTACAGTGGCACAGCGTTAATGTAGCTGCCTTAAAGCATCAGAGACCCGGGTTCGATCCTGACTATGGCTGCTGTCTGTATGGAATTTGTACGTTCTTCCTGTGACTGGGTTGGTTTTCTCCGGGTGCTCCGGTTTCCTCCCACACTCCAAAGATGTACAGGTTTGTAGGTTACTTGGCTTTGGTAAAATTGGAAATTGTCCCTAGTGTGTAGGCTAGTGCTAGTGTATGGGGTGTTCGCTGGTTAGCATGGACTTGGGGGGCCGAAAGGCCTGCTTCCATGCTGTTTCTCTAAAGTCTGTGCTCTGCCTTTCCATTTTTAACAATGATTTTCTTGCTTCAGTTCCATTTGATATTTTATAATCCCCACCCCACCGCCCTACCAACCCCATTGCCCTGCCAATCCTACTACTCCCTCTTCATTTTCCTTTTCCCACTCTTAACCTAATTTTATTCTCTTTGATTTGATTTTACTTTGCTATTATTTGCTTTCTAAATTCCACTTATCTAACACACCCAGGTGGTTCCATTAGAGACCTAGAGCTGTACATCAAGGAAACAAGCCCTTCAGCCCACTTTGTCTGTGTCGACCAAGTTGGCATTTTAGACGTCCTATTTGAGTACATTTGGCCCATCGCCCTCTAACCCTTCCTATCCACATATCTGTCCAAAATTTATTTTAAAAGTCATAATTGTTTCCACTTCTGCAAGTTCATTCCAGATATGGACTACCCTCTGAGTGAAATATAGAAACATAGAACATAGAAAATAGGTGCAGGTGTAGGCCATTCGGCCCTTCGAGCCTGCAATTCAATATGATCATGGCTGATCATCCAACTCAGTATCCTGTACCTGCCTTCTCTCCATACCCCCTGATCCCTTTAGCCACAAGGGCCACATCCTAACTCCCTCTTAAATATAGCCAATGAACTGGCCTCAACTACTTTCTGTGACAGAGAATTCCACAGATTCACCACTTTTTTTCTCATCTGGGTCCTAAAAGACTTCCCCCTTATCCTTAAACTGTGACCCCCTTGTTCTGGACTTCCCCAACATCTTCCCTGGTGCTCTCCACTGGACACCGGCCTCCAGTCAGAAAAACAACCCTCCACAACTACTCTTTGACTTCTTCATCTAAGCCAATTTCCATTATATGTCCATCAACATCCACAGCTTTCTTGGCTATACCTCCTCCCACCTCTTTCCTGGAAGTGGTCCATTCTATTCCTAATTGGGGAGTAACTGTCCAAATGCTGCTAGATCCTGTTCCTAAGAATCCCCTCCAACAAATTTCACACCACTAACGTAGGTCCTTGGCTTGTCCTTGCTACCCCTCTTAAATAATGGTATAACATCAGCTTTCCTTATTGCCTGTTCTCTTCTTATAAAATCCCTCCACCTCAGCTAATTTTAAATGCTCTTGTTATTTGCCCGCTTCCTAGCTTGGCAAACATTTTCCTTCTGCCTTCCATGCCATAACTTTCCAATAGGAATGTTTTGCAAGTGCATCACTATATATATATATATATATATATATATATATATATATATATATATATATATATATATATATATATATATATATATATATATATATATATATATATATACACATTTAGCAATGTACTTGCAAAACATTCTTATTGCAAAATAATTCAAATAAGTCTTAAATATATATATATATTATATACATATATGTATATATGTATATTTAAGACGATATTGCAAATTGTACAATAGATTTGTCAATCAATCAGTCAAAGACGTAAAAACAAGGAACTGCAGATGCTGGATTAGACCAAAGATAGACACAAAGTTCTGGAGTAACTTAAGAAGCATCTGTTTGTTTTTGTTAGAGATACAGCGCAGAAACGGGCCCTTTGGCCCACCGAGTCCACACCGACCAGCAATCCCCACACATTAACACTATCCTACACGCACTAGGGGTAATTTTACAATAATACCAAGCCTATTAACCTACAAACCTGTACGTCTTTGGAGTGTGGGAGGAAACCGAAGATCTCAGAGAATACCCATGCGGTCACGGGGAGAATGTACTAATTCCGTACAGACAGCATCCTTAGTCGGGATCGAACTCGGGTCTATTGGCGCTATAAAAGTGCTATAAGGTAGCAACTGCACCACCATACCGCCAACTGGAGAAAAAAGATAGGAGATGTTTTGTGTTCTTCAGACATTTCTTCAGACTGAAGAAATGTCTGAAGAAGGGCCCTGACCTGAAATTTCATTTATCCTTTTCCTACAGAGATGCTGCCTGACCCGTTGAGTTACTCCAGCACATTGTGTCTATAATCAGTCAAAGATATTGGCTTGCACACAGAGCCAGCATTGCTGATACACATGACAATAAACTAAACTAAATTAAAAGAAAGATCCAGCATGGAGTTAAACAAGAACTAAAAATTGCAGATGAAAGAAATCCTAAAAAAAATGGAATGCAGCAGCTTTGTCAGCACCAGTGGGGCAGCAAAATGTCAAGTTTTCAGGCCAGGGAAATGGAAATGTGAGGAATCAAGAATGTTTTAAATGATTGAGAGGGGAGGGTGGGGAGAACACATATAGTGCAGATCAAAATGATCAAGAATTGTTTTAAAAAACAGCGCTAGATAAAAAGCGGAAAATAAAAAAAATTGGAAACAGCCATTTCTATTGAGGTAGAGAGACGTGTGTGAAGATTGTTCAAATCGATTTTGAGTTTTTCAGGCTGCAATGTGCCAGGATATTAGATGAGATGCTGATTACTAGACTCTCAAGATACAGCGCAGAAACAGGCCCTTCGGCCAACCAAGTCCGCGCTGATCAGCGATCGCCCTGTATACTAGCACTATCCTACATACGAGGGATAATTAAAAAATGTACAGAAGCCAATTAACCTACAAACCTGTACATCTTTGGAGTGTGGGAGGAAGCCGGAGCACCCGAAGAAAACGCTCGTGGTCACAGGGAGAACGTACAAACTCCCGACAAACAGCACTAGTAGTTGGGACCGAACCCGGGTCTCCAGCTCTGTAAGGACTGTTGATCTCTCCACTCATGCTGCTTGCCTGGGTTTTTCTGGTGTTTTTTCTTCTGTTGCTGTGATGGGTTAACCAGGCTCGGGAGTGAAACGTGTCCTTGCATCATGAGCTGACGCTAGAGTAACAGGTATCAGTTGTATACACCTTCTGCACATTCGGTTCCAATACCTTCAATAAACAGGCAATACTCACACAAACTTTCAATGTTAGCAGCCAAAGATAAATATCTCCCCAGTTTTCCCTCCCCTAATTGGAAGGGTCGTGCATCAAGTGGGCTTGGGTGGTGAGAAGCTAGTTCCTATTTAATGAGATTTGGTCAGCAAATTGTACATAAATAGGCACAAAGGCCCAATGTTGTTTTATATTCATCAAAAATACAACTGCGAACAGTAAAGAAGGTCATATAAGATAGAACAATATAGCACAGGATCAGGCTTGTCCTATCCATATGCCTGGCTAAATGTTTCTTAAACATTGCAATGTTGGTTTTCTTCAGGAGGCTAGGGGCAGTTGAAAGAGAGCTATGCCCTGGATCTTACTATCGCTGAAGCGGAGGTGCTCCATTATAACAATGGCCTCTCTAAAGAGTGCCCCACGCTTTACTGAGGGCATCTGGTCATTTCATCAACAATTAATATTGAAGAGGAAACCCGAATTGAGAGCACAGAAAACAGACCAGTGACATGCAAAAAATCACCTTCCTACCAACTGTTCATCTGTCCAATGGTGGTGCAGCGGTAGAGTTGCTGCCTTACAGCGCCAGAGATCCGGGTTCAATCCGGGTGCTGTCTGTACGGAGTTTGTACGTTCTCCCTGTGACCTAGGTGGGTTTTCTCCTGGATCTCCAATTTTCTCCTACACTCCATAAAACATGCAGATTAGTAGGCTAATTGGCTTGATTTAACGGTAAAAAAAAACTGTCCCTTGTGTGTGTAGGATGGTGTTAGTGTGCTGGGATCAATGGTTGGCACGGACTTGGTGGGCCGAAGGGCCTGTTTCCGCGCTGTATCTCTAAACTAAACTAAATCTAGTGCACATCTCGGTTGCCATAACAGCGCAAACCTCTGATACCTGTGCCAATCTCAACTGTTTGGGCGTCATGGCATTCCTGAAGTAGCAAGAACAGTGACAAAAAATGAGCCACAATGGCTCAGCTTCCGCTCAACTCTTTTCATCTGTCGCCAACGTAAAGTTATTTTTAGGCGACGTGAAAGCTCCAACTAAGAAAAGAAACAAGTGGTTCGCTCATCAGTTTCAGGATATTATAGCACAGCCACCTGTTGTCCGTGGTGTATTAAAACATTTGCATCACTATCATCACATGGTGGGTGTGAAACATTTTAGTTGAATATTACTAACTCTATTATTGCTAACCAGGCAAAGGCACATGCTCAGCTTGCATCGTTACCGTCAGCGCCATGTCAGAGCAACTTTAATTCCTACACAATGTGAAGGTCACAGAGAGGAAGAGATTAAATTAGCTACACAAAGACCAGAGCTGTTGAGTAAAAAGAGGTTTTACACAAGAGAACCACCAAGAAAAAACGTTAAGAGACTTTTGGATAGGCACGTGGATATGAAGGGATGTGGATTATGTGCAGGTGGATAAGATGTGTAGGAAGGAACTGCAGTTGCTGGTTTACACCGAAGGTAGACACAAAATGCTGGAGTCACTCGGGGTCAGGCTGCATATCTGGGGAACATGGATAGGTGACATTTTGGGTTGAGACCCTTCTTCAGACTCCAGACACCAGTCTAAATAAGAGTCTCAGCCCAAAACATCACCTATTCCTTTTCTCCAGAGATGCTGCCTGGCCCGCTGAGTTACTCCAGCATTTTATGTCTATCTTCGGTGTAGACCAGCATCTGCAGTTCCTTCATACACGTCTTATCTACCAGCACATAATCCACATTGCTTCACATCCCAAAACTGAACGCAATACTCCAAATGTGGCACAATATTCCAAATGTGTATAACGTCTTATACAACTGCACATGACCTCCCAACTTCTACACTCAAGTTTCATAGGTACTGCTACTACTGTAGTACTGTTACTACTAATAATAATAGGTTATTATTTTCAAATCCGAGTTGATGTAAATACTCGGATTTGAAATTCCCAACTCTCACTGTGGGATCCGAACTCATGTTCTGATGTGAGTCCAGTTACGCACGTGCTGTGCTGTCCTGCTCTGCTCCTGGACACTAATGTCCTTCAGGGAAAGAAATCTGCCTCCCTCACTGGATCTGCTCCATCCAGAACTCAAGATGCACAGCGATGTGGTTGATTCATGATCTGCCTTGTGAAATAGTCCAGCAAGCCCGCTCTGTTCAAGGATAATTAGTGATGGGCAATAAATAAATGTTGGCCCAGCCAGCGCTGCCCTCATGCAAAATGCATTCAAAGACACTAAGCAGCATACCAAGGTGAGAAATACAATAAATGCGTTGGTAATTTAAGGGTAGATAAAGTTTCTGAATTAGCCTGGTGGCTGAGAACGCAGTAATCAATGCTCACTAATGCTCATCATGAAAGTGGTGCCGATCTTAAATTGAGCTCCCTGGATCGCATGTTAATAGCTATGTCCACAAAACCATTTGCTGAGGGGAATTTCTTTGAAATACTGCATGCATAAAGCTCCAGAAATAGAGTATTGTGATAAATGTGAAGCTCTTGCAAATGTCAGTCTGTTGAGGAGCACAGTGGCTGAGAGAATCAATGATTACGCTGCATATCTGAACCGACAGAGTAAACTCGTTTTCTGTTCATTTTTAAGTGCAATGGATAAAAACACTGATGAAAATGCTGTGGCTCAACTATAAGATTGTAAGACTTAGGAGCAGAATTAGGCAGTTCGGCCCATCGAGTCTGCTCTGCCATTCGATCATGGGCGATTTATTTTTCCCCCTCAACCGCATTCTCCTCCTGCCTTCTCCATGTAACCTTTGATGCTCTTCCTAATCAAGAACCTATCAATCTCCGCTTTAAAAATGCATATCAACTGGCTCTTTAACTCTTAATCAACCTAGAGAAGACTTGCAGAGACTTATTTTCTCTCCTAAAAAGATTTGTAGAGATGTAGGCACAGGCAAGTGGGACTAGCTCGATTAGACAACTGGGTCAGCATGGATGGATTGGGCTGAAGGGCCTGTTTCCATGATGTATTTCTCTATCTAGCAATGGTGGAAACAATGTCAGTGCATATGTCCATCTGTAGGACAGAAGGGAAAGAGTAAGCCAAACAATATTTGGGCGGCACAGTGGCGCAGTGGTAGAGTTGTTGACTTACAGTGCCAGAGACCCGGGTTCAATGCCGACTATGAGTGCTGAATGCACAGAGTTTGCATGTTCTCCCTTTAGGTTTAGTTTAGTTTATTTTTAGTTTAGAGATACAGCGTGGAAACAGGCCCTTCGCCCCACCAAGTCCGCACCGAACAGCGATCCCCGCACATTAACACTATCCTGCACACACTGGGGAAAATTTACACTTATACCACGCCAATTAACGTACATATTGTGGGAGGAAACCGAAGATCTCGGAGAAAAACCACGGGCAAAACATACAAACTCCATGCAGACAGTACCTATAGTCAGGATTGAACCCAGGTCTCCGGTGCTGCAAGCGCTGTAAGTCAGCAACTCTACCACTGCCCCACTGTGCCGTCCAAATATTGTTTGGCTCACTCTTTCCCCTCTGTCTTACAGATGGACATATGCACTGACTTTGTTTCCACCATTGCTAGATAGAGTTATCAGGCAACTGAATCATCCTCCCACAACCAGAGAGCAGTGCTGAACTACTATCTACCTCCTTGGTGACCCTTGGACTATCCTTGATCGGACTTTGCTGGCTTTACCTTGCACTAAATGGTATTCATTTATCATGTATCTATACACTGTAAATGGGTCGATTGTAATCATGTATTGTCTTTCTGCTGACTGGATAGCACGCAACAAAAGCTTTTCACTGTACCTCAGAACACGTGACAATAAACTAAAGTATAACTGTAAACAGGAGTCAATGGGCTGAGTCGTCTCTTCATTTTGTTGCAACAATGCAATGGTTATACAGTTCTTTTCTCAGTGCTGCAGCCCATTGACGTTACATCCCAATTAAAATGAGAGATGTGAGAAGTGTGGCGTTATGAAAATTTATGGTTGATGCATTGTATCAAGTTCGCCACTCCCTGCTCCATTAAAACTGTGCTGTCCATGGCTGAAATACAAAAATGTATTCCTTAGCTGTGATAGTCATAAAGATTCATAGAGTGATACAGTGTGGAAACAGGCCCTTTAGCCCAACTTGCCCTTACTGACCAATTTGTCCCATCTGCACTTGCCCCACCTGCGTGCATTTAGCCCATATCCCTCTAAACCTGTCCTATCCATGTACCTGTCTAAATGTTTCTTAAATGTTGTGATACTACCTGGCTCAACTGCCTCCTCTGGCAGCTTGTTCCATACCCACCACCCTTTGTGTGAAAAAGTTACCCCTCAGATTCCTATTAAATCTTTAGACCCTCACCATAAACCTATGCCATCTGGTTCTCAATTCCCCTATGGGCAAAAGACTGTGTTTACCCGATCTATTTCTCTCAGGATTTTGTACACCTCTATAAGATCACCCCTCATCCTCTTGCACTCCAAGGAATAGAGTCCTAGCCTGCTCAATCTCTCTCTATAGCTTGTCCTCGATTCCTGGCCACATCCTCGTAAATCTTCTCTGCTCCTTTTCCAGCTTAATAACCTTTCCTAAAACATGGTGCCCACAACTGAACACAATACTCTGAATGCGGCCTCACCAACATCTTATATAACTATAACATGACCTCCAAACTTCTATACTACTGTATCGTGATAAAAGAAAAATGAAAAGCAGTCGAATGAGTGAGATTGCCTCATTCCCTGACAGACGAGACAAATTTCATGTTTAGCTTAGTGTCTGGATACAATAATTGCCCCTCTTCAACCAGAAACTGACACTGCTTTCTGTTTCATTTTAATAATCCCTTTCACTGAGACTGTGCATCAAACATACGAAGAAAGAAAACAAATGGACCTTGCCTTAAAGACAGAATCACCCCATTTATTTACCAACAGATATCAACAAGCAATAGTTACCCCTGAGTTCTCGTCTAGAACGAGTAGTCACACACTTAGGGTAAGGAATTTGGGACCATCTTAGGACAGGAATGAGGAGACATAGAGTCATAGAATCATCGAAAACAGAAATAGGCCCATCAATCCACTTGTCCGAGCCAACAAGATGCCCCATCCAAGCCAGTCTCATTTTCCTGCATTTGGCATAAATACATTCAAGCTGAACTCAAGTTAAATAATCTCCTCTGCCTGCACGTGATCCATATCCCTCCATTCCTTGCATATCCATGTGCCTATCCAAAAGCTTCTTATACAACATTATCACAGCTGTATCCACCATAAACAAGCCCTTCAGCCCACATCCATGCCGACCAAGATGCCCCATCCAAACTAGTCCTATTGCCTGCATTTCTCCCATATCCCTCTAAACCGTTGCTATCTATGTATCTATCCAAGTGACTTTTAAATTTTGTTATTGTACCTGTCTAAATTAATTCATCTGGCAGTTTGTTCCATATACCCACCACTCTGAGTGAAAAAGTTGCCTTTCAGGTTCCTATCTTTCCCCGCTTGCTTTTTTCTCTCAAGGCCTTGTTATTCTTCGTTTCTTTTTACCTGAAGGCTGATGAGTATATTCAAGATAAAATAATTCCCTCTGTTCGAGTAGAAACTCACATCACTTTCTGTTGGAGCAAAAGGAACTGCAGATGCTGGAATCTTATGTGTAGAACTAACCCAGTGGATCGGGCAGCATCTTTGCAGGATACAAGTCAAGTCAAGTCACATTTATTTATATAGCACATTTAAAAAACAACTCTCGTTGGCCAGAGTGCTTTACATTTGTAAACAGATAGAAGATGTTTCAGGTTGGGACATTTCTACAGACTCACCTTCCGTTTCTTTTTTATAATCGCTTTCACTGTACAGTGCATTCAGAAATTATTCAGACCCTTTCACTTTTTCCACATTTTGTTACGTTACAGCCTTATTCTAAAATGGATTGAATTCTTTTTTTTTTATCATCAATCTACACACACTACCCCATAATAAAAAAGCAAAAACAGGTGTTTAGAAATGTTTGCAAAGTAATTAAAAAGAAAAAAGACTTCCCCCAGTCATTCCATCTTCTCCCTGCGTCTGTCACGCAGAGGATACAGAAGCTTGAAACCGCACATCACCAGACACAGGAATGCCGTCTGCCCCTCTGTCAGGCGATTAGTAAAGGTGTCAAAGGTTACGGGGAGAAAGCAGGAGAATGGGGTTGAGAGGGAAAATGATCAAATAGCAGAGCCGTCTCGATGGGCCAAATGCCCTAAATCTGCTCCTATGTCTTATGGCCTTAAGGCATTATGCTTATCAGGCTTCTGAACAGTCCTTCTATAAGCTAGGGTACTGTCCAATTCACCTTTACCCCATTGCGGACATTGGGCTTTGTCTGTGGATCTGGTGCTTTACAATGTTGAGAACTATATTCTGCACTCTGTATCTTCCCCTTTGCTCTACCTATTGTACTTGTTTTTGACTTGATTGTATTCATGTACAGTACTATCAGATCTGATTGGATAGCATGCAAAACAAAGCTTTTCACTCTACCTCGGTAAACGTGACAATAATAAACAAACTTAAACCTAATGTGCTGAAATCCACGTGGAAGGAGAATTATAATATGATTAGGCAAAATCGTCAAAATGTTAAAATGGGAAGATTCATGTTTGCCATATCTAATAGAAGTCTGAGAGCAAGTAATTGGGGGGTGGACAAGGGGGAACCAATACGCATAGTATATTTGGATTATTCCATGTCTTAGGACAATGAAAAAAAGTATCTGTAGGAAATATAGTTCATAAGTTCATAGGTTCATAAGTTATAGGAGCAGAATTAGGCCATTCAGCTCATCGTCTACTCTGCCATTCAATCATGGCTGATCTTTCTTTCTCAAAGCCATTCTCCTACCTTCTCCCCATAAACCCTGACATCCTTACTAATCAAGAATCGCTCAATTTCTGCCTTAAATATATCCATTGACTTGGCCTTCACAGTCGTTTGTGGCAATAAATTCCACAGATTCACCACCCTCTGACTAAAGAAATTCCTCCTCATCTCCTTTCTAAACGTACGTCCTTTTATTCTGAGACTATGGCCTCTGGTCCTAAACTTTCCCATTGATGGAACTCTCCACATGCACTCTATACAGGCCTTTTTTACACTATTCGGTAGGTTTCAATGAGATCTCATCCTTCTGAACTCCAGCGAGTACAGGCCCAGTGCCATCAAACGCTCATCATATGTTAACCCACTCATTCCTGGGATAATTCTTGTAAGCCTCCTCTGGACCTTCTCCAATGCCTGCACATAGTTTATAGCGTATCAGCATATAGATAGGTGAGCAGAAAGAAGGTTGCATTGTCGTACGACACAAAATGCTGGAGTACAGTAACTCAGCAGATCAGGCAACATCTCTGGAGAAATAGAATAGGTGTTGTTTCGGGTCGAGACCCTTCTTTAGACTCAGTCTGAATTTGAATCGGTGTGAGTCTGAAGAAGGGTCCCGACCCAAAACGTGATTACAATCAAGCCGTCCACAGTGTATAGATATATGAGGGATAACATTCAGTGCAAGATAAAATCCAGTATAGTCTGATTAAAGATAGATCGATGGTCCTCAATGAGGCATATGGGAGGCCAGGATCGCTCTCTTATTAGTGAGAGGATGGTTCAGCTTCCTGATAACAGCTGGGACTTAACTGCCCTGGAAAGAAAATTCTCAACTGCAGAACGACACCAAAGGAACTGGAAGGCATGGGAACTGAGCAACCAAGCACAGGATCCCCGATGATCCAGTTGAATGGCGGAACATGCTCAAAGGGTGTACAGCATCTCTTGTTCCTACTTCATATGTTGTTATGATAGCCATTTAAATCAAATTTATGGGAAGAGGCACACATTACGGAGGCTTGATGGGCCAAATGATCTTTCCTTGCCTGTCAGGTTTTTATGATGCCATGAGGGACAGAAAAAACAATGCAATATTGTCGAGATTCTCCATTTCCTTGCAATACAGATTAATGGTGAATGCAAAGTGAGGGATTCCTTGCTCCAGCTGGAGAGAGAGCATTAAATTCATTGTTCCATCCAGTGAGAGATTGTCAAATCACACTGTGTAAATGTACGGCTTTTTATACAAGATAAACAGCAGCTGTTTTATTTTTTTTAAACAGTTCTTGTCCACAAGAGAATGATTTCAGCTTGGGAAGCAGTATTGAAAAGAGCTACAAGGCTGATCCTAATCAAATGATTCAATTATTTGAGGAAGGCTGGAGAAATGTGTGTCCCCTGACGTAAGGACCTGACCAAAAGTATTATACTGCACCAGGGAGTTCCGTCATCTACGAGCCTCAGAGATACACTTAGGGTGTACTCTGGGCCTTTGCTTTAGACACACAGCACGGAAAATGGCCATTCGGCCCACCGAGGCTGCGCCGACCATTGATCTCCATGTACAGTAGCAGTATCCTACACACTAGGGACGATTTACAATTCTACCAAAGTCAATTAACCTACAAACCTGCACGTCTTTGGAATGTGGGAGGAAACCAGAGCACCCGGAGAAAACCTACGGGGTCACAGGGAGAACATACATACTCCATACAAACAGCACCCACAGTCAGGATTGAATCTGGGTCTCTGGTGTTGTAAGGCAGCATCTCTACCGCTGCGTTACTGTGCTGCGCAGAAATATTTGCACCAGGAAAATATTGTGGAGAAGGCCGAACAGTGGGAGATTGTGAATTGAGCAAGAATGT
Source organism: Malacoraja senta (assembly GCA_038087875.1). NCBI lineage: Eukaryota > Metazoa > Chordata > Chondrichthyes > Rajiformes > Rajidae > Malacoraja > Malacoraja senta. The sequence goes on along the minus strand of CM075978.1, from coordinate 126,215,020 downwards.
TAGATTTAGGTTTAGATGTTTTACTATAGTTACGTGGACCAAGGTACAATGAAAAGCCTTATTTTGCATGTCGATCAATCAAAATCAAATAATACTATACATAAATACAATCAAAGCAAACTCGTACAATAGGTAGAGTCAAGGGAAAGATACAGAGGACAGAATATAGTTCTCAGCATTGCTGCACAAAAGTTGCAAAGACAAAGTCCAATGTCTGCAATTGGGGAGAAGACAATCGGACTGAGCCATGGCTACTGGAAGAGCCGCCGTTCAGAAGCCTGATGACAGAGGGGAAGAAGCTGCTCCCGAGTCTGGTGGTGCAAGCTTTCAAGCTTCTATATCTTCTACCCAGTGGAAGTGGAGAGAAGGAATAACCTGGAAAAACACAAAGTGCTGGAGTAACTCAGCGGTTCAGGCAGCATCCCTGGAGAACATGGATAGGTGACAATTTAGGTTGGGACCCTTCTTCAGATTGTTCAGAAGAGTCCCGACCTGAAACCTCACCCATCCATGTTCTTCAGGGATGCTGCCTGATTTGCTGGGTTACTCCAGCATTTTGTGCCTTTCCTTGGTAAACCACCATCTGCAGTTCCTTGTCTCTGTAGAGATTCATGTGTTCTTGGATGTGGGAACAGCCCATCATAGATTGGATCAGCTTAATGGAAGTGTCTCCTGCCAATGCTTCAACTGTTTGCATTGTTTAGGGGCTGCGCTGCCTGAATCACTATGGTTGTATGCCGTGAAAAAGCTAAAGTGTTCCACGAGGTTACAACTCCACAGAAAACTCAGCGTCGCCACAAGGGGTCTGCTGGATCGATGGGAGGCCGATTAAAAGACATGAAAATGAGTACTTGAGCTACTTTGTTGATCTCAAGATGAAAGAATCGCACGTGCTGACTATGACAGGGAATGATGAGCCACCATAAGATATGCTCCATAATCAATTTTTGTGCCTAACTGCCAGGATTATAGCCTCAACAAATTTCAAAATCAGTAAACATTAGGCATTACTCTAAGGCACACAGCTGAGGCAAAGAGTAAAGTGTTCAAATTGTGAAAAGCAAAATTAAAATCAATATCAGAAAATTCTCTGGACACACAAACACTGATTAATATTTAAATGAACTTCCAAGTAGGATAATAGATGTAAAAACCTTGAAGTCATTTAAAACTGCTTTTATATTCCTCTGGTGTGTAGCAAATTATGTTCTCTTCCAACATGCAAGTCTCATACAATTGACGTTCTCAAAGTGAACTGAAAACAAGATGCTGGGTATCGGGCGTAAAATGCAAAATGCTGTCAATACTCGGCAGGTCAGACAGCATCCGTGGAGGAAGAAGCAGAGTTAACATTTCAAGCAGCTCCTTGTTTCTCTCATTACAGATGTTACAAGACCAGCTGAGTATTGTTAGGATGTTCTGCTTTATCCCAGCATCAATGTAAACCCAGACAAGAAAGCGAGGGAAAAAGAAAAACAGATTGGGAAGAAGAATCCCAACATAAAAGATTACCTGTCCATTCCTTCTCTGACCCCCTGAGCTCCTCCAGCACTTTGTGTTTCGCTCAAGGTTACAGCATCTGCAGTTCCTTGTGTATCCAAAGAGATTTTGATGTTGCTTTTGTACAGGCATGACAGAAGCTCCCAGCGGGCGGGAAGCTACCAAGCAGCCCCCTGCTCATCCCCCCCCCCCCTGCGGCCAGACGCACTCTGACCTGGCGGGCTGGGGTCAGTAGGATGGAAGCCGCCGAGCATGTGCCACTCTTCCTTGAAGACCAGAGATCGTGAGGATGTCGGACGTGAGGGGTGAGGAGCAAGGCTGGTAGGAGAGGGAACCGGGGAATGGCCCACCACACCTTTCAGGGAGGCACCCTCGGACCACAGAGGTGGACGGGCGAGAGGTGGAGAGAGACATCAGTTCACAGGTTGATCCACACGTCCAAGGAAAGTGACAGGTGGAGGCCCGCAGCAGCCTGGGGCTTGGCTGGATCGAGCAACGCCAGCCAAGCCCAGCAAATGACACCAAAAAGTAGCGCCTCATGCCTGTGGGCTCAATGGACTATTTCTGTACACTTGCCAATCGGGGATGTGCTTAGGTATGACAATACTCTACTGGACTGTTTGTAAAAAGGAATTTCACTGTGCATTTGCGCATGTGACAAAAACGCACCATTTAACCGTTACGCAAAGACACTAGAGGATCCCTGTGTCAGCCCCACACATCTACCCGTTGAATCAAATGGCCAGTACTTGTGCTATAATAGTTTTTGAACTGAGGAGATCTATATTGGTTTGTACTTCAGAACTGCAGATGCTGGTTTACACCGAAGATGGACACAAAATGATGGAGCAACTCAGCAGGACAGGCAGCATCTCTGGAGAAGAGGAATAGGTGACGTTTCAGGTCGAGACCCCTCTTCAGACAGTGGGTGCAGGTTTTTCTGCGTTGAATGGTCTGATTATTTATTATTTGTTGTGATTGATAAGCTCACTCTCTAACCAACCCAGATTCTCTATTGGAAATCTTTTTCCCCAAAATAAACTTTATTCGATATATACAAAACAAGAACTGTGCAAAAACACTTCTGACATTCTTAGTGGCTATACATGCACTAATCACCATTGTATTTGGTAGTGTTGACAAAAAACTATCATTTATACCATGCACCCTTGCCACTCATGTGGCCCCCTGAGGTGAATCTCTTCCCATGTTTGAGGGATGTCCTCTCCAGACTCTGCCCCTCAATGTCCAGCAGCAGAAGGACCCTACACTGTGGTCTTCCCCCACAGAGCTTTGGCATTGGCTGCACCGAGTTTCTGTGCGTTGCTATGCATGTACCCCTGCAGTCTGGAATGGGCCAGTCGGCAACATTCCCTGAATGTCGGCAACATCTCGCTCTGCCGGGAGACCTACTAGTTTCAGGCCGACCAAAGAGCATCTTCCACCAAGCTGATGACCTTCCAGCAGCAGTTGACATCCGTCTCCGAATGCAACCCTGGAAAGAGCCCATAAATCAGAGAGTCCTCTGTTACGGAGCTGTTCGGGATAAACCGCGACAAGAACTTTTGCATCGATCTCCAGCCTCTCTTTGTAAATCCACAGTCTGTGAAGAGGTGGGCAACCACCTCCTCTCCATAGCAGCCGTCCCAAGGGCAACGTGCATTGGTAGTGAGATGCTGAGGGTGCAGAGAGGGTCTGAATGGGAGGGCTCCTCTCACCACCAGCCAAACCAGTCCGTGCTTGTTGGTGAGTTCTGGAGATGAGGCATTTCACCAGAGGGCACAAGTTGGGCAGTCCGCTGAGGGAACAGTACTGACCTCTGTCTCTGGATTATGTTACAGAGAAGTGATTCTTTACCTCAAGTGTATCATTCATCCCTCCATGCCTCTCTGCCAGGCTGATCAGAATTATTTCAATCAACTTAACATTCAGCTGGATTAAGCACCATGCCAATGTTAGATTGGAAACATCTATTCTGAAAATACAATAGTAATTAGTGTTTTATTCCTTCATCACTTCATCGACCTATGACTTACGGGCGTGAGTTTGATCGATTCCTAGAAGTACTTCTTTATTCAGATATTTTCATGGTATTAAGTTTCAAAAATCAAGGGTGAATATGAAGATTTTTAAAACCTCTGAATAGCACAACACAATGTACATAACTAAGGGTGGCACAGTACGCTGCCTTACAGCACCAGAGATCCATGTTCGATCCTGACAACAGGTGCTGTCTGTACAGAGTTTGTACATTTTCCCTGTGACTACATGGGTCTTCTCCAGGTCCTCCGGTTCCCTCCCCCCCCCCCCCCCCCCCCCCCCCATTCCAAAGACGTGCAGGTTTGTAGGCTTCTGTAAATTGTCCCTAATGTGTAAGATAGAACTAGTGTAAAGGTGATTGTGGTCAGGATGGACCCAATGGGCTGAAGGGCCTGTTTCCACACTGCATCTCTAAACTAAACCGCAAACAAAATGCGAATATTAGAAATTGAGGAACCTTTAGACTTGAGATACCGTGCAGAAACAGGCCTTTTGGCCAACTGAGTCCATGCTGACACTAAAACCATCCTACACACTAGGACAATTTACAATTTTACCGAAGCTAATTAACCTACAAACCTGCATGAATTTGGAGTGTGGGATGTAATCGGAGCACCCGGAGAAAACCCATGTGGTCACAGGGGAAATATCCAAACCCTGTACAGACAACACCCATAGTCAGGATCAAACCCAGGTCTCCAACGGTGCAAGGCAACAACTCTACCGCTGCGCCACCGTGCCGCCCCTGGGTGCCTCAACTGGCAACCAAACCACTTGGTGCTGGAGTAACTGAGTGGGTCAGGCAGCATCTCTGGAGAACATGGATAGGTGACATTTCAGGTCGGGATCATTCTTTGAAGAAGAGCTCGACCCAAAATGCCACCTCTCCATGTTCTCCAGAGATGCTCAGCAGTTACTCCTGCACTTTGTGTCTCTCTGTAGAAAAAGGATGGGGGACATTTTGGGGTGGTCATAGTCCTAAACATCACCCATCCTTTTTCTCCAGAGCAGTCTGAAGAAGACTGACCCTCTGAGTTACTCCAGCACTTTGCGTCTGTTCATGAGCTTTTCTTGTTCCTAAACGTTCTTACGGAAAGGGAGCATTAGACAGAGTAAACATAAGGAATTGTGTTCTTTAGCATTTAAACATTATTACTACACTGATCACGCAGTCAGCCAGTGCATTTTATTGGTGGTTCACATTCACTCCCTGCTGAAGGAAATTAATGTTTAGGGTGATGGAAGGGGTGAATCAAGCAGGCCGCAGGATGCTGGATGGTGTCCAGCTTTTTGCATTGCTGGAGCAGCCTCATCTTGACATCGGGAGATCTTTGCATCCTTCTCATGTCTCATGCCTTTTGGTTGTTCAAATACTCTGGGGTGTACAGGTAAATTTACCACCCGAGATTCCTCCAGATTCAGGGGCAGTTTCTTGCCAGCTGTCACCAGGCAACTGAACCATTCTATCACCAACTAGCGAGCAGTCCAGACCTCCCATCTACCTTATGGAAGACCCTCAGTCTATCTTTAATCAGACTATACTGGACTTTAATTTGCACTAAACATTATTCCCTTTACCATGTATCTGTACACTGTGGTGGCTCGATTGTAATCATGTATTGTCTTTCTGCTGACTGATTAGAAGCTTTTCACTGTACCTCGGTACATGTGACAATAAACAAAACTAAACTGATCTGGAAGCACTATGGCCTTGGTTTGACAAGCTGGAAGCTAATGTTATCTAAGCTAAACTAAACTATGGACTGTCTTTGGTTGCACTAGGGACTTCATGTTTTCTTTGCACTAGTACTGCCGTTATAATTTTATACATTTTAATTTATTATATTTCATCTGCGTATTGTGTTAACAGTCATTTTTTACAATATTTATTGTCTTTAATTACTCTGTTTAACATTTACAGTGTTTATTGTGTTTGAAGAAGGGTCTCGACCCAAAACGTCACCTATTCCTTTTCTCCCGACATGCTACTTGACCCGCTGAGTTACTCCAGCATTTTGTGTCTATCTATTGTGTTTACAGGCCTGATATACGGGTGCAAGTATGAATTTTATTGTTCCGACGTTGGTACATGTGACAATTAAACACTCCTGATTCTTGACTCTCTTGTATATGTTCCTTTCTGCTGAATTCAAAAGGAAAAGGAAAGACTTGGTGTACAATAACTGGCCAACTAAATATTGCCCATTTTGCAGCGTCAGTCACAGGTAAATTTATCTCTGCTCCTAACCATTGCTTGTTCTCCTTCTGTAAGCATATTCAAGTATTTCTTCAGTGTCTTCAATTATTTTGTGCTGTCTTGTTTGCTTTGTTGATCTCTCGTTGAGAGGTGAGTCCATGAGCCTGCCAACTTCTGATAGTTTGCCTGCATGGACATTCTTCACATGAATCTAGGGCAGTGAATTCTAACCAAACCGTAACACGTTGAACCCATCCCACTGATATGTTTGACTTGTCATCATTTATGTGATTAGCTGTGGATTGGGATTTAGAAACTTGTAAGGTGCATACTTCTAAGTCCTGAGAGTTGGTGAATCACAACTTATGTAGCTCAGGGTCTTTCTATTGTATGGTTGATTTTACTCCAATAATTGATTGCACAACTAATTAGTTTAGTTTAGTTTAGAGATACAGTGTGGAAATAGGCCCTTCGCTCCAATGAGTCCGTACCGACCAGCGATCACCCTGTACACGAACACTATCCTACACTCTAGGGACAATTTTACAATTTGTACCAAAGCCAATTAACCTACAAATTTTGGAGTGTGGGAGGAAACTGGAGCACCCGGAGAAAACCCACACAATCATGGGGAGAACGTGCAAACTTTGTATAGATAGCACCCGTAGTCAAGATCGAACACAGATCTCTAGCACTAGGCAGCAACTCCACCACTGTGCCACCGTGCCGCCCCAACATGAAATGTTTGAGTTAAAGGATAGCAAATTGACTTTTCTTCACTGCTTATCTTTCCTTGTTTTTTAGATTAGGTTCCTCTGACTCTATGTTACCTGTTGCCAGTGTAATAAAACCACTTTTAATGTTAATTCCTGCAATTTACAAATTCATGAGATCGTCAGATATAATCAAAGGACATTGTTGATTATTCGTCACATGATTCTGAGACACAGTGAAAAGTTTTTGTTTGCGTGCTAATCGGTCAAAAAATGCTGTACGTGAATGGATTTAAGCCATCCACAGATTGTAATCACGTATAGTCTGTCCACTGACTGAGTAGCACACAAAAAGCTTTTCAGTGTACCTCAGTACACGTGATAATAATAAACTAAAAACTAAAGTTAACTAGACTAAACTAAACCCAACTAGACTAAACTAAACCTAATTAAACTAAACTAAGCTAGACTAAACTAAACTAAACCATTTAGTGCAAAGATATAACATTGATAAAGTCTGATTAAAGATAGTTTGAAGGTCTCCAGTCAGGGATTGGCAGCGTTGGTGCCTTACGGTGTTTACAGCGCTGGAGACTCGACTTCGATCTTGACTACAGGTGCTGTCTATACGGAGTTTTATGTTCTCCCCATGACCGTGTGGGTTTTCTCTGAGGTTTTCAGTTTCCTCCCGCACCCCAAAGACGTACAGGTTTGTAGGTTAATTGGCTTGGTGTAAGTGTAAATTGCCCCTGGTGTGTGTAGGATAGTGTTGGTGTGCAGGCATCGCTGGTCAGCGTGGAATCGGTGGGCCGTGCTGTATCTCTAAACCAAAAAACAAAACTAAAAGGTAGATGGGAGGTCAGGACCGCACTCTAGCTGATGAGAGGACCGTTCAGTTGCCCGATAACAGCGGGAAGAAACTGTTCCTGAATCTGGATGGGTTGATGCCTGAATATGGGGTTAATGCAGAAGAAATGCTGCTTAAAATAAACATTGACAAAGGGCCAAATGGCCCATATCTTCTTGTAATTCTTTTTGTAGCAAGAGACGAGACATCAATTATCCCACCAGGCTCGGTATTTGGTTGAATACTGGTCCGACTTAGGGCCATGGACATGAACAAGGGAGAGGATGTGTAATTGTCGAGTCCTCAGAATCGGACAAGTGGCAGAGAATCAGACGCGGTGTAACAGAAGGTTGTCCTGTAGCCTTCTATATAAATGAAATGGTGTCTGCCTGATCAATAGCTGTATGGGATTATTACCAGGGGACGTGTGATAAGGGAAGCAAGTGTACAAATAAACCCATAAATGAACTTGTATAGGAGCTGTAATATCAGAAAAGATTTGGAAGAAATTACAAAGAAAGATCGTTCAGCCCTTGATGCAAAAGAGGCTTAATTTCAAGCAGATACGCATCCTGCTGCATCACTTGTGTCCTGATCCTTCTCAGTAGCTCATAGAATTCCTGGACCAACTGCAGAATTAGGGCTTTGGGCGACAGAGATCAGAGATCAGTAGCCAGAGATCAGAGTTCGATCCTGACTACGGGTGCTGTTTGTATGGAGTTTGTACTTACTCCTGTAATCATGTGCATTTTCCCTGGGCGCTCCGGTTTCCTCCCACAGAAGTGCAGGTTTGTTGTTTAATTGGCTTCTGTAAAATTGCCCCCCTATGTGGGTAGGGAAGAACCCGTATATGGGTGATCGCTAGTCGGTGCAGACTGAATGGGTCGAAGGGACTGTTTCCGCACTGTATCTCTAAACTAAACTAAATTAAACTAAAGTGTCCGAAGAAGGGTCTCAACCCGATCCTGACTACACGTGCTGTCTTTGTGGAGTTCGTACGTTCCCCCTGAGACAATGTGGGTTTTCTCCGGGTGTTCCGGTTTCCTCCCACATTCCAAAGATGTGCAGGTTTGTCGGTTAATTGGCCTCTGTGGAGGTGATCACAGGTCGGCAAGGACCAGTGATTCCATGCTGTATCTCTAAAATGAAACTGAAACTAAAGGTGATTATTTGCCTGGAGGTATCGTCAGCCAGTGATGGACAACGTTAGCAAGGCTAGCATTTGTTGCCCTTCGCCAAATGTCCTTGGGAATGAGATAGTGAGCTACCTTCTTAAGCTGCTGCGGATCCTGTGATGAAGCTCCTCTCCCTGTGTCCTAGATACGTTTTCCTACTATCTGAACTCATTTCGGAGAAAACCCTTTGTCTTTGTGAGCCCTGCAAATCTTATAAGCTTCAGAGTATACAGTAATAACATTCCAAAATCTATGGCATGGGTAAACTCCATCTTACGCTGCTGGAAACGAGAAGAGTTTTTATTCTCTTCAGGCTTTCAATAGTTGATCTGCACACAGATCATTAATCAGAAGCACTGCTCTGAAAAACCTCCTAGAGAAACACAGCAATACCTCACTGCCCCAATAGAACATGCATAAGAACCGACAAGGTGAAAGCACTTTTTCTTCATTTTGATTAACAGGAAAAATATACAAAATATTCTGCTTTCGTCTCAACAGCAGGTGATCCCAGTCTCAGGGAGGAATTAATGGGTTGAATTTAGACTTTAGATTTTTGAGATAGTGTGGAAACGGGCCCTTCAGCCCACAGAGTCCGTGCCGATCACCCTGTACACTTGTTCTATCCTACATGCTAGGAAAAGTAACAGAAGCAAATGAACCCACAAACCTGCACGTCCTTGGAGTGTGGGAGGAAACCGGAGCACCTGGAGAAAACCCACACGGTCACAGGGAGACCATACAAACACCATACAGACAGCATCCGTAGTTAGGATTGAACCCGGGTCTCAGGCACTGTAAGGCAACAGCCCAAGAACAGGCCCTTCGGCCCACAATGTCTGTGCCAAACAGGATAGCAAGACCATCAGTTATTGAACTATACAAATCCCTCCATTCTCTGCATATATCCATGTGCCTGTGTAAAAGTATTTTAATTGCAACTAACGTATCTGCTTCAACCACTACTCCTGGCAGCACAGTTCATGCACTCGGGGGGCATGCTGGCTAGTGTGGGCAAGTTGGGCCGAAGGGCCTGTTTCCACTCTGCATGACTCTAAACACAGTACATGGTAAATTAGGATTACTCACAAGTTCACTGAGAGTCCTTCCCTTTAAAAAAGATGAACCATAAGCAAATGCTTTCATTTATGTGACAAAACGTCCATAACGCAGTCAGCTATGAAATAGAGAACCAATAAAAGCATCATTCCCCACCCCAGCAATTTGAATAACGATGGAGCTAATGATTAGCAGAGGTAATAAATGGAAATGTGCTGTGGAAAATAACCTTTAACAACAATGAAAGCAGGAGCTGGGAAAGAGAGATGCAAATGTCACAACATTGCAGGTCACCAGATCACTGGAAGAATGATGGGGACACGAGGGGAATTTCAGATGTTCATCATGAGGAAAGAGTGAGTAGCCCGTACCTGATCATCTCTGGGACAATTTAACTGAGAATGTTTGAGAGTTCAGTGGTCATATGCACCGAAACAGAACAATTAAATTTTTACTTGCAGCAGCATAACATGTCTGTAAACACATTACTCATAAATACCATAATACATCCTACACACACTAGGGACAATTTTTACATTTACCAAGCCAATTTACCTACATACCCGTGCATCTTCAAAGTGTGGGAGGAAACCGAAAATCTCGGAGAAAACCGCTGCAGGTACATGGATAGGACAGGGTTAGAGGGATATGGACCAAATGCAGGTAGGTGGAACTAGTGGATATGGGACATGTTAGTTGGTGTGGGCAAGTTGGACTGAAGTGTTTGTTTCCACACTGTATGACTCTGTGATTCTACAAATTAATAAAAAACAATATTTGTGCAAAACAAAAGCCTGATGTCCCTTGTGCTACCAAGTCAACATTAGTATGGGCTGACTTCCATTAGCAAAGATGTCAACAACCAGTGGAAATAGATTCGATGGAAAACATGGAGGAAAGTGAAGGTTTTATTCCCACACAAGGATGGGAGAGTCTAGAATCCACTGCCTAAACTGGTGATGGAGTCAGAATCACTCAACACAGTATCTGTGGAGAGAACCAGAGTGAAAGTTTCAAGTCGATGAGTTTCCTTCAGGACAGTCCATCAGAACGTATTTCCATTCAGTTTAGTTTAGTTTAGTTTAGTTTAGTGATACAGCAATGAAACAGGTGCTTCGGCCCACCGAGTCCACGTCAACCGTTGATCACCCGTTCACACTGGTATCCCACTTTCACATCCAATTTACAGAGGGCCAATTAACCTACAAACCTGCACGTCTTTGAGATGTTGAAACCGCAGTTCCTTGCTTCTAAATAGCTTGGGTACCTTTTGATTCACCTCGATCGCATTGAGGACATTGCTGTCTTATAGCACGAGATCCGGGTTTGATCCTGACCACGGGTGTTGTCTGTACGGCGTTTGTATATTCTCCCTGTGACTTGCGGGGGTTTTCTCCCACACTCCACTAGTGCACAATGATTCCTGGTTGGTGCGGACTGGGTGGGCCGAAAGGCCTAGAGCTCTTCACATCTCCCTCACTATGTCCTACATGTGGCTGCAGCTCCGAGCTCCAACCATCATCTCCCCCTTCCTGCCAGCAACTCCCTCCTTGCCGCTGCATCCTTTCCCACCAATCCATACAGGTCAATATTTCTCTTTCTCACTCCAGGCAAGTGTTCAATAGTTGCTTTCCGCCTCCACAGAAGAGGCACACATAGCAAGCTGCTCTCACCTGGTAATGATTGCCAAAAAATGTTCCCTGATGCGTTTTGTCTGATTTCACAGTCCAGTCACTTACATTGCATTGAACACCTACCTACCTTGCATCCTCTCCCCCTCAGCCGATACACTATTAGCAGAAGCTAACATTAACAATCTCTCCCTCTCCCTCTTCCCCCACGCCCTCTACGGGTGGAACAGTGGCATGGATGTAGAGTAGCTACCTTGCAGTGCCAGAGAAGACCCGGGTTCAATCTTGTCTGTACGGAGTTTGCACATTCTCCCTGTGACCGCGTTTTTTCCGGGTGCTCCGGTTTCCTCCCACACACTTTTAAGACGTGCAGGTTTGTAGGTTTATTGGCTACTGTAACTTGTCCCCTGAATGTGGGATAAAACGTGCGTATGAGGTGATTGTTGGTTGGCTTGGATTCAGTGGGCCGAAGGGCTTGTTTCCCAAATGTATCTATAATCTAAACCAAATTCTCTCTCTCCCCTTCTTGCTGCTGTTGAAATTGTTAACCTCCAAGCCTCTCATTCATGGAAGGACACATGTGCTGGAGTAACTCAGCGGGTCAGGCAACATCTCTTGAGAACATGCTTAGGTGACGTTTCGGGTCGAGACCCTTCAAGGGCCCATCAAGTCTATTCTGACATTCAATCATGGCTGATCTATCTTTCCCACTCAACCCCATTCTCCTGCCTCCTCTCCATAACCCCTGACAACCCCTACCTTGTCCATTGACAAGGTAAAAGCCAGGAATTTACAGCAAATGACACCAAGGTGCAGTGAAAAGCTTTTGTTGTGAGCTAATCAGTCAGTGGAAAGATAATACATTATTGCAACCGAGCCTGTAGTCCGAGTTAGGTATCTGAAGAAGGGTCTCGACCCAAAATGTCACCCATTTCTTCTATCCAGAGATGCTGCCTGTCCCGCTGAGTTACACCAACATTTTGTGTCTATTACAACCAAGCCATCCACATTGTAGAGATACACGATGAAGGCAATAACGTGAATAACGTTTAGTACAAGATAACTCTTGGAGGGGAGGATGCTCCTCAAACTGCAGAGCATCTTGGACAATACAGCTCACCCCCTCCATGACACACTGGTCAACTTGAGGAGTATCTTCAGCAACAGACTGGTTCCACCAAGATGCAAGACAGAACGCCACAGGAGATGCTTTTTCCCTGTGGCTATCAAATTGTACAACTCCCCACCCCCTCCCCAATCTTTGCACATCCCCAATCCTTTCCACTCATCACTTTAATTTCATGTTTCATGTATCTTGTGTTTTCTGCATGTTGGCAGATCAATTTCCCTCCTGGGATAAATAAACTTCTATCATATCATATCGTATAATGTTCAGTAAAGTCCATTACTAACCTGGAAAATAGTTCCCGGCAAATGACCAAGTACAATGGTGAAACCTTCCCCTATTCCCATTTCTCCCACTGAACAACTTTGGTTCGGGGGATTCCTGGCACCCAGGTCTCATTCACATTAATCATAGGAATGTGAAACCCAGAAATATTCTTTACATTAACTTTCTTCCATATCATACAAATTGCTAAATAAAGATTGAAACATAGGATCAAAGCAATATAAATAAGTTTTCCAAAAAAGTTTTAAAGTCTCTTACATTGTTCGATGCACATAATCCAGATATATAAAATTCAATTTACAGGGTTTCATAATTTAAATAATTCCTGCATTTATTAGGCAATATTAGCTACAGGGACAGGTTGGACAAACTTAGATAGTTTTGTTCAGAACGCCAGAGTTTGAGGATAGAAATACATGAAATTATAAGGGGCATAGATACAGTAGTTGCAATGATTTCTGTCTGATTATGTTGGAGAAGTGAGAACAACCCAATAAAAGTATCTTCAGCCTGAAGGCAAATGTATGTGAAGATCTGAATGATGTTCTATTGTAAGGAGAAGTTAAGGTGAACATATCTGGAAAATCCAGGTCAAAGACATCAGGTGAAGGCTATCATTGCTTGTGATAGACACCACTAAACTGTATTCTTTTCCTCAATTTCCAGATCCTTTTCAGGACTAACGTTTTGTTTAGTTAAGTTTATTAAAGTCATGCATATCGAGGTACAGTGAAAAGCTTTTTGTTGCGCGCTATCCAGTCAGCAAGAAGACAATATATGATTACAATCAAGCTGTCCATAGGTTATAAGGGGTATAACGTTTAGTGCAAGATAAGGTTCAGTCCTATTAAAGATAGTTTGAAGGTCAATAAGGTAAATGGGAGGTCAGGACTGCTCTCTAGTTGGTGAGAGGATGGTTCAGTTGTCTAATAACAGCTGGGAAGAAACTGGAATCTGGAGGTATGCATTTACAAACTTCTGTACCTCTTGCTTGATGGGTGGGAGAGATACACAGGTTTGAAAATGCCATATTGGGGAGGGGGGAGGGGGGGAGGGGGGGTGGTGTGCAGAAGAAGACATATTAATGAAAGTCCTTTCTTTCACAAGAACACAGGAACATCAATACATAATGTCAGCATCTCCAGAGATGCTGCCTGACCCGCTGAGTTACTCCAGAACATGTGTCCTTTTGTGTACACCAGCATCTGCATAGCTCACGCATGCATAAGTTGTCATATTTTTATACTATTTACAAAATAAAATGTCCACAGTCTGGTCCACATGCTGGATGTACTGGAGCGCCCCCGGTCCTGATAAGCCCAGGTTAGCCTCAGGCTGCTGCAGGGCCACTTCCTACGCCACCTCCTACACCTTCTTACCTTCCTCAATCTCTTCCCAGGCAGTAAAGCTGCCATGCCTGGAATTGGACCAGTGAATCTTTCTTACACTCCTTCTATGGCACTTAAATCACTTCTTAGATAAGGAGACCTGTGCACAATACTCTGGGTGTATTCTCGCCGAGGCCCCCTGCAATTGCAATAAGACTTCCTACTGCATTCAAATTATCTTGTAATAAAGTCTAAAGCCTTTTCTAATCTCAGGATCTTCCAGTAAAGCATCTTTCAAAATGAAAGTTACTAGAATAATGTGCCGGCCAATTTGCGGAAATAATAATGACCATTTTTCAAAAAAGACTTTGGAAGAGTTCCATCATAAACTGCCAAGCATTCAGCAAGGGGAATGAGTGGGTTAAAGTAATTAGAGTAAATAATTAATCTATAGGCCAGTTGGGAAAGAATCTCCTAAAATAATGTTGCGTTCAGATTTGTAGGATTTAGAATCATTGTCATGGAGTCATACAGCATGGAAACAACAGCATTCGGCCCAACTTGCCCATGCCAACCAAGATGCCCCATCTACACTATATACAGTCATGTAGATGCAGTCATCTAGACCCAATCCGTCGGGACGGCACAATGGTGCAGCTGGTAGAGCTGCTGCTTCACAGTGGCAGAGACCTGGGTTCGATCTCAACCTCAGGGGCTGGCTGTGTTGAGTTTGCATGTTCTCCCTGTGGCCGCATGGGTTTCCTCCGGGTGCTCCGGTTTCCTCCTACATCCCAAAGGCGTGCAGGTTTGTAGATTAATTGGCCTTCTGTAAAATTGCCTCAAGTGTGTAGGGAATGAATGAGAATAGACAATGGACAATAGGTGCAGGAGTAGGCCATTCAACCCTTCGAGCCAGCACCGCCATTCAATGTGATCATCCCCAATCAGTACCCCGTTCCTGCCTTCCACACTTACAACTCTCTGTGTGAAAAAAAATGTGGGATAACATTGAATTAGCCTGAATGGGTGATCAATGGTCAGCGTAGACTCAGTGGGCTGAAGGGCCAATTTCCATGCTGTATCTCTTAACTAAAATTCAAATGATAATGAAAGATTGGCGTTATATTTCTTAGTCAAGGTGGTGCAGGACTTGGTGAAACCAACATGAGGCTACCTCCCCTTGCACCTGCGTCTCCTGTAGTTCTGGGCGGCAGTTTAGTTTAGTTTAGTTTAGAAATACAGCGCGGAAACAGACCCTTCAGCCCACTACATCCATGCCGACCAGCGATCCCCGTACACTAGTTACATCATACACACTAGGGATAATTTACAATTCTTACCAAAACCAATAAACCCTTGGAATGTGGGAGGAAACTGGAGCACCCGGGGGAAGCCCACGCGGTCACAAGGAGAACGTATAAACTCCATACAGACAGCAAGCACCCGTGGTCAGGATCGAACCCGGGTCTCTGGTGCTGCAAGGCAGCAATTCTACCGCTGCGCCACTGTGCCCAGCAGAGCTAAACAGGCGATGTATCCATATCACCACTTATTCTCTGTTTCTCAAATACATTACACGCAACCTCATGAATTTCTATGTGCACGGAAGAAGTGGAGGAAGGCAGGTTTAATCCCGATGATCCGCGGCTATATCCCAACAGCAGGCCTGGCTCATCCAACGCAGAACTGCAAACCCGCACCGTGGAGGGAAGCCGGGGAGAGGAGGGTGGAGGAAGACGGTGGCGGACGCTGGACAAAGGGCCCAGAGAGAAGCTGTGGGGGGTTTAATTTCTGCCCCCTCATGGTCGGCTGTGGCAGGCACCCCCTGGGGAACACGGGCTGAAGAGCGCCGTGCAAGGAGAGGGACGACGGTTCGTGGGATGAGCAAAATGGGGGCGACAGCTGCAACGGGCCTTTGCGACCAGCTGTAGCTGGGACTGTAAAATAACAGCAAAATGCACCTCATGCATATAGACTCAGTGGAGTGTTCAGTACATTCTGTACTAACCGGGAGATTGTGCTCATGTAAGGTGATGGTCTTGCTGAGCTGCATGCAAAAAAAAAGTGTTTCATTGTACCTTGGTACACATGATGATAAAGAAAACTTTGAACAATAATATGTGGTCGGCTGTGGTTCTGTCAATGCTCAGACGTAATAGTAGATAACCTGGGGAATCACCCCAGTCACAGATGGAGGCTTCAGGAGAACAGAGCAGGATGCTGGGATATAGCAACAAAATTGATAAATGGCCGAATGAAGTCTTTTAACTGCATTTTCAGTATAACAGTAATCAGCAAAAGAGATTTCAGTGATCAGCGGATGCAATTGGTATTCTGTGATTGTGCAAAGCCGCAGGAGGTTAATGTAAAACAATATCAGGCAGGGCGAGGCAGTAACTGATGGTCATACATTTATGCTGCTTTTCGACACAAATTTCAATCCCAAAAAGTACTACCAACGTTAAACAAATCTATGCACCTGGTGTAGATGGAGCATGTAAATCTATGAGACCTAGTGTAGCTGGCATGGGCAAGTTGGGCAACGGCCTTTTTCCACACTGTATGACTGACTCCATCATATAGGAGCAAAATCAGGCCATTTGGCCCATTGAGTCTACTCCACCATTCAATCATGGATGAGCTATTTTTCCCTCAGCCCCATTCTCCTGCCTTTCCCCATAACCTTTGAAGCCCTTATTGATCAAGAATCTATCTCCGCTTTCAAAATACCCAATGTCTTGGCCGCCACAGCCGTCTTTGGCAATGAATTCCACAGATTCACCACCTTCTGGCTCAAGAAATACCTCCTCATCTTCATTCTAGTCTTTCTTGGGAGGGAGCTGGAAGCAAGAAAAGACCAAATCAGGGCCGGCAACAGATGACCTTAGGCAGAGGTTCTCTGAAAGGCCGATTGTTGGCTAGGGATGGTGTGACCCCAAGAGTGATACATCCATCGTTGCAAACTGTGATCCCAAGAGTGATACATCCATCGTTGCAAACTGTTGAACTGGTTAAATGACTTTTAGTGGAGGAAGGGAGGGAAAAAGAGTGGTGGGGGAAAGAATTGCTGGTTGCCGCAGATCCGGTGGGCTGAAGGGCCTTTTCCACTATCTCTAAATTAAACTAAACTAAAACTAAGATGGACCAGGTTCCTGTCTGTTCTCTCAAATGGTCATAAAAGACTCCCTGAATATTTTCCAAAGCAGTCTATTCTTTGTATTCTAACCATAATTTATTTCTCAGTCACCATAACCAATGTAAATAATCTGACCATTGAAGCATTTTTCATCTATAATAACAACTACACTTCAAAAGTACTTCACTTGTAAAGTGCATTGGGGTGCTTTGAAAAGCTTAGGAATAACACTGATAACTGAGTATTTTATATATCTCCTTGATCTATGAATCCTCCACTCTGCAGTACACATCGAATATGATATTTAGAGATACAGCACAGAAACAGGTCCTTCGGTCCACACCGACCCGTGAGCACCCCATACACTAGTACTATCCTACACACCAGGGACAATTCACACTTAACAGAAACCAAGTAACCTACAAACTTGAATGTCTTTGGAGTGTAGGAGGGAACCAGAGCATGCAGAGAAAACCCATGCAGGTCACGGGGAGAACGCACAAACTCCGTACAGAAAGCACCTGTAGTCAGAATCGAACCTGGGTATCTGGCACTGGCGATGTATGTATTTTGACACTGCGTGTTAACACTTGCACTTACTGTGAATAATGTTCAGAATAGAAACCGCACTTCAAGATGATGTACCTTTTGCAGAAGAGTATTTTTGCAGTTAAAATAATAGTCCGGAACTGCGTTCCAATTCTAATGCCAGGTTTAGTGCGTATCTGACCCTTACGGTGATGAACACTGGGTTAGCTGATTCCGTGCATGTTGTTTTCAAACCGTCTCAGCCAGAATACAACATTCATACTTGGCTGTGCAAAACGCAAGGTCAAGTGACAAACCCAAATGGTTATGTTGCTCTGCAGATATGTGGCCAGCATTGTAAGAACATCTTCTTTATTAATTTCAGCGATGATTGAACTAAAACCTCGTGCCTGCTTTCCTATGATTTCCACACAATGCCAGATACCAGGGGTATCAGTGAAGTAATTGCTGAGCTATAATAAATCCTCTCTGTGTCCATGAGATGTGTAATTAAACATTAACAATCCAAATGCTCTGCACATCAGTAATGTAAGCATGTTAAATACAGAGGCACCAGTCAGTCCGACAAATTAAATATTCAACATAAAAATCAGTCTTTTAGAACTATTACTTGATGGCTTAATTTGGGATGACAGGGGCAAGGGTGGGAGTTAATGCATGATGGAGTATTAAACTAAATAGGCCAAGAGATGCTTGGTTTAATCTTTGATCTATGCTGACACAGCGGAACGTAGCGATGTGTGTTACAAATTGTCTTTAGAAGGACAAGTTAGATACCAGGATTTTGGGACAACGCTCGCACTTATTTTGTGGAAGGTACATGAGCTATGATTTGGACAAGAGGAGACTGGTGATCTACTTCAGCATAGAATGCGGAGATGGTAAAAGCATTAGATGAGGGTGGCGCAGTGGCTCAGCTGGGAGATCTGCTGCCTCACAGCGCCAGAGGCATGCGTTCGATCCTGACTTCAGGTGCCCTCTGTGTGGAGTTTGCACGTTCTCTCTGTCACCGCATGGGTTTCCTCCGGGTGCTCCAGTTTCTTCACATATCCCAAGACATGCGGGTTTGTAGGTTTATTGGCCTCTGTGATTTGCCCTCCACTGTGTAACGAGTAGATGTTAACTGAGGTAACATAGAACTGGTGTGAACGGGAGATTGATGGTTGGCACAGACTCGATGGGCAGCAGGGCCTGTTACCATGCTTTATCTCTAAAACCAACTCTACATAATGCACAGACTCTCTATAGTCACAACTCCAAACATCATCCATGTCAACACATGAATCGAGAACCAAAGGACATAGGCTTAAGATGATATACAAAAAGGGTGGTGGGGGTAAAGAACGACCTGCAGGAGGAGATAGTTGAGGCCGGTATTATCGCGATGTTTAAGAAACATTTAAACAGCTACATGTACAGGACAGGCTTTGAGGGATACAGGCCAAATGCAGGCAGGTGGGACTAGTGTGGATGGGACATATTGGTCAGTGTGGGCAAGTTGGGCCGAAGGACCCGTTTCCACGCTTGTGTTTCCAAGACTGTGACAATATGATATTTAGTCATGTTTTGAAAATTTGAGAATTTGTTATAGAAAAACTTCCAAGCAGATAAAAACATTTAGCTTTAAATGTGTGTTTCTTAAATGGCTTTGTAAACTTCATTTGTGTTATGTACCTCGACGGAAGGAAGCAAAGGAGAGGTTTCCTGGAACCTCAACAGAGATGCATGAATTAATAGGCCAACACATAAGCACATTGGGTAGAAAAGGAGTTGTTTATGCCATCTAGTGGTGCCAAGTCCTTTAGTGAGTTCCACATTTATACATGTTGGTTGTCAGTCCTCCTGGGAATATTCTCTTGCAAGCAGTTAGATCTCCACAAATCATAATGACCAAAAATGTTACTAATAGATAATAGGCCAATGGCATAGTGCACTGGTTTTCTTGTCTACGTGATTAAGTAGCTATGTAATTCGTATTTTTCAAAATTTCTGTACAGAAAAATGGATTATGTCAGTGGCAATTACCGAAGATAATGGAGGAGTTTGAAAATGATAGAGTAAAGGCTGGGTTATGGTCAGAAGAACATCTCCAGATCTTTGTCGTATTCAACTCCATCCTTGGCACGTTAAAATTCCACTTGAACGTCTTCCCAGTAGCCCATTTAAAGGCCAGCAATGCATTGAACAGGGCAGTGAGCACCTCCATAATGTGTATCAGCCACAGATGGAGCAGAGCTTGTCAGAGTAGGTGCCACCCAGCCTGATCATACTACTAGGTACAAGGAACTGCAGATGCTGGTTTACAGAAGAAAAAAACAGAGTGCTGGAGTAACTCAGCGGGTCAGGCAGCATCTCCGGAGAACACAAACAGGTGATGTTTCTGGTCACGACCCTTCCTCAGACTTTATAAAATGCTGGAGTTTAATTAGAATATGAAAATTCATGAATTATAAGAATAATTTGATATTTTTAAGGCAGAGATTGACAGATTCTTCATTAGTGCGGGTGTCAAGGGTTTTGGGAAGAAGGCAGGAGAATGGGGTTGAGAGGGAAAGAAAGATCAGCCATGATTGAATGACGGAATGGACTTGATGGACCGAATGGTCTAATTCTGCTGCTATGACTTATGAAACAAAATGAAATACTCAGTTGCTCTATCCTTTGTCCTGGTCTTTTCTTGCATCCAGTCCCCCCCACAACTATAGTCAGTTAAAGAAGGGTCCCAATGTAAAACATCGCCCATCCATGTTCTCCAGAGATGCTGCCCGACATGCTGAGTTACTGCAGGATTTTGTGTCTATCTCAGACTCAGTCAGCTACAGTATCAGTGATCTCTTGCGATGCTGTCTGATTGAAGCAGTGGAAAGAAAGCTGGAAAATAGAGCTGGGAGCAGGACAAGTCTGGCAAATGACAGTGGGTATAGGAAGGACCTGCAGATGCTGGTTTAAACTGAAGATAGATATAAAAAGCTGGAGTAACTCAGCGGGACAGGCAGCATCTTTGCAGAGAGGGAATGGGTGACGTTTCGGGTCGAAACCCTTCTTCAGACTAAGGGGAAAGGGAAACTAGAGATATAGATGGCCACCCTTCTTCAGACAATGGATACAAGTGAAGAGGGGGAGGTTAATTTTATTTAGAGATACAGCATGGAAACAAGCCCTTTGGCCCACCAAGTCCACGCCAACCAACGATCACCCATACACTAGTTCCATCCTACACACTCGGGACAATTTACAGAAGCCAATTAACCTACAAACCTGCACGTCTTTGGAATATGGAAGGAAACCAGAAAGCCCGGAAAAAAACCTACACGGTCACAGAGAGAACGTAAAACTCCGTAAAGACAGCACCTGCAGTCAGTATCAAGCCCGTGTCTCTGTGCTGTAAGGCAGCAACTCTACTGCTGCGCCACTGTGCTGTCCTTATTGGCAGATGTGCAGAGTGACAAAAGCTTGAGATTAAAAGGAGACAAAAGGGTGTTAGATTAAGAAAAAAGATGAGTGAAACATAAAGCCAGAGGGAGGGATATATGTAGTAGGGAACGAAAGGCCCCCTACTAACCGAATAACCTGGATTTGATCCTGACTATGGGTGCTGTCTGTACAGCGTTTGTACCTTCTCCCTGTGACCAGGTGAATTTTCTCCAGGTGCTCCAGTTTCCTCCCACATTCCAATGACATGCAGGTTTGTAGCTTAATTGGGTACTGTAAATTGTCCCTAGTGCGTCGGATAAAGCTAGTGTACGGGTGATCGTTGGTCAACGTGGACTCAATGGACCGAAGGGCCCTTTTCCACGCTGTATCTCTAAATGAAACAAAAATAGAAGTTCAAAATCAGCGTCTATAATTCAGTGAGTTAAATCCTAACCGCCTGTCCAGCAGGGGCAATAAACAGTGTGTTCTGTAATTCAATATATTTCCACACAAATGTATTTACATATGCTCCCAACATCTAAACAGAAACAATTCATAATGAAGAGAGGAGACCGAAATCTAAACACGTCCTTTCACTTTGCATGTAATTCCAGCAAATGTTCCCTTATTTCACCTCAGCTGTTTGCTGGGCATACATTCGTATTTGCGGTATGCCATTCTGCGTTTAAGAATTTTAAAAGGTGTCCTTACAAAATAGTACTGCTGCAACAAACAATGTTGCAAAAGGCAGGAGTGTGATTTAAAGGAGTGGACCAGGCCTTAAACTCAAGCACCATTACTGATTTCATCACTTACGGCTCTCTAAAGCCTCCAACCTTATCATTCCCCAGCTCCGAACGGCCCGATGCTTTCTTCTCCCCAAAATTCACAACCAGAACTGTCCTGGCAGACCCATTGTTTCTGCTTGTTCTTGTCCCAGCGAATTAATTTCCACATACCTTGACTCCATCCTATCCCCCCCCCCCCCGGTCCAATCCCTCCCTACCCATGTCCAAGACATCTCACACGCTCTTCGTCTCCTCAATGACTTCCGTTTTCCAGGCCCCCATTCCCTCATCTTTACCATGGATGTCCAGTCACTCTACACCTCCATCCCCCACCAGGAGGGTCTAAAAGCCCTCCATTTCTTCCTCGACTGCAGAACCAGCCAATTTCCATCTACTAATACTCTCCTCCACCTAGCAGAACTGGTTCTTACCCACAACAACTTCTCCTTTGACTCCTCCCACTTCCTCCAAATCCAAGGCGTAGCTATGGGCACTCACATGGGCCCAGCTATACCTGCCTCTTTGTAGGGTACGTCAAACACTCTCTGTTCCAGGCGTACACTGGCCCTATCCCCGAACTCTACCTCCGCTACATTGATGACTGCATTGGTGCTACCTCCTGCACCCAAGCAGAACTCACTGACTTCATCGACTTCACCACTAATTTCCAGCCTGCACTCAAATTCACCTGGACCATCTCGGACATCTCCCTACCGTTTCCAGATCTCACCATCTACTACAAACCTACTGACTCCCAAAGATATCTTGACTACACTTCTTCCCACCCTGCTTCCTGTAAAGACTATCCCCTACTCCCAATTCCTCCGTTTACGCCGCATCTGCGCCTAGGATGAGGTGTTCCATACCCGAGCATCGGAGATGTCCTCATTCTTTAGGAAACAGGTTCCCCTCTTCCATTAGAGATGAGACTCTCACTAGGGTCTCCTTGATATCCCACAGCTCTGCTCTTACTCCCCCTCCTCCCCATTCGTAACAAGGACAGAGTCCCCCTTGTCCTCACCTTCCATCCCATCAGCCGTCGCATACAGCATATAATCCTCCAACATTTTTGCCACCTCCAATGTGATCCCACTACTGGCCACATCTTCCCATCTCCACCCCTTTCTGCAGATACCGTTCCCTCCGAAACTCCCTGGTCAGCTCGCCCCTTCCCACCCAAACCACCCCCTCCCCGGGTACTTTCCCCTGCAACCGCAGGAGATGCAACATCTGTCCCTTTACCTCCTCCCTCGACTCCATCCAAGGACCCAAACAGTCTTTCCAGGTGAGGCAGAGGTTTACTTGCATCTCCTCCAACCTCATCTACTGTATCCGCTGTTCCAGGTGTCAACTTCACTACATCGGCGAGACCAAGCGCAGGCTCGGCGATCGTTTCGCTGAACACCTCCGCTCAGTCTGTCTTAACCTACCTGATCTCCCGGTGGCTCAAAACTTCAATTCACCCTCCCATTCTCAATCTGACCTTTCTGTCCTGTGCCTCCTCCATTGTCAGAGTGAGGCCCAGCGCAAATTGGAGGAACAGCACCTCATATTTCATTTAGGTAGTTTACACCCCAGTGTTATGAACATTGACTTCTCTAATTTCAGATAGCCCTTGCTTTCTCTCTCCAACCCCTTCCCCTTCCCAGTTTTCCCACTAGTCTTACTGTCTCCGCCTATATTCTATCTTTGTCCCGCCCCCTCCCCTGACATCAATCTGAAGAAGGGTCTCGACCCGAAACATCGCCCATTCCTTCTCTCCAGAGATGCTGCCTCACCCGCTGAGTTACTCCAGCATTTTGTGTCTACCTTCGATTAAAACCGGCATCTGCAGTTCTTTCTTACACAGTGTGATTTAAAAGTCTGATTAATTCTAATCACCAGTTCATTTTTCTTCTGAAGCCAAAATTACTAGTGCTGCAGAAATTACCATGCTGCCACAAAAGCATCCTCACCTGCAGTAAATCCACAAACTGAGACCAAGATAAAGGCTGTGATAGTAAGTTAGATCATCACTATGCCATAGTCCTTTTGTTTCACACCCACATAACGTTTGTGCTTCCCAACATTGTTCCCTACAAAAGTGGTTTATTGACCAGTTAGGCATTTTAGGGTGTACTGAGCTTGTGAAAGGTCTTTTATAAATTTTAGCACTTTTCATAGCAGAAACACATGTGTATGATTGTCCAAGCCAAATTTAAGAAAGAGTCAGAGACCCCTCGAGATCTAATATATATGGCAGATGAGATTATGTTAATCTTGGCATCATGTTTGGCACAGACAAAATGGCTAAAGGGCCTGTTCCTTGCTGTACTCTTCTATGTTACTTTTTAGTTTTAGTTTTAGAGACGTAGCGCAATACCAGGCCCTTTGGCCCCTCCGAGTCTGCGCCAACCCAGCGATCTCCCATACACTAGTTGTATCCTACACACTAGAACAATTTTACAGAAGCCACATAACCTACAAACCTGCACATCTTTGGAATATGGGAGGAACCCGGAGCACCCGGAGAAAACCAATGTAGTCACAAAAGAACATACAAACTCTGTGCAGACAAGCACCATAGTCAGGATGGAACATGGGCTTCTACCACTGTGCCACCGTGCCATCCACTGTGTTCTATGATCCCCAGATCTTACTGACACAAATGTGGCGGTGCAACATAAATTAATGGAGTTGACTAAGTGAAGGTACATACAATGACAGACAATATCACTAACTCCATTTATTGCAGCACGGAACAACAATTAACCGGGCATTCTTTGACTGTTTATGGTTCTGAGGTGACAGGGATAAACTAGCAGCTAGTGCAACAGTCAAATCCGTCCTGGAGCTTTCAGTGCAGACAGGCTATTTATTTGCTCCACTGCATTCTCAAGCACATAGACCTGCTGCAAGCCGCATCCCAACCTCTCCATGCCCTGTACGCACTTCCAGATATTCCAGATAGGCATGAGCCAAGCATTGCACAACACTCACCAACCTGCCCCCTTACTTTTGCAGGAGCAGATGATACACAATCCCAAGGAGAAGGACAGGAGCATCTTCATCAGCTGATTGCCATGGAATAAGATGCGCTCACTGTAATTTGGGTTATCATTCCCAAGCCAGCGCTTGCAAAGTCACCAACAATGGGCAGCACGATGGCACAGCTGTAGAGTTGCTGCCTTACAGCACCAGAGACCCGGGTTCGATCATGACGACGGGTGCTGTCTGTTCGGAGTTTGTACATTCTCCACGTGACTGCGTGGGTTTTCTCCGGATGTTCTGGTTTCCACTCACGCTCGAAAGACGTGCAGGTTTGTAGGGTTAATTGGCTTTGATAAAATGTAAACTTGTCCCTAGTGTGTAGGATAGTGCTCGTGTACGGGGTCATCGCTGGTCGGCACCGACTCGGTGGGCGGACGGGCCTGTTTCATGCTGTATCTCTAAAGTCTAAAGTAAAGTCAATGGCGCAGGAATGATTGACAATGATACTCCACCCACCATTATATCCACCTTCGCACATCCCTTCCCTCCCCTCCTTGTTCCACCATCTCATCTGATTTACAACTTTCATGCCTTACTTTGTTCACTCTCTTATACACCTCCCTCCTACCCATTCCCCTCTCTATAGATTCTCCTTTCTCCTGCCAGAGTGCCAAGTAAAGTGACATAGAACAGGAAGGGAATGAAGCCAAGACACTATTCCACAGGGTCAAACCTGCAAGCCTGCTAAAACCAGAGTGTAGAAACAAAGAACTACAGATGCTGGTCAATACACAAAAGGATACAAAGTGCTAGAGTAACTCAGTGGGTCAGGCAGAGTGTCTGGAGAACATGGATAGGTGATGTTTGGGTCGGTACGTCCAGGTTTCAATGTGCAGGCATGCAAGTCAGAGACAGTGGACACAAGAAGATGCCATTGCCAGCAGCTCTCTGTGCAATCACCAGAGGTTAGTATGATTAGAAGATGACACAGAGTGCTGGGGTAGCTCAACTGGAGAGGCAGCATGGCAAGGGAACGTGGACAGGTGATCGAGACTGAAGATGGGTCCAGACCCAAACGTCACCTATCCACTTTCTCCCAGAGATGCTGCCTGACCTGCTGAGTTACTCCAGCACTTTGAGTCCTGCCACAAGTAAAACAATACCACTCACTTCTGGTGTTCCTCTGGTCAAGGAAAATGAAAACTAGAGGCTAATCAGCACTTTGAAAATAGTGGATATCATGTAATCTCTAACTTCTCTAACTTCTCGTAACCCCTGCATCCCTCTATCTCCATTCCTCCCCCACCCAAGTCACACCAGCTTCTTGTTCACCTAGCAAACAGTTAAATATGGCTCGTTTCCTTTATCATCGCTGCTTTCATTCATTTGTTCTGTGTCTCTCTACATCGCCATCTATATCTTTAGTTTCCCTTTCCCCCTAGTCTGAAGAAGGGTTTCGACCCGAAACGTCACCCATTCCCTCTCTGCAGAGGTGTTGCCTGTCCCGCTGAGTAATCCCAGCATTTTGTGCCTATCTTCAGTTTTAAACCAGCATCTGCAGTTGCTTCCTGCACACATCAGTAACCTTCTTGCACATAAGGTAAAATGAGATGTTACAAATATCTCCAGCTCCAGACTGGAAATATCCCCACAGGTAACAGCCTATTGCCAAGCTAATCTTAAGAGCCACAGGCAGAGCAGTCTCTGCCCTGCTCTGATGCTGGTACAGGTAGCTATCATTAATGAAGATGTCTTCACTGAAGCACAGACATCACAGACACTTTCTTGCTGGGATCCTGGTAGGACAATTGTTTCCATGATACGTTGAATGATTTGGACTCATGCTAGGGGGAGCTTTCTCCCCATCTCATCATCCCTCTTCCAAATCTCCTTTTCTTCTGTATGCCATATGCTCAATTTCCTCATTGTACTTTACCCCGTGGTGTGCCTACCAATGCGCACAGAGTCAGATGAAGATTCAAGACTAACTATTTAAGCATCTATCACAGGTCTCCCTCCTACCACAGCAACTTTAAAAACATGTTAGAGAACTCAACAACGTCAAATCACAGCAGCATAATTGATTCAATAACTACCCTGCAAGTTGCTAATGATTAAATTGGGTAAAACTGTGTGGCACAGTGGTGCAGCGGCAGAAACCCAGGTTCAATCCTGACTACGGGTTATGTCTGTACGGAGTATATACGTTCTCCCCAGGGTGTCTGAAGAAGGGTCTCGACCCGAAACGTCACACATTCCTTCTCTCCAGAGATGCTGCCTGTCCCGCTGAGTTACTCCACCATTTTGTTTATACTTCACCATGACCTCGTGGGTTTTCTGCCACAGTCCAAAGACGTACAGATTTGTAGGTTAATTGGCTTTGGTTAAAAATTGTAAATTGTCCATAGTGTGTAGGATACAGTGTACAGGGTGATCGCTGGACTGCATGGACTTGTTGGGCCGAAGTGCCTGATTCCATGCTGTATCTCTAAAGTCTAAATTAAATATGGTTGATGGATGTTCCTTCTGAAATTGAATGTTCACTTTGCAAAGTTAAAAGATAGGAGCGGGGAGGGGCAGGGATTAAGATGAAACATTGTTCCATATTGGAATGTGGTGTCAAAACAGCATTGCCCATAGATTGATATAATGATCTGCCTACTTTGCACACTTGGCTTTAGCTCATAATATAATCCTTATTAAGATTGGGTACAACACATACTATGCATGTGCTTTGGGTTCAATTTTGGAACCAACCTGTCATGAAAACAACCAAGGAATACATACTTTTGAGCCATGTATTGCAGCCAGAAAATCTGTCTTTGACAGTCAGAGCAATTCATGTTCAAAATGTTCACATTCAGCAATTATCAATGGCATGCGGACGGGATATCTGCTGTATAGTCATTTTTTTATGAATCAGAACACCAAGGAGACTAAAGCAGCAGCATTACTAAGCCTACAACTACCAGTGGGATTGAAACATTATGAGAAAGCTCACGCATTGAGCATCATAGAGAATCATCTGGAGTCATAGTCATACAGCAATGAAACAGGTCCTTTGGCCCAACTTGCCCACGCCGCCCAACATGCCCCATCTACAGCAGTCCCACATGCCTGTATTTGGCTCACATACCTCTAAACCTGTCCTATTTGTCTAAATGTTTCTTAATCATTGTGATAGTACCTGCCTCAATTACCTCCTCTGGCATCTCATTCCATACACCCCCCACCCTACGTGTAAAAAAAGTTACCCCTCAGGTTTCTATTAAAGGTTTCCCTCCCTCACCTTAAACCCATGTCCTCTGGTTCTCAATTCACTGACTTTGGGCAAGAGACTCTGTGCGAATACACAATCTATTCCTCTCATGATTTTGTACACCTCCATATGATCGCCCCTCATCCTCCTGCTCTCTAAGGAATAGAGTCCTAGCCTGCTCAAGCTCTCCCTAGAGCTCAGGCCCTCTAGTCCTGGCAAGATGCACATGCATTTTGTATCATCGGAAGAAATTAACCCATTGGGATGGTTTAGTGTAGAGATACAGTGGCAATACCAACCATCAATCACCCATTCACACTAGTTCTATGTTGTCCCACTTTCTCATCATAGTATCCTAAAGGGTTACTACATTAAGCAATGTCGTAAATCTTTGGGATACGGCATTGCTTAGAATGCTGAGATTATTTCTGATGTTTTATTTATGTTTCATCCGTTCTGATGTTGTGCACTTCCATAATATTCCTTGTTTGTTCACAGTTTCCTGCAACAAACAGATTGCTTTTCCCAACTCACAACTCAATATGAATAGAAGCAGGATCCTCACCTCAGCACAGCAAAGTGCAACTCATCCAGCAAGCAGGATGGCTTAACTCGATAACACAAGGTGCCCAATTCACTGGTATACAAACATGTTTCAAAAATGGAATAAAATGCCAAAGAAGGGTCCAGACCCAGAACGTCACCTGTCCAAGTCCTCCAGAGATGCTGCCTAACCCGCTGAGTTGCTCCAGCACTTTGAAATTTTTGCTTTTGAATAAAATGCAACCTTCCCCTCTTTGTTTAACTTAGAAAGTCTCTGTCCTTTGCATTATTCCTGCTCTTTGCATCAGTAATTTGACAATCCTGAATAAAACATAAATTAGCACCAATCACATTACAGTTTTGACAACTGATTCCATTTAATGAGGCTCTTAAAATGAAATGTCCAACCCTTCTTTTACGTTGTACGTTTAGCGCATTTCTGAGTGACCATTGACTAGTGTGTAAGAAGGAACTGCAGATGCTGCTTTAAACCGAAGATAGACAGTCTGAAAAGGGTCTCGTCACTATTCCTTCTCTCCAGAGATGCTATCTGTCCTCCTGAGTTACTCCAGCATTTTGTGTGTATCTTTGACCATTGACTATTGGTGAATTAGAACTGTGAAACCATGCAACACAAAACATGATCCTTCGGCCCATTGAGACTGTGCTAGCCTTCAGAAAGAACCATCACAATCACTTAATTCAGGATGGAGTACAAATGTTGCCACAACACTCCAACAATATTTGTTAAGCGACCAGGTAAATGACATCCATGATGCAGTTTTTCCCGAATATGCTGCTCCTTTGTTGAAAATTAGAGGGATCACAGAGAAAAGGAATGACGCCTTTTTTTTTTTTAAGCTGAAGGCATTGAAATTAAGACACACTCTGAGTTTAAATGGAGCTATGGGAAAGTGTATGAAAGGAAGGCAGTTAGGAGAGGTGAATTGTAATGAAGAGATAATATGTTGAAACTGCTGCCACACATGTTTGAAAGCAACAGATCAATGATACTCTTGGATAAGATCCACAATTTACACCATGATCGCAACATAAGCAATGTACATACTACGAACAAAAAAAACATATATTGCTGATACAACCTCATGGCAGAAGCAATAACCTTTCATTTTAAGTTGTTTTGTCCAACATTTTTATGAAAACATTTAATGTGAAATGTAATATAGAGTTTCCCCACATTTTCCTGTTTTCCTTTATACATAATTTTCAATCACCATTTTTTAAAATATATCAATGAAATCATCTTTTCACGTATCAATACATGGTTAGGCTTAAAACATTGATTTTTCTTTCAGCAAGACTTTATTCAGAATGTACAAAGATATAATTTAATTCTCTTTCACCTAATCACAATTCTTGTCATCTTTGTTCATCTCTAATATTTTTTTCATCTGACAAACACCTGTGCATCAAGAACTTATCTCAAAGACAGTCCAAGTCATTTTAATTTCTTTATCTGCGTCTCTGTATTTGTTTTAATATTCATCTTTTCTATTTCTCTTTCTTCACCTTATGATCTCTTCCTCATTCACTGGCTGTTAATCATTCTCTCCCTTGGAATATTCTTTATTCTGTTCATGCAGCTCTCAATTTCTCAAATCTCTATCATTTTATCTCTCTTTAATTTCCTGTACTATTTCTCCCTTCTGCATCCTCTCTACTGCTTCCTTATTCTATCTGTTAAAAGCATTTTCAATCCAGAATTGCACTCCCTTTCTCTCTGGTTTCCTCGCACACTTCCTCGCACACTTTCCCCCAAACATAAACGTGTCCTTTCTCTCTCACATTGTTTACCACGTAACATTCTCTCATTCACTCTTAACATTTCCCTCAATTGCTCCCTGCGTTGTTCTTGCTTGCTTCCATTAGTCATCTTTTATTGCAACATGAAATGGGTGGAACTCTGCCCAATTTTCACTGCCATTTCATTCCCAGTGGCGTGGCCGGTGATTATGGGCGTATGTACCTCAAACAAACCTGGTGATGTGTTAAGCTCGTACACATTTCCATTCGCTGGGCACACAGAACATCTGTCTGAATGATGCCCCAGTTACGAGGGAAGTATGATCTAAATGGCCAATGCAAATAGCTTCAATCCTTCACATGTCGGTTGTCATTTCACTGTTCCCTTTATTTTTCTTCTATTGGCACTTTGGGTTCTCATAAACCTTCATGTTAATCATTTAAAATAAATGATTGCTAGCAGCCCATCTGGTCCTCTGCTGACATTGATATGACATTTGACTTGTCTGGAAAGAAGATTGACTGAGGAATGCTCGGCAATTCAAGCTGCTCGAGTATTATTCAGTGCCCAGTAGCAGGTTTTCAGAGGCCTGTACCAATGGACACGATTAACATACCACGGTTTCATGCACAGTTACTGCAAACTAGGGCTCCTCTTCCCAACTGCAAGTGGGAGATCAGGCTCAATGACAATACCGTGATAACTGAATGACTGATTAACCATAATATTGGGTGCTGGCTCAGAACAACTCAATGACAATGAAGCCAGGCATGAAAGGAAGGGATGTGGGGATGGTTGGCAGGCAGTGGACTGCACTTGGCACCAACCTTATCGTCAAGCAATATTACCCACCAATGTCTATTTGGAACAGCCTTCACAGGATCTGGATGCAGAGCCAAGTCATCTTCTGTAGGGCTACCTCCAGTTACCTAGCCAACATTGCAATAATAGGCAATGATTGCAAAACAAACAGGGACGATCGTGGGCATTTGCAGCTGGTCAGGCAGAACCTCTGGAAAGGGAAATGGAGGTAAAGTTTTGGGTGACTGACCATTCATCAGAATGTGCCATGGACTTGAAGTGTTAACTCGGATTCTCTCTCTCTCTCTCTCTCTCTCTCTCTCTCTCTCTCTCTCTCTCTCTCTCTATGGATCCTGCCTCTTCAGCCATAAAGAAGAGCAAAACTTATCTGAGCAAAAAGAGAGACTTTTAACCCAAAGCTGGGCTCTATCTTTTTGCATGGTGCACTGCTAACCTACAGGGCTGATGTAGTGGAGTAACACTGACCAAACCTGGCCAAGAAAATCAGCAAACAAGGGTTCAGCTGCAAGGCGAATCCATTACTTCCTCCAAGATCAGGACTAAATCCCGAGCCCCCTTTCCTTCGGTCTGGTGTGGTCTGTCCCTCCTTTAATCTTTGGCTCTGAATCACCTGCATTACTTTTCCAAGTTTTTATAATGTGGACACCTAATGTTATGCCAGTCTCTTTAAATTTTCTGCAAGGCTTTAAATTTGACTTGATACCCAATTTTCCCGGTCCCGCCTCTTTGTGTACGCTGTACGCACTTCCAAATTTGCACCTATACCAATTATTCTGAACTGAAAATTAAGTGTCAACACACGCTCCAGTCGAAAGGCCGTCAATGCCCTTCCTGGTCTGAACTGAACTACAACAATGGGAATATTTTGTTTCAATCAAGTTTCCACAAATTCACGTTTTGTTCATCCCTCTGTAAATACTCTGCGCCTCTTCCTTCCCACTTTACCCATCCACGGTGCAATTCAGAGGAAACATTCAGAGGGTCAAGCAGTATCTGTGGAGGCGAAAGGTCACCAACTCGACAGACAGACGCCTGGGTCACTTTCACTGCCTCGAATTGCTAATCAAATATGGCAAACCTGGTTTGACTCGAAGCTCAATTTTAATCTATGTTAGTCCGAAAGAGCTACGTGCGTTTTGTGATACACTATCACTATGATGTGTGGATTGGATTCAAATTACTCTATTTTTCTAGGAAAACTCGGTCCAACTGAGAGTGGAAAGGGAGGGAATGGTTATTCGCATTTCAATAGCCCAGATGTCGGGAAGCTTTTGATTTCTCAAAGGATCTCCCGGAAACAAGTCAGACGAGGGACCGGACCGCGGGTGCACGTTTTCAGGGGCACCGGTGACACTGTTGCGTCATGTAAAGACTTTTCCCTCCTGCGCTGTAATCCAGCCTTGCTGATTCAGGCAGGCAAATAGCCCAACACCAAACACTACTATCACCACCATCTCTCAACGTCCCCATACTCTCAGCGGCCGCGTAAAAAAAAGGGCTGAATAGCGGTTATAAACCTCCCCATCTATCTTTCCCTTAGACTTATTTGGCTGTGAAACTGATTTTCATTCTCTGTATACGTCCATCGTTCAGCATGAATGTCTATATCTCATTCTCTCTCTCTCTCACGCACACAGAGGATTCATTTATTCGTGCACAGTTCTTCTCTCTCTCTCTCTCTCTCTGTGTGTCCTCTTCATTTATTCCTGCACAATTCCTCCTCTCTCTCTCCCCCTCCCTCACCGTTACTCAGTTGCCCCTGTTGTCAGTCTCCGCTCCCCCCCCCTCTCCTCTCTCTCTCTCTCTCTCTCTCCCACACGCGTAGTCTGCCTAACTTTGTCACACACTTCGGCTCTGCCCTCTGCTCCCTCCTGACCCACCGCCCCTCTCACCTGCAAAGGAGATTTGAAGCCAGACCCGGGGTTCCGAGCTCCTGATAGCCGCCGAGATGATCTCCTCCCTCTTTGGGTATCTGGCCACTGTTCTCTTCTCGGGCATGAGCCTGATCCTCAGTCTGCCCTCGGTGGAAGCGGACCAGCGCAGAAACACTTGGGTCAGGTTGTAGACCAGGAGGGAAGAGCCGGGGTCGCTACCGTGACCGCAGCGGGCGGTATCCGCCCATCCCACCTCCAGCACTACCTGGTTGGGTTGTTTCTTGGACCTCCGCTTGGAGAGGGGCGGGGGAGGGGGAGAGGGCAAGTCCGGGGAGCTGTCGGCCCTCGCCGGTGGGTATCCCTCCTCCAGGGAAGAGCCCAGCGCTTCGCAGTCCAGCACCAAGCGGCAGTCGGCGTTCCTCGCCCGCCCGAAGAACTGTAACAGGTAGTTGCGGAAGAAAGGCGAGAAGGTGAAGTCCACCGCCAGCCCTTTGCGCTTGAGGCGAGAGCTGTAGGTCTGCCCGATCTTGGCCGCCTTGTTGTGCGGGCGCCAGTCGGCCGCTCTGACCGCTCCACCTCGGCGCTGGTACCTCTGGCGCTCCGGGGAAGAGGGTTGCCAGGCGGTGCACAGTAGCAGGGCACAGAGCAAGAAAGCCGCACTCCTCATTATTCCATGTGGCTGCAAGGGACGCAAGAAAACATATAGATAGAGAGAGAGAGACGGATAGAAACACACACACACACAGTGGACAGATCAACGGAGAAACTCCGGCAGAGGCGACAATTTAAATTAATTCCAGAATACAAAATGCAATGCAAAGTAAATGTTCCTTGCAGTTGATATCAAAGCTTTGACTGGCGGCCGCTCAGTGGTCGTGCCTCCTGCACAGTGATCTTATCATTAATTCCTTGCCCGTGCCTGCTTCAGCAGATGTAGATGGATGTTGCCTCCCGAAATAATATATTCTTCCGTCCCTTTTACAATCCGCCAGTCTCTTGTTCCCGTTGGAAGTTACATTGGATCTCTCTCCTCTCCAGCTCTCTCGCTCTCTGTGCCTGTCCTGTTCTCTTCAGTTTGTCGTCTGTCCACTCCGTGTCTTGTTGCGGTGCCCTGCCCGTTGCTTCTGCACTCTCTCTCTCTCTCTCTCTCTCTCTCTTCCTCTGCGTGTGTGTGTGTGTGTACGTGAGTGTGCAAAAATATCACCAGAGAGTGTATCAGACTGCTTGCTGCATGCTTCTCCGACTCGAGCAGAAATAAATAAATCTCCCGCCCCCCTCCCCGCTTGTTTTTTTTTAACTCTGCCCGTAACGTCAGCGCCCTCCCCAGAGACACACAGATAGACACATACATACGGTGGTGAGTCAGATACTCTCTAGTCCGTCTCCAGAAACACCCTTCAACAACACTGTATCCTTTCCGTTTAAACTGGCTCCATCAGACCCGCGATGTACCTTCTCCCCAAGTGTGAAGCCAAGTGTTATTCTGACTATTTTGGTTTTTTTTCTCGTTTTGATGAAAAATCCATTAATAACCTTGTTCATGGATTCATCCACGTCTTAAGTCGCGGCGAACGGAGGAAAGAGCGCTGTGGTGTGCGGTGAAATCCTATTTCACCTCTTTCAGATCAGCCGTTCAAAAATCTGACTGTCTCGGCAAATTGGACAGGTGGCAGATCTCGTTCATTCCGATGCGGGACTGCCATGTTAGAGGTTCCCCCGCCGCACACCCCCTATACAAATATCTCCTTTCCTGCAAAGATTGCTCCACACCGTCTGGAGAGGGTTAGCAATCGGCCTCGTAACTGTTACTCCACCAACCCTACTCCCGCCTTCCGTTTCGCGTCATTCCATTCATCCCGACAATGTAATATTTAGAATCATAGAGTCCCTTCGGCCCAACTCGTCCATGCCGACCAAGAAGCCCCATCTAATTAGTCCCATTTGCCCGCGTTTGGTCCATATCCCTCACAATCTTCCCTTTCCATTTGCTTGTTCAAGTATCTATTACATCCTGTTATAGTACCTGCCTCGGCTACCTCCTCCAGCTGCTGGTTCCATATACCCAACACCTTCTGAGTGAAATAGTTGAGGCAGGTACTATCACAACATTTAAAACACATTTGGACAGGTTCGTGGATAGGATATGTTTGGAAGGGTACGGGCCAAACACAGGCAGGTGGGACTAGTGGAGATGGGGCATCTTGGTTGGCATGGGACAATCCCCTCAGGTTTCTATTCAATCTTTCCTCTCTCATCTTAAACCCATGTCCTTCGGTTCTTGATTCCCCAAACCTGGGTAATAGACTGTGCATTCAACCTATCATTTCCCCCCATGAATTAATACAACTCTCAAAGATTATATCTCAGCCTCCTGCGCTCCAAGGAATAAAGTCCTAGCTTGCCCAACCTTTCCCCATGGCTCAGGTCCTTGAGTCCTGGCAACATTACTATTGTAATTTTTAAAATTAAAACTCTGTTGGACCTCAACTGCTTCAGAATTAAGGCGTATGAGGAAGGGTCCCAACCCAAAATATTGTCTGTCCATTCCCTCCAAGGGTCTCGACCTGAAACATCACCCATTCCTTCTCTGCCTGTCCCGCTGAGTTACTCCAGTTTTTGTGTCTACCCTCCACAGATGCTGCCTGACCCACAGAGTTCCTCTGCCACTTTGCTGAATATTCCAGCATCTGCAGTTTCTTGGGACACCAAATATCCCCTCGCTCCCAGTTTTCATATCTTTCATACCAAAATTTGGTGATATGTCTTCACACGAGCTTTGATGCGTTTTGATTTCCTTTCCAATCCTTTATTCTTGGTAACCTTGAGAGTGACATCACAGGTAGATAGGATGGTCAAGAAGGCTTTTGGCACATTGGCCTTCATCAGTCGGAGTATTGAGTATAGAAGTTGGGAGGTCATGTTACAGGTGTACGAGACATTGATTAGGCCACATTTAGAGTATTGGGTTCAGTTTTGGTCACCCTGTTATAGGAAAGATGTTGTCAAGCTGGAAAGAGTGCAGGGAAGATTTACGAGGGTGTTGCCAGGACTCAGGGCCTCAGCTACAGGGAGAGTTTGGGCAGGCTAAGACTTTGTTCCTTGGAGCACAGGAGGATGAGGGGTGATCTTATAGAGGCCATGAGAGGTTTAGACCATGAGAGGTATAGATAGGGTAAATGAACAGATTATTTTACCCAGAGTAGGGGAATCAAGAACCCATGGAAAGATTTAATAGGATTCTGACGGGTAACTTTTTCACACAAAGGGTGGTAGGTATATGGAACGAGCTACCAGAGGAGGTAGTTGAGGCAGGTACTATCTCAATGATTAAAACACATTTGGACAGGTACAATGATAGGACAGGTTTAGAGGGATATGGGCCAAATGCAGGCAGTGATCTCTCATCTCAGATAGTGGCGTGGATAGTGAATGAGAATAGGTTAGGATTCGACTCAAGTACATGCTAGAGTCTTAAAGCTTATCATCAACGCAAGGCAGCACAGTGGTGCAGCTGGTAAAACAGATACCTTGCAGCTCCAGAGACCCGCATTCGATCCTGACCACGGATGCTGACTGTTTTCTCCCCGTGACCACGTGGGTTTCATCCGGGTGTTCCACATTCCGTCCACATTCCGTCCACATTCCCAAAAACCTGTGAGGTTGCAGATCAATAAAATACATTTGGACAGCTGCATGGATAAGGAAGGTTTAGAGGGATATAAACCAAATACAGGCAGATGGGATTAGTGTAAATGGGGCATGTTGGTCGGCATTGCCAAGTTGGGTTGAAGAGCCTGTTTCCAGCCCATATCACTCTATGACTCTAATTGACCTCTGTAAATTGACCCGTGCTTAGCGAGTGGATACAAAAGTGGGATAACATTAAACTAGTGTGATTGACACGGAATGCTGTAGTACCTCAGCGGGTTACGCAGCCTCTCTGGTGAAAAGAAATAGGTGACGCTTCGGGTCAAAACCCTTCTTCAGACCCAAAACGTCACCTATTTCATTTCTCCAGAGATGCTGCCTGACCTGCTGAGTTACTCCTGAATTTTGTGTCCCTCTTTGGTGTAAACCAGCATCTGCAGTTCCTTCCTACACATAGAACTAGTGTGAACTAGACCAAGTGCTGACCTGTTCGGTCTGCTCCCCCAACGCAAGATTCCATCACTCACCCGTTCCCCCAACACAATATTGCACCACACACGCATAGCCCCCAACTGCGGAGGCACGGCTCATTTCTCCTCATCCCCAGCACTCCCTCCTCCTCCCTCTTCAATCCCTAGAGAGGGAGGGGGGTAGAGAGGGAGGGGTGGTAGAGAGTGAGGCCAGAGTAGAGAGGGAGGGGGTAGAGAGGGTGGGGTAGGGGGAGAGGGGTAGAGAGGGAGGGGTTAGAGAGGGAGAGGGAGGGGAGGGGAGTAGATAGGGAGGGGAGGGGGAGGGGGGTAGAGGGAGAGGGGCAGAGAGGGAGGGGGTAGAGACAGAGAGGGAGGGGGTAGAGGGAATGGGAGGGGGGTAGAGAGGGAGAGGGGTAGAGAGGGAGAGGGGTAGAGAGGGAGAGGGTAGAGAGAGTGGGAGTGAGGGTAAATAGGGAGGGGGCATCTCCCTCCTCCACCCCTCCCCATCTCCCTCCTCCACCCCCCTCCCCCGTCCCCCTCTACCATCCCACTCCCCACCCCATCCCCCTCCTCCTCATTTCCCTCATCCTTCACCCCTCACTCCCATTCCCTGCCCCAGGACCTACCCAGGTCGTAGAGCAGTGCCGGGGCCTGGAACTCGGCCTGGTTATCATACTAGGCCCGGCTCTGGCTGTAGACTCCAGCCATCAGCCCGGCCATCGCCTGGGCTCCAGTGCAGGCCCCGACTTCATCCCTGGCTCGTCCCTGACCACAGAGCCAGGCTTATCCTTGGTCCCAGCGGCAGCTTCTTTCTCGGCCCCAGTCACGGCCCCATCCCAAGCCCTGGGCTCGGCCCTCACTCCAGCTCCAGCACCACCCTCCCCACTGGGCGCCGGCAGCCGCCGCCACTCATCGTTCACCGCGAGCGCTGGAGTGCCCCTCCCTTCTGGAGTGTCCCGTCCTGCCTTGCGAGTGGATTGTGAAGTCACTCTGGGTTGTTTTTTTCCGAAATGGGTGAGTTTTAGGGCTGATTTTTAAACTTTAAACAATTAACAACTTCAGAAATATAGGTGGGAATGCGACGGGAAGATGTTTATCGCCTCAACAGGGAAAATGTGAGTAGGATGTGTGAAAATGGGAAGGCTGTGGCCTAGCGTTTGGTAGAAAATAGGAATTAACCAGATATTGACACACACACACACACACACATGCAGCCACAAACAAGACAAAGAATTATAGAGATGGCTGATTGTTGGTTGGTATGGACTCATTGGGCCAAAGGCCCTGTTTCCATGCTGTATCTCTCAACCAAACTAAGCAGTCTTGGGCCGTTCATCTATGAGTAATGATTACTTGGGGACTGGTTGACAAAGGACTGTAGACAAGCACAGAATTATGCAGCTGCTTTCTTCAGGCAAAAAATGATTTGAGAAAATAAATCTGAAAGAAACAGGAGACTTGCAAAAGCTTTATAGAAGACTGATTTGCAAATGTCATGAGCTGACTGCTTGCACGCAACTGTTGCATTATTTGTTGATGTTTTTAAAGCAATTGGGATGAGTGGGACGGTGGCGCAGAGGTCGACTTGCTGCCTTGCAGCTCCAGAGATCTGGGTTCGAGCTTGACTACAGGAGCTGTCTGTTCAGTGTTTGTACGTTCTCCCTGTGAGCACGTGGGTTTTCTCCTGGTGCTCCGCTTTGCACCCACAATCCAAAGACGTGCAGGTTTGTAGCATAATTGGTGCTCTGTAAATTGCCCCAAGTGTGCAGGGAGTGGATGCGAAAGAGGGATAACATAGAACAAATGTGAACGGGTGATTGATAGTTGGTGTGGATACGGTGGGCCAAAGGCCTGCTTCCATGCTGTATTCTATCATCTTTCAATCATCAAAGAGAGTTAGGACGGATGTGGACATTATTTTAGTTAGTTTAGTTAAGAAAGACAAAGCAGAAGCAGGTACTTCGGCCCACCGCACACTATATTCCACATTAGGACAATTTACACTTATACGAAGCCAATCAGGCTACAACCTGTACGTCTTTGGAGGTGAGAGGAAACTGGAGATCTCGGAGAAAACCCATGCAGGTCACGGGGAGAGCTGACAAACTCCGTACAGACAGCACCCATAGTCAGGATTGAACCCGGGTCTCTGGCGCTGTCTCAATGGGTCTCAATGAACCCGGGTCTCAATGCAGCAACTCTACCGCTGCACCACCGTGCTGCCATTGCGACATTTTTCCACTCTGCAGATGGTAAACCTGATCTTCATTTCATAGGTTGTAGGAGCTGAATTAGGCCATTCGGCCTATCAAGTCCACTCTGCCATTCAATCATGGCTGATCTATCATTCCCTCTCAACCCCGTTCTCCTGCCTTCACCCCATAACCCCTGAAACCCGTACTAATCAAGAACCTGTCAATTTCCACCTTAAAAATATCAATTGACTTGGCCTCCACAGCTGTCTGTGGCAATGAATTCCACAGATTCACCACCCTCTGACTAAAGAAATTCCTCCTCATCTTTCTCCTTGAGAATGATTTGGGAGTGAGGAACAAGATGGATAAAGGTGAAGGTTTTTTCAGTGGCCTGGGGTTTTGATTTGGAGGCAAGAGTTTTGAACAAAGTGCAACCATGGAATTTAAATTCAACCAACTACAGTACATAAAACTGGAATGAAATGTTAATGATGTCTGCAAAACCACCAGATTGCCATAAAACGCCATCTGATTCATCAGTATCCTTTAATTAATGAAACCTGTCATTCCTCTCTGACTTATACGAGACTCTAGACATGCTGATGAGGTAGACTCATTAGACTTTGGAGGTATGACACAGAAACAGGCCCTTCGGCCCACCGAGTCCACACCAACGTGTGATCACCACATACATTAGTTCTATCCTACACACTAGAGACAAGTTACAATTTTACTGAAGTGAATTAGCTGGCAAACCTGCACGTCTTTGGAGTGTGGGAGGAAACTGCAGGTCCCGGAGAAAACCCATGCAGTCACAGGGAGAACGTACTGTATAAACTACGCACCGACAGCACCCATAGTCAGGATTGAACCCGGGTAAGGCAGCAACTCTACTGCTGCGCCACTGTGCTGCCCCACTCTTAACTCCTTTCTGAAATGGGACGCATTCTGTTCAGATGGCAATGTGAGGATAGGCCATAAGACATCTACATCATGATTAAATAATAAATGAGAACATAAATGCAAGATTAGAAAGTTTGCAGATCAGACAAAATTGGGTGGTATTGCAGATAGTGAAATGGATGTCAAAAATAGCAGCAGGATCTTGATCGGTTGGTCAGGTGGGCTGAGGAGTGGTTGATGGAATTAAACACAGAGAAATGTGAGGTGTTGCATTTTGGAAAGTTTAACATGAGCAGGACCTACACAGTAAATGGTAGAGCAGACAAAGGATGGTGGGTGTATGGAACAGGCTGCCAGAGGAGGTAGTTAAGGCAGGTATTATCACAACGTTTAAGAAATAATTAAATGGTTACATGGATAGGGCAGGTTTTGAAGGTTATGGGTCAAACGCAGGCAGATGGGACTAGTATAGATGGGACATGTTGGTCGGTGTGGGCAAGTTGGGCCAAAGGACCTGTTTCCACATTGTATGACTCTCTATTGCTCAATGATAAATTAACCTAGATGGAACTCAGTGACGTTCATTCTCGAGAGGTTGAAAGAAAGGTGGGAATAGGAATGGTTCTGAGTAAAGATTTGATTTGATGATAAGTAGAAAGAATAATTTACCCAGATGGAAGCCAGAAGTAGAACAATCAGATCAGCACACAGACAAATGAACCAATAGAAGAAAATGTTGTTACCTTAGATATGACTGTCATTTTTATTCACCAGACAAATCTATCTTGAGGCATTATCTGCAATCTAATAAGTTAACTCACCAATTTTTGCTGCAAAGTTGTTTGTTTAGTCAAGAGATTACACTTCTTGAAATTTATTGTGCTGTGCTTCTTAATG
This sequence comes from Malacoraja senta, assembly GCA_038087875.1. Classification (NCBI taxonomy): domain Eukaryota; kingdom Metazoa; phylum Chordata; class Chondrichthyes; order Rajiformes; family Rajidae; genus Malacoraja; species Malacoraja senta. The sequence continues at coordinate 126,173,886 of CM075978.1, read as the reverse complement.
AAAAGTACATAAAAACAACTTTTTATCGTTAAAAAGATAAGATTAAATATTTGAATCAAATGTTTCATTTCAATAGAAGGAGAAGCTAGTAACCAATGAGGCATTATAATACCAGAAAAGTGCTCAGAGATGAGGAGTGACTTTGTTTCAAGGAGCTTTTACAGAGAGAAAGGTGGTGGGACCTTGGAGTGGTCTGTGATAAAGAGATACATTTTTGGACTTTGTTATTCTTAATTTGAATTTCAATTCCAAAAGATAGACACAAAGTGCTGGAAGGCCAGACAGCATCTCTGGAGAAAATGGATGGGTAACGTTTCAGGTCGGAACCTTTCTTCAGACCTTGATCACTTTCTCAGTCTAAGTCTATCCCACGACAGAAGGGGGGGGGAGTTCTGTCTCCCAGGGAAGGGCGTTCTGTCCTGCATCTTGGTGGAACCAGTCTGTTGCTGAAGGTACTCCTCAGGTTGACCAGTGTGTCATGGAGGGGTTGAGCTGTATTGTCCAGGATGCTCCGTTGTTTCAGGAGCATCCTCCCCTCCAAGACCACCTCCCATGAATTCAACTCTGCCCCCAGGACAGAGCCAGCCTTCCTGATGAATTTGTTAATTCTATTGGCGTCCGCGGCCTTTGCCCTGCTGTCCCAGCACACGGCAGCGAAGAAGATGGTTCTGGCTCCCACCGATTGGTAGAACATCTGCAGCATCTTACTGCAGATGTTGAAGGAGCGGAGCTTTCACAAAAAGTACAACTGGCTCTGTCCCTTCTTGTACAGGGCCTCAGCATCCTGGACCAGTCCAGTTTACTGTCCAGGTAAACTGCACTCCACAACATTGATGGAGACAGGGGACAGGGGTGTTCCTCTCTTCCTAAAATCCACCACTAACTCCTCAGTCTTGTCGGTGTTGAGCTCCAGATGATTCAGCCCACACCACTCAACAAAGTCATTGACCACACTTCTGTATTCAGCTTCCCTCCCCTCAGTGATGCAGCCCGCAATTGCAGAGTCACCTGAAAACTTCTGCAGGTGGCAGGAGTCCGAGTTATATCTGAAGTCCGAAGTGTAGATGCTGAACAGGAAAGGAGAGAGGACCGTCCCCTGTGGGGCCCCTGTGTGCTCACTACCATGTCCGAGACACAGTTCTGTGGCCTGACATATTGTGGTCATCCAGTCAGGTAGTTGGTGATCGACTGGATCCAATGGAGCATCCACCCTTGTGCATGGAATAATCTCCACCCTACTATAGTTACCCAACCAGATGCAACTAAATTTAAGGTAGCTCTTTCTTCCCAAAAACCCTTTCTGGCTTAAGTCCTCCCTCCACCACCTCCAGTTTAAATTCCATTTGGAATATTTTGGAGGACCAAGAAACCAAGAACCAAGAACCAAGAACCCACACCTTCGTCAGTCTGTTCCCTAGCAGTGCAGGCTGGATGGTGTTAAAAGCACTGGAGAAGTAAAAAATCATGACTCTCACAATGCTTCATGGCTTATCCAGGTGGACATAGGAACGATGGAGCAGGTGGATGATGGCGTCCTCAACCCCCATCTTTGTTTGGTAAGCAAACTGCAGGGGGTCCAGGTAGGGTTTAACCAGGAGTTGCAGGTGAGTAAGCACCAGCCTCTCCAGGGACTTCATGATGTATGAAGTCAGCGCCACCGGTCTGTCGTCATTGGAGGAGCTGGGCGCGTCCTCTTTGATACAGGAACCACGCAGGATGTCTTTCACATCACAGGAACCCTCTCCAGGCTCAGGCTCAGGTTGAAGATATGCTGAGATATATGAATGTTGATTTCTCTAATTTCAAGTAACTATTGCATTCCCTCCCCTCTCTTTTCTTCTCCCCTGCTTGAGTCATCCTACCAGTTCCACTGTTTCCATCCTTGTATCCCTCTCATTATCACACCTTCCCAGCCTACAATGGCCATTATGGGCTCCACCCCTCCTGAGGTCATCTGCTGCCGACCCTGATTTGTTCTGACCTTTTCTTGCCTCCAGTTTATTTCCCCTACCTCCACCTCTACTTTCAGTCTGGTTCATAAGTTTGTTATCGGAGCAGAATTAGGCCATTCGGCCCGTCAAGTCTATTCCGCCATCGTCTACTCTGCCATTCAATCATGGCTGATCTATCTTTCCTTCACAACCCCATTTTTCCTGCCTTTTCCCCCAAGGGCAAAGAAGGGTTCAGATTTGAAACGTCACCTTTTAATTTTTCTCCAGACATGCTGCCTGACCCGCTGAGTTACTCTAGCATTTTGTGTCTATCTTCAAAGTATAGTATAAACTCTTTCTCCACTCTCCTGATTGTTTAGACCGACCACCAGGTAGCAGAGGAAAGGGAGCCAGGGTCAGGCCTACCTTGTCTTTGATGTCGGCTGCAGGAGGCGCCCCCATGGAACAAAGGTGGACGGGCGGTTGCGGGTCGAGCATAGGAAAGTGACGGCTGGAGGCCTGCAGCAGCCTGGGGCTTGCCTGAATCGAGCAGCGCTCATAACAACTGGAGTGTTCCTACAACTTGGAAAATGGTGCCAAACCATGGCACATTTAGCATGCGAGCTCAGTAGACTATTGCTGCACAATTGCTAATCGGGGGTGGTATGGTGATGCTCTACTGGACCTTTTTGTAAGGAAAGAATGTCACTGTGCGATTACACTTCGCACGTGATGATAAAGCACCATTAAACATTACACCGCTCCATGTGTATATCCACGTGTTATCTCGATTGCGTGGGATCAAAACTGGCACTCACTCACTGTTTGGATGCAGGCACCCTGTCTAAATTTCATTTTCTTTTCATTTATTATGTCTGATGCCAAGCCTCAGTATGTCTGTATAAAAAAATAATTTATGTTAATTAAAAAAATATGAAAATGTGTTAATTCATATAAACAATGAGGGCGCTTAATTAAATAAAAGGAAAACATACCATATCAAAACAACATCCTTCCTACAGCGTCTCATTCCACAGAGGCAGGCTTCAGTCTAACCAATGTTGCAAGAACATAGAGAATGAACGATGATAGAATGATACTTAATTGTCACATGTACAGTGAAATTCTTTGTTTCGCATAGAATACACAAGTATGCAAAGAGTCGCTTTGTAAAGGGCGGCGACAAAGTTATGAAAGTATTAAGTATAGTCCTGATTGTCCCTCTTAGTCCCCCTTAGATCCGTCCCAATGCTGGAGTTTTGATCATCCCGACGAGAGGGCCTGAACAGAGGACCGTCGGCAACGGCCCCGTTCAAAGACCCCGACCACAGGTGAACAAAGGAGGAAGATGAATGAACTTTATTTCCTTCCATCACAGTGAGGAATGTTGATTCCACTGTGGTGGATGCTTATGTTAAATTTTATTTTATGTGCGGTGTGTATTTTTGTTTTTTACTTAGTGTGGCTGCATGGTAACTCAAATTTCACTGTACCTTAAGTGGTACATGTGACAATTAAATTGAATCTTGAATCATTGTCCTCTCGACGGCTCACTCATGCTGGGTTCCTCTTTGTTCTCTTTACCCCCTCATGCTGGATTCCTCTTTGTTCTCTCGGCGGACCCCCAACACCAGGGCCCTCTTTGTTCTTGGCGGTGGTTTCTCGACCGACCGCTGGGACTCATGCGGCACCAGCGTAGGGCTGAGCGGCACTCTAACAGCCCGTCCTCGACAGCCCACCGTCGGGGAGAAGTTGGCCTCATGATACCATCCTTAAATCAATATTACAGGTCATCCTCTGGTAACAAATGCCCAACTGATGGACATCCCTATATACATCTGCCTTGTGTCCACTGCTCTTGCCCATCTTTCTTTAAATGATGATTAATTTCCTGGTACTTGAGAAATTTGTAAATATAGAGTGATGCACTCACAAATGCAGATAAATGCACATTAGGGAACAACCACACACTACACCCACAGTGCAGCAAAATTCACTGAAAAGGGCACATTTATATGGGTAGAGTGAACACAGATAAATAAAAGATTCTAGTGGTAGCTTGCTGGAAAAACTCAGCTTGAAATGCAATGAATTATAATCCATCTCCACACTAGTTACAGACCGGGGCTGCGATCATTCACAGAGCCATTAGCTAGCCAATCTGTCGGCAATTTATTTTAACTACGAGGAAAGAATGGACAGACGAAAGTTGTTTTCTTTGTAAAGAAGAAGTCTGAAGGGAGGTTTGGCTGAGTTTTATAAAATCAAGTATGGCCTAGATAGAGAGGAAAGTACAGGCCTTTGCTTGGTTATGAATGCCTGACTTGTGGCCATCCCTACGTATGAATCAGCTCCCATAATATTATTAAGTTCAAAAATCTGAAGTATGTACACATATTCATTCCTACAATTGGCAAAACCTCTCTACTAGTTACCTCTCTCTCCACTTTTACTCATTCTTTTTTCTAATCAATCTTATGTGTTTTGATGCCATTCATTATATTAGCATTAAGGAATAGTTACCAGATCGAGGGATTTTTGTGTATTTTCCAATGCATGGACAAAATTGCCTTTGTCATTACTGCATGTGACTCGGGGTGGTTTGTACATGTGCCACTCATGGTTCACAGGTGTTAACATGTCTGGAAGGTTTAAGTTAGAAGGAGAGGCTGGATAGCCTTGGACTTTTTCCCCTGTGTATTAAGAAGCGGAGGGGGTGGCCTTATAAAGGTTTATAAAATCATGAGACAGGCACTAGACCATAGTTAAAAAAAACATTTGGACAGGTACATGGATAAGATTGGGTTAAAGGGATATGGGCCAAACTCAGGCAGGTAGATGGGACAAGTATAGTTAGGGCATGATGATCGACGTGGCAAAGATGGGCCAAAGGAACATTTCCATGCTATCTGACTCTATAACAATAGACAATAGACAATAGGTGCAGGAGTAGGCCATTCGGCCCTTCGAACCAGCACCGCCATTCAATGTGATCATGGCTGATCATCCCCAATCAGTACCCGTTTCTTGCCTTCTCCCCATATCCCCTGACTCCGCTATCTTTAAGAGCCCCATCTAGCCTTCTCTTGAAAGTAACCAGAGAACCAGCCTCCACCACCCCGAGGCAGAGAATTCCACAGACTCACAACTCTCTGTGTGAAAAATTGTTTACTCATCTCCGTTCAAATGACTTACCCCTTATTCTTAAAAAGTGGCCCCTGGTTCTGGACTCCCCCAACATCCGGACCAAGTTTACTGCCTCTAGCATGTCCAAACCGTTAATAACCTTATATGTTTCAATAAGATCCCCTCTTATCCTTCTAAATTCAAGAGTATACAAGCCCAGCCGCTTCATTCTCTCAGCATGTGACAGTCCCGCCAACCCAGGAATTAACCTTGTAAACCTACGCTACACTCCATCAATAGCAAGAATGTCCTTCCTCAAATTAGGGGACCAAAACTGCACACAATACTCCAGATGTGGTCTCACTAGGGCCCTATACAACCGCAGAAGGACCTCTTTGCTCCTATACTCAACTCCTCTTGTTATGAAGGCCAACATGCCATTTGCTTTCTTCACTGCCCGCTGTACCTGCATGCTTACTTTCATTGACTGATGAACAAGGACCCCCAGATCCCGCTGTACTTCCCCTTTTCCCAACTTGACACCATTTAGATAATAATCTGCCTTCCTGTTTTTGCCACCAAAGTGGATAACCTCACATTTATCCGCATTAAACTTCATCTGCCATGCATCTGCCTACACCAACCTGTCCAAGCCACCCTGCATTCTCATAGCATCCTCCTCACAGTCACTGCCACCCATCTTTGTGTCATCTGCAAATTTGCTAATGTTACTTTGAATCCCTTCATCTAAATCATTGATGTATATTGTAAATAGCTGCTGTCCCAGCACCGAGCCTTGCGGTACCCCACTAGTCACTGCCTGCCATTCCGAAAGGGACCCGTTAATTCCTACTCTTTGTTTCCTGTCTGCCAACCAATTTTCTATCCATGTCAGCACTCTACCCCCAATACCATGTGCCCTAATTTTGCCCATTAATCTCCTATGTGGGATCTTATCAAATGCTTTCTGAAAGTCCAGGTACACTACATCCACTGGCTCTCCCTTGTCCATTTTCCTAGTTACATCCTCAAAAAATTCCAGAAGATTAGTCAAGCATGATTTCCCCTTCGTAAATCCATGCTGACTCGGACCGATCCTGTTACTGCTATCCAAATGTGCTGCTATTTCATCTTTTATGATTGACTCCAGCATCTTCCCCACCACCGACATCAGGCTAACTGGTCTATAATTCCCTGTTTTCTCTCTCCCGCCTTTATTAAAAAGTGGGATAACATTAGCTACCCTCCAATCCACAGGAACTGATCCTGAATCTATAGAACATTGGAAAATGAACAGCAATGCGTCCACGATTTGTAGAGCCACTTCCTTAAGTGACACAAATGATTATTAAACTTTACAGCGATATTTACAGTGGCATGTTGGTCTTCATAACAAGTGGAGTTGAGTATAGGAGCAAAGTGGTCCTTCTGCAGTTGTTCAGAGCCCTATTGAGACCATACCTGGAGTATTGTGTGCAGTTTTGGTCTCCGAATTTGAGGAAGGACATTCTTGCTATTAAGGGAGTGCAGCCTACGTTCACAAGGTTAATTCCCGGGATGGCAGGACTGTCTTATGTTGAGAAAATGGAGCGGCTGGGCTTGTATACTCTGGAATTTAAAAGGATGAGAGGGGATCTTATTGAAACATATAAGATTATTACGGGTTTTTGACATGCTAGAGGCAGGAAACCTGTTCCCGATGTTGGGCAGTCCGGAACCAGGGTTCACAGTTTAAGAATAAGGGGTAAGCCATTTAGAACGGAGATGAGGAAACACTTTTTCACACAGAGAGTTGTGAGTCTGTGGAATTCTCTGCCTCTGCCAGGGCGGTGGAGGCCGGTTCTCTGGATACTTTCAAGAGAGAGCTAGATAGGGCTCTTAAAGATAGCGGTCAGGGAATATGGGGAGAAGGCAGGAAAGAGGTACTTATTGTGGATGATCAGCTGGCTCGAAGGGCAGAATGGCCTACTCCTGCACCTGTTGTCTATTGTCTATTTTGATCAGTTGTGCTAATGGACCAAGGAATGGCAAATGGAGTTTAATTCAAATAACTGTGAGGTGTTGTATTTTGGGAGGTCATACCAGGGCAGGACCTTCACAGTGTACAGTAGAGCAGAGGGATCTTGGAGTACAATTACATAGTTCCGTGAAAGTGGATTAAATGTCAATAGGGTGATGATGATGGCTTTTGGCATGCTGGCCTTCGTAGATCATAAGATCATGTGATAGGAGCAGAATTAGGCCATTCGGCCCATCAAGTCTCCTCCACCATTCAATCATGGCCGATCTATCTCTCCCTCTAACCCCATTCCCGTGCCTTCTCCCCGTAACCTCTGACACCCATACTAATCAAGAATCTATCTATCTCTGGCTTAAATATCATTCTTCAGTCAGGGAATTAAGTGTAGAGGTTGGGATGTTACGTCACAGTTGTGCAATATGTTGTTGAGGTCACATTTAGAGTATTATGCTTAGTTTTGGCCACCCAGCTGTGCGGGAGATGACAGATGTTTAGTTTAGTTTAGAGGTGCAGCACAGAAACGTTGACCCACCAAGTCCATGCCGACCAGTAATCAACTGTACACCTGTTCTATCCTACACACTGGGGACAATTTACAGAATCCAAATAATCTACAAACCTCCACATCTTTAGAATGTGGGAGGAGCACCTGGGGAAAACCCACACGGTCACAGGGAGAACATACAACCGTACAGACAGCGCTTGTAGTCAGAATCAAACCCTGGTCTCTAGCCCTGATAGGCAGAAAATCTGCTGCTCTGCCACTGTGCAACCCTGCTGGAAGCTGAATGCTGAAGAGTGCATGGATGTTCCCAGGGCTTGAGACCCTGAGCTATAGGCTAGAGCTTTATTCTATGGAGCGCAGGAGGTTGAGAGGTAATTTTATGGAGAGGTCTGTAAAATCACAAGGGAAAAAAATAGAATGAACTGTTTCCCAGGCTAGGAGAATCAAGAACATGAGTGCACAGCTTTATAGTGAGAGATGAGAAGATTTAATAAGAACCTAGGGGGACAACCATTTCACATGGTGGTGGTATATGGAACCTGAAAGCACGCGCCACCAGACTCAGGAACAGTTTCTTCCCCTCTGTTATCAGGCTTCTGAACAGTCCTTCCATAAGTAACCCCACTTTTTAAGAAGGGAGGGAGAGAGAAAACGGGGAATTACAGACCAGTTAGTCTAACATCGGTAGTGGGGAAACTGCTAGAGTCAGTTATTAAAGATGGGATAGCAGCACATTTGAAAGTGGTGAAATCATTGGACAAAGTCAGCATGGATTTACGAAAGGTAAATCATGTCTGACGAATCTTATAGAATTTTTCGAGGATGTAACTAGTAGCGTGGATAGGGGAGAACCAGTGGATGTGGTGTATCTGGACTTCCAGAAGGCTTTCGACAAGGTCCCACATAAGAGATTAGTATACAAACTTAAAGTACATGGCATTGGGGGTTCAGTATTGATGTGGATAGAGAACTGGCTGGCAAACAGGAAGCAAAGAGTAGGAGTAAACGGGTCCTTTTCACAATGGCAGGCAGTGACTAGTGGGGTACCGCAAGGCTCAGTGCTGGGACCCCAGCTATTTACAATATATATTAATGACCTGGATGAGGGAATTGAAGGCAATATCTCCAAGTTTGCGGATGACACTAAGCTGGGGGGCAGTGTTGGCTGTGAGGAGGATGCTAGGAGACTGCAAGGTGACTTGGATAGGCTGGGTGAGTGGGCAAATGTTTGGCAGATGCAGTATAATGTGGATAAATGTGAGGTTATCCATTTTGGTGGCAAAAACAGGAAAGCAGACTATTTTCTAAATGGTGGCCGACTAGGAAAAGGGGAGATGCAGCGAGACCTGGGTGTCATGGTACACCAGTCATTGAAAGTAGGCATGCAGGTGCAGCAGGCAGTGAAGAAAGCGAATGGTATGTTAGCTTTCATAGCAAAAGGATTTGAGTATAGGAGCAGGGAGGTTCTACTGCAGTTGTACAGGGTCTTGGTGAGACCACACCTGGAGTATTGCGTACAGTTTTGGTCTCCAAATCTGAGGAAGGACATTATTGCCATAGAGGGAGTGCAGAGAAGGTTCACCAGACTGATTCCTGGGATGTCAGGACTGTCTTATGAAGAAAGACTGGATAGACTTGGTTTATACTCTCTAGAATTTAGGAGATTGAGAGGGGATCTTATAGAAACTTACAAAATTCTTAAGGGGTTGGACAGGCTAGATGCAGGAAGATTGCTCCCGATGTTGGGGAAGTCCAGGACAAGGGGTCACAGCTTAAGGATAAGGGGGAAATCCTTTAAAACCGAGATGAGAAGAACTTTTTTCACGCAGAGAGTGGTGAATCTCTGGAACTCTCTGCCACAGAGGGTAGTCGAGGCCAGTTCATTGGCTATATTTAAGAGGGAGCTAGATGTGGCCCTTGTGGCTAAAGGGATCAGAGGGTATGGAGAGAAGGCAGGTACGGGATACTGAGTTGGATGATCAGCCATGATCATATTGAATGGTGGTGCAGGCTCAAAGGGCCGAATGGCCTACTCCTGCACCTAATTTCTATGTTTCTATGTTTCTAAGTTGGGTACTGTCCGATTCACCTCTACCAATGCGGACATTGGAATTTGTTATTTGGAACTGGTGCGCTATCAAACTGAGAACTATATTCTGCACTCTCCATTGGTCCCTTTGCTTTATGTATTGTACAGTCTACCCTCGTTACTGCGGACCTCTATATAACGGATTCCGAGGTGTCCATTCGTGGTGGTGTTTGGTGGGCGGCGCGCAGAACAGCGGAGAGGCAACTGCGGGGAGAGAGAGAGCGAGCAGTGAAACACTCCTGAAGAGCATTGCACTGGGCCCGGGTTTGCAGCGGCTGCAACAAAGCGATGTGCTGGGGTGTTGGATGCAGATGCAGTGCGCACCACTGCACCTGTGTCACCCTGGCCAGAGGTGCTTCGATCACCTCGTCATAGCGCGAGGCATCCCTCGCATCTCCGCCTGCTACCAGCAGGTTCCCCACTGAGCTGGCGCCGTGTGGCGGGAGATTCTGGTCAGAGCGAGCAGCATGAAGGCGGCGTGAGTTCACCGTGTCCCTGGTGCACCACGTGTGGAGCTGGGGGCTCTGCTGATCCACGGCCTGTGAACTCCCACTGGTTTAAACCCACCCCCCTCCAACACTGCATTTCTTCCAACCCAGCCTTGGGTTAAACTAACATTTACTCACTCGGTTATAATGGACAATTGGTTATAACGGACACTGGCCTCCCCCCTCTGTTACTGTAACTGCGATGGTTTACTGTACTTGTGTTTCACAGATCCATATAGTTCTTTCTGATCTGTTTGGACAGCAGGCACAACAAAAACTTTTCACTTTACCTCTGTACATGTGACAATAATAAACCTAAACCTAAATCATCAGGACAAAGGCTGTGTTTCTAGCAGCAGTTTATGGACCTCTATATAGGTGGGACAAGTCGTGAGTATTCTCCACATGCCTAGATGTTGCAGCTCCAACATCACTCAAGAAGCTCAACATTGTCCAGGACAAACTGCCAACTTGCTTGGTAACCCCACCTCCACTTCAAACGTTCGGCAGGAACCACCCGTAGGCTCGTTGATCAACGGCACCTGGAACCCTCCTGAAGGCATAACCAGGAGGGAGCTGGAGACGTGGATGCTAGGAGTGGGCCGGAAGCAGGGTGAAATGGGGTAATAATAATAATAATAATACATTTTATTTATATAGCGCTTTTCAGGTAATGCCTCCAGCACCTTCAAGCTCGGCTGTAGGAGGCGCCCCCATGACACAAAGATGGCCGGGCGAGGGGAGGAGAAAGATGTCATTTAGTGGGAACTGATCCAGTACATCGAGCGCGCAAGCCGACCTGCATGTGTGAGAGGTGCAAAATGAATTTCACTGAGCACCATTGAACTATTGGGCCATTGAACATTCATCCCCTATACCAATGACAGGCAATGGATGAAAAGTGTACCATCTACAAACTATACTATGATGATGTGTATCCAACATCCAACTCTCCAACATCACCTCCCAAACCCATAATCACCAGCACTTTGAAGGACAAGGGCAATGGATGCATGGGAACACCACCATCCCCAGATTCCTCTTCACAGTAAACTGACTTGAAAATATCCTACGGGATTTTCACTGCTGCTTGAATTCTGAAATTCCGGAACACCCTCCCCAACAACTCCGAGGGAGCTTCATCATCAGAAGGGCTGCAATAATTAAAGGTGTCAGCATCTCTTGTCAGAGGCAATTGGGATTGGTAATAAATGCCAACAACGAACCGTGCCAAAACAATAAAGAATGTGCAGGAAGTAACTGCAGAAATTGGTTTGATTGACCCATGAATCTTTGTTGAGCCCTCACATTGGCCAGGAAATGTGGAAATAATATATTAATGCAGCGTCAGGATTAAAAAGCTTAGATTTGTGTTTGCACTAACTTTCCTGTGTGCTCCCAATCTGCCATTCTCAACTCCACACAGCGTGTTGGCAAGTTATAATTCAGCCCAAATCCATCCAGTCAAGTAATTATTACTTGTGCAGTGTAATAATCTCTGGCCTGCTTTCATCAGCCTATTTCTAGCACTTTTCCTCCCACTTCCCTGTCTCCCACTGCCTCTCATGTGCTACAAAGCTGCCGCCCCTCACACAGTCAAACTTCATTTAGTGGGTGTAACTTATCCACTCACTATCCTTACTCACTGGTTGAATGGAACCACTTTCCTCTGTAGAAAGTGAACATGGTATTGAAGCGGTCTGAGTAATGTTTTTTTTTACCCAATTGTCTGCATTCATCCCATTAATGTTATGCAGTCTGCTGCAGACTCCCTCTTTAAACTCCATTTCCTTGACTAAAAGAATGCTTTACATCTCACAATGGCTCGCTGTTAACATAGTGGGAATATTTTAACGTTGAATGGATCAATTTTTTCTATCATCATTATACAGGGGCTGGGAGAATATAAGAACACAAGAAACAGAAGCAACAGTCATACATTTGTTCCCCATGGGTGGCACAGTGGTGAAGCTGGTCGAGCTGCTGCTCACAGCACCATAGACCTGGGTTCGATTCTGACCCCGGGTGTCGTCTGCATGGAGTTTGCACGTTCTCCCTGTGACCACATGGGTTTCCTCCCACACTCCAAAGACGTGCGTGCCTGTGGGTTAATTTACCTCTGTGAATTGCTCCTCGTGTGTAGGGAGTGGGTGATAAAGTGGAATAACATGGAGCTAGTGTGAACGGGTGATCAATGATCAGTGTGCGCCGAATGGCCTGTTTCTATAATGTATCTTTAAACTAAACTAAACTAAAGTTTATACTAACAGGGGTGGTACAGTGGTGCAATGGTAGAATTGCTGCCTTACAGCTTCAGAGACCCCGGTTTGATCCTGACTATAGGTGCTGTCTGTATAGAGTTTGTACATTCTCCCTGTGACCACGTGAGTTTTCTCCGGGTGCTCTGGTTTCCTACCACATTCCAAAGACGTAGAGATTTGTTGGTTAATTGGTTTCAGTAAGTTGTAAAATTGTTCCTTGTGTGTAGTAGGATAGTGTTAGTGTACGGGATGATCACTGGTCGGTGTAGACTTGGTGTAGAAGGGACTGTTTTTGTGCTGTATTTCTAAAGTCTCAACTGCTGAGCCCCTGAAGCCCTCCTGGGTAAAGAAATCTAAAGGTTCACTGTCCTCTGAGAAAGTGCTGTTTTTCATCTCAGTGGCTGACCTCTTATTTTGAGATCATGATTCCTGGTTCTCAACACCTCAGTGCGAGGGAACTCATACTTGCATCTACCCTGTCAAATTTTGTTAGGAGTTTGTGTGTTTGAATGAGATCACCTCTCATTGTTTGCAATTCAAATGGTTGTAGGTTTAGGCTTAGGTTCATTATTGTCACAGTAAAAAGCTTTGTTTTGCATGCTATCCAATTAGATCAGGTAATATTATACATAAATACAATCATGTCAAACGTACAATAGGTAGAGCAAAGGGGAAGATACATAGTGCAGAATATAGTTCTCAGCATTGTAGCACAACAGATCCATGGACAAAGTTCAATTTCCACAATGGGGTAGAGTTGAATCAGACTATACCCTAGTTCAAGGCAGGACTGTTCAGAAGCCTGATAACAGAAGGGAAGAAGGTTCCTTAATTTGGCAGTGGCTGATTTCAAGCATTTATTATTGTACGATGGGAGCAGGGAGAAGAAGGCTGCTTTTCCAAGGCAGCCTGATGTGTAGATTAAGTCAATGTGATGGATTATAGATTGTCTGATGAGTATAGAAGTTGGGAGATCATGTTGCAGTTATATAAGATGTTGGACAAGACACATTTAGAGTATTGCATTCAGTTTTGGGCACCATGTTATAGAAAAGATGTTGTCAAGCTAGAAAGGGTGCAGAGAAGATTTACGACTATGTTGCCAGGACTCAAGGGCCTGAGCTATAGGGAGAGTTTGAGCAGGGTAGGACTCTATTCATTAGAGCACAGGAGGATTAGGGGTGATCTTAGAGAGATGTACAAAATCATGAGAGGTATAGATCAGGTACATGGACAGAGTCTCTTGCCCAGAGTAGAGGAATCGTGAATCTGAGAACATAGGTTTAAGGTGAAGAGGGAAAGATTTAATATGAACCTGAGGGGTAACTTTTTCACACAAAGGGTGGTGGGTGTATGGAACGAGCTACTGGAGGAGGTAGTGGAAGCAGGTACTATTGCAATGATTTTGAAACAATTGGACAGGGACATGGATAGGGCAGGTTTAGAGGGATATGGACCAAATGCAGGCAGGTGGGACTAGTGTAGATGGGACATGTTGGTCAGTGTGGGGAAGATGGGCCGAAGGGTCTGTGACTCTATGGCTGGAAAGCCTGTTTCCATAGATGGACATAACATAGAAAATAGGTACAGGAGTAGGCCATTCAATATGATCATGGCTGATCATCCAACTCAGTATCCTGTACCTGCCTTCTCTCCATAACCGCTGATCCCTTTAGCCACAAGGGCCACATCTAACTCCCTCTTAAATATAGCCAATGAACTGGCCTCAACGACCTTCTGTGGCAGAGAATTCCACAGATTCACCACTCTCTGTGTAAAAAATAATTTTCTCATGTTGGTCCTAAAAGACTTCCCCCCTTATCCTTAAACTGTGACCCCTTGTTCTGGACTTCCCCAACATCGGGAATAATCTTCCTGCATCTAGCCGGTCCAACCCCTTAAGAATTTTGTACGTTTCTATAAGATCCCCCCTCAATCTTCTAAATTCTAGTGAGTACAAGCCGAGTCTATCCAGTCTTTCTTCATATGAAGGTTCTGCCATCCCAGGAATCAGCCTGGTGAACCTTCTCTGTACTCCCTCTATGGCAAGAATGTCCTTCCTCAGATTAGGAGACCAAAACTGTACGCAATACTCCAGGTGTGGTCTCACCAAGACCCTGTACAACTGCAGTAGAACCTCCCTGCTCTTATACTCAAATCCTTTTGCTATGAAGCTGAGGTACTCAGTGGGACAGGCAGCATCTCTGGAGAGAAGCAATGGGTGATGTTTCAGGTCGAGACCCTTCTTCAGGTCAGTTTCCATGCTGTCGGACTCCATGATTCTATGAAATCTGGAAGCAGGACTTGAAGAGATGGTGTTGGAGGACCATAGCGGCTTGATACAATTCACGGAATTGCAACCACTATTCAGAAGGCATTTAACAGGTAGAGCATTATAGCCATTAACAGTTAAGGATCGTATTTTTCCTTCCCACAGAGACAACAGTGAAAGAGTTGTGATTTTAGCATAATCCAAGCAAACGTCAACATCAGTTTATTTGCAAGCAGATTATTTTTAAATTTCTCGTTTGTGATCCAATTCAATTGGCGTGATGCCGGAGGAGTTAGTTTACAGTTACCATCAATTTTAACAAAGGATTTGCAGCCAAATCATCATCTGTAGATTGAGCTGTCACAGATGCTGCTTGATCTGTTGAGTGTTTCATTAATATCTCAAATATGTTTTACATTTGTCCTATGCAGGATCTTGACTCAAAACTCTGAACATCCCTGAGTTTCCCCAGATGCTGTTAGATCTGCAGAGTTCTTCCAGCAGTTCATTGTCTGCTCTAGATTCCAGTCTCTTGTGTCTCCAGCATTCTTTATAGACTGTGGGCCGAGGTGCTTTTTCATTTCATTTCATGACCCAAATCATGTATCTACCTGTATTTATAACATATTGTGTAAAAATATTACAGAAATCATACCTGAAACTCGTCAAGACCAAAACTTGCACATATTTTTAAAATATAAGAAAAACCTCAAATTTTCCGAGTAGTAATTGTCCAATCAAAGCACGTTTGACATTGAGTCGGATGGCAATTGACCAATCGAGCGAGTGGGCGGACTGACGGAGCCGGCGCTATGGGGGTGCTGAAGGCGACCTGGGCGGCATGCAGGGCAGTGCTGCTCCCCACCATCATCATGATGATGATCCAGAAGGGCATGCTGGCCGAGGTGGACGCGCTGAGTGGCCACACTTACGGAGCCCGCAGCAGGTCCCAAAGCGGCTCCAGCTCCAGCCGTGGGCATCTCTGGAACGGGGGCGAGTTAGGATTAGGTTTAGGCATTTTCTTACTCAGAGTCCCCCTCCCGCGTCGCAGGGAAAGAGGATTTTCACATTGATTAAAAATAAAAGAGTTATTAGTGTTTAAAAAATGTTGAGATTCTCTCTTCTGAAGGCCATGCCCCTTCCGGAGGGTCAATAAAACGCGGAAGTATTGAGTGCCTCAGTCAGTCTCTGCAAGATGGGGGAGCGAGAGGGTCACGTCTCTCAGTTGGAGCTGTGAATAACATTGAACACATGTCTACTAAACTGTGAGTCTGGTTTTACTGACCTTGAGTGCCCTTAATGTGGTTTGAAAATGAAAATGTGGTTGGTTTGAAATAAAGCACAACAAATGGTTGGTTGTGGTTGGTTTGAAATAAAGCACAGCAAATGGTTGTTGGTGGTGGTTGGTTTAAAATAAAGCACAGCAAATGGTTGTTGGTGGTGGTTGGTTTGAAATAAAGCACAGCAAATGGTTGGTGGTGGTGGTTCATTTGAAATAAAGCATGATTAAAAGTCTAATGAAAAATAAAAGTGTTATTAGTGTTTAAAAAATGTTGAGAATCTCTCTCCTGTCAATCACGCCATGAAGGCCACGCCCCTTCTGGTGCGAGGGGGGAGGGATTATAAAACCCGGAAGTGTGGGTGTGGCTCAGTCTCTGCAAGATGGGGGAGTGAGAGGTCACGACTCTGTCTGAGCTGTAAATCAACTGAACACACTGAATGTCTACTGAACTGTGTGTGGTGTTTATGCGGTGTTTTGTGTGGTTTTATTGTGGTTTTATGGTGGTTTCACCCTGCTTGAAATGGTATGAAACTGCATTTGAATGTGGTGGCCTTGCACCCTGCATGAAATGGTATGAAACTGCATTTGAATTTGGTGGCCTTGCACCCTGCATGAAATGGTATGAAACTGCATTTGAATTTGGTGGCCGTGCACCCTGCTTGAAATGGCATGAAACTGCACTTGCATTTGGTGGCCTTGCACCCTGCTTGAAGTGGTATGAAACTGCACTTGAATTTGGTGGCCTTGCACCCTGCTTGAAGTGGCATGAAACTGCACTTGAATTGGTGGCCTTGCACCCTGCTTGAAGTGGAATGAAACTGCATTTGAATTTGGTGGCCTTGCACCCTGCTTGAAATGGCATGAACCTGCACTTGAATTTGGTGGCCTTGCACCCTGCTTGAAGTGGCATGAAACTGCACTTGAATTTGGTGGCCTTGTACCCTGCTTGAAGTGGCATGAAACTGCACTTGAATTCGGTGGCCTTGCACCCTGCTTGAAGGGGTCGGACACTGCACTTGAATTCAGTGGCCTTGCACCCTGCTTGAAGTGGTATGAAACTGCACTTGAATTTGGTGGCCTTGCACCACGCTTGAAGTGGTAAGAAACTGCACTTGAATTTGGTGGCCTTGCACCCTGCTTGAAATGGTAGGAAACTGCATTTGAATTTGGTGGCCTTCCACCCTGCTTGAAATGGAATTTCAAGGAATAGCCGTGAGTCAACTGCCAGCCCACCAGCCGTGAGTGAGCTGCCAGCACATCAGGCTTGTGTGACTGAGCTGCCACCCCAAGAATCCATTTGGCCCACAATGTCCATACTAGCCCTCTGGAAACCAGGCCCTTCAGCCCACAACACCCATACTAGCGCTCCAGAAAGCCCCCCCCCCCACTGGCCACCAATATTGGAATTGGTGGAGAGGTGGAATATTGCGTTGGGTGACCGGCCCTCCCGTGTGAACATGGGATCCAACGGGTCCCACTTAGTCTAGTAATTATATATAATTATATATAACTCCAGTCATATTCACAAGTCATAAATATAGATATATAATAATATATGGTTTAAATAGACCGCAGCACGGAATTTGGCTCCCCATAGAGTAATATGAGCATTGAGCACTAGATGGCGCTTACTTTTTCGATCTAATTTTCTAATTAGCTTAATTAATTAGTGTGCAACTTGACACTGACAAGTTATGAATTTCTTCTCAATTATGTTTTATCTAAATCTGTGCCAAATTTCAAGTAGATACCAGACGGGTCACGAAAGTTAAATTCTAGACACATTTTCAATGCTCGGCCCACGGCCTATTAGACTTCAGACTTTAGAGATACATCGTGGAAACAGGTCAATGCTCAAGAAATATGACATAAGATGCTTTTGATTGTGCTGGAGGGAGATTCTAGTGGGCATGTGAAGGGTATTTTTATTTAGAAATAGACTGTGGAAACAGGCCCTTCGGTCCTTCGAGTCTGCACCGATCCAGCGATCACGCTCTTCACCTGCACTATCCTACACACTAGGGACAATTTTAGCAAAGCCAATTAACCTACAAACCTGTATGTCTTTGAAGTGTGG
>CM075978.1:125945395-126155635 GCA_038087875.1 Malacoraja senta | reverse complement strand
TTACATCCTCGAAAAATTCTATAAGATTCGTCAGACATGGTTTACCTTTCGTAAATCCATGCTGACTTTGTCCAATGATTTCACCACTTTCCAAATGTGCTGCTATCCCATCTTTAATAACTGACTCTAGCAGTTTCCCCACTACCGATGTTGAACCAGGATGTGTTCAAGAACATAGTACTTCTATATGGAATGGCAGATATCGATTTGTTTACATCCAGGCTTAACCACCAGCTGCCAAAATATGTTTCATGGGAACCAGATCCAGGAGCAGTGGCAATTGACGCTTTTTCACTAAATTGGGGTGATATGTTTGTGTACATTTTCCCACCATTCTGCCTCATAGGTCGGTGTTTGCAAAAAATCAAGCATGATGCCTCTTCAGGGGTTTTGGTGATACCAAATTGGCCAACTCAATCATGGTTCCCTTTGATGTTACAGATAGCAATCCAACCTCCTTTGCTGATTCCAAAGAGTAGGAATTTGCTGGAGCATCCGGTAACGCTCCAACGCGTGAAGTTCATCCGTTATGTGATCGTATTGATCTGTTAATTTGCAGGTTGTAAGAAGGCCTTACATGTGTCAAGGACTTTCAAGGCGAACGGTGGATATGCTCACTGCAGCCTGGAGAAAGAGTACTCAAAAGCAGTATATGACATGTAAAAAAATGGGAACAATATTGTGTTGAAAAGAATATTCAATATGATACTGTAGTTATTGAAAATGTGTTAGAGTTTTTATCCACACTTTATTATGATGAGGGTTTTAGCTATACTGCTATCAATACAGTTAGAAGTGCTTTGTCCGTATATCTTGTAATAGGTTTACACGGACACAAACTATAGGTTCTCACCCTCTCATATCTAGGTTGATGAAAGGAATCTTTAATTCCAAAGCGCCTAAGCCTAGGTATATGGTTATCTGGGATGTAAGTGTTGTTCTTAATATGCTTCGTCATTGGATCCCTGTCACGTCTATGACTTTGTCAAAATTAACCATGCAATTGGCCATGCTAATGGCATTGGTTTCAGCACAGAGAGTGCAGACTTTGCAAAAACTTCAGTTAGATAGAATGGAAGTGACTACAGAGAATGTTATGTTTTATATTTATGACCTGCTCAAACAAAGCAGGTCAGGTGTGACAGGATTTAAGATTGTGTTCTCAGCATATCCTACAGATCCATGTTTATGTGTAAGGACACATTTGTTACATTACATTGAAGCCATAAGGGCTTTAAGACATGAAGAAACAGGATTATTTGTCAGTTACAAGAAGCCACATAAAAGAGTGGCAGTTCAGACTACCTCAAGGTGGTTAAAGCAAGTGTTGATTCAGGCAGGAATTAACACTGATGTGTTTACATCTCATTCCACTAGGGCAGCAGCAACATCGGCGGCCAGGGCGATGGACGTTCCCATCGACCATATATTAAAAGCCGCAGGGTGGCAAAATGAACTTGTGTTTCAGCAATACTACCATCAGCCGATTGCCGATGGAGGGCTGTTTGCCAACTCAATATTGAGTGCTGTTGCTATTGTTTAAATTCTGTTTTCAATACTGTTTAATACTGTTTCGTTAGTTGCCCTAAATTAAGAGGGTTTATTATTTGTTTTATGACCAAAAATAAAACTGTTTTTTTGCATGATATTCAGTGTCATGTTTACAGCATTATTGATTATACTCAGAGTCAATCGATGCAGTGAGAAGCCGGGATTTTGATCTGCGGCATAAAATCACAGAGCTTTGAAATCTTCACGTAGTCACTCACGTGACTCCGAAGTAAGTAAGATTAAACGAGAACTTACCAGTTTGAAGTTTCATCTTTATTTTATGAAGAGTTACGTTGGTGATTACGTGCCCGCCACGCCCAACCCTCTCTCATAGAAAAAAGGTCATAATGGTAGTTCTCATGTTCCTCATCTTAATATGTTACTTCAATTATTGTGTTTTCTGTGATTTCATACCGCTGCTTTGAAGATTGACGCACATGCGCCCTGACGGGTCTTCTTCACGTAATCACCAACGTAACTCCTCATAAAATAAAGATCAAACTTCGAACTGGTAAGTTCTCATTTAATCTTACTATTATAGATGGGTGGCACAGTGGCGCAGCGGCAGAGTTGCTGCCTTACAGCGCCAGAGACCCGGGTTCGATCCTGACTTCGGAGTCTGTCTGTGTGGAGTTTGATTGTTCCCCCTGTGGCTGCATGGGTGCTCTGGTTTACTCTGGGTGCTCTGGTTTACTCACATACTCCAAAGATGTTTTTAGGTTAATTGGCCTCTGTAAATTGTCACTGGCATGTAGGGTAGAATTAGTGTGTGGGTGATGTATGGTCAGTGCAGAATCGGTGGGTCGAAGGGCCTGTTTCCACGCTGCATCACTAAACTAATACTAAAAAGATAGTCTGAGGCTCTCCTATGAAGTAGATGGGAGGTCAGGACCTATCTCTAGTTGGTGACGGGACGGTTCAGTTGCCTGATAACAGCTGGGAAGAAACTGTCCCTGAATCTGGAGGTATGCGTTTTCACACTTCTGTACCTTTAAGTTATTTAAAACTCAATAAAATAAAGTGAGAGCAATATATTTTAATTAATCTCAACTCAGTATTTTGCTTTAAGGCAGGAGACTTTGTTGAAAATGTGGCATGGATCACAGACTACTAGCTAATCAGATTTGTTTATGGATGAACAATGTAATATGCTAGTCAGTGCCGTGACGGGGTTGGGCTTGGGAGAACGGGACAGGGATATAAAATTCTGGGAATGGTGGCATGCTGGTACGGTGGCGCAGCCATAGAATTACTACCTTACAGCGCCAGAGACTCAGGTTCGATCCTGACCACGGGTGCTGTCTGTTCAGAGTTTGTACGTTCTTTGTGGGTTTTCCTCGGGTGCTCCAGTTTCCTCCCACACTCCAAAGACCTACAGGTTTGTAGGTTAATTGGCTTCAGTAAAATTGGAAATTGTCCCCGAAGGGCCTGTTTCCACACTGTATCTCTTAACTAAACTAAATTAAACTAAGCAGGTAACGTATCAGGGCAACAAAAAAAAGGCATTATGTTACAATGCTACGTCACATAATGTTAATGTTAACATAAAGTTGATGTTATCGCCATATGTTATTGCGGTAAGGTGGCTCTACCAAGACATTCCTAGATACATGGAACCCTTTCTTTGAACTGGTTAACTCTCTTAACTTGTCCCCGGACTCGGAAGAGGACTGAGTGTTCTTCATCATTGTTTTGTTCTACAGCAGCTGCTTTCCCCTTAATCCCCCCTCCCTACAATTATTTATTTAAATATATATGTATATATATATATTATTATTTTTTTTCTTTTTCTTTTTTATTTTTTTATTTTATTTATTTGTTATTTATTTTTATATAGCACATTTTGTTTCGTTTATTCTACCATTTGTGTGTGGATGTGTACGTATGTGAGTGTTGTTTGTCCCCGTTTGGCTCCGACCTGACTTGGGTGGGTTGAAGGTGGGTAAGGGTAAGGGTTTTGAGGATCGCTTACATACTGTTGTACAATTATGCCTTGACTGTTACTGTCTGTTATTATAGTATGTATGCAAATTGCTGTGAAATTCAAATAAAAAGATTTAAATCGAAAGTTGATGTTATCGCCATATGTTATTGCGGTAAGGTGGCACAATGGTGCAGCTACTAAAACTGCTGCCTCACAGCCCCAGAGACCTGGGATTGATCTTGATCTCATGTGCCGTCTGTGTGGAGTTTGCACATTCTCCCTGTGACCATATGGGTTTTCTCCTTTTTTAAAAATACAAATACTTTTATTCAGAAAAGAAAAACAAACATACAAAAAAAGTAACACGATCAAAACTGACTTTGTGGCAGTTTACAAAACAACAGTTATCAATTTAAAAATAACGTCTTCCTCATCAGTATTACACTCGACCTCCCGTGGCGACCGGCATTCAAGGAAGACCTCCAAAGACCCTGTGGACACCGCATGCTCACTCTCCAGGGAGACACGGGCACGGACGTAGGCCCGGGAAAGGGGCAGGCAGCCGACCCCGGTGCGGCCGTCAACTACCCGCTGCCTGGACCCGCAAATGGCCATCTTGGCCAGGCCCAGGAGCAAACCGAAAGGGAGACCCCCACCCCCCCGCCCGACCCTCCCCCCATTGTACCATGTGCCCAAATATCAGGAGCGTGGGGCCAAAACTTGAGGAGAAGCGGCGCGCACGGCCGTCGATGTGGTGCGCACAGCCTCAATGCGGCTGCGGTCCGGCAGGCCGTTGCCGCACAGAATTTCTGAACAGTGTCAGTTTTTCGGAGCCCCGCGCGATGTCGGGACCAGCTCCGCACAACTCCATGCGGCTCCCGCGAACGAAGTGTGACCGGCCCCACGACCTCCGCGCGGCCCCTGCACGGCACCCGCTTGCGGTTAGGTCGCGCTTGCCACATGGAGTCGCATGCCCGTGGGACAAGCCCTTAACTCCGGCACTTTGTGTCTTTATTATTATCCGTACTGATTTAGTTTCAATGAATCATAAAAATCCTAAATTGATAAGTTTCACTGAAGCTTTATTTTAATAGATTCCCAATTTTGCTATTGACAATAACTCAGCAAGCACAGCCAAATTGAAAATATAATGTGTCCAAACGTTGTTATGAAAATCCTGATAATGTTTGTAGTTATTTTCTGATTTCAATCCTCTTGCGTGGCTTCCTTCTCTGCTGGGTGATTAGTAGGGACAGTACTATTGTTTCCACTTGAATCTGTGCCTCCCAAATGAATGCATTTGGCAGGTTAACACAATAGATAGCAAGAGTTTACATATTTCATTTGAACCAGGCAGACAAACAAAAATGTCCATCATCGGAGATGTCCTGTGACTTGGGCTGTGCCCCTGTGGAATACATTGCCATCACAGCCACTTATGACCAATGATCATCTGAATGCATTGCAAGCATCCAAATACAGTATCTCCACAGAAGCTGTGCAAATACCACACCTGTGTGATCCTTTTACTCCCCCTGGTTATCACTGCTTTCAATTGTTTTTGGCACATTATTTATATTTATGGCTTTGATACATGTAACTTTAAAGCAAAAATTTGGCTTCTGAAATAACAATTCTGCCAGCATGATATGTTGCACATATAAATTATTAATGCACTGTAATTTTACCTACAGTGAGGATTAGGTCTTTTTTTCATAATTGAGGAATTTAGCTGAAAGGTCAATAGGCATTGTAAAGGTTATGGTGGTGTTCAGAAAATACAAGGTAAATCGAGATGTAATAGATTAGACAATGTGTCGTAAATGGTTGCTTTAGGTGTTGACTCATGAATCCATTATTGATCTGAAGGGTTTCTTGCCCTTTCACAGGCGTATTTGACAGACAGTGTTCAATATTTGGGAAAGGCAGGCAAAAAGGAAAAGGAGGTGGGGTTTGCAAATGATGAAGCCAGTGCAATAGTGAGAGAAAAGATTAGTTCAAAAAATGAAGATGTGGAAACAATTTGTTTGGAGCTAAACAGCACGAATGGATGGAGAACATCGGTGGGAGTTATAGAACATGGAAAAGTACAGCACAGGATCAGCCTCTTTGGCCCACAATATCTGTGCTGAACGTGATGCTAAGACCAACTTTTACCTGCCTGCAGGTAATCTGTATCTCTCCGTTCCATGTAAATCCATGTGCCTATCCAAAAGCCTCAACCACCACTATTGTATCTGGCTCCACCGCCATTACACCTGGGAGTGTGTTCAAGGCACCCACTCTGTGTAAAAAAACTTGTCTTGCACATCTCCTTTAGACTTTGTTCCTCTCACCTTAAAGCTACACTGTTTAGTTTAGTTAAGAGATACAGCATGGAAACAGGCTCATTGGCCCACCGAGTCCACACCGACCATGATCACCCGTACACTTGTTCTATCCTACACATTCGGGACTATTTACAGAAGTCAATTAACCTAGAAAACCTGCGCATCTTTGCAACGTGTGAGGAAACTGCTGCACCCAGAGAAAACCCATGTGGTCACAGGGAGAATCTGCAAACTCCGTACAGACAGCACCCATGGACAGGATTGAACCGCCATTGTGTCACTGTGCCGCTCTCTTGTTTTAGATTATCTACAGGCTCCAAACATTAGTGGTGATGTAAAGGAAGGCTTTAATCAAGGAAATAAGGATACATGTAGCAAGAGTGACAGAGCAATTTTACTTCGGAGTCACGTGAGTGACTACGTGAAGAAGACCCGTCAGGGCGCAGGCGCGTCATTACGTCTGACGCATTGGCGCGAATGGCAGCAGGAGGACGGACCTCCTCCTGCAGGTGAGTAATTACAGCTCCACCAAAGTCGGGGAGACTTTGGAGGAGTTATAAAAAAGTAAAGAAATTGTTTCTGTGTGTTTTTTCCCCACATACAGGAACAAGGAAAAGGTGCAGGTCTGCTGCCGACAAGGAGAGAGAGAGCTGTGGGAGCGCAGTCTCTGAAAG
This sequence comes from Malacoraja senta, assembly GCA_038087875.1. NCBI lineage: Eukaryota > Metazoa > Chordata > Chondrichthyes > Rajiformes > Rajidae > Malacoraja > Malacoraja senta. The sequence goes on along the minus strand of CM075978.1, from coordinate 126,149,156 downwards.
GCAGCCTGTCACCTCGGGGGAGTCGCAAGCCAGTAGCGGTGCAGCGACAGACTTGGCAAAGTGCCCAGCCGGGTACACAGCCAACGCCTGTCGGGCGGTCGGCATAAGCCAAGTCTGTAAGGGCTATAGACTCCACAGAGTTGGGCCACGAGAGTCCCGTCGGGGACAGGATACTGTTCCCCAGCCGTTATCCAAAAGGAGCAGCTCATACAGGGGCTGCTCCACAGAGACGCTCCAGGGGAGTTGTGCAGGTGGGAAGCCATAGGTAAGGCTCCGCTGGCAGTGCCTAGAAGAGGTTCTGCTTCACAAAGCCACACTCCAGGGGAGTTGTGCAGGCGGGAAGCCATAGGTAAGGCTCTGCTGGCAGTGCCTAGGAGAGGCCTGCTTCACAAAGCCACACTCCAGCAGGTTGTGCAGACGGGAGGCCGTGGGGACGGCTCCACTGGCAGTGCCTAGTAGAGGCCTGCTTGAAAGCACCCTCTTTGCAAGAGGTGAGTACAGAAGGGCAGATACGCTCTGACCCTGAGTCCGACGACGACTTCCAAAGGGAGGGCAGGCAGCTGCCAGAGCTGACACCGTGTGCAGCACGGTTTGCCCTGTCGTCGGACGCTGGTGAGCCTCTAGGTGAGGAACTTGCCACCAGCATAAAATATGCTTCACTCTGCCAGCCTGGCACAGTGCAACCGGCACAGCTGTTTGGCGAGGATTTCGCAAAGCAGGTGAAGGAGCTGGAGGAGGAGGCCAAGACGGTGGGCTTGATTAAGCAGCCAGCAGCCACATATCCACTACAGAGTATCCCTATAAGCGAGGAGACTGGTCCGGGCAAGGGACGAGTCCAGCTACGATGCAGCGCAGTTGGCCTTCGGCTGTAGCAGCGCCAGGGAAGGTGAGATATCCAGCTCGAGGCCGGGTAAGAATGCCAGGTGGTAAGGAGGTAAGTGGGTCTGGTTCTCATATAGACAGATCTAATGTGATACCTCAGATATGTTTATACTGAACGTTATTGAAGGGTATCGAATAACGCTTAATGCAAATTCTGATTTACCCATGCAAACATGTTCCAAAAAGGAGTTTGACCAGTATCACTGAACAATTGGAAGTTCAGGTGGAACTTGCAAGCTTATGTAATAAGGGTGTAATTGCTAACGCAGTTTACCAAAGCCATCAGTTTGTGTCCAATATCTTTCCCAGACCAAAAAAGGATGGGGGATGCAGAATTATACTGGACCTGAATAGTCTTAAACCTTTTTGTACGGTATAGACATTTTAAGATGGAAACGTTTGAGGAGATTTTAAAGATCCGGATTCAGTGTCTGTTCATTTGCAGGATAGAAGATTTAAAATTCAGCTGGATGGGGAATTATGCCAATACAATGCACTGCCTAATGGTTTGTCTTCAGCTCCTAGATTAATTACGAAGTTGTTAAAACCTATTCTAGGCATGATGAGAAGTCAAGGGCATCTTGTCATGGCTTAACTAGATAATATCTTGATTGTAGGACAATCAAAGGAAACAGCTGAAGCATCAGTGGCAGTTGGTAAAAACCATTTTTTTTAAATTGGGCTAAATAAACTATCAAGAGAAATCTAAATTAATACCTGTGACACAAATTGACTAGTTGGGTTCACAATAGACTTAATCAACATCATTGTGACCTTGCCCAGTCAAAAAAGGGTAGAGCTAATTAAGAGCTGTATCAAGTTAATTGATGACACACAGCTTTCAATTAGCCAGGTGACGAGTCTGCTGGGGAAATGCTGGCAGCATTTCTAACATGGGCCACTTTATTATCTACAATTACAAAGGTCAAAGAAACAAGCATTGAGGATACATTGGGGTCATTATAATAGACCTATGCTTCTATCAATAGAGGCTGTTGCTGATGTACAATGGTGAATTCAGCATGTGTCCACTAGTAGTTCCAAAGTGTTATTGGACCAAGCTTCCATGATTTGCAGACAGCTGTCAGAGCACTTGGGTAGGGTGCTACTGATACAAGACCCAGTTGTGGAGACAGATGAACATTGCTTCTGCAAACATGGGGAATTAACCAAGAGTATTTTATGGACTCAAGGCTTATGGCACTAACTAAACTAGTTTGCTTGTGCAGTGCAAAATAGACAACACTACAGCAGTTGCTGATATGAATCAGATGGGTGGAATCAAATTGTTATCATGTGACGGGTTGCCAAATACAATTGGACCTGGAGTAGGGATAGAGAGATTTGGATTGGAGCTATCTATCTGCCAGGGAAACTTAATGTAATACCAGATGGCAGCTCACGAAAATTCCGTCATAATACAGAGTGGATGTGGAACCAGGATGTGTTCAACATAGTACTTCTATATGGAAGGCCAAAATATGTTTCATATGCACCAGGGGCAGTGGCAATTGATGCTTTTTCACTAAATTGGGATAATATGTTTGTGTACATTTTCCCACCATTCTGCCTCATAGGTCGGTGTTTGAGAAAATCAAGCAGGATGTCGCTTCAGGGGTTTTGGTGATACCAAATTGCCCGATTCAACCATGGTTCCCTTTGATGTTACAGATAGCGATCCAACCTCTTTTTGCTGATTCCAAACAGTAGGAATTTGCTGGAGCATCCAGTAACGCATTAAGTTCATCCGTTATGTGATCCTATGGATCTGTTAATTTGCAGGTTTTTAAGAATGCCTTACATTGGTTGAGGACTTTCTAGGCCAACGGTGGATATACTCACTGCAGCCTGGAGAAAGAGTACTCAAAAGCAGTATATGACATGTAAAAAAATGGGAACAATATTGTGTTCAAAAGAATATGCAATATGATACTGTAGTTATTGAAAATGTGTTAGAGTTTTATCTACACTTTATTATGATGAGGGTTTTAGCTATAGTGCTATCAATACAGCTAGAAGTGCTTTGTCGGCATATCTTGTAATAGATACACGGACACAAAATATAGGATCTCACCCTCTCATATCTAGGTTGATGAAAGGAATCTTTAATTCCAAAATGCCTAAGCCTAGGTATATGGTAATCTGCGATGTAAGCGTTGTTCTTAACATGCTTCGTCATTGGGTCCCTGTCATGTCTATAACTTTGCTGAATTGGCTATGCTAATGGCATTGGTGTCAGTACAGAAAGTGCAGAATTTGCAAAAACTTCAGTTCGAGAGAATGGAAGTGACTACAGAGAATGTTCGGTTTTATATTTCTGACCTGCTCAAACAAAGCAGGCCAGGTGTGACAGGATTTAAGATTGTGTTCTCAGCATATCCTACAGCTCCATGTTTATGTGTAAGGACACATTTGTTACATTACATTGAAGCTACCAGGGCTTTAAGACAAGAAGAAACAGGATTATTTGTCAGTTACAAGAAGCCAACATAAAAGAGTGGCAGTTCAGACTATCTCAAGGTGGTTAAAGCAAGAGTTGGTTCAGGCAGGAATTAACATTTATGTGTTTACATCTCATTCCACTAGTGCAGTAGCAACATCCGCGGTCAGGGCGATGGATGTTCCCATCGACCATATATTAAAAGCCGCAGGTTGGAAAAATGAACTTGTGTTTCAGCAATACTACCATCGGCCGATTACCGATGGAGGGCTGTTTGCCACCTCAATATTGAGTGCTGTTGCTATTGTTTAAAGTCTGTTTTCAATACTGTTTAATTCTGTTTCGTTTGTTGCCCCTACATTAAGAGGGTTTATTGGTTATTTTATGACCAAAAATAAAACTGTTTTGTTTTGGCATGATATGCAATGTCATGTTTACAGCATTATTGATGATACTCAGAGTCAATTGATGCAGTGAGAAGCCGGGATTTTGATCTGCGGCATAAAAATCACGGAGCTTTAAAATCTTCACGTAGTCACTCACGTGACTCCGAAGTAATATAGTAAGATTAAACGAGAACTTACCAGTTTGAAGTTTGATCTTTATTTTATGAGGAGTTACGTTGGTGATTACGTGCCTGCCACGCCCAGCCCTCTCTCATAAAAAAAAGGTCATAATGGTAGTTCTCATGTTGATCATCTTAATATGTTACTTCAATTATGGTGTTGTCTGTGATTTCATACCGCTGCTTTGAAGATTAACGCGCATGCGCCCTGACGGGTCTTCTTTACGTAATCGCCAACGTAACTCCTCATAAAATAAAGATCAAACTTCAAACTGGTAAGTTCTCGTTTAATCTTACTATTATGCATGACTTTAATCTACACATAAACTAAATCAGCTCGAGTAACCAAAGTGGCAGCTGGCTATCTTAGACTGGTTGCTTCACAATAAGGAAGAATTTGTCAATGATCTTACCATTCGAGGGCCAATTGGGAAGATTGACCATAACAATGGTCATATATATATATACATATAAATTTACATACATATATTTATACATACATATACATATGTCATACATATTCCCCCTTACTTGCAGCAGTAAGTTATATATATATATATATATTATATTATATACACACATATATATATACACACACACAAACATATACACATATATATATATACATATGTGTGTGTATGTATGTAAACTTACTTTTATTGTTTATTATAGATTTTACAGAGTACAATGTTTACATATCTGTTGTGCTGTTGCAAGAAAGAATGTCGCTGTTCTATTTCGAGACATATGACAATGAAACAATCTTGACTTTTGACTTGACTCTTAAGATGGAAAGTGAAGTAGTCTAATCTGAAATTAGGGTCTAGTTCTGGACAAAGGAACATATAAAGATGTGAAGAGTGAATTATCGATGATAATCCCGATATGTCACCTGTCCATTCCCTCCACAGATGCTGCCTGAACCATTGAGTTCCTCCAGAACTTTGAGTTTTGCTCAAGGACACAGTGGCGCAGTAGTAGAGTTGCTGCGTTACAGCGCCAGACCCGGGTTAGATCCTGACCTTGGGTGCTGTCTGTACGGAGTTTGTGTGTTCTCACTGTGGCTGCGTGGGTTTTCTCCGGGTGCTCCGCTTTCCTCCCACATTCGAAAGACATAAAGGTTTGTAGGTTAATTGGCTTCAATAAATTTTTCCTAATGTGTAGAATAGTGCTAGTGTATGGGGTGATGCTGGTTGGCGCGGACTCGTGAGCCAAAGGGCCTGTTTCCGTGCTATATCTCTAAAGTCAGTACCAATCTGTATCTCTAAATCTCAATACCAGTTCCCTGCCCTCATTTGAATTTAGACTTTATAAATTCAAATGAAGGCAGGGAACTGGTATTGGTGAGAAAATAATATTATTGAAAAACAATAAATCCTGAGGACCTGATAATTTCCATCCTAGAATACTAAAGGAGTTAGCCGTGGAAATAATGGATGCATGTTATCATTTTCAGAATCCATTTACTATGGAATTGTTCCTGTGGATTCAACAGTGGCAAATACTGTATATCCTTACTAATAAAGTGGAGGGAGAGAGAAAATAAGAAGCTATAAACTGGTTAACCTAACATCAGTGTTGGGGAAAATGTTGGGGAAATCTCATAAAGAATGAGATTTTCCTTGAAATATATCAATGGGATTAGAGAATGTCAACATGGATTAATGAATGGGAAGGAAGAAATGGCAGATGCTGGATTATACGGAAGATAGACACAAAACTTGGTGGGTCACCCTTCTAGTTCCGATCTGAAATGTCACCTATTCCTTTTCTCCAGAGATTCTGCCTGACCCATTTGTGTCTATCTTCTTTATAAATGAGAAATGATGTCTGACAAACCTGACAAACACGACTGGATGGCACAGTGGTGCAGCGGTAGAGCTGCTGCCCCAAAGCGCCAAAGACCCAGGTTCACAGGGTGCTGTCTGTTTGGAGTTTCTACCTTCTCCCCATGACTGTATGGGTTCTTCTCTGGGTGCTCCAGTTTCCTCACACCCTCCAAAGACGTGCAGGTTTGTAGCTTATTTGGCTTCTTTAAATTGCTCCTCGTGCGTAGGATAGAACTAGTGTGAACGAGTGATTAATGGTCGGCATGGGCTCAGTGGGCCGAAGGGCCTGTTTCCACGCTGTATCACTAAACTAAACTAACTGGAGTTACTTTGCGGATGGTAGAATAAGCAAGGGACAACCAATCGATCAGGTGTATTTGGATTTTCAGGAGTCGTATGATAAAGTTTCCCATAAAAAGATAAGTGCGTTAAATTAAAAAGGATGCTGTTGGTATAGGTTGAAAAATTGGTTGACGAACAAGAAACAGATGGGTGTTTTTTGGGAGACAGGTGGTCGCAAGTAGCTTGGTGCAAGGATCAGTTCTTGGACCTCAGTTGTTCATGACATAATGTAATCCCTCATCCAAGTCATCTATATAGGTTTGGCAAAGACTTGAAATTGAGCGGCGTGGTTTATTGTGACGAGTATGCAAAGAGGCTTTGTATCAACAAGGAGAGATGGAGCACGTGGGCTAAAAGTCGACAGATGTAGCATAATTTGGATGTGTGTGGAGTTATCCACTTTGGTAGGACAAAAAGAAAAAGATGGCTAATATTTTAAATGCTATTAGATTGGCAACAGTTCATGTACAATGAGGCTTGGATGTTCTTGTCTGCCAGTAAATGAAAGCAAACAGACTGGGATAGGAAGCTGTTGAGAATGCAAATGCTGGCAAATACAAATGCAAATGCACTGGAGTCATAGAGTCACAGAGTCAAACAACACGGAAACTGGCCCCTCGGCCCAGCTTACCCACACCAACCAACACGTCCCATCTACACTAGTCCTCCCTGTCCTATCCATGCACTTGTCTAAATATTTCTAAAATGTTGCAATAGTACCAGCCTCAACTACCTCCTTCGGCAGCTCCACCATTTGTGTGAAAACGTTACCCCTCAGATTCCTATTAAATCTTTCCCCCTTCATCTTAAACCTGCATCCTCTGGTTCTCTATTTCCCTACTCCAGGCAGTGGCGGACCTACATTTTTGGGGCCCTGAAGTTGAACTGTTATAGGGGCCCCTTCGCAACCAGCAATGAGGTCTGCGTAACCACTGTTATCTTCTTCAATGGGGTTGTTTCACGACACCTTAACCCTAACCCGGAGGGGTACAGGAACAGCATCCCGGTGGGGGTTCAGAGGGCAATGCCCTCTGAAGCTCCTGCATTTTCAATAAATTGAAAGTGATTCTCAAGCTTTCTGCTGGTAGTTTACATAATGGAAGCTTAAAATGTTTCTAACACATAAGCAGTAAACTAACCGCCAAAAGATATACATTTCATGAAATAGACAATAGACATTTATATGATCATCCACAATCAGTACCCCATTCCTGCCTTCTCCCCATATCCCTTGACTCTGCTATCTTTAATAGGTCTATCTATTTCTCTCTCTTGAAAGCCTCCAGAGAATTGACTTCCACTGCCAATCCACTCTTGAAGGTAGAGGAGTCAGGGGATATGGGGAGAAGGCAGGAATGTGGTACTGATTGTTGATGATCAGCCACGATCACATTGAATGGCGGTGCTGGCTTGAAGGGCTGAATGGCCTACTCCTGCACCTATTGTCTATTCACAACTCTGTGTGAAAAAGTATTTCTTTATCTCCGTTCTAAATGGCCTACCCCTTATTCATAAACTGTAGCCCCTGGTTCTGGACTCTCCCAGCATTGGAAACATGTTTTATGCCTCTAGCGTGTCCAAACCCTTAATAATCTTATATGTTTCAATAAATGGCCTCATACAGCTAAAGAAATCTTTACAAAAAATGTAACCTGAAATGTCTCTTTGCCTAGCACTGTGATGAGAAAAAACTTTTTCACCCAGAATTATGAATTTGTGGAATTCTCTGCCACAGAAGGCAGTGGTCTCGTCTCCTTCAGCAGCACCTCGGTCTCCCTTCCTGAGCTCAGACACCCACTTCTCCTCACCTCACCTACGCTCACTTCCCCTCACCTACACAGCTACACCTCGACTACTCCCCTCGCCTCACTAAACCCCTCGCCTCAATGATAGCTCATTACCAAACTTCTCCTCACACCTAAACCTCTCCTCGACTAAACCGTACCTCACTAAACCTCGCCCCTCAAATAAACCTCACACCTCACACCTTAACCCCACCACAATTTAACTAAACCTCACACCTAATCCGTGCCTCGACTAATCGCCGCTTTGCTCCTGCTATTTATACCCCCCGGCCATTGGCGGCGCCTCACATGAGTGGACTGGCTCTAACCAGGGGGACGGGGCTGAGCGCGGAGAGCGGCGCAGCCGCATTGCCCGAGAGAGCTGGTGGGAGGGGAGGGGTGCACGCGCACTGACGTGGACTTCGAGCCCTAGCCCCCCCCCCCCACCCCACGGGAGGGGTTGTGGTATTTAAATCGGAAGAATATGCTTCTGGGGCCCTATGGGATTATGGGCCCTGAAGCTTAAGCTTCATTAGTTTCACAGGATCCGCCCCTGACTCCGGGCAGGACACTGTGTCTACCCGATCTATTCCTCTCATGATGTTATACACCTCTATAAGATCACCACTTCATCTTCCTGCACTCTAAGGAATAGAGTCCAAACCTGCTCATCCTCTCCCTATAGCTCAGACCATCAAGTCCTGGCAACATCCTCATAAATCTTCTCTGTACCCTTTCCAGCTTGACAACAGCTTTCCTGTAACATGGTACCCAGAACCGAACACAATACTCTAAATGTGGCTTCATCAACATCCTATACAACTGCAACATGATCTCCCAACTACTCCTGTGTCATGGATCCTCCTGGATTCTCCATATCCTCCTGGAGAGGGTGATCTGCACAGGGAAGCTAGATGCTTCTTGAGAGTCAGCAACAAATTTCTTCTTAAAAAAAAATACAATAAAGTGCCAGAGTAACTCAATCGGTCAAGCAGCATCTCTATCATGGGTGACATTTTGGCTTAGGACTCTTCTTCAGACTTCAAATTTCTGTTGAAGATAGATGCAAAATGCTGGAGTACCTTAGCAGGTCAGGCAGCATCTCTGGAGAAAAGGAATGGGTGACGTTTCAGGTCGAGACCCTTCTTCAGACTGAGCTGAAGTCCTCAGTCTGAAGAAGGGTCTTGACCTGAAACATCACCAGAGATGCTGCCTGACCTGTTGAGTTACTCCAGCATTTTTTGTCCATCTTCAGTGTAAACCAGCATCTGCAGTTCATTCCTATGCATTCATTCAATGTTCTGTCAGCTGGAGTCAGACCTTTAACTAAATGCTAATGTTTCTTACCTGGTCAAATGCATTGGTAGGTTTCATGCACCAACTAAAACGTATTAACTGTGAAGGTACAATACAATACGGTTTTATTCGTCACATGGCACATAAAGTGCAATTGAAATGAATTTGCCAGCAGCGGTACAATAATAAAGAACACACAATACACAATAAAAATTTAACACAAACATCCACCACAGCATTCATCACTGTGGTGGAAGGCACAAAATTTGGCCAGTCCTCCTCCATTTTCCCCCGTGGTCGGGACCTCAACCTTCCGCAGCCGTCGCTGCGGGCGTCCAGGAGTGCAGACAGGTAAAAGTCCAGGTAAGTCCAGAGTCGGCTCTTCCCCACCGGAGACCGCGGCTTCAGGTTGGTGTTTATTTAGCATAAATAAAAAGAGAAAATGCTGGAAAAAAAACCCTCAGCAATTCAGGCAGCATATGTGAAAAGAGAAACAGTCAACATTTTGTGACACTTTTGTAAGAACAGTTGAAGTAGATTATATTGGAACTCATGCATTAATGGCATTTAAGGCACCCTTGTATAGGCACGGATATGCAGGGAATGGATGGATATGGATTATGTGCAGGCAGATAAAAGTTGGTCTTGGCATAATGCTCGGCACAGACACAGTGGGCTGAAGGACCTGTTCTTGTGCTATGCTGTTCTATTTGTACAGTATTAATAATAGGAAATTGTTCCCATTGGTACATGGATTAAGAACCATTTAGATATAAAATTCTGGGCAAATGAAAGAAGATACAAATGATTTGATTTGATTTAATTTATTGTCATTGTCTTCAATGAAGAGACAACGAAATTCTTTTTCCCTTGCAGTCATACAAAAAAATAAAATTTAAAAAACACAAAACACAGAACACAGTAGTCCACAACACAAACATCCCCACAGCAGCACCAAAGTTCCCCACTGTGAGGGAAGGAACCAAAGTCCAGTCAACCTCCTCGCTGATGTTCCCCAATGTTCACCCGTGGTCGGGGCCTCCCGACCACCCCGTAGTCGCCACTACGGGAGGCCCGATGTTCAGGCCCTCTCACCGGGATCCTCTCGTTGGCCACCTTCCACCGGAGTCCGCGGCTCCCGATGTCCACAGGCCGCGCTGGGCTGAGATTCACGCTGGCGACCCCCGGCAAAGGGTCCCATGACTCTGCGATGTTAAAGTCAGCGCTGCCCGCGTTGGGAGCTCCGCACCCACAGCTCCGCGATGTTGGAGCAGCGGCCCAGCACTCCAGAGCTCCAAGCAGCGATCCCAGGAAGGCCTCGCCCGCTCCACGATGTTTCCAGCGCCTCGCCGCCGCTGCTGAAGCTCTGGTCCGGTCCCGGCATGAAAGGCCACGCCAATCCAGCTGGTAGGCTGCGGGGGGGGGGGGGCGAGGACGCGACTCAGATAATAGCCACATCCTCGCCAGGAAGCGACTGAAGGACGGTTTCCCCCTTACCCTACCCGCTTCCCCCCACATAAAATACCGAAAAAAACATAACAAAATAAAAAAAGATAGCAAGACTGTGGGCAGAGGCAGCTAGCAACAGCGCCACCGGATGTCCAACCAATGAGGAAAATCTCTGGGATTAGGGAGTATTCAAGATTTTGGAATTTGTTGCCTTTGAGGATGGAAGAATTTGCAGGACCCTGGGGAAGGAATGGTGTTGGATTTGACCGGATTGCTCAACTGGGAACTAGTATTGACATGATGGGCCGAATCATCCCCTTCTGTGTTGTTGTAACCATTATAAGAATCTAGTTTTAGTTTTAGAGACAGCATGGAAAAAAAGCCCTATGTCCAACCAAGTCCGCGCCGACCATCAATCACTCGTTCATGCTAGTTCTGTTATCCCATTTTCCCATCTGCAGACAAGGGATAATTTTACGGAGGCCAATTAACCTACAAACTCACACATCTTTGGGATGTGGGAGGAAACCGGAGCATCCAGAGAAAACCCACAGGATCACAGGGAGAATATGCAGAATCCATACAGACCGCACGCCCGAGGTCTGGATCAAACCCGAGTCTCTGGCGCTGTGCGGCAGTGTATGAATTCTGGATCTAGAATACTCCATAGTGCCAAAGATATTCCTCATTTTTACCTTTTTTCATTTGCCCGACGTTTTAAATATTTGTCTTATGGTTCTTGATTCATGTTCCGATGGGACACATTTCCTATTATTAATTCTGCACAAATACTACATAGAGTACAGAACAGTACAGCACAAGAACAGGCCTTTCAGCCCACAATGTCTGTGCTGAACATGATGCCAATACTAATTCTTATCTGCCTATACATACAGTAATCAGATGGCTGTGGAGGCAGTCAATGGATATTTCAAAGGTGGAGATTGATAGCTTCTTCATTAGTACAGGTGTCAGGGACAGAATAAAAGGACATACATTTAGAAAGATGAGGAGGAATTGATTTAGTCAGGGTGGTGAATCTGTAGAATTCATTACCACAAACAGCTGTGGAGGCCAAGTCAATGGATATTTGTAAGGCAGAGATTGGCAGATTCTTGATTGGTAAGGGTGTCAGGGGTTATGGGGAGAAGGCAGGAAAATGGGTTTAGAGGGAAAGATAGATCAACCATGATTGAACGGCGGAGTAGACTTGATGGGCTGAATGGCCTAATTTTGGTCGAATAACATGAATTTATGATAACCCATATCCCTCCATTCCCTGCACATCCATGTGCCTATACAAGTGTCTCTTAAATGCCACTAAAGTATCCACCTCCATCATTGCCCCTTGGCACACGTTCTAGCTTTACCAGCCGCTCCACTGGGCCGCCCATTCTAATTCAAGTTAAAACTTGCTTAGGGATGAGGAGTAAGGCAAATAGGATGGCATGGTGGTGATCACGACTACAGGTGCTTGTCTGTACGGAGTTTGTACGTTCTCCCCCTGAGCTGCATGGGCTTTCTCAGGGATCTCCGGTTTCCTCCCACACTCCAGTGACGTACAGGTTTGTAGGTTAATTGGCTTGGTATAATTGTAAATTGTCCCTAGTTGGTGTGGAACGGTGTAATTATGTGGGAATCGCTGGTTGGCACAGACTCGGTGGGCTGAAGGGCCTTTTTGCACTGTATCTCTAAACTAAACTAAAATGAGTTATTGCTGAGTATGCCAAGGTATGAGAAGATGTTTGTGAATAGTCCCAAGTCTGAGTTGGCTGGGAACCAAGGTGTGACTTTGTGTGACCAGAATTTGATTTATCCCTCTATTAGGTGTTCCTGGCAGACTCCAAAAATAGATGTTAAATCCTTTAATTCTGACACGTGCAGCAAAGGAACTGGTAGAACTAAAGCTAACATCGAGACCTTGTAATGACATTTATAAAACCACAGAATTGACAGCCGAAAGAAATAAGTACCAAGGAAGAAGTATAAATTCTCACCTGCTCCTAAAATAACCTATAAATACTGTGGTAAATGTCAGAAAGAAAGAATCTTTGCGCTTGGAAGTGGGAAGCTAGTTGTGAAGAGAAACATTTCACAGCCAAAGGTTCAAAGCCAAGAACGCCAATCAAAGTCAAACCGCAGCTCCGTACAGTAGGTGAAATGAATTATGACTAAGATGATCTATATCTGGAGCCAGGCTATGTGGCTGAGGCCCTTCATGAATCCTTCTCATTCATATTCACCAAGGACAGGGGCATGGAAGGTAGCGTGTTAAGGGAGAGGGATACATGGAGGGGTCAGTGTTAAGAAGGAGGAGGTGTTAGAAGTCATGAGATGCACACGAGTTAATAAAATCTCCAGTGCCTGCTGAAATCTATTCCAGGTTGCTATGGGAAATAAGGGGGAAAATACACAAGGCGTCATTTGGAGATTTCTGCACCTTTGTTAGCCACAGATGAGGTGCCAGAAGACTGCAGGATAACATACGTTGTTATTTTATTTAGGAAGGGCAACAGGAGTTAGCCAGGTAATTTCAGGCTGGTTTGCTCTACGTTAGTGATAGGAAAATTACTGGGGGGAAGTCTTCAGGGATGTGATTCCTGTACATTTAGGAGGGCTGGTGACCTGATATGCTGTTTCCCATTCTTGGTAAGGTTCATGCCCTGATATTCTGTTCCCCACCGTTGTGGAGACTGGTGCCCTGACATTCTGTCCCCTTCCGTTGGGAAGGTTGGTTTGTGCAGGGTGAAGGTCAGCAAAGATTTGTGCAGGGAGAACCTGTCTCAATAATTTGACTTTATTTGAGAAGGTACTAGAACATAGAATAAAGAACAGTAAAGCACAGACCTTTCGGCCCACAAAGAGTATACCTAAGTATACCCAAGGCCAAGTCGTATCTGCATAAATATAATCCATATCACTCCATTCCCTGCATATTCATGTGTCTTTAACTATATCTTAAATGCCACTTTTGCATCAACCACCACCATCACCCCCAATAGCACTTTCCAGGCACTCACTACCCTCTGTGTAAAAGATCTTGTCCTGCACATCTCCTTTAAACTTTGCCCCTCTCATCTTTGCATTTCCACCTTGGAAGAAAAGTGCAGAATATAGTTTTCCAGCATTGTGGAAAGATAAAAAACATTACTACAGTTAATAACACTGATGGATTTACAAGTGGAAAAGAGATTTGAAAGTGTGGAGTGATTGTATCACGCAGCACAGTGGCACAGCGGGGTGGCACAGAGTTGCGGCCTGGTAGAGTTGCGACCTTACAGTGCCAAAGACCGGGGTTCGATCTTGACTTTGGGTGCTGCCTGTATGGAGTTTCTACATTCTTCCTGTGGGTATTCCGTAGGTTTTCTTTGGATGCTCTGGTTTCCTACCACACTTCAAAGACATACTGGTTTGTAGGTTAATTAGCTTCTGCTAATTGTAAATTTCCCTAGTGTGTAGGATAGTGCTAGTGTATAGGGCGATTGCTGGTCGACGTGGACTCAGTGGGCCAAAGGCCCTGTTTCTATGCTGTATCTCTAAAGTCTAAATTAAAGTAAAGATGATCGTACATCTTTTTCTGGGATGGCTTTAGTGCTGTCTTAGACCGAATAAGGATGACTATAGCTATCAGAATTATATTTTCTTCACTTTTGCACATGACATCACTGCTTGTTCCTCACTTTTCTCTGAAACTGATCATTGGTCTTCCAAGATATTGAAGTCTGTGAGTTATTTACTGATAATTGCAATTGGGCTCATTTTAGTTCAAAGCTTTGCAGGTAAGTAACCAGCCCGTATAACAAGACTCACGGTTCCAGTGCCCCGGCTTCTAACATGATCTTAGGTGTGATCTACCCTGTACTTTCTCCATGTCTCTGCATGGGGTTCCTCTCGGTATTCCTGTCTCCTCCCTTAAATCACAAAGTACTGTTGGTCAGTTAATTGGCTCATGTTGGTGGGTGACAGAGGAATCGAGAAGTCAGTGGGGGAGAATAGATACAGGAAAATAACAACCAGAATCGAACTGATGGGATTGTTTTGTTTGGGTCTGACATGGACCTGATGGAACAAATCCAACCACCCCCAGGACAGATTCAGCTTTCCTGATGAGCTTGTTGATTCTGTAGGCGTCCGTGACCTTTGCCCTGCTACCCCAGAACACGACAGCGAAGATGATGGCGGTGGGCACCACCAATTGATAGAACGCCTACAGCATCATACTGCAGATGTTGAAAGAGTGGAGCCTCCTCAGAAATTACAGATAGCTCTGTCCCTTCTTATACAGCGCTTCAGCATTCCTGGACCAGTCCAGTTTACTGTCCAGGACCAGTTTACTGCCCAGGTAAACTTCAAGGTACATGTACTCCTTTGTAAAATGCACATCTACACCCTTGATGAAGACAGGGGACAGGGGTGTTCCTCTCCTCCTAAATTCCACCATTAACTCCTTAGTCTTGAGCTGCAAGCGATTCAGCCCACACCACTCAACAAAGTCATTGGCTACACCTCTGTATTCAGCTTCCCTCCCCCTACTGATGCAGCTCACAATTGCAGATGCATCCGAAAACTTCTGCAGGTGACAGGAGTCCGAGTTGTATCTGATGTCCGAGGTGTAGATGGTGAACAGGAAGGGAGAGAGGATCGTATCCTGTGGGGCTCCTGTCTACCAAAGATAGACACAGAGTGCTGGAGTAATTCAGCGGGTCAGGCAACATCTCTGGAGAAAAGGGTTAGGTTTCGAGTCGGATCCCTTCTTCAGAAGGTTGGTCCCAACCCGAAACGTCCGCTATTTTTTCTCCAGAGGTGCCGTCAGACCTGCTGAGTTACTCCAGTGCATTGTGTCTATCAAGTTAGGAATATGCTTGAAATAAACTTTGTTTGCCGGGATGATCACAGTATCAACACACAAGTTCAACACCAAATAAAAGTCTGGCAGGACTAAGCAGCCCACTGGTTTGCCATTTCATCCATCTCTCCACACAGTTTAATTTAGTTTATTGCCACGTGTACCAAGGTACTGTGAAAAGCTATTGTTGCGTGCTAACCAGTCAGCAGAAATACTACACATGATTACAACTGAGCCATTCACGGTGAACAGATGTATGTATGACAAAGGGAATAACATTTAGTGCAGGATGAAGTCCAGTAAAGTCCAATTAAAGATAACCCGAGGGTCTCCAATGAAGTAGATGGTAGCTCAGGACCACCCTCTAGTTATTGATAGGATGTTCTTTTGCTCTATTGCATGCCATCCTTAAAATGCACGCAACTACTCATGTAGATTACTCCAATTGCACTTCACATACACACGGCCTCTACCAAGAAGGTGCCGCCATTGACAAGAAACTTCACTGGATCATTGCAATAAACATTGTGGCCACAGGAACAAGTCAGAGGATAGCCACTTTGTTGCAAGAAGCCTCTCAAAGCCTGTTCACCATTTACGACACACAAGACAGGAATATGCTGAAATACACCCTGTTTCCAAAAGTGATGCAGTGGCAACAGCGACAATGAAATTTGATCAACTCCACTACAAATCATGTTGCTTACCTGGCAACCCATTAATGCACTTTGCCATTGGTGCACTGTGCTGGCTACAAGTCCATACTAGCTACAAGATGACCTGCAGAACTCAATAGATCTTTTAAGCACTTCCACCCAAATATCACCCTGATTGAAAGGTAAATACAAGCAGCTTTTACAGATGTTTTTTCCATTTTTACTTTATTTCACTGCTTATTTATGTTTTAATTAATCAATAGTACTTTAATGGGTTTTTAAATTAAAGGAAAAGATTGTTCATTATTGTTAATTACTTAAATCAATTTCACCTGTTACCAAATCTCTCTGATTATCAGTGATGTTAAAGTCTCTAAGCAGTGAAGCCACAGGGGTTTATGTAGATAGAAGCTGGGCCTTAGTGTGGAGTGCCGTAGACCTGGCTCAAACTCAATCTGAGTCAATGAGCTTTAAACACGGGTGTACAGTAACATCACAAGATATGATGAGAGGATGTTTCCACTAATGGGAGAGTCCAGGACACGAGGTCATAGCCTCAGAATTAAAGGATTTTTTTTAGGAAGGAGATCAGGAGGAATTTATTTAGTCAGTGGGTGGTGAATCTGTGGAACTATTTGCACCAGAAGGCTGTGGAGGCAAAGTCAGTGGCTATCTTTAAGGCAGAGATAGATAAATTCTTGATTAGTACGGGTGTCTGAGATTATTTTGGGACAAGGCAGGAGAATGGGGTTAGGAGGAAGAGATAAATCAGCCATGATTGAATGGTGGAGTAGACTTGATGGGCTGAATGGCCTAATTCTGCTCCTATCACTTACCTTATGATCTACAGTAGATCTGCAATTTTTGAAATTGAAAATGCTTTTTGAAGTGTCATTTTATAAATTGGAAAGATGCGTCACAATGCACTGTGTGCATTTTGGTACCGTGCATTCCCAGAGATGGATACTGTCGCACTAAATGTCATAGTGAAAAATAGGATCATAAATATAAAGACACTTACCTAAAAAAGTCAAAGACCCTACAGCAAATAAAAAGCAAATTGGTGCTCATATAACAGGGAATTAACTGTACATCTGTTAGTTGAGTGGCTCAGGGTGGTGGAAAGTGGGTAGAGATGAAAGGGAAAAGATATGCAGGAGTTACTTGATATACAATCTAACTATTAAGACAATATACTGCCATGTTTTTTTACTTTCCTTGGTGGTCTCAGATTAAGGGGCATAAGTTGTAGATGGGTTTTCTTCCAAGAAATGCTCCTGCATTATATGTGCACCTGGAAGGATGCCATATCGGTGCCCAGCAGGCAGTGAAGAAAGCGAATGGCATGTTGGCCTTCATAACAAGAGGAGTTGAGTATAGGAGCAAAGAGGTCCTTCTGCAGTTGTACAGGGCTGTAGTGAGACCACACCTGGAGTATTGTGTGCAGTTTTGGTCTTCAAATTTGAGGAAGGACATTCTTGCGATTGAGGGAGTGCAGCATAGGTTCACAAGGTTAATCCCTGGGATTGCGGGACTGTCATATGTTGATAGAATTGAGCGGCTGGGCTTGTAAAAATAGAAACATAGACATAGAAACATAGAAAATAGGTGCAAGAGTAGGCCATTCGCCCCTTAAAGCCTGCACCGTCATTCAATATGATCATGGCTGATAATCCAACTCAGTATCCTGTACCTGCTTTCTCTCCATACCCCCTGATCCCTTTAGCCACAAGGGCCACATCTAACTCCCTCTTAAATATAGCCAATGAACTGGCCTCAACTATATTATGTGGCAGAGAATTCCAGAGATTCACCACTCTCTGTGTAAAAAATGTTTTTCTCATCTCAGTCCTAAAAGATTTCCCCTTTATTCTTAAACTGTGACCCCTTGTTCTGGACTTCCCCAACATCGGGAACAATCTTCCTGCATCTAGCCTGTCCAAACCCTAAAGAATTTTGTAAGTTTCTATAAGATCCCCCCTCAATCTTTTAAATTCCAGCGAGTACAAGCCGAGTCTATCCAGTCTTTCCACATATGAAAGTCCTGACATCCCAGGAATCAGTCTGGTGAACCTTCTCTGTACTCCCTCTATGGCAAGAATGTCCTTCCTCAGATTAGGAGACCAAAACTGTACGCAATACTGCAGATGTGGTCTCACCAAGACCCTGTACAACTGCAGTAGAGCCTCCCTGCTCCTATACTCAAATCCTTTTGCTATGAATGCTAACATACCATTAGCTTTCTTCACTGCCTGCTGCACCTGCATGCCCACTTTCAATGACTGGTGTACCATGACACCCAGGTCTCGTTGCATCTCCCCTTTTCCTAATCGGCCACCATTCAGGTAATAGTCTACTTTCCTGTTTTTGCCACCAAAGTGGATAACCTCACATTTATCCACATTATACTGCATCTGTCATGCATTTGCTCACTCACCTAGCCTATCCAAGTCATCTTGCAGCCTCCTAGCACCCTCCTCACAGCTAACACTGCCCCCCAGCTTCGTGTCATCCTCAAACTTGGAGATGTTGCATTCAATTCCCTCGTCCAAATCATTAATATATATTGTAAATAGCTGGGGTCCCAGCACTGAGCCTTGCTATCCCTATCTGGCCCTGGGGATTTATCGGCCTTTAATCCATTCAATTTACCTAATGCCACTTCCCGGCTAACCTGGATTTCACTCAGTTCCTCCATTTCATTTGACCCCCGGTCCCCTGATTTTTCCGGCAGATTAATTAAGTCTTCCTAGTGAAGACAGAACCAAAGTAGTTATTCAATTGGTCTGCCAGGTCCTTGTTCCCCATGATCAATTCACCTGTTTCTGACTGCAAGGGACCTACATTTGTTTTAACTAAACTTTTTCTCTTCACATAACTATAAAAACTTTTGCAGTCAGTTTTTATGTTCCCTGCCACTTTTCTTTCATAATCCATTTTCCCTTTCCTAATTAAACCCTTTGTCCTCCTCTGCTGGACTCTGAATTTCTCCCAGTCCTCTGGTAGGCTGCTTTTTCTGGCTAATTTGTATGCTTCATCTTTTGTTTTGATACTATCCCTGATTTCCCTTGTTATCCACGGATGCACTACCTTCCCTGATTTATTCTTTTGCCAAACTGGGATGAACAATTGTTGTAGTTCATCCATGCAGCCTTTAAATGCCTTCCATTGCATATCCACCGTCAACCCTTTAAGAATCAATTGCCAGTCTATCTTGGCCAATTCACGTCTCATACCCTCAAAGTTACCTTTCTTTAAGTTCAGAACCCTTGTTTCTGAATTAATTATGTCACTCTCCATCCTATTGAAGAACTCAACCATATTATGATCACTCTTGCCCAAGGGGCCACGCACAACAAGACTGCTAACTGACCCTTCCTCATTACTCAATACCCAGTCTAGAATAGCCTGCTCTCTCGTTGGTTCCTCTACATGTTGATTTAGAAAACTATCCCACATACATTCCAAGAAATCTTCCTCAGCACCCCTGCCAATTTGATTCACCCAATCTATATGGAGATTGAAGTCACCCATTATAACTGTTTTATCTTTGTTGCACGCATTTCTAATTTCCTGTTTGATGCCATCCCCAACTCCACTACTACTGTTAGGTGGCCTGTACACAACTCCCACTAACGTTTTCAGCCCCTTAGTGTTTCGCAGCTCTACCCATATCAATTCCACATCCTCCAAGCTAATGTCCTTCCTTTCTATTGCGTTAATCTCCTCTCTAACCAGCAACACTACGGTCACCCTGGAGCCATGTCTCCGTGATCCCAACTATATCATAGTCATTAATAGCTATCTGCACATTCAACTCATCCACCTTCTTACGAATCCTCCTTGCATTGAGACACAAAGCCTTCAGGCTTGTTTTTACAACACTCTTACCCCTTATACAATTATGTTGAAAAATTACCATTTTTGATTTTTGCCCTGGATTTGTCTCTGGAATTTAAAAGGATGAGAGGGGTTCTTATTGAAACATGTAAGTTTATTAAGGGTTTGGACACACTAGAGGCAGGAATTTAGAAAGGAGATGAGGAAATACTTTTTCACATAGAGAGTTGTGAATCTGTGGAATTCTCTGCCTCAGAGGGTGGTGGAGGCCGGTTCTCTGGATACTTTCAAGAGAGAGTTAGATAGAGCTCTTAAAGATAGTGGAGTCAAGGGATATGGGGAAAAGGCAGGAACGGGATACTGATTGTGGATGATCAGCCATGATCACATTGAATGGCGGTGCTGGCTCGAAGGGCCGAATGGCCTACTCCTGCACCTATTGTCTATTGTCTATAATCTCTTTGATTTAATCCAGACCCCTCTTGCCTAATGTTAAAGTGAAATTATTTGACCCCAAATGATTTTGGAGCAAACTGATAAAATTAGTATTTAATTCTATGAATTATAGCATTTATCAATAGAAAAACACATTTGAACCACTATTTCAGTTGAACTACCTCTTGTTCTTGTTGAAACAAGGAACTGTCAACTGTAACCTGTACCAGCCTTTGTCCTACCTCTCCTCTCTTCCGACTTTCTACCTGCCCCGCCTCTCCCCTACAATCAGTCTGAAGAAGGGTCCTGGACCGATACGTCACCTGTCCATGTTCTTCAGAGATGCTGCCTGATCCGATGAGTTACTACAGCACTTGTGTCTTCTCTCATTCCTGTTAGCTTTGTGGAGTACAGTTTCAATCCATCCCAACCACTCATCATCTGATAGTCCACCCATGCCCAGATACATTCTGGTGAAACCTCTCTCTAATGCCTCCAATAATAACATATCTTTAATAAGGAGATTCACTCAAGGTACATTAGTCCTTGTACAGTTGTTGAAGGACTTTCTTACATTTTAACTCCAGCTTCCTCAAAGTATAGGTATTGCATGAAAACAGGCCCTTCAGCCCACCGAGTCCATGCTGGCCAGCAATCACCAGTACACTAGTTCTATCCTACACACTAGGGTCAATTTACCGAAGCCAATTAACTTACAAACCTGCACATCTTTGGAGTGTGGGAGGAAACAAGAGCACCCAGAGAAAACCCACGTGGTCAGGGGGAAAATGTACACACTCCGTACAGGCAGCAGCCATAGTCAGGATCGAACCCAGGTCTCTGGTACTGTAAGGCAGCAACTCTACCGCTGCACCACTGTGCCACCAAAGGTCAGCATCCCATTTGCTTGCTGATTACCTAGTACACTTGGCTGGTTGGTTTCTATGTGTGGGAAGGAACTGCAGATGTTGGTTTATATGGACCAATTTCCCTCCGGTGATGAATAAAGTTTTATCGTATCATATACTGAAGATAGACACAAAGTGCTGGAGTACCAAGCGGGTCAGGTAGCATCTCTGAGGGTAAGGAATATGTGATGTTTCAGGTCGGAACCCTACTTCAGACAGTTAGTTCTGGTAGTTTTCTATGTTTCATATGTGGATTCCCGACTCCCTTTCAGCAACCTTTCTCCATTTAAATAATAATTTATTTTATCATTCTTCCAAAATGAACAAATTGACTTTTTCCCACGTTATACTCCATTTGCCAACACTTTCCCTGCATGCTTAACTTGTTAATATCTCTCTCTAAACTGTTTGAATCCTCCTCAAAACATGCCTTCCTAACTACTTGTACAATTTGGCTACAGTCCATGTTCTTCCCTCTAATACATTAATATATACAGTAAACAACTGCAGAATTCCACAGCTTAAAGGTAGCCAACCTATAAGCGATCTCTTATCTCTCATCTCTGCTTACCATAAGTCTGCCAATTCCCCATCCAAGCTAATATATTACCTGCAAAATCAGGAGCTCTTAGCTTTGCAAAATAACTGCTTGTTGATACCTTTACGAGGATGATACTAGGTTCGGAAGGTTTGATCGGCAAGTCTGCCAGTATAATCAAGGATGACTCTCTCTTCTCCCCTCTCCCATCAGGCAAGAGGTACAGCTGTTATCAGGTAACTGATCCATCCTATCAACAACTAAGGATCAGCCCTGACCTCCCATCTACCTCATTGGGGCATCTCGGACTTTTAATTTTTCAATCTACAGTCAACCTATTCACCTGATATGTCTTTTTCAACTTAATAGCCTCCTTAACGTCTTTGATTAGCCATGCTTGGTTAATCCCTTACAATCTTCCATTATCATAGGGATGTTTCGTGGGCATCATGTATTATCTCCTTAAGTATCTAGTACTGCTTGTCTTACCTGCTAATCTCTTTCCTCAGTCCACTCAAGCCAACCCATCATCAGCACTTTCCAATTACCCCTGATTTAAATTTAACAGTTGTTTCAGACACAAAGTTTCTTAACTTTAAATGTGAAATTCGGAATACTACTTCCTGGTGGATCTTTTACTCTGGGGTCATTCATTAAACTAACTCATTGCATATTACCAGATCAAAATTTGTCTGTTCCCTTGTTGGTTCAATAATATATTGCTCTTGTAAACAATCCCAAATGCTTACTACAAATTCAGTTTGGTGGCTACCATTTCAATTTGATTAACCCAGTCTACATATAGATTACAATCACCTTTGTGTAGGAAGGAACTGCAGATGCTGCTGTTTATACTGAAGATAGACACAAAGTGCAGGAGTAACTCAGCGGGTCAGCCAGCATCTCTGGAGAAAAAGGATGGGTGATGTTTTGGGTCTGAAAGAACAAAGTAGGGCTGGCAACAGATGACCAAGGAAGGGTGGTGCCTATAATGGCCCATTGTTGGCTCGGGAAGAGGTGATAACGAAGGGATACAGGGAAGCGAACAGTGGAACTAATATGACATCTAGGGTGGGGGGAGGTGGGAGAGAGGGATTGACATGCTGAAGCCTAAATATTCTGGAATAAATAGCAGAATGCTGGAATAACTCCATGGATCAAGGAGCACCTGTGGTTGCAAAAAGTGCGTCAACATTTTGTGTTGAGATCCTGCATCAGAATGGTTATTTGATGCTCTTCTCTTTTTTCAAGTCCATAGCTCATCAAGCCCATAAGAGGGTGGCACAGTGGCTGCCTTACAGCACCAGAGACCCGGGTTTGATTCTGACTACGGGTGCTATCTGTATTGAGTTTGCACATTCTCCCCGTGACCGTCTGGGTTTTCCCCGGGTGCTCCAGTTTCCTCCCACACTCCAAAGATGTACAGGTTTGTAGGCTAATTGGCTTTGGTAAAAATTGTAAATTGTCCCTTGTGTGTAGGATGGATCACTAATCGGCACAAACTCGGTGGGCCGAAGGACCTGTTTCTGTGCTGTTTCCACTAAAACTATAAATGGCATGACAAGTAGATAAGTGATAATGAAGGCGTATGGTATGCTTGCCTTCATCAGTTGGGGCATTGAGTATGAGAGTCGGGAAGTCGTGTTGCAGCTTTACAGGACTATTGGTTAGGCTGCATTTGGAGTATTGTGAACAGACCTAATCGCCTTATTACAGGAAGGATGTAAAGGCTTTGGAGAAGGTGCAAAAAAGTGCTGCCTGGATTAGAAGATACTATCCATGCAGAGAGGTTGGACAAACTTGGATGGTTTTCTCTGGAACATCAAATATTGAGGGGTGACTTATTAGAACTATATAAAATTACGAGAGGGATGGATAATGCAGTCAGGATCTTTTTCCAAGACTGAAAATGTGAAGGACCAAAGGGGTGAAGTTTAAAGCAGATGTGTGGGACTAGCCTATTACATGGAATGCACAGACAGGGGTAGTGGTTGAGGCAGGTAAGATAGTTGCATGTAAGAGGCTGTTAGATAGGCCCATGGATATGCAGGGCTGGAGAGATAAGGATCACAACTAGGGAAAGGAGATTAGTTATCTCATTATGTTCGGCAAAGAATATTGTGGGCCGAAGGACCTGTTCCTATACTGTATTATTTAGACTAGACTTAAAAACAGAATGGAAACAGGCTCTTCGGCCCACTGAGACCACGCCGACCTGCGATCACCATACACTAATACCTTACTGCACAATAGGGACAATTTACAATTTAGCATTAAAACCCACGTGGTCACAGAAAACGGACAAAATCCACACAGACAGCACCCACAGTCAGGATTGAACCTGGGTCTGGCGCTGTAAGGCAGCAATTCTACTGCTGCGCCACTGTGCTGCCCCGACATTGTTCTTTATGTTCTATGTACATGCTCCCATTATTTTTCAAATATATTCTTTTCTAGCATAGGCACTGTTTGGAGACAACTACCACTATCTTTTGTTCCCTATCTCAACATGTGTGGACTCTGAATCTTCTAAGCCAAATCTCTCACAATTGTTCTTATTTCACTCTTTTTACCAAAGCTAATCTACCACCTTTTCTTTTCTGCCTGTCCTTCCTTAAAGTCAAATATCTTTGAATATTGACTTCCCGGCTCTGATCTCCTTGTAACTGTGTTTCCATATGGCTATTAATTCATACCCATTTATCTCCATTTGTGCTGTTGGTTCATTGATTTTATTTTGGATATTAAATGTATTTAGATGTGTACAGTAGCTCTTAATTTTCCATTTTTATTTAACCATATTCTTTACATTAACCCCATCTGTTGGATCCATTGTGACTATTTGTTTCTTTCTCTTCTTTCCTCTGCTTTCCTCTGCTGCTTCGTTATTTTTCTGTCACCACATGCCCACCGCCAATTCCAGAGCCTTGCCGTGTTATTCGTTTTGCCAGACCAACAAAGGTCACGGCCTCGGAGGGCCGAGATACCGGCCCGCAAAGTCGGCCATGGACGGCTATGGGAACAGATCTGCTGGTCCCGAGTTCCAGAGCCCTAGCTGCAGGGGGCAAATTCGACCCGCCGATCAGTTGCGGAGGTCCCGATGAGATTGAGATCAATCTCCACACCCAGCCTAGGTGCCACATTTTTGGGGGGGACTTCTGGTGGGGGGGGGGAGGGGAGGGGTTGATTTTGTTGGATTAAAGGAGGGGCTGAACCACAAGTTGTTGGTAAATTGGTTGAATTGCTTATCCATATATTTGTTTATTCATACAATTTTGGCATCACTTCAATAACATTTCTAGCTACCATGCTTAATCCTGTGGTTCTGTTGTCACACCAATTGTTCCTTACAAATGTTGTTCCCCTTCTGAATATGTCTGTGACAGTGTGTCTTGTGTGTTCTGTTGCTTTTTATTTGTATGACTGACTTGGCAAATGAAATTCCTCATATGTTGCAAAACATACTTGGCTAATAAAGTATTATTGTGATTGTGATTTGTCAGGAGTTGGAACAATACTGAAAGTCACGCACAACTATTTGCATTTTCCAAATGATGTTGAAAACATTTTGCAGATTTGCCTTCTGAAAGCACATCCTTTGTATTGATGATAACTACTTGTTTTGCATTCAATATTTCATGTTCATAAATTATAGGTGCAAAATTAGGCCATTCAGTCCATCGAGTCTACACCACCATTCAAACATGGCTGATCTATCTTTCCCTCTCAGTCCCTTTTCCCCCTGCCTTCTCCTCATAGCCCCTGACAGCCTTAGCAACCAAGTATCTGTCAATCTCCACCTTAAAAATACCCAATGACTTGGCCTCCACAGCCATCTGTGGCAATGAATTCCACAGATTCACCACCCTATGATTAAAGAAATTCCTCCTCATATCCTTTCTAAAGATGCGTCCTTTTATTCTGGGGTTAAGCCCTCTGTTCCTGGACTCTCCCACTAGTGGAAACACCCATTCTGCATCCACTCTAGCCAGGCCTTTCAAAATTTGCTAAGTTTCAATGAGGTTCCCCCTTCCTTCTCATTCTTCTCCCTGTGATCACATGGGTTTTCGTGTTTCTTCCCACATTCCAAAGATGTACAGGTTTGTAGGTTAATTGTTTTTGGTTAAACATTCTAAATTGTCCCTTGCATGTAGGATATAACTAGTGTATGGGTGAACCCTGGTGGGCATGGACTTGGTGGGCCGAACGGCTTGTTTCCATACTGTATCTCTAAAGTCTAAAGTGTGCCAAAAATCAGTTTATTTCTGTCAGGCTTTTTCGTTCTGTGAGCCCTTTAACTCTACTGCAGATCTTTAAATCTTGCAGCCGCTTGCAAACTTTTACCATCAAATATGAAACTCCTCATTAGAAGCCCGCTGGCATTATTAAATTGAATTTGGCCAGGGTGATGCAGAGTTTTGACAGGACATAATATCTTGGCCTGTGAATCTAATGGAGGTAAAGGTCCCTATACAGAAATGCAGTGACGAAGTTCCTGCCTCATAGAGAGCACTAATGATTAAAAATTGTTCCAATGAGGAGCATTTCATTGAAGTTCCTTTACATTGGCAAATTCATAATCATCAGTCAGAGTATTGAGTATAGGCATTGGGAGGTCATGATGCAGTTACATAAGACATTGGTGAGGCTGCATTTGGAGTATTGTGTTGAGTTCTGGGCACCATGTTATAGGAAAGATGTTGTCAAGTTGGAAAGGGTACAGAGAAGATTTACAAGGATGTTGCCAAGACTCGACGGTCTGAGCTATAGGCTGAGGTTGAGCAGGCTGGGACTATCCCTTGGAGCTCAGGAGGATGAGGGGTGATCTTATAGAGGTGTACATAATCATGAGAAGAATAGATCAGGCAGACCCACAAAGTCTCTTACCCAGAGTAGGGGAACCAAGAACCAGAGGACATAGGTTTAAGGTGAAGGGGAAAAGATTTAATAGGAACCTGAGGGATAGCCTTTTCACACAAAGGGTGGTGGGTGTATGGAACGAGCTGCCAGAGGAGGTAGTTGAGGCGAGGACAATTGTAATGTTTAAAAAACAATTAGTCAGGTACATGGATAGGAGAGGTGTAAAGGAATATGGGCCAAACGCAGGCAGGTGGTTGGTGTGGGCAAGTTGGGCTGAAGGGCCTGTTTCCACACTGAATGACTCATGACCATGACTCTATTCTGAGATCAGCATTACCTTTCTAACTACTTGCATAGACTGCGCATATATTTTGTTTGTGACTGATTGTTGAGAACCAGACATTATACTTGTCTCTGTATCAGCATCAGCAGCACGGTGACCTTTGAGTTAGAAGCTAATGGTTAAAGCCCTGATCTGCTGAGTTGAGTACAAAACATTCAGACTGACACTCCAGCTCAACGCTGAAGGAATCCTGAACATGCCAGAGAATTCTTCTCTGAGGTGAAATGTTAAACCAAAGTCCTGTCTGAAGTTTTAAGTGCACTATAGAAGATTCTATGACATTGTTTTGAAGAGAACAGGCAAATTATCCTCAGTCCTACCAAATATTTATTTGTCATTCAATGTTGCATAAAAGAATGGGTTTACAGCTTGTTATTCCATTACGCTTTGTGCGATCTAGCTGTGTACAAATTAAGTGCTCCGTTTCCACATTACAATGGCAAATTATACACCAAAAAGGTACCCATTAGTCTGTAAAGTGTTTCAGGATGACCTGAGGTCACGAGGAATGCTGTAGTAATTTGGAGATTCAAGAGAATCTCCGGGTGACACAGTGGCGCACTGGTAGAGTTGCTGCCTTGGCCAGAGACCAAAGGTTGATCCTGACTACAGATGCTGTCTGTACAAAGTGTCTACCTTCTCGCTGTGACAGCGTGGGCTTGGGTGGCACGGTGACGCAGCGGTAGAGTTACTGCCTTACAGTGCCATAAACCCATGTTCGATCCTGACTCAGGCAGCTGTCTGTACAGCGTTTGTACTTTCTCCCCATCAACTCTTCGGTTTTCCCTGGGTGCTCTGATTTTCCTCCCACATTCCAAAGACGTATAGGATTGTACGTTAATTGGCTTTGGCAAAGATTGTAAATTGCCCTTCGTGTGTAGGATAGTTAGTGTACGGGGATCGCTAGGGGTGCTGTTCGTACGGAGTTTGTATGTAGTCCCTGTGACCTGCGTGTGGTTTCTCCGGGATCTCCGGTTTCCTCCCACACTCCAAAGACATACAGGTTTGTAGGTTAATTGGCTTGGTATAATTGTAAATTGTCCCTAGTGTGTGTAGGATGGTGTTAGTGTGGGATCACTGGTCGGCGTGGACTCGGTGGGCCTAAGGGCCTGTTTCCTAGATGTGTCTCTAAGCTAAACTAAACTAAACTTATCTCCATCTATTTTTAAAAAATGACTGTGTAGATTGGTTATTGCATGTGAACCAATTAGAGTAATGTACTACCACTAACTCCACCCTATTGAACACTTCATATTAACACTCACTTCCTATATTACGTAGTCACACTAGTGGTAGAGTGAAACTAACATGTATTGTACTGTGCCATTATGACTGATGATTAAAGCTGACTTAAACACCAAACAATTGTTTACAGACTGCTTTTAAAAATGTTAATTTTCCACTTGGGTAGGAATGGAATGAACCTTGAATTCTCCACTTTTAGGTAACTAACCAACAACAACTACCCCCTTTCTCCCGACCCCCTCTTCCCTGTTCCACTCCTGGATGCACACCTATCCTTCCCCTCTTTCCCCTTCCTCCTTCCCTTTCCATCTATATCCCTTCCTCTGGCTTCAAATTTCATGTCTCTTCTCAGCTTATCTCACAGCCTTTTGCCTACATCAATGGGTGGGTGGTATTTGTCCTTCTGCTAATAAAACCTTCACTCTCCTGCATCCACCCATCATCTCTCTTCCAGCTTTCTACCCCATACTACAATCAGCCTGAAGAAGGATCCTGATCCAAAACATCACCCATGCATGTTTGCCAGAGATTCTGCCGGACCCGCTGTGTTACTCCAGCACTTTGCATCTTGCTTTTAGAGTTTATATATTAGAGTTTAGAGATACCGTGCAGAGACAAGCCCTTCGGCCCACCAGGTCCATGCCGACCAGCGATTCCCATACATTAACACTATCCTACACACACTAAGGACAATTTACAGCTATACCAAGCCAATTAACCAATAAAGCTGTATGTCTTTGGGTGTGGGAGGAAACCGGAGCCCCTGGAGAAAACCCGCGCAGGTCACAGCGAAGAACATATAAACTCTGTACAGACAAGCACCCGTAGTCAGGATCAAACCGTGTCTTTGGTGTGTTTTAAAAACTTCTTGTTACTTACATAGTAAGTAAGGCCAGGTAGATCAGTCTGTGGACCCGAAATGTCACCTACTCCTTCTCTCCATAGATGCTGCCTCACCCGTTGAGTTCCTCCAGCATTTTTGTCTACCTTAGATTTTTCCAGCATCTGTAGTTCTTTCTTAAACAATAGTAAGTAAGGCCAAACACTTTTAATAACCATCATCTTTTACAGAAACAAAGAACTGCAGATGCTGGTTAATATCCAAAAGGACACTTTAGTGCTGGAGTAACTCAGCAGGTCAGGCAGCATCTCTGGAGAACATGGACAGGTTTCGGGTTGAGAACCTTCTTCAGACAGTCTGAAGAACGGTCTTGACCCGAAACGTCACCCATGTAAGTTCAGTTTATTGTCACGTGTACCGAGGTACAGTGAAAAGCTTTGGTTGCATGCTAATCAGTTAGTGGAAAGACATGATTACAATCGAGCCATCCAGAGTGTACAGATAAATGATAAAGGGTATAATAAACGTTAATAAAGTTTAGTGCAAGATAAAGTCCAGTAATGTTTTGATCAAAGATTGCCCAAAGGTCTACAATGTGGTAGATAATAGCTCAAGACAGCTCTCTAGTTGTTGGTAGGATGGTTCAGTTGCCTGATAACAGCTCAGAAGAAACAGTCCCTGAATCTGGAAATGTGCATTTTCATACTTCGTCCAAAGGGAGAGAGGAGAAGAGGAAGCGGCCAGGATGTGACTCATCCTTGATTATGGTGGTGGCCTTGCCGAGGCAGCGTGAGCTGTAAATGGAATCAATGGAAGGAAGGTTGGTTTGTGAGATGGACTGGGCTTCCATCATGATTCTCTGCAATTTCTTGAGGTCTTGGATGGAGCTGTTCCCAAACCATGCTGTGAAGCGGCCGATAAAATGCGTTGCACGGTGCATCTGTAGAAGTTGGTGAGAGTTGTTGGGGACCTTCTGAACTGCCTAAGCTATCCATCATATTTTACAGTCTCTCGCAAGGGTTTAAAAGAGTTTAAAAGTTATTTATAGCTGATGTCCCAGTTACCCTGTGGTGATCTCCGAGCAACAGTACCACATAAATCTAAATATATTTGTATAATCCATGGCAATACAGTACTCCTTTAATGTTGACAGCAGAAAATTCCAAATGGAAATTAATTCTCATATTCTAGGAATCAAATCGGATGTGTACCATGCAGCAGTGAGTCATCATTCACAGCTTTCCCTCTTCATTTACTTCACTTGCCAGCTTTGATGATCCGTGGACCACAGATCTTAGCCATTCGCAGCCACTCTTCTTTCAGCAAAGGAATAAAATTACTGTCACATTGAGTGGAGGAAGAGCAGGATGACTGATCCTTTTACAAGTTTACTGAAGGTAAACCTTCCCTATTCATTCACAATTCCTTCAAGGGCAATATCTCCGGGTTTGATGGGATCTATTCTGGGTTATTGGGATGAGATTGTTCCAGCCTTGTTGGAGTTTGTTCGTTCTCCCCATGGCCGCCTGCATTTTCTCCGGTTTCCTCCCACACTCCAAAGGCGTGTGGGTTTGTATGTTAATTAACTTCTTCTGTACATTGTCCCCAAATTTATAGGATAGAACTAGGGTGGCACAATGGCGCAGTGGTAGAGTTGCTGTGTCACAGCGCCAGAGACCCAGGTTTGATCCTGACCATGGGTTTGTATGGAGTTTGTACGTTCTCCTTGCGACCACATAGGTTTGGTCCGGATGCTCCGGTTTCCTCCCACACTCCAAAGTACAGGTTTGTAGGTTAATTGGCTTCTGTAAAAATTGTAAATTTTAATGATCTAACCAAATTAAAAAATAATATTTGGGATAAGTAGTAGCACAATGGTGGCATAGTGGTGCAGCAGGCAGTCCTTGTGCCTCACAGTCCTAGAGACCCAGGTTCGATCCTGACTACGGGTGCTCTCTGTAGAGAGTTTGTATGTTCTCACCGTGACCGCATGGGTTTTCGTCTCACACTTCAAAGACGCACAGGTTTGTAGGTTAATTAGGCCTTGGTAAAAATTGTAAAATTTGTCCTAGTCTTTAGGATAGTGCCAGTGTACAGGGATCGCTGGACGGCACAGACTCGGTGCGCCGATGGGCCTGTTTCCGCACCGCATCTCCAAACTAAATTTAACGTACAGTTTTGTAAGTTAATTTGGCTTTGGTAAAAGTTGTTAAATTGTCCCTAGTGTGTAGGATAGTGTTAGTGTATGGGGTGATCGGCGCAGTCTCGGTGGGCCCAGGGGTCTGTTTCCATGCAGTATCTCTAAACTAAACCAAACAGTCATCCCTGTATACATCCCCACACTCAAAGCACAGAATTGACAAATGAAACTATTCGCAGCAGATTAGGTGATGGAACTAAATACTGATTTATTTTGAAGAACTTCAAGGCTCCAGTGCTGTTGAGACTTGGAAAGGGCTGAAGGATGGCCTTCTGGGAAGAGGACCCAATAGAGAAAACTGAGATCACGCTTGGCAACTGAATATTTATCTTCAAAAGTTCAAAGTCATAATTAAGACCTTGAAGTACTGAGACATTGGTACCATTCCTACTTATGGCTATATGTTGGAATATGTAAAGCAATCTGGATTGTAACATCTGAGAGTTTTATTCGCAACTTGGTTGGCAAGATCAAACAAAAAAGTAAAGCATATTAAAAATTCCTTGCCCAGCCATCAGTCACCAGCTGAGCATCAAAAGTACACATGCACATTATTAAGGGGAACATTGAGATGATTTTTCGTCCCAGTGGACGGACAGTGATGAATTTTCCCAGCCATTTGACAGTACCCGCCCAGGAAATCACCGGTAACAATTAAGCTGTACGGGTTGGAAGAAACTGCAGATGCTGGCTTAAACCGAAGACAGACACAAAAAACTGGAGTAACTCAGCGGGACAGGCAGCATCTCTGGAGAGAGGGAATGGGTGGCATATCGGGTCGAGACCCTTCTTCAGCTATATGTAATTGAAGAGGGCAGAAAACTAAAAATAAGTTTGATTCAAATGGAACAACTAGAGTTAAAGGCAAAATTTGTAGGAAGAAACTGCAGATGCGGGCTTACACCGAAGATATTCACAAATTGCTGGAGTAACTCAGCGGCTCCTGCAGCGATCTCTGGAGAAAAGGAATAGGAGACGTTTT
The DNA here is from genome assembly GCA_038087875.1 of Malacoraja senta. Classification (NCBI taxonomy): domain Eukaryota; kingdom Metazoa; phylum Chordata; class Chondrichthyes; order Rajiformes; family Rajidae; genus Malacoraja; species Malacoraja senta. Next base: position 126,116,875 of record CM075978.1, on the reverse strand, counting down.
GGGTCATAGATACATAGATACATAGAAAATAGGTGCAGGAGTAGGCCATTCGGCCCTTCGAGCCTGCACCGCCATTCAATATGATCATGGCTGATCATCCAACTCAGTATCCCGTACCTGCCTTCTCTCCATACCCCCTGATCCCCTTAGCCACAAGGGCCACATCTAACTCCCTCTTAAATATAGCCAATGAACTGGCCTCAACTACCCTCTGTGGCAGAGAGTTCCAGAGATTCACCACTCTCTGTGTGAAAAAGTTTTTCCTCATCTCGGTCTTAAAGGATTTCCCCCTTATCCTTAAGCTGTGACCCCTTGTCCTGGACTTCCCCAACATCTGGAACAATCTTCCTGCATCTAGCCTGTCCAACCCCATAAGAATTTTGTACGTTTCTATAAGATCCCCTCTCAATCTCCTAAATTCTAGCGAGTATAAGCCAAGTCTATCCAGTCTTTCTTCATATGAAAGTCCTGACATCCCAGGAATCAGTCGAGACCCTTCTTCAGACTGAGAGTCATGGGAGAGGGAAACTAGAGGGATGAAAAGGTGCAAAGAACAAATGAATGAAAGGTATGTAAAGAACAAATCAAAGTCAGCAACAATGATCAAGGAAGGGTGGAACTCACAATGGTCTATTGTTGGCTGAGGAAAAGCTGATAAGCAGGATGACAGTGAAACTAGGATGTACTTTAGAAAGGAGATGGGGAGCAATTTCTTTAGTCAGAGGGTGGTGAGACTGTGGAATTCATTGCCACAGAACGCTGTGGAGGCCAGGTCAATGGATATTTTTAAGGCGGAGATGGGTTCTTGATTAGTACGGGTGTCAGGGGTTATGGGGAGAAGGCAGGAGAATAGGGTTGAGAGGGAAAGATAGATCAGCCAAAATTGAGTGGTGGAGTGGACATGATGGGCCGAATGGCCTACTTCTACTCCTATTACTTATGAACTTAGGACGACTAGGCTGGAGGAGGGACAGAGAGAGAGGGAATGCAAGGTTCACTTGAAATTTGAGAAATCAATATTTACCACTGGGTTGTAAACTGCCCAAGTGAAATATGAGGTGTTGTTGCTCCACTTTGCATTTGGTCTCACTCTGAAGAGGTAAAAAGGCAGTTCAGCAGAAGGAGTTGGAAGTAGGTAGTGGTGGTCCATAAGGCACAGAACAGAGTCCATGACAAATCAATCAGAATTTCAAATGGGATCGGATATAACCCCAAATGAATTATGCTAACATTTTCAGATCGTACCAACAAAAAAGACAGGGATAGAGGGACAGAATGTGAAAGCCAAACAAAAATAATGGATTTATATAAAACCTTAACATGGCCTCATATAGAGAAATATATGTTGTACAGGGATCCAAATTACAGCCAGATATAATAGCTTAAGAGATACTCATTAAGGATCATTTAAGTATCTGCCTCGAAAGAGGAATTATTAATATGAAGGAAGATTGAAAAATTGGGCCTTATGAATACTATAACGTGGACTATGGTGTAGTGTACTGAAATTGTTTATGTTTATCTGAGTGTTAGAGACAGTAGTGTCAGGAACAATGGCAGAAGATTATTACAGGCAGTGGACAAGAATAAAAATGAAAGATTAAATGTTGAATTTGTAGAGGTGCAAACTAAGTCAGGATAAATTAGTAAACTGGATAGATTGAGAAAGGAAAAAATGATAATGAGAATTGGAATAAGGCGGGTCATTTAGATTAGGACGTTTTGGTTGTCTGGCAGGTAGATGCTAACTCATTCAGTTTTGAAAGAGGCTAGTTCTACATTATAACCTCCACAAAGTCTAATGTTTGAGGGCAACACAATGGCGCAGCTGGTAGAGCTGCCGCCTCAAAGCACCAGAGATCAGGGTTCGATATTGAGCTCGGGTGCTGTCTGCCCAGAGAAAGCCCATGTGGCCACAGGGAGAATGTACAAACTCCATACAGACAGCACCCATAGGCAGGATCGAACCTGGGTTGCGCTGTAAGGCAGCAACTCTACCACTGTGCCACAGAGCCAGATATATAGGCTAAACTGTAAGCTCTACCTGGTTTTGTTGCTGGGAGTTGGTATCAAGTGCGAAATCATTTATTTGGAACAGAAAATTCCACGCAGCGCTAAAAGAAGTTCTAATAGTCATGTACTAGTGTGCTTTTACATGTGCTCTGTGTAATGAGGCATCGTCTTAAACACTCCTTCTTGATCTATTTAATCTCTTCTGTAAAACCCAGTAGGAACAGGTAATTAATTTGCTTTTACAAACCTCTGGTGGGATGTTGACCCATCATGCATTGAAATTGAAATTGCAATAAATGTGAATGAAAATCCATCAGTGAACGTCATGGGCATTGTTTTATGTGGTAACACATCACAAAAAACACTGTAAGAATGTGATATCCTTTAAGGCTCATGTGAAGCCAGGAAACTACATATAAAATTACTGAGTTATGCAATAGAACACAGAAACATGGAAAGATACAGCACTGGAACGGGCCCTACAGCCACAATGTCTGTGCCAAACATTATGCGATGATAAATTAATCTCATCTGCCTGCACATGATCTTTTCCTTGCATTTCCATAAAAGTCTCTAATGGCTCTATTGTATCTGGCTCCATCACCACCCCTGCTAGCACATTCCAGGCACCCACAACCTTCTGTGTAGAAAACTTTCCCCGGCACAACTCTTTGAGATCTCATCAACTTTGAGATCGACACAAAATGCTGGTGAAACTCTGCGGGTCAGGCAGTATCACTGGAGAAAAGGAATAGGTGATGATTTGGGTCAGAACCCTTCTTCAGACGACAAATATTCAGATGTTGATATAAACCAGCATCTGCAGTTCCTCCTACACATCCTTTAAACTTTACGCTTCTTACCTTAATTTAATCCCATCTAGTCTTTGACATTTCCTCCCTGGGGAAAAGGTTGTGACACTTTTCTCCAGGGATGCTGACTGACCCTCTGCGTTACCCTAGCACTTTGTGTCTTTTTTTTTGTAATCCAGCATCTGCAGTTCCTTGTGTCTACATTGTACTGCTCCACGGCAAAACCTCCTCAAGGTATGCCAACTTCCAGGCATGCTGCCTGACCTAGTGAGTTACTCCAGAAGTCTGTGTCTTTTGCTGACTGTATAATATGTCTGGATCTTGTGGACAGGTGCGGATGCAGTGGTTAAGGTGAGAGAATGATTACAAAGACTTCCAGAAAAATAGACCAACGACAAGAGTCCAAATTCCATTATGACAGCTGTGAATTTTAAATTTAGCTCATTATCTGGAATTAAAGCAAAATAGGAGAATGTATATTAATGATGATAACTGGGTTTTCATGGACAACCAGAAAACCCAGTGGGGTGGAACAGTGGCTCTGTGGTAGAGTTGCAGCCTCACAGTGCCACAGACCCGGTTTCGATCCAGATTATGAGTTCTGACTGTGCGGAGTTTGTACGTTCTCCCTGTGACCGTGTGGGTTTTCTCTGAGTGCTCCGGTTACCTCCTACACTCCAAAGACGTGCGGGTTTGTATGTTAATTGGCTTTGGTAAAATTGTAAATTATCCCTAGTGTATAGAATAATGCTAGTGTGCGGGAGTGATCACTGGTCAGCGTGGCCTCGGTGGGCCGAATGACCTGTTTTTGCACTGTATCTCTAAAATATAAAGTTGAAAGTAGCCCACATGCTTCACTGACATTCTTCAGGTGTGAAAATCTGCCTTCTTTATCTGGGCTGAACTGTCCGTGAATCCAAACCTACAGCAATGTGGTCGGCCAAGAAACACACACCCGATTCAAAGGAACTGAGGGAATGGCAAATAACTGAGGAAATATGTGCTGGCATTGGAGAAGCTCCAGGCATTTTCCAATAATGATCCGGGGAACAAGCGAGTTAACATATAAGGAGCATTTAAAAGCTCTCAGCCTGTAATCGTTGAACTTTAGAAGGATGAGGGGTTATCTCATTGAAACCTACTAAATAATGAAAGGCCTAGGATGTTTCCAGTAATAGGAGAGTCTAGAACTAGAGGGCACAGGCTCAGAATAAAATAACGTATGTTAAGGAAGGAGTTGAGGAGGAATTTCTTTAGCCAGACAGTGGTGAATCTATGGAATTCATTGCCACAGACTAGTCAAAGCCAAGTTATTGGGCAATTTGAACTGGAGATTGATAGGTTCTTGATTAGGAAGGGCACCAAAGGTTACAGGAAGAATGTAGGAAAATAGGGTTGAGATGGAAAATAAAATTCAGCCATGATTGAATGGCAGAGCAGACTTGATTTGCTGAATGGCGTAATCATGGTCCTATGGTATTATGATCTAACTTTGGCCCTGCTGGTCATGCCCATGTCCCCCCCAAAAAACAAATAAGATAAAATAAAATAAAGAGACGAGAGAGAAGCAAGGAATTGCAGATGTTGGAATTTTGAGCAAAATAAATGTAGAGGAACTTAGCAGGTCAAGCAACATCTCTGGAGGACTCAAGGATCCTGACCTGAACCGTGTACATCAGTGATGCTGCCTGACGTATTGAGTTGCCCCATCAATTTGTGTTTTGAGTCAAAGACTCACAGAGTAATATATATCGTGGAAACAGGCCCTTCATCACAACTTGCCTGCACTGCCCAACATGTCTCGGAAGGGTGTTGTTCTTAGAGTCAAAGAGTTATCTATATTACTGAAAGTCTGATCTTGACCACTTCCTGTTGTTCTGTATATTGATTTTAGAAAAAATGCTGCCACTTACGTCTGTGATTTTTGGCCATCTTACTCAGAGTCCCCGTTCGCTGTGCAGGACAAGAGGATTTTTTCACATCAATGAAAAATAAAAGAGTTATTAGTGTTTAAAAAATGTTGAGATTCTCTCTCGTGAAGGTCACGCCCCTTCCGGAGGGACTATAAAATGCGGAAGTGTTGAGTGCCTCAGTCAGTCTCTGCAAGATGGGGGAGCGAGAGGGTCACGTCTCAGTCTGAGCTGTGAATAACACTGAACACATGTCTACTAAACTGTGAGAGTGGTTTTACTGACCTTGAGTGCCCTTAATGTGGTTTGAAAATGAAAATGTGGTTGGTTTGAAATAAAGCACAGCAAATGGTTGGTGGTGGTTGCTTTGAAATAAAGCACAGCAAATGGTTGGTGGTGGTTGGCTTGAAATATAGCACAGCAAATGGTTGGTTGTGATTGGTTTGAAATGGAAAATGATTAAAAGTCTAAACTTGACAACTTCCTGTTTGCACTGTACATTGATTTTAGATAAAACGCTACCACTTACGGCTGTGATTTTTGGCCATCTTACTCAGCCCCCCCCCCCCCCCCCCCCGCTCATCAGGTGCAGAGGATTCTTCCCATCAATTAAAAATAAAAGAGTTATTAGTGTTTAAAAAATGTTGAGTATCTCTCTCCTGTCAATCACGCCATGAAGGCCACGCCCCTCCGGTGCGAGGGATTATAAAACCCAGAAGTGTGGGTATGGCTCAGTCTCTGCAAGATGGGAGAGGTCACGACTCTGTCAGAGCTGTGAATCAACTGAATACACTGAATGTCTACTGAACTGAGTGTGGTGTTTATGTGGTGTTTTGTATGGTTTTATGGTGGTTTTATGGTGGTTTCACCCTGATTGAAATGGCATGAAACTGCATTTGAATGTGGTGGCCTTGCACCCTGCACGAAATGGTATGAAACTGCATTTGAATTTGGTGGCCTTGCAGCCTGCATGAAATGGTATGAAACTGCATTTGAATTTGATGGCCTTGCACCCTGCTTGAAATGGTATGAAACTGCACTTGAATTTGGTGGCCTTGCACCCTGCTTGAAGTGGTATGAAACTGCATTTGAATTTGGTGGAAGACAAAAGTGCTGGAGAAACTCAGCGGGTGCAGCAGCATCTATGGAGCGAAGGAAATAGTCAACGTTTTGGGCCAAAACCCTTCTTCAGACTGATGTAGGGTGTGGGGTGGGTGAGGAGAAGAAAGGAGAAAGGAAGAGGATGAGCCAGAGGGCTGAGGGAGAGCTGAGAAGGCAGGAGACAGCAAGGGCTACCGGAAATTGGAGAAGTCAATGTTTGGTGGCCTTGTACCCGGCTTGAAGTGGTATGAAACTGCACTTGAATTTGGTGGCCTTGCACCCTGCTTGAAGTGGTATGAAACTGCATTTGAATTTGGTGGCCTTGCACCCTGCTTGAAATGGCATGAAACTGCACTTGAATTTGGTGGCCTTGCACCCTGCTTGAAGTGGTATGAAACTGCACTTGAGTTTGGTGGACTTGGACCCTGCTTGAAGTGGTATGAAACTGCACTTGAGTTTGGTGGACTTGCACCCTGCTTGAAGTGGTATGAAACTGCACTTGAATTTGGTGGCCTTGCACCCTGCTTGAAGTGGTAGGAAACTGCACCTGAATTTGGTGGCCTTGCACCCTGCTTGAAATGGTTGGAAACTGCATTTGAATTTGGTGGCCTTGCACCCTGCTTGAAATGGAATTTCAAGGAATAATAATAATAGATTTTATTTATATAGCGCTTTTCAGGACTCAAAGCCGAATAGCCGTGAGTCAACTGCCAGCCCACCAGCCGTGAGTGAGCTGCCAGCACATCAGGCTTGAGTGACTGAGCTGCCACCCCAAGAATCCATTTGGCCCACAATGTCCATACTAGCCCTCTGGAAACCAGTCCCTTCAGCCCACACACCCATACTAGCGCTCCAGAAAGCCCCCCCCCCCCCACTGGCCACCAATATTGGAATTGGTGGGGAGGTGGAATATTGCATTGCGGGACCAGCCATCCCGTGTGAACATGGGACCCAACGGGTCCCACTTAGTCCAGTACATCATGGACACAGGCCGTTTGGCCCAAATTTCCCACACCAACCAATATGTTCCATCTACATTATTACACCAGCCTGCATTTGGACCATATCCCTCTAAACCTCTCCAATCCGTGTACCTGTCTAAATGTTTCTTAGCTATTGCGATAGTACCTGCCTCAATTACCTCCCCCGGCAGCTCACTCCGTACATCCAACACACTTTGTGTAAAAACGTTACCCCTCAGGTTCCTATTAAATCTTCCCCCCTCAGCTTAAACCTATGTCCTCTGGTTTTCGATTCTGGCAAAAGATTCTGTGCGTCTACCCGATCTATTTCTCTCATGATTTTATACACCTCTATAAGATCACCCCTCATCCTCCTGTGTTCTAAGGAATAGAGTCCTAGCCTACTCAACCTCTTCCTGTGGCTCAGGCTTTCGAATCCTGGCAACATCCTTGTAAATCTTCTCTGCACCCTTTCCTGCTTGACGTCTTTCCTATAGCATGGTGTGCAGAACTGAACACAATACCCTCAATGCCGTGTCACCAACGTCTTATATAACTGCAACATGGCCTCCTAACTTCTGCACTCAGTACCCTTACTTGAAATAAAATGTTACTAAGATAAGGGAGATTTCGCCACACTGTTTGTATGCATGCTTCCTGATGCATATCAAAATATATACTGACTTGGATGATAGATTTTGGTATTAAACTTGGTTATAACCATACTGTGTATGTTGATTTTCTGAATTTGGCAACAGGTTTTAGCTGTGATAGATTGGGTCAGTTTAGATCGTAGTGAACCGGCATTCCAATCTGTCAGATACATCATGCTTTCCTGCGTAAAATCACAGTCATCTACCATTACTGTTGTCAACCAAAGATATTTAGTGACAGACCAAGAGTGCAGATGATATCATTATATTCACACAAAGTCCCATGAATTAATGGGGTGCCCGACTACCCTGCAGTGTTATGGAAGTTCTTTGACTAATGTCTGTCAACCCATCTTTGATTCTCCACAATTTTCGCTGAACTTTGCTTTTATATCTGACCTTGTGAACAAGTGCATAAAAAAAATTGCTAACATATTCCCCGAATTTACACATTAATTTTTGTATCCCATTGGCTATTAAACTTGCAATCCAAAATTGATGCATGTAAAATAATAATCTGAATACTGAGTATCTATTTAATGCGTTACATTATCAAATTTAATTCAATCTATTTTCACTGCACCAAGATGCTAGAAATCTTCATGCCAAGTCCATTATTTAAGGCACCACAGTGGCGCAGCTGTCTAATGGGCCTGTCCCACTTAAGCCATGTCAAGTCGTAGCAGGTCGCTGAAAAACCAGCGACTGGAATGCCGGCTGGAACGGCGACTGTCAGAGTGGAACACACACACACACATACACACTTCCTTCACCAGCCAGTTTTGCAGGCGGGGGACAGGGCAAGCGGGGGGAGCGCTGTCTGAGTGAAATTCACACGGTGCAAAGTCAATGTGATACAGACACACACCACGATGAACAGGAAGGTTGGCGCTGTAATTAAGACGGTGAAAGCACAGTGTACGGGAAGGGTCACATATGTCCTTTAAAAGTGGGGGGGGAGAAGGGGGAGAAGGTGGGAGAAGGGGGAGACGGGGTGGGGAGAAGGAGTGGAGCCAACTTTTAAGAAGCCAGAGATACACGGCTGTGAAGCTTGGCGGACATTAACATTACCGGTCGGTTTCTGAAAACTACTGTTTACATTTTTTTCCCCAGTGAGCCTATGAAATTCACCGGTCAGCAACGGTGACAACCTACAGCAACCTACGACCTGCTGGCGAACCACTACTACTGCACCTACATCACGAGAATTCTCGCTAGTCTCCATGGCATCAAATATCTGGTCGCCGCTAATTTTTCAACATGTTGAAAAATGAGCAGCGACCAGAATGCCGTTACGACTTGTTGCGCGTCTGAGGGCACTACTCACGACCATGAAGGTGACTCCTCGGCAACCACCCGTGAACATGTGGCGACAATGTGGCGACCGCATAGTCTCCTGTAGTCGCCTAAAAAGTCACCTAAGTGGGGCAGACCCATTACAGCGCGAGAGACCTGGGTTCAATTCATAGGTTATAGGAGCAGAATTAGGCCATTCAGCCCATCAAGTCTGCTCCACCATACAATAATGGCTGATTTATCTTTCCCTCTCAACCCCATTCTGCCCATAACCCCTGACACCCTTACAAATCAAGAGTCTGTCAATTTGCGACTTAAAAATATCCAATGTCGGCCTCCATGGCCTTCTGTGGCAATGAATTCCACAGATTCACCACCCTCTGACTAAAGCAATTTATCTTCTACTAAATGATTTTCTTGTTATTCCCTTTATCATGTATCTGTACATTGTGGAAGACTCAATTATAATCATTCCGCTGACTGGTTAGCTCACAACAAGAGCTTTTTACTGTACCTCAGGACACGTGACAAATCCAGAGAAAACCCACGCAGTCACAGTGAGAACATACAAATTTCACACAAACAGCACCAGTGGTCAGGATAGAACCCGGGTCAATGGTGCTGTAAGGCAATAACTCTACTGCTGCACCAATATGCCCCCTTAAGTTACTCCGGCACTTTGTGCCTTTTTTGAGCAGAAGTAGTAGCTGGTACTCTAGTGTGTGTTTAGCACTGGTGACCAAAAGTATATTTTTACTTCAACAATGTCCGTGTATCAAACAACTTTCCTCAAGGGGAAGTATAAACAGGAGTACAGATGCTTGGAAATACATTCCCTTCTGGTAGCAATAAACATGCCATTCAGCGTAGTATCAATTTGTGCCCCCGCGTCTGTAACTCATTCAACCAAAGTCAACAGAATGAAATATAGGGTGAGAGTATCACATGCTGCATTAACAATGTGGCAAGTTTAAGGGCTGCCAACATGGTATGAAATTTCAGGCTGTAGGTAATGGGGAGAAAATGGGGAGATCTTCTCAATAGGTGTCAAGAGTGTTTAATTGTCATATATACTGAAAACAGTACAATGAAATTACTTCCCTCTGCTTAACATGATACTTTAGAGGTACTAGGCGGAAACAGGCCCTTCGGCCCACCGAGTCTGCGCCGACCAGCAATCATCCTGTACACTAGCACTATCCTATACGCTAGGGACAATTTGCGATTTTACTGAAGCTAATTAACCTACAAATCTGCACGTGTTTGGAATGTGGGAGGAAACCGGAGCACCCGGACAAAACCCACACGGCCACGGTCACAGGGAGAATGTACAAACTCCGTACGAACCGACCCTTGTAGTCAGGATCAAACCAAGGTCTTTGGCACTGTAAGGCAGCAACTCCACCACTGCACCACTGTGCCGGCCTCATTTTCAGGTCTGTAAATGCAATAACACCCAGATAATATAACATAATCAAAAATATAATTTAATAACCATAATACCCAATAACAATAATAAACGTGCACAGTTCATAGAAGATCATAATTGTTGAGGATAGTGTTGTGTAGTGTTCTAGAGCCTGGTGGTTGCCGGAAACAAGTTGTTCTTGAACCAGGTGGCCACGGTTTTCAATCTCCTATACCTTCTTCCTGATGGTAGGAGTGAAATGAGAGTGTGGCCAGGGCGGTGTGGGTCATTGATGATATTGGCTACCTTTTTGAGGCAGCGACTCCTGTTTATCCCTTCGATAGTAGGGAGGTCAGTACCTGTGATGGACCAGGCAGTGTCTACCACCATCCATAGCTACCTTCATTCCTGGGTGTTCATGTTGCCGAACCAGGTCATGATGCAACCAGTCAATATGCTCTTTGCTGCACACCTGTAGAAGTTCAATAGAGTATTTGTCAATGTACTGATTCTCCTCAATCTTCTTAGGAAGTACAGGGGTTGATGAGCTTTCGCTGTGATTGCATCACTGTACTGGGCCCATGACATCTTCAAAAGATATGCCAGCCTAGGAACTTTACTTTAGACTTTAGAGAAACAGCTTGGAAACAAGTCCTTCAGCCCACGAGTCCGTGCCGGCCAGCAATCACCCCATGCACCAGCACTATCCTACACACTAAGCGCAATTTACAATTTATTTTTACCAAAGCCAATTAACCTGTACATCTTTGGAGTGTGGGAGAAAACCAGAGCACCCGGAAAAATCCCATGCCGTCACAGGGAGTTTAGAAGAATGAGGGGGGACCTCATTGCAACATACAGTATAGTGAAAGGCTTGGATAGAGTGGATGTGGAGAGGATGTTTCCACTAGTGGAAGAGTCTAGGACTAGAGGTCAAAGCCTCAGATTTAAAGGACATTCTTTTAGGAAGGAAATGAGGAGGAATTTATTTGGTCCGAGGGTGGTGAATCTGTGGCTTTCTTTGCCATAGAAGGCTGTGGAGACAGTCAGTATATATATTTAAGGTAGAGATAGATAGATTCTTGATTAGTACGGATGTCAGAGGTTATGGGGAGAAGGCAGGAGAATGGGGATAGGAGGAAGAGATAGATCAGCCATGATTGAATGGCTGAGTAGATGATGGGCCGAATGGCTTAATTCTACTCCTATCACATGATCTTATGAACGTACAAACTCGATACAGGTTCGAATCCAGATCCCTTGCTCTATGAGGCAGTAACTCTACCACTGCACCACGGTGCCGCCCTTGAAGCAGTAGATTGAAAGAAGTCCATCTTTACAAGGTAACTGACACACGAGGGGCTGTGAGGAATAAGTTTCAGTGCTACGAATGGAAAATTTAACAGAAATAAATTGACAACATCACAAGAACATAAGGAAAAAAATTACACAGTTCAGAATATTAAATAATAAAATATTAAAACTAAATCAAATTAAGTCTAGAGTCATTTTGCATTAATTTTTTGTCGGCAGCTGCAAGGTACAACATCAGAGACCCGTGTTCAGTCCAGATCTTGGGGGCAGGTTGCATGTACATTCTCCCCGTGTCCTTATAGGTTTCTAGTGTGTGTAGGGTAGTGTTTGAGTACAGGGTGATCGCTTGTCGGTGCGGTCTCGGTGGACCAACGGGCCTGTTTCTGTGCTGTATCTCTAAAGTTTAAAGTCTAAATTAATTGTTGATTATGGAAGGACTTTTTTTTGTGTGGTATCTCTTTATGATTCTATAAATCATGCACATAAGTGGTTCTGTTGTGTTTTCTGAATTTTTTTCCGTTTAAAAAAAAATGGCACCAAAATTATGGCGACTGCATTTTGTGGTTGTGCAAAGAATTTCACTGTGCTGTGATACATGACAAGAAAGAACCATTTTACCCATGATATTTGGCAGGGGACCACTGGGGAACATACAATATAGACTACAGCACAAGAATAGGCCCTTTGGCCCACAATGTCCGTGCCGAACACGATGGCAAAATCATCACTTATCAATTTGATCAGAACCCATATCCCTCCATTCCCTGCATATCCATGTGCCTGTCCGAGTCTTTTAATTTCCACTAACATATCTGTTTCAAGCTGTGTGTTCTTCCCATAACTTACTGTGGCTTGTGGTTTTGAGAACATTCACTGGATGGGTATCTATCTATCCAGACAATGACAAGAACAAAGGAGATTGTAGAGTCCCCTCGACAGTGTTATCTTCAGCTTTACTGTGATCATTTGATTGATCGATTGGTCGATCGATTGGTCGATCGATCGATTGATCGATTGATCGATCGATTGGTCGATCGATTGGTCGATCGATTGATCGATCGATTGATCGATTGATTGATTGATTGATTGATTGATTGATTGATTGATTGATCGATTGGTACTTTATTATCACTTGCTACATCTCACAGTGAAATTCATTGTTTTGCATACCATACACAAAGTATGCAAGCAGTCGTCACGTGTAGTACGCCAACAAAGTTACAAAGTGCGTACAGGCTGCCGACAAAGTTACAAAGGTTACAATGGACAGAGGTTTTTAAGTGTTAGATTGCTTCCCAGCAATTTAGTTCAAAGTGTTGTCTGCAAAATGCCACATTACACCTTCCAATGGATTTTTACCCAATTTTTTTCAGGCGAGCATGTGGGTTTCGTGGATCATATGAGATTATATAGGTGAGGGAGGAAAGAGTAAATAGAAATCTTACCACAAAGAGTGGTTGATATATGGAACAAGCTGCCGGAGAAGTTTGTTGAGGCAGGTACTATCACAACGTTTCAGAAACAATTGGCAGGTACATGGATAGGATAGGTTTAGAAGGAAATGGGCCAAACTCAGCCAGGTGGGACGAGTGTAGATGGGGTATGTTGGTCCTTGTGGACAAGTTGGGCTAAAAGGCCAGTTTCCACTCTGCATGACTCTATGAATTACTATTTCAAAGGCTTATAAAAAAAATATTAAAAAATCTGAATCATATTTTAAAAATACTTTCACATAGAATAATGGTCATCTTCAATTACTTTCTTTTTTAATGAGCTTCATAAAACTTTAAAGATTTCATTAACAACTTACTACTGCTGTCGAGAGAAGCAGTTTGATAAATTGAGAGATGGAGGGAAAGATTTGAAGCCTTTTTGATTCTCTGCTATCTTGGACTTTTTTCCCTTTTTACAACTAATTGTCAGGCAGCTCATGTTCTATGTATGTTGTACAGAATTTAATAATTTTATCAGCAGATTTTTGGTGGCATTGTGTATCTGGATTACGGATTGTGAAATAAAAGAAAATGGGAGATGATCTTGGACAACGGAAGATAGACTGATAGTGTATTAATCAGCCTTGATCTCTGTGGAAAATAAAATAGGATGTGCTGTAACATGGATTCCTGATTCGATTCATTGGAACATGGTTCAAGATAAATAACAGAGTGTTCAGGGTGGAATGGAAAATCAAATAGGTTAGTGAGGTGGCACCTAGGCAGAGCCTTACAACACACTATAGAGGTGATCTTATAGAGGTGTATGAAATTATAAGAGAAATAGATCGGATAGACGCACAAAGTCAGAGATGGGGAACTGAGAACCAGTGGACGTAGGTTTAAGGTGAGGGGAGAAAGATTTAATAGGAATCTAAGGGGTATCTTTTTCACACTATGGGTGATGGGTGTAAGGAGCGAGCTGCCAGAGGATGTAATTCAGGCTGGGACTATTCCACCTTTTAAGAAACAATTAAAGAGGTACATGAATAGGACAGGTTTGGAGGGATATGGGCCAAATGCAGGTAGGTGGGACTAGTGTAGAAGGGACATGTTGAATGGTGTGGGCAAGTTGGGCTGAAGGGCCTGTTTCCACACGGTATGGATTTGAAGAAGAGTTCTGACCCAAAACTCCACCTATTCCTTTCCTCCAGAGATGCTGCCTGACCCGCTGAGTTACTCCAGCATTTTGTGTCCATCTTCAGTATAAATTAGCATCTGCAGTTTCTTCCTACTCAATGGGCTGAAGGGCATGTGTCCGTGCTGAAACTCTCTTTGTGAATCTCTATGCATTTTTATGAATATCTAAGTGACTGGAAGCGCAGTTGCCACTCTGATATATTCCATAAGGCAATCACCAATTTGTGTTTGACCTCCAGTTCTCTTCAGCATCCCTTAAGGATTGCTTTAATAGAACCCTGACAGCCTTGAAACCATTTAGCCCAATTTGTTATAAGTGACATGATGATTAATACAATTTCTATGAAAAGACAATGTAGAACAAAGTGCCCAACATTGTAAAGATTTTCATGACCAGTTCATTGAATCATAGAATTGTTACAACAGAGGGAGGCAATCACATCCACACCATTTATCAACCAGAGCAACTCTCAAGTTGTACACTCTTTCTCTGTGGCCTTGCAAATTGTTCTCCACCATCTATTTATTCAATTCGCTCCAGAAGGCCACATTGGAACCTGCCTCCACCTCATGCTTTCTAGATTCCAGTCACACACTCATATAGTAATAGCATACAGTAGTAATGAATAGTAATTCATACAGCATGGAAACTGGCCCTTCGGCCCAACTTGCCCATGCTGACCAACATATTCCATCTATACTAGTCCCACCTGCCTGTGTTTGGCCCATATCCCTCTAAAGCTACCCTATCCATGTACCTGTCCAAATGTTTTTTAAAATGTCGTGATAGTACCTGCCTCAACTGCCCCCTCCGGCAGCTCGTTCGATGTACCTACTGCCCTTTGTGTAAAAAGGTTGCCCCTCAGGTTACTATTAAAATGTTCCTACCTCCCATTAAACCTATGTCCTCTCATTCTTGATTCCACTACTCTGGGTGAAAGATTCTGTGCATTCACCTTATCGATTCCTCTCATGATCTAATACACCTCCATAAGATCACTCATTCTCCTGCTCTCCAAGGAATACATTCCTAGCCTGTTCCACCCCTCCCTATAGCTCAGGTTCCTCGAATCCTGGCAACACCCTCATAAATCTTCTCTGCACTCTTTCCAGCTTGACAACATCTTTCCTCTAACAGGGTGACCAAAACTAGATACAATACTCTAAATGTGGCCTCACCAATGTCTTGTACATATAAAAATATACTCATTAAAAAGTTTTTCCTCATATCAGAATTATTTGTCATCCATTTTATTTAATACCTCTGACCTCTCACCCTTGATCCTGCCACCAAAGGGAACAGTTTCCTACTATCTGCTTGTGAAAATCTTGAGAATCTTGCTGGATTAAAATATCCCAACAAAGTTAATTGAATGTACTGGAGACAAAAGAAACTGCAGATGCTGGAAGCTTGCGTAGAATATAAAGAGCTGGAATAACTTAGTGGCTCCACATCCTCCAGGGATATTGCCTGATTTACTCCAGCACTTTGTGTTCTAATAGAATATACTACATGCAAGCCATGGCACTAATAAATATGCTATTATTTTGTAAGTCTCCAATTCTACTCTTTGTAGTAGTTTTGTCTTTCTCATACCACAAATCACCATGTTACTTTATACTCCCTGGGTCTTTGAGATTATAACTTGCTTTCATCAACATTTCCACACTTTCTACATGGAGAGCAAGCAGCTGCAACCTCTCAGAGATATCCAGCTCACAATATGTCCACCACTTTCACCACCACTTTCATTTGCACTCATCATTCTTCAGCGTGAAGCAGGGTCCCCAAGTGTAAGCAGGCAAGAGTGCAGAGAACATTTGTGAAGGTATTTCCAAGAGTCAAGGGAGCTGATTCAAAAAGGGCATCCAGCATCGTCGAGGACCCACATTACCCTGGTCACGCTCTTCTTTCACTCCTGCCATCGGAAAGAAAGTATAGGAGTCTGAAAACCGTGAACTCCAGGTTCTGGAACAGCTTCTTCCCAACCAAGACAACAACCTTTCCTTCAATGTCTGCAAGACAAAAGAGGTAATGATTGACTTCAGGAAGTTAAGCAGCACACATACCTCAGTCTACATTGATGGCGGCAAAGTAGAGAATGCTTCAAATTCCAAGGAATAAATATCAGCAGCTGTTTGTTCTGGACCAGCCACCAAAGCTATGGCCAAGAAAGCACACACAAAGCACACTTGCATAGACAGCTAGGATGTTCGGCATGTCCCTCGCAGCCCTCACCAACCTCTACAGATGCATTGTTGAAAACATCTTATGGATCACAGCCTGGTTAGGGAACAGATCTATCCAAGACTGTATGAAATTGCAGAGTTGTGGACATAACCCAGACCATAACAAAAACCAGCCTCTCTTCCATTGATCCCATTTACACTGCACGCTGTCTCAGCAAGGCCACCAACATAATCATGGACCAGTCTCACCCTGGTCACTCCCGCTTCTCCCCTCTCCCATTAGGCAGGAGGTATAGAAGTTTGAAAATGCATACCTCCAGATTCAGGGACAGTCTCTTACCAGCTGTTATCAGGCTACTGAACCGTCGTCTCATCAGATAGAGTGCGATCCTGGTCTCCCATCTACCTCATTGGAGACCTTTGAACTACCTTTAATCAGACTTTATGGGACTTCAATGTTATATCTTTGCACTAAATGTTGGACCCTTAATCCTCTGTCTGTGCACTGTGGAAGGCTTGATTGTATTCATGTACAGTCTTTTCTTTGACTGGTTAGCACGCAAACAGAAGCTTTTCACCATACTTCAAGTGACAATAACAAACTAAACTAAACTTAACTAAACTGAACTGAACTGAACTAAACTAAACTAAACCGGACAACCATCAGGATATAGCACACTACAAATACCAACTAAACTTCGAACTATGAACTGTCTTGGTTGCACAAATGACTTCAAGGTCTTTGTTTTGTTTTGGACTATATATTTTTCTTATTCATTGCACTTCTTTTTTCTTGTTCATTATCCATATTATCTATTGAGTGCTGTGTTTACAAACCTGTTGTGCTCTGCATGTAAATATTTTATTGTTCTGTTTTGGTATATACTACAATTAAACACTCTTGACTCTCTTGAGCTACAGGGAGAGGATGGACAGGCTCGGGGTTTATTCATTGGAGTGCTGAAGGCTGAAGGGTAATCTTATATAGGGGTGTATATAATCATGAGGGGACTAGATAGGGTGAATGCACTGCTTTTTACACAGGTTAGGGGAATCAAGAAACTGAGGTGATAGGTTTCAGATGAGAGGGGCAAGATTAAAAGGAACCTGAGGGGCAACTTCTTCACACAGAGGGTAGAGGGTATATGGAATGAGCAGCCAGAGGAGGTAGTTGAGGCCGGTACTATAACAACATTTACTGGACACTTGAACAGGCACGTGGATACGAAAGGTTTGGAGGGATGTGGGCCAAACACGAGAAAATGGGACCAGCATAGATGGGGCAATTTGGTCAGCAAGGATGAGATTGGCAGAAGGGCCTATTTGTTTGGTGTATGCCTCTATGACACCACGACCCAGAAGGTCGTCTGTCCATTCTCCCCATAGATGCTGCCTGATCCACTGAGCCCTTCCAACACTTTGCATTTTGCTCAGGATTCCAGTATCTGCAGTTAGTTGTGTCTCCGTTCACACTTAATCCCGAGAACCCAGTTCACTCTAACCTTGTAGACAAGCAAATAATTTCACTGTGCCTTGTCACATGTGACAATTAAGTATTCCATTCCATTCCAAAGTGCTGGAGTAACTCAGCGGGACAGGCAGCATCTCTGGAGAGGAGGAATGGGTGATGTTTCAGGTCGAGACTCTTCTTCCTCAGTGAAGAAGGGTCTCGACCCAAAATGTCACCTATTCCTTCTCTCTAGAGATGCTGCCTGTCCCACTGAGTTACTCCAGCATTTTACGTCTATCTTCAGTTTAAACCAGCATCTGCAGTTCCCCCCTTCACTTTAATCTCATGCCTGATTCCTGCCTTGCTTCAAGGTACAAACAATATCTGATACTCATTGTTCATGCAACAGCTGCATGTCTTTAGCTCCACTGATGTTCATCAAGGCAAGTAATAAGAACGGAGCTTCTAATGAAACATCTGGAGCTGTGAGGCAGATGTACAATTCTGTCTTCTGCCTATTTCACCCCCTTGGTACCGCAATATGCACTTTACTTACTGTCTCTTGTCATGTAGGTACATCCACAGCTTTAGAACAGTCAAGATTTCAACTTTTTAAACTAAATTATTTTTTAGATTTATTGAGTTGTGCTGAGTTTAGTTTATTGTCACATATACAGAGGTGCAGTGAAAAGCTTTTGTTGCATGCTAACCAGTCAGCGGAAAGATAATACATGATTACACTCAAACAGACTCTGACAGAGGAGTATTCCTCCCACCATTTATGTCGGGCTTCTATGTGCTCCTGACAACTGAATGTAAAGTTCCATCAACATCCTAAGTATTGATTTTCCAAATTAAATAGTCATGGCCAAGAAATTCCTTGGGGTTAACTTTTAAAGGACGCTTTGAAACCTTGCTTGAACCTGTTTAGTTTAGTTTAGAGATACAGTGTGGAAACAGGCCCTTCGTCCCACCAACTCCACGCCGACCAACGATCACCCGTACACTAGTTCTACGTTATCCCAGCTTCACATCCTATGCACTGTGGGTAATTTACAGAAGCCAATTAAACTACAAACCAGTAGGTCTTTGGAATATGGGAAGAAACCGCAGCATCCGGAGAAAACCTACGTGGTCACATACACAACCTACAAACTCCCTACAGACAGCACCCATAGTCAGGATCGAGCCTGAGCCTCTGGCACAGTATGGCAGCAACTCTATCGCTGCGCCAATGTGCCACCCTACTCGTTCTATGTTGTCCTACTTTCCCACCCTACACACCAGGGGCAATTTACAGATTAACCTATAAACCCACATGTCTTTGGGATGTGGGAGCACCCAGTGAAAAACCACACAGTCACAGGGAGAACATGCAAACTCTGCACAGGCAGTATGCAAGGTCAGGATTGAAACCGGGTCTCTGGCGCTGTGAGGCAGGAGCTCTACCAGCCATGCCACTTTGCTGCCCTTAGAAATTATGATGTGGTAAAACATTGTCCATGTTGAGCTCTGAAATTCAATGTATTGCAACCAGGGTCTGGAGAGGGGTTCGGACACGAAACCTCATCTGTCCATTCCCTTCACAGATGTTGCCTGACCCGCTGGGTTACTCCAGCACTTTAGGCTTTGCCTTGCCTCTGGTAGTTTTCCATTGACTTTAATGGAAGCAGAATTCAGTGTGGTTACATGGCACATGAGAGGCTCATTTCTGCCATGGTTTGTCACTTAGTCATAGAGTCATAGAGTCTTACAACGTGGAAACAGGCCCTTTGGCCCAGCTTGCCCTCACTGGCCAACATGTCCCATCTACACTAGTTCCACCTGCCTGCCTTTCTCCCATATCCCACTAATCCTGTCCTGTCCATGTACCTGACTAAACGTTTCTTAAACAGTGCGATAGTACCTACCTCAACTACCTCCTCCAGCAGCTTGTACCATATACCCACCATCCTTTGTGTGAAAAAGTTACCTCTCAGGTTTCTATTAAATCTTTCCCCACCTCACCTTAAACATATGTCCTCTGATTCTTGATTCCCCTACAGCAGTTATCCAGCAAATGGACATAATCAAATAACTGACGGTCAATCATCTGAATATGGGAAATGAGAATACCACTTCAGATTTGCTTTTAATCACCAGGGGCGCCGCACGATTGGCAGCCCCGCCAACAGTCTGTGTGTTTTTTTGTCTTTTTTTTATTTTTAGTGTGTGTTAAAAGTCTGTGCAAATGTTCTCCGGTTTGTTTTATGTGGGGGGAGGGGGAGGGGGAGGGGGAGGGGGAGGGGTCGTGGGAAACTTTTTTTTTCAGTTTCCTACCTTGCCGGAGATGCGATTAATTTTCGGATTGCATCTCCGGGCGCTCTGCGGCCTACCATCAATGTAGCTGGAGTCCTCCTTGGACTGACTTTGGGCTCACCGCGGGGCATGGACTTTCATCTGAGCCGATCCCTTTCCTGGGGGGGTCCGATCGTCCAGTGCGGGGGAGCTGACATCCCTCCAATGCAGGAGCTGATCGCCTTGATGTGGAAGGGCCCAAAAACCGCCAGCTAGGGGAGTCAAGATCATCCCATCAACGGAGGGCTCGAGGC
Organism: Malacoraja senta; assembly: GCA_038087875.1. Classification (NCBI taxonomy): domain Eukaryota; kingdom Metazoa; phylum Chordata; class Chondrichthyes; order Rajiformes; family Rajidae; genus Malacoraja; species Malacoraja senta. The sequence goes on along the minus strand of CM075978.1, from coordinate 126,096,542 downwards.
CCCCAACCACGGGAGAGCTAAGGGAAGAGATTTGAACTTTTTTCCGTCTTCCATCACAATGAGGAATGTGGAGGAGTCACTGTGGTGGATGTTTATATTAAAATGTATTTCCTGTGTTCCGTTGCTTTCTATTTGTATGACTGACTTGGCAAATGAAATTCCTCATATGTTGCAAAACATACTTGGCTAATAAAGTATTATTGTGATTGTGATTGTGATGGTGACTATGTTATTATTCTCCAGTGGAAATGTTTCTTTCGTGATTGCATACGCATTTGCAATTTGATGGCGTCATTTCGGGATTCTGTGGGCCTGAGTAAGTTGCCAAGATGCAACATTGCACTTCCTCCCATGACAGTTTTTCCTTAATTATTATTTATTTTTTTGCGTTTGTATGAGTCATGTTTATGGTCCCCTCAGATATATGTAAGGATATGTAAGTGAATTCTTCAAGGCTAATTTTTTTAATTTTTTTTAATTGTTTTTATTTTTAGACGTATTGTACAGTGCAGTGATCTCAAACAAACATAAAATTATACATTTCTTGTACCACTTCTTATTTTAAACTTTAATAAGAAAAAAAGATAGTGAGAGTTAGCAGAGATAGTGAGTGAGTGAAAGAGTGGTCCAGGGAAACCCGTAGGGACTTAAACCACAAGAAAGAGTTAAACAAAAAAAAACAAAAAAAGAGAAGAAAAAAAAGTAAGTTAAGATAAGACAAAATAAAAGGGATGTACCTACTTCATATCTTTACTCACACTTCACCAGGTCCTGAAACCATTTATTTTCAACATTTTGTTGCACCCTATGTTTCTAATAAGTCGATAAATGGAGACCAAATCTTTTGGAAATTGTCTGATTTACCTGCTAAGAGGAATCTCATATCTTCCAGGTGTAGCAGTTCCGACATATTAGAAATACACATTTTTATCGTTGGTGTGGGAGCATTTTTCCAGAATTTCAGTAGAAGTTTTTTTGCCACTATTAAGCCGTAATTAAGGAAGCTCTTTTGAAACAAAGTCAGCTCAAAACTGGCTTCGATTGTTCCAAAAATAATCAGTTCTGCATTCGGTTTCAGTTTTATTTTAAATAATTTCGTAAAAATTTCAAAGATTTCATTCCAAATTTTTTGAATTTCTATACAAAAAACAAAAGAATGTGCTATAGTTGCTTCTTGGGTTAGACATTTATCACAGATGGAAGAGACATTTGGGTAAAATTTACTTATTTTACCTTTTGAGTAGTATAGTCTATGTAAAGTTTTAAATTCAAATTAGAATGTGTCTTACATTAATCGAGCATTTATGCACATATAGCAAGTGTTTATCCCAGCTCTCTTTCGAGATTTTTATAGCTAGTTCTTGTTCCCAATCTCTTCTAATTCTATCAGATGATGGTATTTCTATATTTAGGATGGTATTATACAAGTATGATATTAAATTAGTTGATTCCGCCTTTATATTCATTGCATCGTCTAATAGGTCTGGAGACAAATTTTGATATTCTTGTGTATATTTTTTCAAATAGTCACGGATTTGAAAATATTTAAAATATTGATTACTTCTCAAATTGTATTTAAGTTGTAGTTGGTGAAATGATTTAAAAAAAAATCCATTATCATATATGTCTCCAAACGTTTTAATTCCTAATCTGTCCCTGTATGTAAAAGATTTATCTATAATAAATGGTTTAAACAACAGATTATTAACAATAGGTGAAAGAAGCGATAGATTTCTTAATTTTAAGGTTAATTTTATTTGTTTCCAAATTCTAATTGTACTATGAATAATTGGATTTTTACTATATATTGTATTCTTCAATTTTGTTGGTGAGAGAAGGATCGCTCCTATATTAAAAGGGGAACAATCCTCTCTCTCCATTACTATCCAATCCACCTGCTGGACCGAGTTGTCCAACAGGTGAATCATATTTATGACATTTGCTGCCCAATAATAATACAAAAAATTAGGGAGTGCTAATCTGCCAAATTCTTTAGGTTTGCACAAATGTCTTCTTTAAATTCTATGGAATTTATAGTCCCATATAAAATTTGTGATATGGGCATCCAGTTAAAAAAAAAAATTTTTGGTAAGTATATCGGTATTGATTGGCATAGATATAAAATTTGTGGTAAAAAAAAATCATTTTTATAGCATTTATTCGATCTATTAGAGACATCGGAAATGTTTTCCAAAATCTAATCAGTGTGTTTAGTTTATTGAGTAAGGGCATATAGTTTGCATTAAATAAAGATTTATATTTTCTAGTAATTTCAATTCCCAAATATTTGAATTTTTCTGAAGCAATTTTAAAAGGGAATTTCAAGGCTAATTTTAACCATAGTTCTATTATATAAATTTAATTTCACGCTGTTAAACATCTTTTGTATTTTGATTAGAGTTATAGTTTCATACAAACTCATTGTTCACTATCTATAGAGACAACACAATACTCAGTAATCCAGCTATGACCTACACAGATGCCTCAGAATCAGGCCCTCTGGCCCATAAGTTCATGTTCATAAGTTATTGGAGCAGAATTAGGCCATTCGGCCCATCAAGTCTACTCTGCCATTCAATCATGGCTGATCTATTTTCTCTCACAACCTCATTCTCCTGCCTTCTTCCCATAACCCTTGGCACCCTTACTAATCAAAAATCTATCAATCTCTGCCTTAACAATATGCATGGACGACCTTTGTAGCTGTCTGTGGCAATGAATTCCACAGATTCATCACCCTCTGATTAAAGAAATTCCTTCTCATCTCCTTTCAGGAAGTATGTCCTTTTATTCTGAGGCTATGACCTCTGGTTCAAGACTCTCCCACTTGTGAAACTTCTTCTCCACATCCACTCTACCCAGGCCTTTCACCATTCAGTACTTTTCAATGAGGTCCCACCTCATCCTTCTAAACTCCAGCGAGTATTGGCACAGTGCCGTCAAACGCTTATCATATGTTAACCCAATCGTTACTGGGATCGTTCTTGTGAACCTCTTCTGGAACCCATGGTCCATGCCGACCAAGATGCCCATCTAAGTTAGTCCCATTTGCCCGCATTTGGTCCATATCCCTCTAAACCTTTCCTACCTATGTACCTGTTTATTTTTACATTAGTTTGAATTGCCTCCAACAAAAAGGTTCTTCAAAGAATTTGCTCTTTGCTGTTGCCTAAAGCAATCTTGGTACTGATGCAATCTAACCAGCAGTTGTAAAACCTGTAGCTGCGATCTGTTCTGCAAGATTCATTGGGGAATATTTGCTTTACACATCAAAAAGTTAAACATGAGCTATCTTTTGAACCTGGCAAATAATGATTGAACTAACTTCATGTCTTTGGGATTTATGTTTCAGTGCATCAAAAATGTAGTTAATATTAATGAAATTTAGAAATATTTATTGTGGCATCACATTTGCATAATGTGTGCTTTTGTAAATCAAAATTCATTTTTTTCATCTTTTACATCAGAGTGAAAAAACCTGAGCCAAGTGGTCTCCTGAGTTTCTCTTTCAGAGAGAACGTGCCTGAATCTTGTCCACTTGATCCAAATATCCATTAATTCACAACCATTGAGTGAAGAAACACCTCCTCATCTCAGCGGTTGATTCCTTCTCCTGAGATTATGCCTCCCACTTCTCTCCAAGCAGAGGAAGCAACTTGGCAACATCTACCCTGGCCAACCCTCTCAACAACCCTCTTTGTTGCAATGAGATTACCTCTCATTCATCCAAGTGAGTGTAGGCTTATGCTTCTCACCATTTCTCCACAGAATCCTTCCTCATCCCAGGAATCAATTTAGCTGGTTTGTATTGGGGCCAACCTCATCTTTAATGTAGGAAGGAACGGCAGATGCTGGTTTAAACCGAAGATAGACACAAAAAGCAGGAGTAATTCAGCAGGACAGGCAGCATCTCTGGAGAGAAGGAATGGGTGACACTTCGGGTCGAGACCCTTCTTCAAACTCATCTTTCACTATCTACAGACAACACTTCCTTTTACGATACAATACTATAGAACTTTATTTATCCCAAGAGGGAAATTGATCTGTCAACAGTCATAACACAAAAGATACATGAAACATGAAATTAAAGAGATGAGTGGAAAGGATTGGGGATGTGCAAAGATTTGGGAGGGGGGTGGGGAAGGTAGTCAGTCTACCCCACGGCAGAAGGGGGAGGAATTGTACAGTTTGATAGTCACAGAGAAGAAGGATCTCCTGTGGCATTCTGTACTGCATCTTGGTGGAACCAGTCTGTTGCTGAAGGTACTCCTCAGGTTGACCAGTGTGTCATGGAGGGGGTGAACTGTATTGTCCAAGATGCTCCGCAGTTTGAGGAGCATCCTCTCCTTCAAGACCACCTCCCATGAGTCCAACTCTGCTTCTAAGGGGCAGCATAGTGGCACAGCTGTAGAGTTGCTGCCTCACAAAGCCAGAGACCCGGGTTCGATCCCGACTATGCGTGCTGTCCATGCGGAGTTTGTACGTTCTCCCTGTGACCGCATGGGTTTTGTCCGGGTGCTCCAGTTTAGTTTAGCTTAGTTTAGTTTAGAGATACAGATATGTGCAGGTTTGTGGGTTAATTGGCTTCTGTAAATTGTCCCTAGTGTGTAGGGTAGAACTAGTGAGCAGGGGATCATTAGTCAACGTGAAGGGCCTGTTTGCACACTGTACCACAAAAAAAACATTACAATTGCTCCACTCTTAAATCTTGATTTATCTTTTATCCTGTAACTGTACACTGTGGACTGCTTGATTGTAACCATGTGTAGTCTTTTGCTGTCAGGATAGCATGCAATAAAATAGATGTTCACTGTACCTCGGTACACGGGTCAATAATAAACTAAACTAAACCTTCAAGGTTCTTACTTTTCATCCATGAGACTATGTTGTAAGACCCAGAGGCCGAGCTAAAGGCCATTTGGTCCCCTGATCTTGAGCTGATTCTTTGAAAATGCTGTCCGTTGTGCCATAGAGTTGTAGAAGTGTAGAGCACGGAAACAGGCCCTTCGGCCTATCTTGTCTATACTGACCAAGTTGGCATATTGGACTAGTCCCATTTGCCTGCATTTGGTCCATAGCCCTCTGAACCCTTCCTGTCCATATATCTATCTACTTGAATTTGACAACCAACCATTTTCCCACCTAACCCGATAACCGGGTTCTTTTTCATGGCCCAGCACTTTCTAACAGAGTTTAATCGATAGTGATGAGAAGCAGAATCATTGCATCTTTTCATTTTAAGACATCAAGGTCTATTGAGCACTTCTATCATCAAACGTCTATTGTCTATTGTCAAATACCTAATGAGGTATTCAGGATAAATCAATAATGTCCAAACACTGCATGGCTTTGTATTCTCCATTGGAAAAAGTAGGAGCCTAATTTGTCATGACATCCAGAAACAGGAGAGGCAAGACCAAGAAGATAGACACAAAACACGGTGGCGCAGTGGTAGAGTTGCTGCCTTACAGTGCCAGAGACCAAGGTTTGATCCTGACTTTGGCTGCTGTCTGAACGGAGTTTGTATGTTCCACCTGTGACCTTGTGGATTTTCTCTGGTTGCTCTGGTTTCGTCCCACACTCCAAAAACATACAGGTTTGTAAGCTAATTATCTTCGGTAAAAATTGTAAATTGTCCCTAGTGTGTGTAGGATACTGTTGGTGTGTGGGGTTTGCTGATCGGCGTGGACTCGGTGGGCAGAAGTGCCTGTTTCTGCGCTGTATCTCTAAACTAAACTACACAAAACTCAGCGGGTCAAGAAGCATCTCTGGAGAACATGGATACTTGAAGTTTTGGGTCGGGACCCTTCTTCAGACTGAAAGTAAGAGTGGGGGGGGAGGTGGGGGAAGAGAACTGGAGGTGAGAAAAGATCAGGACAAATCAGGGCCAGCAACAGATGACCTCAGGCTGGGTGGTAGGCCAATTTTTGGCTTGGGATGGTGTGATCCCAAGAGGGATAAATTGTTGTAAACTGTGGAACTCGTTGAATGACTAGTGTGGAGGAAGGGAGGGTCAAGGGGGGAGGGGGAAGGGGAGTGTCAGTGGAAGTTATTTAAAAATATAAGTATACACCAGCATTTGCAGTTTTCTGTCCTACAAGAACCAGAAGATGGTTGACTGTGAACTCTCTTCATTCATACCAAATGTGTGCAACTGGCCTGCATCTGGAAACAATGTGTGCAACTGGCCTGCATCTGGAAACAATATGTGCAACTGGCCTGCATCTGGAAACAATGTGTGCAACTGGCCTGCATCTGGAAACAATGTGTGCAACTGGCCTGCATCTGGAAACAATGTGTGCAACTGGCCTGCATCTGGAAACAATGTGTGCAACTGGCCTGCATCTGGAAACAATGTGTGCAACTGGCCTGCATCTGGAAACAATGTGTGCAACTGGCCTGCATCTGGAAACAATGTGTGCAACTGGCCTGCATCTGGAAACAATGTGTGCAACTGGCCTGCATCTGGAAACAATGTGTGCAACTGGCCTGCATCTGGAAACAATGTGTGCAACTGGCCTGCATCTGGAAACAATGTGTGCAACTGGCCTGCATCTGGAAACAATGTGTGCAACTGGCCTGCATCTGGAAACAATGTGTGCAACTGGCCTGCATCTGGAAACAATGTGTGCAACTGGCCTGCATCTGGAAACAATGTGTGCAACTGGCCTGCATCTGGAAACAATGTGTGCAACTGGCCTGCATCTGGAAACAATGTGTGCAACTGGCCTGCATCTGGAAACAATGTGTGCAACTGGCCTGCATCTGGAAACAATGTGTGCAACTGGCCTGCATCTGGAAACAATGTGTGCAACTGGCCTGCATCTGGAAACAATGTGTGCAACTGGCCTGCATCTGGAAACAATGTGTGCAACTGGCCTGCATCTGGAAACAATGTGTGCAACTGGCCTGCATCTGGAAACAATGTGTGCAACTGGCCTGCATCTGGAAACAATGTGTGCAACTGGCCTGCATCTGGAAACAATGTGTGCAACTGGCCTGCATCTGGAAACAATGTGTGCAACTGGCCTGCATCTGGAAACAATGGAAGACTGACAACTTTTGTTTAGTTTAGTTTAGTCTTTAGTTTATTAGTTTAGTTTAATTTAGTTTAGTTTAGTGATACAGTGTGGAAACAGGCCCTTCAGCCACAAAGTCTATGCCGATCAGCGATCACCCCGTACAGTTTCTATCCTACACATTAGGAACAATTTACAGAGGCCAATTAACCTACAAACCCACACATCTTTGGAATGTGGGAGGAAACCGGGGCACCCGGAGAACATACAAGCTCCGTACAGGCAGCACCCAAAGTCAGGATCAAACCCGGGTCTCTGCTGTGCCACTGTGCTGCCCTACAGAGACTAAGCAGGAAGCACTGACTAGCTCAGGACCCTCCAGACATAATATCAAAGCTGGCTGTGGAAGTAGCAACTCTTGCCCACTTGAATTTCACAACCCAGCATCCAGGCTAGGTGCATTTCTTGCAACCTTTCATTTTTCCTTATTCCACTTTACCCTGTGCCTAACAGCTTCCACGTGATCTATCTTGGAATACAGAATCCAAGGTCTTTGATTCAAGAGGTGAAAGGATGGAAGTTGGACGAAGAAACTAATAATGAAATGGTACAATTTGTTGGCAATTTGTGGAATACACTGCCATCTAGTGCACTGAATATAAGCTCAACTGAAGACCAAAAGGGAGTAAGTTGGCCAAGAAAGCATTGGAAAATGGTCTTGTTACATTAAGCAGGAAGGAGATAAAAATGATCTCATTGCAATGAAATGCTCAGTGTAATCTCACGCCACTCCATCATGTCCATGAATAAATGAATACAAATTATTAGATAGTTTCAAAAATTGCACCTTTTCAGATTATTATTTGAAGAGGTTTTAAAAGCTGCTAACTCAGTCATATCTATCTCATCAATAATTGACAGAAGGGTTAGTCAGCACATGAAATAGATATGGTGACCTTTGTAGGGAAAGCCTACAGAAAAGTGTTTAAGATGAAGGTTCAATAGTGAACTGAAGAAGACAAAAAGGTTAAAGGAGAACATCAAACAGCTAACAAGATTTCAAACGGGGTAACTATTTAAACAATCAGCTGATTTAATGGTTATGTTGAGTACTAATTGGTTTTCTTGGAAATACTCATTGCCAAAAGTTAATTTGGTTTCTTTCTTGCTGTTACTGTGTTCCAGCCTCGTTCACACAGTTTGCTATCTTTCTGCTTCTTTTCACTTGTTCCTGTTTCCATTGGTCAAGATTGTTTCAGGTTAACAGGTTCTTGATTAGTGAGGGTGTCAAAGATTACGGGGAGAAGGCAGGAGAATGGGGTTGAGAGAGAAAGTAGATCAGCCATGATTGAATGGCAGAGTAGACTCGATGGGCTGAATGGCCTAATTCTTCTCTTAGGACTTATGCACATGTTTCCTTTGGTAGCTCCCATTGTCCATTCAAAGCTTTTTTTATTGCAGAAGAAAATAAAAATACTTGATCTTGATAATATCCTTCAAGACCCTTTCAGAACACCTCAGTGTACTCCACAATAAATTTAACGTTCCTGGAACGTGTACAGTATTTTTTTTACTGATGGACCAAATCCTCAGAGATGTTTGGCTTTAACATTTTCATCTAACGCTACCATACATCTCACTGACAGAAGACAATATTTAACTGAGGAACACAGAAGATTGATGACATGTGTGGATACAGGGGTGTGGGGGGGGGGGGGTGAATAACAGGACTCCAACATTGGTTGATTTAGTTTAGTTTAGACATGCAGCAAGGCCCTTCGGCCCACCGAGACCGCGCTGACCAACGATCACCCGTGCACTAGTTCTACTGTATGTTAATCCAGTTTCACACGCTACACACTAGCGACAATTTACAAAAACCAATTAACCTACAAACCCACATTTGGGAGGAAACCGGTGCACCCGAAGAAAACCCACATGGTCACAGGAAGAACGTACAAACTCCGTATAGACAGTACCCTTAGTCAGAATCACTGTCAGAACCTGGGTCTCTGGTGCAATAAGCCAGCAACTCTACTGCTGCACTGTTATGCCGCCCTAATTGAAAGATATTTGAGGTGCTAACCAAGATTATGTATACTCAAGTCTTTTGAGTGGGGTCGGTCGGTGGGGGCGCTGCAAGCCGCAGCCCTGTCCGTTTTTTTCTACTTTTTTTGTTTTTTTAGTATGTTTTAGTGTATGGTTTTAATGTTTCTTTGTGTGTCTTGTGTGGGGGGTGGTGCGGGGGGGTAAGGGGGAAACCGTTTCGGTCGCCTCCTCCACGGAGAGGCGACTTTTTCCATGTCGCCTCCCCCGTGGCCTAACAGCAAGGATCGGCGCGGCCTTTCCCGGAGACGCACCCGGGGCTTCAGCCGCGGGCGCAGCGTGGACTCTCGGCGTGGAGCGGGCGAGCCCTCGCCAGAGGGGAGCGCTCCGTTCACTGGCCCGCGGCAGCCTGAAGCCGCGGTCTGCAGAGCTCCAGCTGGCGCGGCGTCTGCAGCCTGGGATCCCTCGTTGGGGACCCGGGGTGAAGAAGAAGCCACCACCGCCGGCCCACGGCCAACTTCTACCACGGGCGCGGCGTGGACTTACCATCAGGAGCGGGGTCCCTCGCCGGGGATCCCTGGAGGGGTGCTTCGACTGCCGGCCCTGCAGTTTGCGGTGCTTCTGGCTGCGGCGCAAACTTTAAATCTCCGACCGCCGGCCTGCGGCCTACACCAACTTGAAGCCGCGGACTCCGGTGGGGTAAGAACCGATTCTGGACTTACCTGGACTTTTTACCTTGTCTGCACATCTGGACGCCCGCAGCGACGGCTGCGGAGGGTTGAGGTCCCGACCACGGGGGAAAATGGAGGAGGACTGGCCAAATGTTGTGCCTTCCACCACAGTGATGAATGCTGTGGGGGATGTTTGTGTTAAGTTTTTGATGTGTTTTTGTGTGGTCTTTAGCATTGTACCACTGCTGGCACTTTATGTGCAATGTGACGAATAAAACTGATTGTTGTTGTTGATTGTTGTTGAACTTAGAAACTGTTTGATACAAGGCAATAATATTATTGCCAAGATATGATAGACTTAGGCAGTGCTGAACACAAAGTGGAGCAACGCAGCAGGTCAGGCAGCAACTGGGGAGGGAAAGGAGATGCAATGTTTTGGTTCGAGACCTTTCTTCTGACTCACTAAAACAGTCCGTAATTGTGGCCTTCAGTTTTTTTTTATCATGTACCACTCTACTATTAATTTATCCACATGGAAGCTGACAGAACTCTCTTTAAACACAGCACTGTCTGTATTTTAAACCCCAAATCAGTGTATGGCTGAGGAGGAGGATGAAAATGCTCCACCCTTTCAGTCTTTCTCCTTCTTCACCCAGCAGCCTTGAGATGAGTGCTCAGGGAGGTGCAGGAGCTGATTAAAACTTGGTGGCAGGCAGAGCTCACAAAGAGCCCGAGATGGAGATGTGCTCAGCACCAGTGGTGAAGCCGGTGTCTCTGCCTCAGAGCATGTGACTCTACTGTAGACTTTAGACTCTAGAGATACAGGGTGGAAACAGGCCCTTCGGCCCATCGAGTCCATGCTGACCTGGAATCACCCCGTACAAGACCACTATCCTACACACTTGGGACAATTTACTCTACAATAAACAGAAGCCAATTAACCTACAAATCTGCACGTCATCGAGTGCGGGAGGAAATCAGAGCACCCGGAGATAACCCACGCGGTCACAGAGAGAACATACAAACTCTGTACAAACAGCACCCAGTCAGGATCAAACCCGGGTCTCTGGTGCTGTGAGGCAACAACTCTACCGCTGCGCCACTGTGCCGCACTGTGGCTGACATGAAAGCAGCTTGGAAGGTTGCACTCTGTTAAGTCTGAGTTCTGTGTGACCAGATTGCAGAAGAGTTCATGACAATGATTTAACAAGTCTCATGTTCATCCTAGTCTCGTGGGCACGGAGACAAGTATCACTTCTGTTGCAAGAAACTCGAACAATCCTATGCCAGCCCAGACCCACCCCGGGGGCCATGCACAGTATCACTACAAGTGCGGTTGTTCTGTTTCAGGATGAGGTTGTGCTGCCTGCCATGGAAAAACATTTCACGGAAGACCGGGAACTGGAGAGGACGTGGAGGGAGTTTGGAAAAGGGATGGTGGGAAGAACCTGGGAACTTACCTTCCATGCCCTTAATGTCGGCTGTTGGTGCCACCCCCGGGGCAAGAAGGTTGAAGATGGCCAGGCGAGGGGTAGGAGAAGCTTGATGATTCACGGGACAACAGGATGGAGGCCTTTATGACCAGCTGCAGCTGGGACTATGAAATAGCACCAAAACCTGGCTACTATTGCATATACACTCAGTGGACTGTTTATTTGCATGTGTGAATGATCGTATGTGTGAATGAGTATATTTGTGAATGAGTATGTGTGTGAATGTGTATGTGTGTGAATGAGCGCGTGTGTGTGAATGAATGAATGCCTTTGTAAATGAGCATGCGCGTGTGAATGAGTATATTTGTAAATGAACATCTGTGTGTATTGGAATGTATGAGTATATGTGAATGAGTTGTGTGTGTGAATGAGTGTGTGTGTGTGTGAATGAGTACATTTGTGAATGAACATGTGTGTGATTAGGAATGTGTGTGTGTGTGTAAATGAGTGTATGTGTGAATGTTTGTGTGTGTGTGAATGAGTGTGTGCGTGAATTAGTACAGTTGTGAATGAGTGTGTGTGAATGAGTATATTTGTGAATGATTATGTGTGTTTGAATGAGTGTATGTGTTTGAATGAGTGTGTGTGAATGAGTAAGTGTATTTGTGAATGAGTGTGTGAATGAAGTGTGTGCGGATGAGCGTATGTGTGAATGAGTGTACATGTGTGCCATTGTATTCATTCACTGAACCACACACAGAAGAATCTTCAGCCAAGGGAATGATAAATGTCCCTCATCTTCAGCTTCTCCGGCTGGTTTAAAATTTAATCCATAAAGCAGCATTTTACCAGCCTCTCCATTCTGTATTTCCAGAAGAGCGTACCATTCACCAGGTCCAATTCTGTCGATGCGTGTGTGTGTTTTTTTTTAAAGAATCCTCCTGCATTAATATTAACTAAGCGCAGAATGGTGACGGGCACTACAGCGAATATTGTTCAGCTGGTTCCCGATAAGCTGATAAATGTCGGCAGAGCAACTCAAATGCAATGAGACACAAGATGGGAGAGCCAGATCAGGGATCATCCATGACAGATGAGTCAACGTAAGCCTCTGGAAGCAGAAATCGTGGACATTTCAAATGGCAGAACAGAGCCTGGCTCTGTCCGTTTTCACAGCCTGATTGGCGAGCAGTAATTTTCCTGTCGCTTTAGTTTAGTAGAGTTTAAATAAGCTATCCTCACATATTCAGAGCCACACATTCAGGTAATTAACCAGCACTGAAGCTGAACTTTGTAAATTGCCCTGTGATCATCGCCTCACTTCTACTTAATTTGAAATATTATTTGGTAAAAGGAAAGATTCTCAGATAATTTCTGTGTCAAAGCAGAACAAATTTTATCTTTAAGCAGGAACTGCAGATGCTGGAAAATCGAAGGTAAACAAAAATGCTGGAGAAACTCAGCGAGTGAGGCAGTATCTATGGAGCGAAGGAACCAGGCAACGTTTCGGGTCGAGACCTTTCTTCTTAAGTCGGGTCTCGACTCGAAACGTTGCCTAGTTCCTTCGCTCCATAGATGCTGTCTCACCCGCTGAGTTTCTCCAGCATTTTTGTCTACCTACAAATTTTATCTTTTCAAGTTGAAGTAAACGTGAAGAATGGAAATGGATTAAATTGGGAAAATTCAACAACAAAAATCACAGAGGGGGGGGGGGGGGGGGGAGGGGGGGGATCTTGCTGACCACATGTTTCAAAGAATCCCGAGTGAGGCCAGCACTCCTTGTGCTAACCAGCAGGGGGGGGTAATTGCTTTAAAATAAAGTGTGCACTCCTTGAAGGGGAGATATACTGTGCCGAGTGGTGTACAGCATTGGAAAAAATAAAGGTACACGGTGGGACAAAACGTGCTTAGGTATTGTACTGAAGATCAGTGGATTAGGAAGAAAGATGGAAAGGGTGCCTCAATTTTCAAGTTGACCAGTTCTCAAGGCTAGACACAAAGTGCTGGGATAACTCAGCCGGCGGGCAGCATCTCTGGAGAACATAGATGGGTGACATTTCAGGTGGTGACCCTTCTTCAGATAGGAGAAGGATTTCAGTCTGAAGAAGGGTTCTGACCCGAAACGTCACCTGTCCCTTTTCTCCAGAGATGCTGCCTGACCCGTTGAGTTACTCCAGCACCTTGTGTCTATCTTTGGTATAAACCAGCATCTGCAGTTCCTTCTCACACAGTTCTCAAGGCAGTTTCTTTGACTGGAAGATACAGCATGGACCAGGCCCTTTGGCCCACCCAGTGCCCGCTGACCATCGATCGCCCATTCACACTAGTTCCAAGTCATCCCACTCGCTTCCACTCCATACACACTAGGGGAAATTTACAGAGGCTAATTAACCTACAAACCCCACACCTCTTCGGGATTGGGGGAGGAAAACGGAGCACCCGGAGGAAACCCATGCAGTCACGAGGGAAGAACGGTGCAAACTCCACACAGACAGCACCCGAGGTCAGGATTGATCCCGGGTCACTGAAGCTGTGAGGCAGCAGCTCTACTACTGCGCCACCATGCTGGCAGGTGTTGAGAAAATTCGGGCAAGCGAACGCAAAGGTTGATCCCTGGAGTCTGAGCAACAGCACCTGGATGTCATACAGAGCGTTAATCAATGGCATGTGGCTGTCAAATGTCAGTGAGTTACAAATAATCAATTGCACTATTAGCCGCAAACTGTTAGATTCCCCACATCCCATCCTTCCCCTGCCAACATGGTCCATCAATAAGGGCTCATGTCTACACTCCACCACAACATCACACAACAAAGGTCTATCCTTGTCAGAGAATCATTCCGTGTGGAAACAGGCCCTGCGGTCCAACTTGCCCACACTGACCAACATGCCGCATCTACATTAGCCCCACCTGCCTGCTTTTGGCCCATATCCTTCTGAACCTATCCTATCCATGTCTAAATGTTTCTTAAATTTTGCGATAGTACCATGATTTTGTACACCTCTGTCAGATCAGCTCTCATCCTACTGTGCTCCGAGGAATAAAGACCTAGCCTGTTTAACCTCTCCCTATAGCTCAATCCCTCAAGTCCTGGCAATCTTCACTGAGCTCTTTCGAGATTGACAATATATTTTCGATAATATGGTGACCAAAACCGAACACAATACTCTAAATGTGGCTTTACCAACTTTTATATAATTGTAACATGACCTCCCAACTTCTATACTCTGACTGATGAAGGCCAAAGTGCTGAAAGGTTTCTTGACCACCCTATCCACCTGTGATGCCACTTAGAAGGAAATATCATAAGTGTGGTAAATTTTACACTTATTTCAAATGCTGACAGTCTCCATAAGTCCATAAAACCATAAGACATAGGAGCAGAATTAGGCCTTGCAGCCCATTGAGTCTACTCCGCCATTCAATCGTGGCTGAACTATTTTTCCCTCTCAATCCCATTCTCCTGCCTTCTCCTTGTCACCTTTGATGCTCTTCCTAATCAAGAATCTATCAAACTCTGCCTTAGATATACCCAATGTCTTGGCCTCCACAGCCTCCCTCTGGCTGAAGAAATTCACCACCCTCTGGCTGAAGAAATCTCCATTTTGAAGGTATGTCCTTTTATTCTGACTAACTCTGGCAGCTGTTCTACCAGGCGAACCATATCACCCAGCCTGTTTCCACGCTGTATCTCTAAAACTAATACTATATATTATATAAATGAATCTAATCTGATCTGATAATACTCAGTTTTCTTTCACTCTTTCAGCATGTTAGCTCAAACAACTCTGGGCCAGCAGGAATTGATAGCATGGGGAAAAGAGTGCTTTCATATCTTAGTTCACTCCTGGAATCTCTCAATGTCGGTATCTCTCATAGGAAGGGTAAATGTTGAGACTTAGAGTTGCTCGAGATCACACCTCGTGGAACTAAGGCCACAGCAGACCAGAAACAAGACTGTGATACGTGCAGACCAAATCTTCCTTCTCCCATTCCAAGCCATCACCATACACTCTCTTCATACACCCCCCGACATCAGTCTAAAGAAGGGTCTCGACCCGAAACGTCGCCTCTCCTTTTCTCCATAGATGCTGCCTCACCCGCTGAGTTTCTCCAGCATTTTTTGTCTACTTTCGATTTTTCCAGCATCTGCAGTTCCTTCTTAAACCTCTCTTCTTTATTGTTTAGGTTAGAGATACAGTGTGGAAACAGGCCCTTTGGCACACCGAGTTCACGCCGACCGACGATCACCCGTACACTAGTTCAACCCTACACACCAGGGACAATTAACAGAAGCCAATTAGCCTATAGACCTGCACGTCTTTGGAGTGTGGGAAGAAACCGGAGCACCGGGGGGAAAACCCAGGCAGTCATGGGGAGAACATACAAACTCCATACAGGCAGCACCCTTAGATAGGATTGGACCTGGGTCTTTGGCACTGGAAGGGAGCAACTCTACTGCTGCGCCACCTTGCCACCCCTTGAGTAAGACCGTCGCATCTAGTTTATAATGGTGTGATGTGTATGGGGATGGCTGATTAGACCAATTTGGCTCAAAAGTTCCTTTCATACAGGTGACAGAGGAGCAGGGATGCTGTAGAATCAGTTATTCTTCAACTTGCAGCTTCTCTTTTTCTCTTTGCTTCTTACATTCTCGCTTCATCAGATGACATGTGCAAGTAGACAATAGGCCGGCATGGTGGCGTAGTGGTAGAATTGCTGCATAACACCACCAGAGTCCAGGTTCAATCCTGCCTGCAGGTGCTGTCTGTATGGAGCTTTACGTTCTCCCCGTGACCTTCATGGGTTTCCTCCCACACACCAGAGGTACCGGTTTGTAGGCTAATTAGTGTAATCGTAAATTGTCCCTAGTGTGTGCAGGCTGGTGTTAGTGTGCGGGGATCGCTGGTCGACGGGGGTTTGGTGGGCCGAAGGGCCTGTTTCTGCTCTGTGTCTCCAATACGTAAACTAAAATAAACATGTTTAAGAAAGAACTGCAAATGCTGCAAAAATCGAAGGTAGACAAAAATGCTGGACAAACTCAACGGGTGAGGCAGCATCTATGGAGCGAAGGAATAGGTGACGTTTCGGGTTGAGACCCTTCTTCAGACTAAAACATGAGTGTTTATATGTAGCAACAGGATGATTTAATTCTTGCTGTTCCCAGTTGTATGTTCAATGTTGAAACTCTTCAACTCTTCAGTTCTCAGAGAGTCTTTGAATCTCACCTCCCTAGCATCGAGGGGATCTATCGCAGTCGCTGCCTCAAAGATGCTGCCAACATCATCAAGGACCCACACCATCCTGGCCACACATTCATCTCTCCGTTGCCATCAGGTAGAAGGAACAGAAGCCTGAAATCTACAGCATCCAGGTTCAGGAACAGCTACTTCCCCACAGCCATCAGACTATTAAACAAACTTTGAACTATAACAGCCTATTGCACTTTATCTATTTATTTATGTGTGTATATATATATTCTATGGTATATGGACACACTAATCTGTTCTGTATTTATGCCTACAATATTCTGTTGTGCTGCAGCAAGCAAGAATTTTATTGTCCTATCTGGGACATGACAATAAACTCTCTTGACTTGACCATGTGATCTTATGCCCTCATTCCGTTCTCTCCATGAAGTCGCTGCTTTGGTATTCTGTCAACAGACATTCTACGCCTCCAGAAGGGACAGCACAGTGGCACCTCAGAAGAGTTGCTGCCTTACAATGCTAGAGGCCCAGGTTCGATCCTGACTATGGATGTTGTCTATCCGGAGTTTGCACCTTCTCCCCGTGATCTCATGGGTTTTCTCCAGGTGCTCCAGTTTCCTCCTACATACCAAAGACATGCAGGTTTGTAGGTTAATTGGGCCACTGTAAATTGTCCCTAATATGTAGGATAGAACTAGTGTACGGAGATCACTTGTCGGCATGGACTCGGTGGGCTAATGGGCCTTTACCATGCTGTATCGCTAAACTAACTAAACTAAACAGCTAAATAAAACTAAACTAAATTAAACTAAACTAAATGTGTAGATGCCATGGAGGTATATCTGGGACAGAGTCTGTATTTCCAAAATCTTGTCTTGCTACTTGATGTGAAGTATTCCTTGTAGGTATTTTGAAGGACAATGGTGACCTCTAGTGATTTTCAGTAAAATTGCAAATACGTTGTGTCTGATTTTAGATTTAGATGAAATGAAATGACACAAAGTACTGGAGTAACTCAGTGGATCAGGCAGCATCTCTGGAGAACATAGATAGGTGACATTTTAGGTCAGGACCTTTCTCCAGACTCCACAGAACTCCCATTGCAAAGAGGAGAAAAACGTCTTCAAAGTAGGCACACCTTGAGGAGATTTTGCGGTGGAGCAGTAAAATGTAGAAACAAGGAACTGCTGATGCAGGTTTACAAAAAAAAGACACAAGATGCTGGAGTACCTCATTGAGTCAGACAGCATGGATAAGTGGCATTTGCCTTGGGACCTTTCTTCAGACCTTTTTTTTGTAAACTTTCATCTGCAGTTCCTGGTTTCTACATTTTAGATTTAAATGCCTGTATGTGGACCTTATAACACAATACAATACAATACGGTTTTATTCGTCACATGGCACATAAAGTGCAAGTGAAATTAATTTGCCAGCAGCGGTACAACAATAAAGAACACACAATACACAATAAAAATTTAACACAACCATCCACCACAGCATTCATCACTGTGGTGGAAGGCACAAAATTTGGCTAGTCCTCCTCCATTTTCCACCGTGGTCGGGACCTCAACCCTCCGCAGCCGCCGCTGCGGGCGCCCAGATGTACAGACAGGTAAAAGTCCAGGTAAGTCCAGAGTCGGCTCTTCCCCACCGGAGACCGCGGCTTCAGGTTGGTGTAGGCCGCAGGCCGGCGGTCAAAGATTTAAAGTCTCCGCCTCGCCGCAGCCAGAAGCACCGCAGACCGCAGGACCGGCAGTTGAAGCTCCCCTCCAGGGGTGATGGTAAGTCCACGCCGGGCCCGCGGTAGAAGTAGGCCGCGGGCCGGCAGTGGTGGCTTCTTCTTCTCCCGGGTCCCCCACGAGGGATCCCGGGCAGCGGACGCCACGCCGGCTGGAGCTTTGCAGACCGTGACTTCAGGCTGCCGGCTGCCGCGGGCCAGCGAAATGGAGCTCTCCCCTCTGGCGAGCCCCAGCGAGGGCTCGCTCGCTCCACGCTGAGAGTCCGCGCTGCGTCTCCAGGAAAGGCAGCCCGATCCTCGCTGTTAGGCCACGGGGGAGGCGACATGGAAAAAGTCGCCTCTCCGTGGAGGAGGCGACCAAAGCGGTTTCCCCCTCACCCCACACCACCCCCCATACAAGACACACAAAGAAACATAAAAAAACATACTTTAAAACATACTAAAAAAAAAAAAGTTGAAAAGAACTAACACGCTGCTGACAGGGCGCCGGCTTGCAGCGCCCCCACCGATGTAGGACAAAGTCAACTCAGCTCCTTGCTTGACTATGTGCATCACATTTCTGGATGTACTATTGGAAGAGTCTAGGACCAGAGGCTATAGCCTCAGAATAAAAGGATGTACCTTTAGAGAGAAGAGGAATTTCTTTAGACAAAGGGTGGTGAATCTGTGGAATTCCTTGCCACAGGCGGCTGTGGAGGCCAAGTCAATGGATATTTTAAGGCAGAGACTGACAGATTCTTGATTAGTAAGGGTTTTGGGGGTTATGGGTATAAACAAACAAACTGGTAATCGAGAACGGAGGTATTATGAAGGGCCACAAAGCAGTGGTCCCAGCTTCGCTGCATCTAGAGTACTTTCATGCCATTCACAGAGGGCACCCTGGCTCAGATGCAACAGTGCAACAGGCCAAGAGCATGTTCTTCTGGCCTGCCATGTCAGAGTATGTGCAGCAGAGGACGCTGTCATGTGCGGTATGTAGCAGTCTAGCACTGCATCAGCAGAAGGAACCGCTCCTGCAACACCCAGTTCCTGATCTACCGTGGACAACCCTGGCGACTGACATTTTCGATTGGAATGGCAACCAGTACCTGGTTCGAGTGGACTCCTACTCCGGTTGGTTTGATTTGCTCTACACTGCCTCATCGGCGGCAGTTATTCAGAAACTTGCAAGACACTTCTCAGTCCACGGGGCCCCTCTCTCCCTCATGTCGGACAATGCAGGATAATTTACAAGCCAAAGCTGCAAAGACTTTGCCCAACGCTGGGATTTCAAACATATCACCAGCAGCCCGGAATATCTGCAGTCCAATGGGTTAGCGGAAAGAGCCGTTCGCAGTGCGAAACAGGTGATGGAACCATCTAAAAGGGCGGGGTCTGATGTCTTCCTGGACCTTCTTAACCTACACAATGTTTCGCGGGACGCAATGTTAGGTTCACCTGCACAGTGTTTGATGTCCAGGCAAACCCGCACTGCCCTTCCAGTAGATAAGCAACTGTTACAATCTCAGGTTCGGGATCCACTCACTATCCAGGCCCAACTACAACACAAACAGCAAGTTCAAAAAACATATTACGACCGAACCAGCTGCCCCCTCATGCCTTTGTCTCCCGGACAAACGGTTCGCCTACAAGTACAGAAAGGACATGACCGCATTGGCGTAGTGGCAGAAACCTGCCTGGAGCCACATTCATATTTAATTCGCTCCGAAGGAGGAATTTACAGGCGCAATAGAAAACATATCCTGCCATTGAGCGAAACCAAGACCATCGCAGCAGTTCTCATATGGCTACGCCAGTGTCCTGGACTTTGTGCAAATGGAGAGATTGTGCATTCAAACCATAATGGCTCCCCAATGGCCAAAGACCACCGGTGTTATTGGCGAAATCACCTATTAGACCACCAGTGGTGTCATCTATGAAGTCTCCTACTAAGCCTGTCACCCACCCTCCAGCAGAGGGCCTGTACCGTAAGCTATAGGACGGGTTTGTCGGCCTAACCCTAAATACAAAGACTGTATTAAATACTGATTACAAGCTTCCATTACTTAGGCCACATGTACTCCTCCTTATTCATATTATTCACAGCTTAGTTGCAATTTAAAAAGCATGGTGTCTTCCTATTATACATTGGAAGCTATAGTTATAGTCTTCCTACTATTACATTGGAAGTTTTAGTATATGCTTATTTAGTTGCATGACTTATTATACTTAAGAAGGAGGATGTAGTTCAGTCAGTATTAGTTGACCTGATCCATGTCATGTTTTACTGCATGCCGCTCTCTACTCAAACAGTCATCTGGTTGAGTGCCTCATGTTATCTGGTCTGTTAGTCCAGCCTCTAGTTAGATTCGTTGCTGAGTTTGAGTTTACAACACCGATGTATTTGAGCTCTGTGTCTTTACTATAATAAACAACTTCTACTTATGTATGGATCCTGAGTTATTACACTTGTTTATATGGTGTCAGAAGTTACGGAAGCGCTTTGGATCAATGTCTTCACTGATCTTGTTGACCTTTAACAGTCTTTGAAATGACTGTCTCATCTCACTTCTGACACCATATAAACAAGTGTAATAACTCAGGATCCATACATAAGTATAAGGTTGTTTATTATAGTAAACACACAGAGCTCAAATACATAGGTGTTGTAAGCTGAAACTCAGCAATGAATCTAACTAGAGGCTGGACTATCAGACCAGATAACATGAGACACTCAACCATATGACTGTTTGAGTACACAGCAGCATGCAGTTGATAATTCCGGTACTTATATCCCATAGTCCGTTCAGTGAAAACACCGACTAGAATACTTTAAATCTCCTTTATTTCACCAAGGTGACCTTGATTCCCTGTCCCACCCTGGAAGTTCTCCCAGCTCAATCACAGAGAAACAAGTGCTCAAACAAAGGAATTGGCATATATATATATATATAGTTGATACAGTGGGAGGTAACTTACAATGGGCGGTAATCTTCTAGACCAATAACTACAGTATCACATGGTTATATAGGTGGAGACAATCTTTCCACCAAATTACAATCATACACAGCAAATACATCTTAGCCAATCACAGTAGCATCGAACATCACATGTTTTCAAAGAAAATTATGTTACAGTAAGGAAAGTGAAACTTAACTTCAATCAGCCCCTGATCTTCAAAAACAAATTACTTAACCCTTTAATCCTAGAGTATCCCCAGTTCTGCATATTCCCATTCCACCCTTTTATCATTCATGATAATCCCCATGTTCCTACATTTCTATCCTACCCAGTCGTTCAAACTCTTCCTGCACCCTATCAACGTACTCAGTCTTCCTTCATCACATACTTCATCCCATCTTACTAATAAAATTCTCGGAGCACCTATGTCTTCCAATGCTGTCTGCATTGTCCCCAGTACACATTTTACAACTGCTAATCCTACAAAAATACAAATAATCGCAATAGCTAGGTACATAGCCATGTTGATTAGCCAGTCTGACCAGCCTCTGAAGCCCCAATTACCCCAGTCACTTGCTTCCTTCATGTTACCCAACTGTTCACTTATTAACATTCAATGTAATCATGGCTGATCATCCACAATCAGTACCCCGTTCCTGCTTCTAGCGTGTCCAAACCCTTAACAATCCTATATGTTTCAATAAGATCCCCTCTCATCCTTCCAAACTCCATAGTACACAAGCCCAGCTCTCCAAAACTGCACACAATACTCCAGGTGTGGTCTCACTAGGACCCTGTACAACTGCAGAAGGACCTCTTTGCTCCTAAAGTCAAATCCACTCGCAATGAAGGCCAACATGCCATTAGCTTTCTTCACTGCCTGCTGTACCTGCATGCTTACTTTCAGTGACTGATGTACAAACACACCTAGGTCTCATTGCACCTCCCCTTTTCCTAATCTGACACCATTCAGATAATAATCTGCCTTCTGTTCTTGCCACCAAAGTGAATAACCTCACATTTATCTACATTATACTGTATCTGCCATGCATCTGCCCATTCACCCAACCTATCCAAGTCCCCCTACATTCTAATAGCATCCTCCTCACAGTTCACACTGCCACTCAGCTTTGTGTCATCTGCAAATCTGCTAATGTTACTTGTAATCCCTTCATCTAAATAGGCAAAGGGACTTTTACTCCCTCCTTTGACATGCATAATCAAATTTACAACGAGCATGGTAACATGGCAATATTCCATAATTAGGATTCTCCTTCCCTGCTATCGCCATGACATTGCAGTACATCTTCTTCACATAGGTGATAGATTACATCGGCATACTCTTTTGCAGACCTGATGGCTATCAATGTCCCAAGATAGGCGAACAACAGCGGTATGTCCATCGTGATGTATCCTAGAAAGGGATTTCTTAAAAGAAAGAAGAGGTTAGCATTTTATGTCTTTGGCACCAGACTGACAATCTTACAGTGGGAAAGTGAGCCCATGTGTCCCTCCCCTCCACCTTAGCTGCGGTAGGGGTTGTTAGAAGAGACTGAATGTTCAGTCTCTTCCTCGTCCAATTCTTGATCATCACATGTACCAGGTTTAATTTTAGATGGAGTGGTTAGAGTGTAGATCTCTCAATGCCCCGGTTAACGATAAAATATAGTTAATCATTTCCATTGTCATGTGATGAAAGTGAACAGCCTTTGGAGTGTTCTGGTTCCATGGGTTTCTGAGTGGGCGGCCAGATACAATCTCTGCTGGACTCAACCGAAGCTTCCCTGCTGGGGTGGTATACATCTAGAATAGCGCCACAGGGAAGAGTTTAAGCCAATTGGTCCCTGTTTCAATCTGTAATTTGGCAAGTTTATGTTTCAATGTTTGATTGGCTCGTTCAACGAGTCCAGCAGCCTGTGGCCGATAGGCACAATGTAATTACCGTTGGATGCCCATCTGGGCACAAAATTCTTTGTTCACCTGTTTCATAAGTACTTTAACCGTAGAGGCTTTGTTATCCGTGGTGGGGTAAACATTAATCCATTTACTAAAAACATCAACAATAACTAATACATATTTATAAAACTGACATCTTTCCAACTCAATGTAGTCCACCTGGAGGGTCTCAAAGGGACCCATAGGTAAGGAGGTTTTCCCTTTTTCGCAGGTTATACCCTTCCCAGATTATGTTGCTGACAGGTTAGACAATGACTACTAATCCCTTGAGCCAGAGTCTGCAACTTTGGATGCCACCATGTATCTAAAAGCGTATCACCAGTTGCTCGGGCACCACAGTGAGTTGCAAAGTATATACATTCAATATCCAACATCACGAGTTCATCTGACATACATGTTTGCCCTGCCGGTGTAACCCATAATCCCGACATGCAATCAACTTTACAACCGAGCTGTTTCCACATTTCTATATCTTGGCCAGGAGCATCCTCCTGTAATCTAACGACATCTTGGATGGTTGGCATTTTCCGAGGGAGACTTGCCTTTATCTATACTTTTAATTTGCCTCATTATTTTAGGTACCACCACCCTTGGGACACTTCCTCAGCTTCTTGAAAATTTGTTTTGGCAACATAAGGGCTTGTAACAGGTCTGATATCAATTTCTGGTGGGATATCTGTGTTCTTGCTGAAGTCAAGAATCCCCCATTTTTCCACAACTGACCAAAGTCACAGACCACTCCGAAAGCATATCTAGAGTCAGTATAAACGTTTTTCTCATCCTTCCCTAAGATGCAGGCTCTTATCAGGGCAAGCAGTTCCGCTTGTTGGGCAGAGAATGGCATTTCAAAGGCCGCCGCCTCCACATTATTGCAATCCTGATCTATAATTGCGTATCCTGAAAGTCTTTGACCTAGTGGTCCAATTGATGCACTCCCATCTACATACAGTATTAAGTCAGGGTTTGTCATGGGAATATCTGTCAAATCTTCC
The DNA here is from genome assembly GCA_038087875.1 of Malacoraja senta. NCBI lineage: Eukaryota > Metazoa > Chordata > Chondrichthyes > Rajiformes > Rajidae > Malacoraja > Malacoraja senta. Next base: position 126,072,536 of record CM075978.1, on the reverse strand, counting down.
CGAACAGAGGTATCTTCTTTAATCACAAACATGCAGTCGTGTCCTGACTCAGCTTGTTCTTCTTGTGGTTTGGCGAGAAAGGATGCTGGATTGATGGTGGTACAATACTTAAATTGCAAGTTTGCCTGCTGCTTCAGCGGGTACTGTCATATAGAGGGCAGTGCTACATTTTCTGGGGAGCTACTTGAATGGGGTTAATCTGGATGCATCCTACCTGAATAGAGTCTTCTGCCCACACCTGTGGGTCCACATACTCTGTTACCTCACTCCCCAGATGATGTTGTAACTGTGTAGTAACCTTCCTTGGTGGATGATAAAATTGAACAGTACAATTATTAGACAGTTCTTGTTCCTGGCTCGAAAATTACCCATGAATCTGCCCATGACCGTACTACGTCTTTTTCGTCGAGTGATCTATCTTGCTCGCTTTAGGATCTTTGGTTCTAACTACCTTAACGGGGCCCCTCTTATCTGCTATTGGTTTTCCACAGAGAAATACAAAGCCACAAGATCTGGTCAAGTATCTCAGCAAGCAATGCAATAGCAATTCGCTCTTTCATGCCCTGTGATTCATTTTGGCCAAATATTTCACACAAAACAATTAGATTCCCACAACACAAAATTTACACATCAAAATAAATTCCACAATACCCCACCCCCCCACACAAAACTCAGAGTTTCTTTTATACAGTTAACAAAGCAAGACACACAGTTTCTTAAAACCACAAAAGTTAACAATGCAAGAACAAAATCATACAAACTCTAATAAAAGTATTTGATTTTAATACTTTAAATCTGAAGTAACTGAGTCTACCACTTTAAGTGAAAGCACTCGACTTTACCGCCTTAAATCTAAAGCCGTTACTCTCCAAATTCAAAACAGAGGACAGCCACAGACCATTATCAGAAGAATGCTGTATCCTCCTCACTACTTCAAATTTAAGGCAAAATCACACGAACTTGAGCAAAAGCATACAAGAGTAAATTACACAAACCTAAGCAAATATATAAGCAAACTATATACAAAATTAAACCACACAAACTTAAACAAAATCATTCAATAAAACACTTTGACAACGGAATTTACAGCAGAAAATTTTAATCGCAGTCTTGAAATATCACAGACACCCCTTCCCAACCTTTTTTGCACAGTACAGGCTCTCAAAGTAATTTATCAACCTTACTTGTCTCGGCATTCTACCTCGGCGCTGAATTTGAAATAATTTGTCAAATTTTTACTTCAGCCCAAAAAGTATTTCCAATTACACATCAATACTGAAATTCTCCCTCAGCTGAACCCCTTTATCAATATAACCAGCCCAATAACAGTATTCTTCAGTCTCTTCGGGAAGCCTCTCGAAGGCCAGCGAATTGCCGAGAAGCTGGATCAGCGAATCTGAGGAAAACCGATGGAGTAAATTCACTCATCGGGGGCCCAATTCCTCCATTCCCTGACCCAACAAGTCAACCCTTTTACCACAAACCTGCAAGGGCCTCCTCTGAGATCCCGGACGAGCCCCAAATGATAATTCCGGTATTTATATCCCTTAGTCCATTCAGTGAAAACACCAACTATAATACTTTAAATCTCCTTTATTTCACCAAGGTGACCTTGCTTCTCTGTCCCGTCCTGGGTTAGTTCTCCCAGCTTAATCACAGAGTGCTCAAACAAAGGAATTAGCATATATATTTATATATATATATATATATATATATATATATATATATATAATATAGTTGATACAGTGGGAGATAACTTACAATGGGCAGTAATCTTCTAGACCAATAACTACAGTATCTCATGGTTATATAGGTGGGGACAATCTTTCCACCCAATTACAATCATACACAGCAAAATACATCTTAGCCAATCACAATAGCATCACAACCACAATCACAATACAAGGTGGATTGAATGGCCTAATTCTGCTCTTATAATTTATGAATTTAGGAATTTGTAAAACATAATTCCTCGTGTCAACTATGATGATCAGATTTGTGGTTTAACTGTTTAACTGTATATGAACGCCTGTTCCTTCTGAATCTGCTGTTAATTCAGCTCTGTGTGTTTGGCAGAAAATATTCTGCTTATCCACTGGTTGTGGAACTTCTGTCTCTCGGGTGGATTTATGAGTCTCAATCCTCAAAGCTAAACATTTTTGGAAGTAAGAATGGGTAATAAATGCTACCCTTATAAGTGATGCCTCCTTCACAGTAATGAATATAAAAAAATATTTTGAACCAGTGATTTTTTTTTTGTGGACAAAAATTAGTTAGTAGAATAGAAATATTAAACAAGATCTTACCGTTTGAAGTTTGATCTTTATTTTATGAGAAGTTGAAGGGATTCATGTCAATCTTCAGAGCAACTGTATAAAACCACAGACCACTTGCACGAACTTAAACTATAGAAAGATTAATAACCCTTGACTTACCGAATAATCTTTATGAGAATTAAGGTTGGGAGTGGAGGGCACGTAGTCCCTCACTTCAACTTCTCATAAAATAAAGATCAAACTTCAAACGGTAAGTTCTCGTTTAATCTTTCTATTTTATATCGAAGTCACGTGAGTGAATATGTGAAACCTTCGAAGCTCTGTGGTTTCATGCAGTAAACCAACCTGTGTGTGAAACACTTAAACAGATAAACCATAAATGGTAGAAAAGACATGGGCTATTAACAACATGATGCTAACTTACATACATGTACATTGCCCTTAATCAGACCACAGTCCCAATTGGCTTTGAGTTAGACAATAACTCATGCAACACTGTTCAGAATTCTATCTGCAACCATCCAGACATGTTCAACTAAATTTTATAACTTCTGAAAGTGCACAATGAGAGCCTCCTGCTGTTGCAAGAAGATGATCAAAAGGGAATATCCATTCTATTGGCTGCTAATGAACCAGCCCCCCTCTGGTAGAGTGAGACTTGAATTATTTGGATTCACTCCCGCTATTAGCCGCTTACACACTATTTATGTTGAGATAGTCTGCACCAGCAATTTCTTGTGAAACTATTGAATAACAATGAAGAAAACTATCCTTCATCTCATAGGTACTAGTAAGCTCAGTGTACCTGTATACATAATAAACACCCCCAATCTCCGATCTGGTAGGTTTGCTGTCAACTCCAAATTGAACCCAGCCATGCCCGTTTAGCTTTATGAGATCATTCCCATAACATGCTTCCCTCATGTCATATATGACCCAGAGATTGAATAAAGTCTGTGTTCTTTGTGCTGAAATCAGTTGCTAACTGCATAATTAACTTAAAAGATACTGCTCCACTTTAGGAATACAGTAGATGAATATCTGCATACTAATTTTTACTGATACACATTCCACACTATTATGAGTTTAGGCTTTAGAGTGTTCATATAAAAGACACTTTGCATAACATTAGTCAACAGTGGGTGAATAACCAATCATTTATTGTCCCACTTATAGTACTAGATAGAATGACAAAGCAGCACGAGCAGTGTCAATTGTGTGATAACATAATCGCTTCTCTAAGCCCAAACTGAAAGAACCACAAACCTCTGCTACTTCTGTTTAAAAAGTAGCTCACATGTGTCTCTTCACAAACTTCCCACACAACTGTGCAGAGCCATCACTCGTGACTTAGAGTAAGTTGGAGCTTCTTTCAGCTGCCTTTTACAATGGACGCCCTGAATGAGTAGGCCAAATTGGCACTATTAAAATTCATGTCACCTCATCTTTAATATCGTAAGAGGCATCTACTGATTAAAGCCCTGAGTCTTATCAGCTACAAACGCATGTCGTCTATAAACTCCATGACACAATGCCCTTTTGATCTGAGTAGGGCAGCATTAACTTTAGAAGCTTTGTAAATAGGCTAGGCCAGAACCCCTAGGTAGAGCCTAAAATTTCCACCACTGGCTTTGGCATCACAAACACCAGATGCCTCTCGTGCATAGATATGGAAAAGTATGCATCTTCAAGATCGATTGAGGCCCTAAATCCTCTGAATCAGCTAAATTGCTGAATGACCATTATCCATCTTAAACTGGTTAACCAAACACATTATCAGACTAGCCAAATCCTAACCTGATTTGGCATGTTCCACTTTTTTTCAACCTTGAGAAAATATTAGAAATATACCTGTTAATTTGACGTCAGTGGTGGGCAAATTAATGGAAAGGATACTATACATAAGCATCTGGATAAACAGGGTCAGATTAGGAACAGTCAACATGGATTTGTGCCTGGAAGGTCATGTTTGACTAATCTTCTTGAATTTTTTGAAGAGGTTACTAGGGAAATTGATGAGGGTAAAGCAGTGGATGTTGGCTATATGGACTTCAGTAAGGCCTTTGACAAGGTTCCACATGGAAGGTTGGTTAAGAAGGTTCAATTGTTGGTATTAATGGTGGAGTAGCAAGATGGATTCAACAGTGGCTGAATGGGAGATGCCAGAGAGTAATGGTGGATGGCTGTTTGTCAGGTTGGAGGCCGGTGACTAGTGGGTGCCTCAGGGATCTGTGTTGGGTCCAATGTTGTTTGTCATATACATCAATGATCTGGATGATGGTGTGGTAAATTGGATTAGTAAGTATGCAGATGATACTAAGATAGGTGGTGTTGTGGATAATGAAGTAGATTTTCAAAGTCTACAGAGAGATTTAGGCCATTTGGAAGAGTGGGCTGAAAGATGGCAGATGCAGTTTAATGCTGATAAGTGTGAGGTGCTACATCTTGGCAGGACAAATCAAATAGGACGTACAAGGTAAATGGTAGCGAATTGAGGAATGCAGTTGAACAGAGGGATCTAGGAATAACTGTGCATAGTTCCCTGAAGATGGAATCTCATGTAGATAGGGTGGTAAAGAAAGCTTTTGGTGTGCTGGCCTTTATAAATCAGAGCATTGAGTATAGAAGTTGGGATGTAATGTTAAAATTGTACAAGGCATTGGTGAGAGGCCAATTCTGGAGTATGGTGTACAATTTTGGTCGCCAAATTATAGGAAAGATGTCAACAAAATAGAGAGAGTACAGAGGAGATTTACTAGAATGTTGCCTGGGTTTCAGCAACTAAGTTACAGAGAAAGGTTGAACAACTTAGGTCTTTATTCTTTGTAGCGCAGAAGGTTAAGGGGGGACTTGATAGAGGTCTTTAAAATGATGAGAGGGATAGACAGAGTTGACGTGGATAAGCTTTTTCCATTGAGAGTAGGGAAGATTCAAACAAGAGGACATGATTTGAGAATTAAGGGACAGAAGTTTAGGGGTAACATGAGGGGGAACTTCTTTACTCAGAGAGTGGTAGCTGTGTGGAATGAGCTTCCAGTGGAAATGGTGGAGGCAGGTTCGATTTTATCATTTAAAAATTATTTGGATAGGTATATGGACGGGAAAGGAATGCAGGGTTATGGTCTGAGTGCAGGTAGATGGGTACTAGGGGAGAATAAGTGTTCAGCACGGACTAGAAGGGCCGAGATGGCCTGTTTCCGTGCTGTAATTGTTATATGGTTATATTGTTATATGGTTATACCCCTCTTGTTCTTGGTCAGACTACTCATCCTTTGTGAGATATCTCTGTTTCCATTTGGATAGCCATAGTTTCCTCTATTGCCCATAAGGACGGAAATGTTGGCTTCTCTTGCCGCGGAGGAATAATCAACCAGAAACTGAATCTTATAATCGGTTGTGATTTGTAAACTGGAAAAATTCCGGAGGTTATCTGTCCCCTCCTGTTTGGCGAACCCCGACTTGAATATCGACAGCAGCTTTCATAATGTAATACATTCGCATACTCAATCCACCTCCAGCTCATTGTTGCATTGCTGTCCATGACAAGACAGATGATGACTGAAGATGAGATCAAGGCAGTTTCTGAGAAAGCACGCTATAAATCCACCAAGAAGATCCTTGGCCTCAGACAGAAGACTAACAGTCAGCTGATCCGAGACTTTGCTCTGTCCCTTTGCACAGACATCATGACCCGCTGGGGACAGTACTGAGTATGAAGGAACCACAGCACCCATGGTGAGCGCTGACCCTGCGGATAAAAGCCCTCTGGCTTTGATAGAAGTGTAGGCCTTTTGCTCCAACCAGCCTCCGTGGAGTGGTATCTGCCACTCACTAGGTAGAGGTGAAAAGTATGCAGGTAAACGGAAGTTTACCCTCAAAAGGTGTATTACCACACCCACCTCAGACCCTCCATTCCTTTCCCGTCCATATACCTATCCAATTTATTTTTAAATGACAAACTCTTCTCTTGAGAAAATTTAGCATAAATTGTATAGGCCTCAGGCCTATACCATCCCAACAGATTGAGTTTAGACTGCGTATAACACAGAAGACCCTCTATTAACCTTGTACAAGGCGAATCCTTCCCTGAGAAATCTCAACCTTTCTGGGGTTAAAGCCTTTCGACTTTGATTTTGCCTCAACTGATGGCATCAACCTACAACCTCCAACCTCCAGTGTCTAATTTCGACTGATTTTGCCTCAACTGATGGCATTAACCTACAACCTGCAGTGTCTGACCGCATCAGAGCATACATCAGCTCCTTATGCAACTGAATGACTACCGCCCGGTTGCCCTAACTCCAATACCCATAACGTGCTTTGAAAAGCTGGTCCTCTCCCACATCAAATCCAGCACCCCTGCCTCACTGGACTCTCATCAATTTGCATACAGGGCAAATAGATCCACAGAGGATGCAATCTCTCTGGCTCTTCACACTGTCCTGACTCACCTGGAAAGACAGGGCACGTACGTGAGGATGCTCTTCATAGACTATAGCTCTGCCTTCAACATGGTCATCCCCACCAAGCTTACCACCAAACTCCACCAGCTAGGCCTCAGCTCGCCGATATGCGACTGGATCCTGAATTTTCTGACGGAGCAACCGCAGGCAGTGAGACTGGACCCGCACCTGTCCTCCACTATCGCCCTGAGCACCGGCACACCACAGGGCTGTGTACTAAGCCCCATGCTCTACTCCCTCTTCACTCATGAATGTGTTCCTGCATTCGACATCAACACCATCGTCAAGTTTGCAGACGGCACAACGGTGATCGGGCTGATCACCAACGGTGATGAAACAAACTACAGATAGATAGATATTTATTTGTTGTCATTTGAACCTAAGTTCAAACGAAATTCTGGTTCTGCAGTCATACAAACAAGTAAAAAGAACCAAGACACAACACAATTTACACAAACATCCATCACAGTGAATCTCCTCCTCACTGTGATGGAAGGCAAAGTCTTATCTCTCCCCCTGCACTCCACATTCTCCTCCCGATGTCAAAGTCAAAGCCCCCGGCGGGTGATTGTAGATATGTCCCGCGGCCATTAAAGCCGCGCCGGGCGATGCAAGGCCACGCTCCGGGTCTTGATGTTGTAGCCCCCGGTAGCGCCAGCAAGTCCCACGGCCACCAATGCCACGCCGGGCGATGCCAGACCCCGCTCCAGGTCATCCCCAACCCCGCAACTCGGGCGGGAGTAGCTGCCGTTGCGGGAGCCCCGAAAAGCGGTCTCCCACCATGGACCCGCGAGCTCCCGATGTTATCATCCACCAGACCTGCGGAGGTATAGAAACATAGAAACATAGAAAATAGGTACAGGAGTAGGCCATTCGGCCCTTCGAGCCTGCACCGCCATTTGATATGATCATGGCTGATCATCCAACTCAGTATCCCATCCCTGCCTTCTCTCCATACCCCCTGATCCCTTAGCCACAAGGGCCACATCTAACTCCCTCTTAATATAGCCAATGAACTGGCCTCAACTATCTTCTGTGGCAGAGAATTCCACAGATTCACCACTCAGGTGCAGAACCCGGTGGACTGGTGCTCATGTAACAACTTGTCCCTAAAACACCTCCAAGACCAAGGAGCTGATTATCGACTTCAGGAGCACATAATGGGGAATACGCCCCAATCTCCATCTATGGGGACAGTGTGGAGAGAGTGTCCAGCGTTAGGTTTCTGGGCACACACATCTCAGAGGACCTCACATGGTCCACCAACACCGCTGCGCTGGTTAAGAAGGCACAGCAATGACTGTTCTTCCTGAGAACATTGAAAAAGACTGGTCTGCCCCAACAGCTGCTGACAACCTTCTACCGCTGCACCACAGAGAGCATACTAACGTATGGCATCTCTGGGTGGTATCCCAGCTGCACGGAGGCAGAGAGGAGAGCTCTTCAGCGCGTCGTCCACAGAGCGCAGAAGATTTTTGGGACACCACTACCAGCCTTGGAGGGCATCTACTACACACGGTGCCTCAGGACGGCCGTCAGCATCCACAAAGACTCCTCACACCCTTGTAATGGACTGTTTGAACTACTACCTTCCGGCAGATGTTACAAGGCCTTCTACGCCCGCACCTCCAGGCTCAGGAACAGCTTCATCCCCAGAGCTATAGCTGCTCTGAACCGGCCCAACCGGCCCTGCTGAGTGCCCCCCACCCCCATGAACCGTCTCCCTCGGATGGTCACGTGGCACAGACACATTTGCACTTTAGACTGTTTTGACTGTTTTACTGTTATTTTTATAAATCATGTTTCTCAGGGCATCTAAATCTAAATTTTATTAGTTGTTTTAAGTTATGACATCGGATGGAAGCTGCATACCAAATCTCGTTGCACATATGTGCAATGACAATAAAAGATATTATTATTATTATTATTAACTTGAATTGAAGTGTAGCATCCACTTGGTGTAGGAATACGAGTTCCCTGTCAACTCCTCACAGTCAGAGTCAACCTCAGAGTGGAAATTAGCATAATGCAACCCTGAACCAGGAATTGCTGCCACAGTCCTCTACCTGGAAGACCTATCTTAGTCGCCAGAGAGCACAACATTCTCTTCACCAAGTTGAGCGCGATGGCCCTGGGCCTAACAAAGGCCTCTGGCTAGGTCTGAATTGAGTAGGCCTGGTGTTCCTACCAGCCTCAGAGCAGCGATTCCGGACATTAGTTTATATATATAGGTGATATGCCCGTCGGGGATACTGGAGTCCTACCCACATAGGGTGGTTCTACCACCCCCGCAGCTGCCTAAAATTCTCCGTGCAAGTCTTAAACTTGTTAACATAAGTCCTCTCCGAAGAGATACTTTGCAGGCTGCATGTTACTGGCCCTGCATGAATGAGCACATGTTTTGGGAATTACCTCAGGCCTTGTAGCATTTTGCGAAGGCAATGTAGCTCCAACTGTGTATTACATAGAAGTGCTAAAGCATCTTCTGCACTATCAAAAGCTGAACCCATCTACTGCCCTTGCAAAGGCCAAAATGACATCAGTTAATAGTCTTTGGATATGCTGAAATTTGTAATTCTTGCCCACGTATCACCACTGAGATATCCCAATTGGTGAGATTGACTTTTGGAACATCCAAAGTCTGGCAGTTTATCTGGACTGGCATATTTCCCAGCCATATCCAACACATACCCCTCCTTAGCTGATGAGATGTTAAATCACTGATGCTCTTAGCCAGATCTCCTCGTGGATCTCCTATCCCCGAAGGGATGGCAAATTATGTGACAAGAGCCGGAACTCTTTCATATGATTAAACTGAAGCATATCCCCCATAAGTTCAGGGAATTCGAATTCCTTGTCGATATCCCCATAGTCGGAGTTACTTATGTAATAATCTCCAGTACTCCCATCTACTGAGCGGGAGATAAAATAATGCAACCCTGAACCAGGTGTTGCTTCCCCTCTTTGAGCAAGAGATATTGTAACGCAAACCTGAGCCAGGTATTGCTTCCCCTCTTCTGAGCGGGAGATATGTAATGCAACCCTGAGCCAGGTGTTGCTTCCACAGGCATCTGACTGGAGCTTCCTGTAAGTGTCTCCTGAGCCAGGAGCACAATTCTACTATATACTCACTGGACAGGTCGCGCCTGCTAATGACTCCGAGTCCGGGCTTGCTCCCTTCTGGATCCTCAACGGAGTCTAGAGGGGAGGAATATAACACAACCCTGAGCCAGGTGTTGCTTCCTTCAGGCATCAGGCTGGCTCCCTTTTTGAGCCTCAACCCGTCGCCTGCTCCCTTGGAGCCCCAAAACCGCTCCCTCTCGGAGTCTCAATGGCGGTAGCCACCGGCCGTATCGTCAGCCTACTGAATCAGCCTGCCTGCTTTAATGACAATAGCTGCACCGGCCGAACCGTCAGCCGAAAAATTCCAGCCGCCATCTCCTTACGGAGCCTCCACGATGGTCGCTGAACTGACCGAGCCATCAGCCGATAAATTTAAGCCACCAGCTCCTTACGGAGCCTCCACGGCGGCCACTGCACCGGCCAAGCCGTCAGCCGCTAAATTTCAGCCGCTAAATTTCAGGCGCCAGCTCCTTACGGAGCCTCCACGGCGGCCACTGCACCAGCCGAGCCGTCAGCCGATTTATTTCAGCCGCCAGCTCCTTATGGAGCCTCCACGGCGACAGCTGCACCGGCTGTGCCAGCTTCTCCGGGCCCGCTGCACCTATTTTTGGAGCAGCGGCCCGTTCCTGAAACAAAAATCCCTTACCTGCCGGAGCAGTTTCGAACTGCTCCGATTCTCGCGCCATGCGTCGACGTATTGACGCGCATGCGGACTGGCGGTCTCTTCACATAGTCACTCACGTGACTTCGATATAAAATTATCATTGCTTGCTGTTGGTGTCTATGGCAGTCTGTTGTCTATAGCTGTTTAAGGGGCTGACTGCCTAATTGAATTAATACATTTTATTTTTTTTAATTTTAGTAATCTTTTTTATAAGATAAAAAATGCCAAAAACTTGCAAGTCTAGTTTTTAATATTTTAGAGGTAGTGTACTGCCACAATAAAAAGATTGGTTTAACGAACTAAATCTTCTTTCATCCTCTCTTTGGGGTCACGCGATGATGATGCAGCCAATATAGCAGGTCACAAAACTCTGAATAAGATCTAAGATAGACAAAAATGCTGGAGTCGCACAGTGGGTCAGGCAGTATCTCTGGAGAAAAGGAATAGGTGATGTTTTGTGCCGAGACCATTCTTCAGACTGAGACTCAGGGGGGAGGGAAACAAGAGGTATGAAAAGATACAGAACAAATGAATGAAAGATATGCAAAAAGACAAATCAAAGCCAGCAACAATGATCAAGGAAAAGTGGAGCTCACAATGGTCCATTGGTGGCTGTGTGGAAGGTGATAACGAGTGATACAAACAGTGAAGCTCAGCATGACAATCTGATGTGCTTTGCTAAATTTTTAGTCACTACACCCTTTTCAGTTACACTACTTCCACACTGACATGGCATCACTTCATGTTCCTCATGTAATGTGAGGCTCTGCAAGATGTGGAAAAGCACTTCATGCCACAATAAACAGATTTTCTTAATCTTTGGTTGAACTTAGACTTCCATTTCTTTTTTTTGTTTAAGAGCTTTCAGCTCATCTAATGTAATACATATCCTCACCAGTATAAAGTGACTTTAAGCACAGAGTATGAGGGTCAAAGCTTAATTGTGGCTACAACAGACCTAAGTGTGACATGAATAGCATGCAGCCCGAGATCAAGACTCATGAATCTGTTTTATGATGGATAGAATGTTCTCATTCCTCAGGGCATTGAAGCTGAAAGACATCCTCACATCTCCAACGCTTGGATTTATGTGTTCAGTTTTGGTCACGGGTATAAAGCAGATGGGAACCTCAGACCTCAGTTATGAGAGGTCGTAGATGTCCGCAAAAACTCCAACCAGTTGGTCTGCACATCTTTTTAGAACAAGAGCTGATGTAGTTTTACATCCAGTTGGGTTCATTTATCATTGTGCTGCACCGGTTATAGATGGTCAACATAGAATGGAAAGAACAAAGCTGATAATTTTAGGGTGGCACGGTGGCGCAGCGGTATAGTTGCTTCCTTATAGACCTAGAGACCCGGGTTCGATCCTGACCACAGGTGCTGTCTGTACGGAGTTTGCACGTTCTCCCTGTGACCATGAAGGTTTCCTCCAGGTGCTCCGGTTTCCTCCCACACACCAAAAACGTGTGGGTTTGTAGGTTAACTGGCTTCTGTAAATTATAAATTGGTCCTAGTGTGTAGGATGGAACAAGTGTACGGGTGTTCGCTGGTTGGCAGGGACTCAGAGGGCCAAAGGGTCTGTTTCCTCACTGCAGTGTGTCTAAACTAAACCAGGTTCCAAGTACCCCATGAAGTAACACAATTCCTTACTTGGGTGTATGTCAGCACTCCAGAGTATCTGTGGTTTTGAGCTTCGTAAGGCCACTCAGACAAAAAAAATCATTCACAGCAAAGAAGTTTAAAAAGAAAAATCAAACCAGCATACCTCTGGGAAAATGATCAGTAAAATAGAAGGCTGAACATGGTTTGTCTAAATTCTACAATTTAAAAAAAAAGCAATGCAGCCTGTCACCACGTAACTCTTCACCAGTCAAGTGCTGCATGAGGTACGGGAATAGATCGCACTGAAAGATAGCAACATTTTGAGCTATCAAAGGGAGACGATTACTTGTCCACAGGAGTCCCAGCATGACTTTTCTTTTCAGTATTCTTTCCTCAGTAAAAACTTTTTTAAATATCTTCTTCCTATTCAGGAGATCACAGGATAAGGAAAGTATTTTGGTAATTCTCAAGATGACAATCCAATGCCTGCTACTGTGGTATCTAGGACAAGTCTCACCCCAGACACTCCCTCTTCTCCTGTTGATTTGTAGCCCTTGTAATAATAATGGGCTCACACCATGTCAGGTTATATAGAGTTTATTAGGAATAAGCAACACAAGTTCTCACTTGAGAGTTCACTTTAAGACTAACGTAATGCAGCAGAGTGCGACGCTAACAAGCTAGTGGGCATAACTACAAATGCATGACTCATAGCATGAGCCACTAATCTACATCCCCCCTCTTAAAGAATCAATAACAATGTATACTAAGCAAAGCAAGTTATGTATAATAAAGCAAAGCAAATATCACAACCGATGACAGTAAACTAGTAAGATTAAACGAGAACTTACCAGTTTGAAGTTTGATCTTTATTTTATGAGGAGTTACGTTGGTGATTACGTGAAGAAGACCCGTCAGGGCGCCTGCGCGTCAATCTTCAAAGCAGCAGTGTGAAATCATAAACAACAAGAACGAAGTAATATAGTAACCTAATAAAACGAGTAAATTAAGAACTTCCATCTGACCTTTATGAAAGAGGGTTGGGCCGTGGTGGGCACGTAATCACCAACGTAACTCCTCATAAAATAAAGATCAAACTTCAAACTGGTAAGTTCTCGTTTAATCTTACTATTTTACTTCGGAGTCACGTGAGTGACCGTGAAGATTTTAAAGCTTTGTGATTTCATGCCGCAGATACAAATCCCGGCTTCTCACTGCATTGATTGACTCGGAACAAGAAATAATCAATAATGCATTAATAATGACATTTGCATGACAAATGCAGTAATTCATTTATTTGAATAAAAGAATTAACAGTATCCCCTTTAACCCAGGGAAATTTAAGCAGAACTTAATATAGTATCTGCAAACAGCCCCGTATTGGCAATAAGCCGATGGTAAAAGTGTTGAAACACCAACTTATTAGATCACCCGGCGGCTGCGAAAATATGGTAGACGGGACGTCCTTCGCCCTGGTCGCTGTAGATTGATGATGCATGTGAATCAATCACACTTAGCTAGCATCACTAACTCCACCCCATTATAACATTTATACTAACGCCCATTCCCAGCACCGTTAGTTGAAGCAGCTAGGATGAACTGACAACACCTCGCTCTGTAACGCTGCCAAGTTAAAGTGCTGAATAAAGATGTGTGTAAATCTTATATGCCTTGAAGTGATTTACATGGCGTCAGATGTGGTCCTACCCACTCCTCTTGTATAACGGTTTTTATTTTATCTTTTGTAAGTTTTGTTTTACTTTACGATGGCTTCTTCTTGTCGGAAGCCTGAGCCTCTTGTCTTTGATGCCGATATCAGCGAACGCTGGGCCACATTTGAAATTGATTACCAGCACTACATGAACATTGTACACCGAAATGAACCAGATGCTGTTAAGGCCTCTCTCTTGCTCAACCTTGCAGGACCTGGTGCCCTTCGCCGATCCAGAACATTCCGTTATGCTCCGGCTATCCGTGATGCCCAGGACCAGGTAATTACACCGGCGGAGTCTCCCACTGACCGTAATGTTTTGCTGCGTAAACTGGCTCAGATCTGTGACCTGCCCTCAAATCACATTTTGGACAGGGCAAGGTTTTTCTCTCGTCGTCAACTTCCCGGGGAACGAGTGGATGCATATATTTCCTCTTTGATGTATCTAGCACAACGTTGTCGATTTCAGGAAATGCCAGCGGATCAGTTGACTGATCAGTTAACGAGGGATATTTTAGTGAATGGTATCACCGATCAAAAGCTCAGATCAGAGCTCTTGAGACGGCCAGAGTTATCGCTAGACAACGCGGCCCATGCATGTAGAACGGCTGAACTTGTTGATCCTATAGACATTCCGCATGAAAGCAATACCATCAATCTGACGGGCCTCACTAGGCAGCGGACATACACAGATAACAGCCGATTTAAGATCCAAGCTAGCCAGGCAGCTCTCAGCGTTCCTTCACAGAAATGTCCTAACTGCGGCTATCTACACAGCAGGCAATCCACCTGCCCCGCCCTCGGGAAGGCTTGTAATTACTGCAAAAAGCTAAATCACTTTGCCTCAGCCTGTCGGGCTGCTATCAGGGCCCGAGGAAAGAATGCGCCCAGTCCCAAGTCTAATCTCAATTTTTTGCAACGAGACAGCAACATACAGACTCCCCATTTCCAGCTCGAAGCCGCCCCCGAATGTATTTCATTTGACTCGCAAGACGATCCTACTGTTTACATGTTACAGCATGCTGCTGCCAAGAACTCTGATCCTACAGTGACGATATCTGTAAACAATATTGCTTTTGGCGCGAAACTGGATACGGGGGCGAGAGTCAATACAATGTCAATCAACCTTTTTAACAGGATCAGTGCTAACGAGCCACTTGTCAAGGACGCGTCCACTTTGCATGCTTTTGGTGGGGAGGTGCTATTTCCTCTGGGCAAAGCCAACTTGAAATGTGTACTGAAGAAAACAACTAGGGAATTGACTTTCCATGTGCTGGACTTTAATTCGGTTACCCTGCTTGGCAATCGTGCCTGTCAGGAACTAGGGCTGATATCCTTTGATAAAACTGTCCACAAACTGCAAGTTTCCTTTGATCCACAATGACTTCCCTGGTCTTTTTGACAACAACCTAGGCAGGTTGCCTGTGTCCTACAAGATTACTATTGACCCCGATGTGACACCCGTAGTCCGAAACCCGCACAGATTGTCATTTGCCATGACTGACAGGGTTCACTCTATGCTGAAGGACATGGTCTCCAAAGGCGTAATTGAAGCAGTCAGTGACCCCACCGACTGGGTCTCAACCATGATTGCCACAGTCAAGAAGGGAAAGGATGAAATCCACCTGTGCATTAATCCAAAAGACCTGAACACTGCCATTAAGCGCCCGCACCATCCCATGAAGACAGTAGAGGATGTTGCAGCAAAGATCGGAATGGCCACCCTATTTTCTGTCCTAGATGCAAAGAACTCATTCTGGCAGATACCGCTGGACAAGAGGTCATCAAACCTTACCACATATGCCACCCCATTCGGCAGATATAAGTTTCTGAGAATGCCATTCGGGATCAACTCTGCCAGCGAAGTCTTCCAAAGAACTATGGAACAATTGTTCGAGGGTCTGCCTTGTGCCATTATTGTCGATGATATTCTTGTCTATGGCAAAGACGCGGCGGAACATGACCACAATCTCAGGCTCATTTTGGAGCGTGCTGTCAAGATCAACCTCAAGCTCAATCCTGACAAGTGCAAGTTCAGGGCTCCAGTGGTCTCCTGTGTCGGCCACATCTTCACCCCTGACGGCCTCAAACCGGATCCGAAGAAGACTTCTGCCATCACAGAAATGCCCGCACCCACTGACGTGAAAGGCCTGCAACGTTTCCTGGGCATGGTAAACTATCTCGGAAAGTTCATACCTAACCTCAGCGAATTAAGCTCCACATTGCGGCAGCTGACAAAAAAGGACACTGCATGGTCATGGTTCCAGCAACATCAGGATGCCTTCGATGTTCTGAAATCAAAACTGACCAGTGCACCGACCCTGACTTTTTTCGACCTGAAACGTCAGGTGGTGATCACCTGCGATGCCTCGAAATTCGGGCTCGGTGCAGCCTGCCTGCAACCGTCTGATGATAGTACACTACTACCCGTCGCGTATGCCTCTCACACCATGACCGACACGGAGCAGCACTACGCGCAAATCGAAAAGGAACTGCTGGCGGTCGTCTTTGCCTGCTCCAAATTCCACGACTTCGTCTTTGGCAACACGTTCATGGTTGAGACGGACCACCAACCACTGGTGACAATCTTGAACAAGCCTATCCACGCCGCCCCAGCTCGTTTGCAGCGCATGATGTTGCAGCTGCAGCGGTACGACTTCTCTATTACCTACAAAAAGGGCAAGGACATGCATGTTGCTGACACACTCTCTCGTGCCCCTCGAACATCTTGCGAACAACACCCACACGAACAGGAGAATTTCACTGTTCTCGGTGTCGGTCTAATCTCCAGCAAGCAACTGCGCACCCTGGCCGCGCACACTGCCAAGGATGATACGCTTCAAGCCCTCTCGTCCATCATCAAGACAGGCTGGCCAGGCAAACAATCCAACACGCCCACTGAGGTGCAGCCGTACTTTTTGGTCCGCGATGAACTGGTGGTTCAGGATGGTGTGGTCGTCAAGGGCCACAAGGTAGTTATACCTGCATCGCTACAAGACGAATACTTCAAAGAGATACACGGCGGTCACCCAGGAGCCGACTCCACACTGGCACGCGCCCGGGATCTGTTCTACTGGCCTGGAATGGCCACGTACATCCGGGACCGCGTAGCCTCCTGCCCCACTTGCAACAATCTTGCACCTCATCAGCAGCGGCAACCCCTTCTGCAACAACCTCCACCAGCACTGTCATGGTTGTCGATGGCTGCGGATATTTTCGAATGGTGCTGTAAGCACTACCTCGTTCTGGTCGACTCGTACTCCAACTGGTTTGAACTTGACCAACTTACCTCCCTCACGTCGGTGATGGTCATCAGGAAGCTGAAAAGACATTTCTCAGACCATGGCATTCCTGTTATTCTGAGAACCGACAATGGTCCACAGTTCACCAGCCACATGTTCAAGCTTTTCGCTGACCGATGGAACTTTCAGCACGTCACAAGCAGTCCCGAGTATCCACAGAGTAATGGACTCACTGAACGCGCTGTCAGGAGCGCCAAGCACTTGCTGGAGGGAGCGTGCATTTCACAGTCTGACGTCTATCTCGATCTACTGAATCTCAGAAACATTGCGAGAGACGGAATCTTGGGGTCACCAGCACAGCGGCTGCTGTCGAGGGTGATGAGGTCTCCGGTCCCCATCGCACAACAGCAGCTGGTTCCTCGGGTGTTGAAGCCCGCCACTATCCAGCAACGTCTCCAAGAGAAGCACGATACCCAGAAACGGTCATACGACAGCTCCAGCAGACAGCTCCAGCCTCTACTGCCGGGCCAGGTCGTCCGTCTGCAAACTCCAACTGGTCATTCTCGTCTGGGCGTTGTTGTGCGCCCGACTGCTGAGCCGCGATCGTACCTAGTGGACTGTGAGGGAGCGGTTTACCGGAGAAGTCGTCAACACCTGCTTGCTGTGAAGGAGCCCTGACCGCCGCCTGCCGATCCCTATGCTCCGCCGCTCCAGTTCCAGCCGCCTTCCGCAATGTCTCCCGCCCGTCCCCGCATGCCTGGCACTCCCCCACGTCTATCGGTCTCCACTAACCACGGGGTTTCACCCACCGCATGTTTCCCCCCTCGGTCACCACAATCCTCTCCCGTGCGGTTTTCACCTTCAGCCTCTCCGCCTCATCCTTCAGTTGAGGGAGGGGATGGTTGGGTCCGCACGCGTTCGGGCCGTGTTAGTAGACCACCAGACAGTTATGGCGAGTATGTTTAATATGCTTTTAATCTTTAGGGGGAAGGATGTAGATTGATGATGCATGTGAATCAATCACACTTAGCTAGCATCACTAACTCCACCCCATTACAACATTTATACTAACGCCCATTCCCAGCACCGTTAGTTGAAGCAGCCAGGATGAACTGACAACACCTCGCTCTGTAACGCTGCCAAGTTAAAGTGCTGAATAAAGATGTGTGTAAATCTTATATGCCTTGAAGTGATTTACAGTCGCCAATGTTGCTGCTAAATCGAATGGGATGTAAAACATCAATGTTCACACCTGCAGCAACCAAACTTGTTTTAACCATCTTAAAATAGTCTGAACTGACACTATCTTGTATGGTTTTTCGTGAATGATAAACAATCTTGTTTTCATATTTCATAAGACCTTTGTAGCCTCAATGTATTGCAACAAATATGTCTTAACACATAGACATGGATCCATGGAATATGCTAATAAAACACTCTTGAATCCTGTCACACCTGATCCTACTTCATTTGAGTAGGTCATAAAATGTAAAACATAACATAATTCTGAGGTACTTCCATCCTGTGTATCTGTAACTTTTGTAATGTCTACACTCTCAGTGCTTGTTACAAGTGCCATAAACATGACTACCTTCATGCTGAACTTGGCCAAATCAGAATCGTACCAAGAGTCCATTGATGAAGTAGCTTAAAACAACTCTATATTCCAGATTCCCATCTTAGGTTTAGAAGGTCTGGAATAAAAATTCCTTTCATTAATCTGGAAATGAAAGAACGAGACTCAACAGGATGTCTTTCCGACCTCATCAATAAAAAATGAGGATAATGTACTTCTGGCTGAATAAAACGCACTATAACTCAACCCCTCAAATAGAGTGTTGAGAAAACCCAAAACATTTGAGACATGTGCCGTACAACATTTCATATTCTTTTATACACAGAAAATGTTTCCCCATTCTTTACATAATGGGAAAGCAGCATTTACAGAGTCACAACCTCAGATTCGCAAATGTACTGCTTTTGAGTACTCTTCCGCCAGACTGCTGTAAGCATGTCCACAGCATGCCCAGACAATCCTCTTTTTAAAACCTGCAAATTAACAGATCCATACAGGCATATAATGGATGTTACTCTCCAATTATCGGATACACCAGTAACTCTCTTCTTTTGGGAACCTTTATCAGAAACTGTGTCATAAATTCTAATATCAAAGGGAACCATGGCTGCGTAGACCAGTCTAGTATCACCAGTACCCCAGAGGCAGCATCCTGCTTCATTTTAAGCAGACACCGGTTTATGAGACAGAATGATGGAAAATGCATATAAAAACATACCACCCTAATGTAGCGAGAAACATCAATCGCTACTGTCTCCCGATGTACTTCCCATAACACATATCTCTGTAACTGGTGATTGAGTCTGGATGGAACCAAGTCGTATCTGGCTTCCCAAATCTGACTACTATATCATTAAAATCTTACGGTTCAACATCCATTCTTTGTTATCATGGAAATTCCTGTAACCTGGTGTCTGCTACTATATTGAATCTACCTAGTAGATAAATAGCTGAAACCAAATATTTGTCAACACACCAAGTCCAGATTTGATTAGCCAATTTGTCATATGACACCAACTTAATTCCACCCATACAATTAATACATGCCATTGCTGTAGTGTTGTTAATTTGAAGTTGAACATGCAGATTAGTTGTATTTAACAACAAGCTTGGAGCTCATAAGCCTTCCAATAGCTGTAAAACGTCGATTCTCCATGTCTGGCGCTGACTGAGTTCTTTTCAACCCCAAGTCCACAGTCGCTATGCTCCCAGCCGGCGACTGTACAGGGGTCTGAGGCAGCTGTTCGCCGGCCGCAATCTTGCGACATTTCCACCGGCTTTGCCGCTCGCCTCTTCCCCTTCTCCGTTTTTTCCATGGCACCTGTGGAAAAAATCCCCACAGACCCACAGCAAACGGACCCGGAAACTATTGGAAAGGTTTTTACTTACCTTGTAGTTGACAACTACATTTCCACTAGAGGAGCAGCGCCTCACGTCCGTTCGCGCCAATGCGTCTGATGTAATGACGTGCAGGCACCCTGACGGGTCTTCTTCACGTAGTCACTCACGTGACTCTGAAGTAAAATCAAACATACTTCACGATCGGCCTGCAAACACGACCGGCACGTGTATGATAGAGGCCATCTCCATTCTTTTTCTCCGGGGACAGAGCTGGTGGGGGAGTGGACCAATGCCTCTGGAGTCGAAGCAGGAGGCTGTGGCGCAGGCGAAGACGGAACAAACAGAGGAACTGTCTCAGGCATGGATGATTGTTGTGCTGGCAAGAGCATGCGAGGGTCACTAGATGCAGATTGAAATGAACTTGTACGATCCGGATAATAATGAGGAGGGATTGGCTCCTTCACAGGCTGAAGATGTTGTCTGTTTCATCGGCTCTAACAATGTATGAGCGTGGCTCCGAAACGGAACCAGAAATCACCTCAATACGGTCATGGCTTTTGTCAGTTTGTAAGCGGACCACCTGTCCTTTGGTCAATGGCGGCAGAGGCCTACTCGTCTTGTCGAACCATTTCTTTTGAACGTCACGCTTCTGTTGCAACCTGGACTGAACCTCTTCAGGAGGAAAGACATGTGGGATTAACGTTTGCTCTGCTACAGGCAACGAGGTACGGGTCTGCCTTGACAATAATCGTTGAGCAGGTGAATCCAAGGCAGGGTCATGGAAAAAATGTTGCGCAAGTTGAGCAAATCCATGAATACGTCAGATTTAGACCTGTGAGAGCGCTCCGTGAGTTGTTTTGCACTTCTGACAGCCCGTTCAGCCAGCCCGTAAGACTGTGGATACTCAGGGCTGCTGGTGATGTGGTGAAAATTCCAGCGTCGGGCAAACTTTCTGAATTGTTGGCTGGTGAACTGGCTGCCATTGTCAGTCAACAGGCATGCCTGGAGATCCATGGATGGAAAAATGACGAGATAATTTCGAAATCACGCCGCTGGGAGTGGGGCTGCTGAGAAAATCAATGTCGAACCATCCTGAATACGAATCCACGAGCACCAGGTACTGCTTGCCGTGCCATTCAGATAAATCAGCTGCCACTGTAGACCATGGGAGCGCAGGTACAGGATGTGGCAGAAGTGGTTGCTTTTGTTGATGAGGCGCCAGGCTATTGCACACAGCACATGCTGCCACATTTTCATTGATGTATTCAGCCATGCCAGGCCAGTAAATCATGCTTTTTCCCCATGAAACAGAGGCTTCAGCACCTGGGTGTCCTGCATGGACAGTGTCAAAATACCGGTGATGCAGCGAAACAGGAACCACGTCCTTGTGTCCTTTTAAAACAATGCCGTCTTGTAGCACTAATTCGTCCCGAACAGTGAAGAAAGGTCGTACTGGCAATGGGACGTTGTAGTGCTAGTCTGGCCAGCTTAATGACAGAAGTTAGCGACCGTAGGGTCTTGTCGGTGGAAATGGGGGCAACCAGGTCCTCCATCCAAGATGAAGGGATGAAGGATACAGACATCACGATAAAGTCATCATCCTGCGAGGGTAGATCCTCGCAGGTCTTCCGAGGTGCACGTGAAAGAGTGTCTGCTAGGTGCATATCCTTTCCACATTTGTAGGTTAGGACGATGTCATATTTTTTTAAGTTATAGTAACATCCGTTGTAGGCGCGCTGAAGAGTTATGAATAGGTTTACTGAAAATGCTGATAAGAGGTTGGTGGTCGATTTCAATTGTAATAGTGCGACCAAAGGTGAAATTGTTGAACTTTTTGCAGGCGAAAACAACCGCTAACAACTCCTTTTCGATTTGGGCGTATTGTGGCGGCTCCCAAGGGTCAAGCCATCCCAACTACCAAACCCCTCGGCA
The DNA here is from genome assembly GCA_038087875.1 of Malacoraja senta. Taxonomy (NCBI): domain Eukaryota; kingdom Metazoa; phylum Chordata; class Chondrichthyes; order Rajiformes; family Rajidae; genus Malacoraja; species Malacoraja senta. The sequence continues at coordinate 126,050,603 of CM075978.1, read as the reverse complement.
CGGGAATGGTTGAGTCCAGAGGCGGCCCTTAGCTAGAGGGATAAAAGGCAAGGGTTTGGGTGCCATCTTCCTCTTGCGGACTTCTCTGATGACAAGAAGGACATTATTAAAAGTACCTCCCAAAACATCTGGCTCCTCGCTTTCATTTCGGGATTTTCGCCCCACATTGGTGACCCCTGACGCTCCATTATCGTCATGATGGAGACAACCGCCCATCCTTCCATCCTCAAAAGCCGACCCGGCCCTGTCTCTCGACGCGGTCTCGGTGAAGTTACCCACCTTCTGGACTGCCCAGCCGCACATCTGGTTTCAGCAGGCGGAGTCCCAATTCAACCTGCGGGGCATTACAGCAGATGACACCCGTTTCTACTACCTGGTAGGGGCCCTCGACCAGGACACGGCCGGAGAGGTCACAGACTTCCTCACAGCCCCCCCGGCCACCGAGAAATACCTCGGCCTTAAGGAGCTCCTGCTCCAGATTTATGTGCTCTGCAGGATGGAGCGTGCTGCCAGGCTCCTTCATATGGAGGGCCTAGGCGACCGGCGGCCATCAAGCCTCCTAAACGAGATGGTCGCGCTCTTGGATGGGCACACGCCATGCCTAATGTTCGAGTATACCTACCTCCATCTGCTGCCGGCCTACATTCACTTACAACTTACCGACGCCTCCTTCGCCGACATCAGGGCCCTCGGTAGGCGCGCCGACGCACTGTGGATGGCGCGCCCGGATGACGTCAACGCGCTGGCCATCGGCAGGCATGCTGACGCGCTGTGGATGGCGCGCCCTGATGACGTCAATGCGCTGGCCGTCGGCAGGCGCGCTGACGAGCTGCAGATGGCGCGCACTGATGACGTCACTCCGGCAGCTCCCGATTTCCTCCGGTGGGGCGGGGGAGCTGTGGAAGGAGTGACAGCGGCATCCCGGAGGCCTGTAAGATCACTCCCCGCGGCCATTGCGGGTACTGCACCTGCAGTCCAGCACCAGCAAGCTCCAAGCGCCACCAGCAGGAGGCGCTTGTGCTATTACCACCAGCGCTGGGGTGCTGCAGCACGGCAATGCCGTCAGCCATGCATGTTCCCGGGAAATGCCTGGGCCGGCTGCCAAAAGTCCCCGCGGCGGCCGGCCAGAATCACCGCCTCTTCACCTGGGATCGGCACTCCGGGAACCGCTTCCTCGTCGATACCGGGGCAGAGCTGAGCGTCCTGCCCCCTTTGCTGGCCGACATTCGTTCCGTTAAGCGGGGGCCCGTCCTCACCGTGGCGAATGGCAGCCCCATCCGCATGTATGGGGTTCGCATGGTCCCGATCGTGTTCGGCTCCTGCCATTTCTCGTGGCGGTTCACTGTCGCTGATGTCTCCCAGCCGTTGCTCGGTGCTGACTTCCTCCGGGCGCATTCCCTCCTGGTCGACGTCAGGCATCAGAGCTTGGTCCACACCGCCACGATGGAGCCGATCACGCTGCGATTGGTTGAGCCTGTGGGACGCCTCCTGTCGTCCGTGGATTCCTGCTTTGCTCGGGTCTTGGTCGCGTTCCCGGATATCCTGACCCCACAGTTTCAGTCATCGACCCCCAGTCACAGGGTCGTTCATTTCATACTACAGGACCACCTCTCCACGCACGAGCACGCCGACTGCTGCCGGATAAACTACATCCAGGACTTCACCGCCCATTTGGACGGGGCTACTATATTCTCCAAAGTGGATCTGGTACGGGGTTATAACCAGATCCCGGTCCACCCAAGACGGCAATCATCATGCCGTTCGAGCTGTATGAATTTGTGCGGATGCCGTTCGGCCTTAAGAACGCTGCGCAGGCATTCCAACGGTTGATGGACGGGGAGTGTCGCAGCCTCGACTTTGTTTTCGAGGTCGTCGAGGATGTCTACCTCGACGATATCCTGGTGGCCAGCCGCTTGCGGCAGGAGCACTGCACCCACCTCCAGCAGCTCTGTCAGCGGCTCAGTGAGCATGGGTTGGCTGTCAACCTCGCCAAGTGCCATTTTGGGATAAACGACATCGACTTCCTCGGCCACCGCGTGACTTCGCAAGGCGCGGTTCCCCTGCCGGACAGGGTTGACGCCATCGTCCGGTTTCCCCGTCCATTCACTGTGCGTGGCCTGCAGGAGTTTGTCGGGATGGTAGCATTTTATCATCGTTTTGTGCCATCCCCAGCCCACATCATGCGGCTGCTGTATCAACTTCTGGTGGGCGGGCGTAAGGACGTCGAGTGGACCAACGAGGCGGTGGCAGCATTTGACGGCGCGAAGGAGGCCCTTGCTCGGGCCGTACTGCTGGTGCACCCGCGGGAAGATGCCCCGACTGCCCTTACGGTGGATGCCTCGGAGTCGGCGGTTGGTGCCGTGCTGGAACAACTGACGGACGGGGGTTGGCGGCCCTGGCCTTCTTCAGCGGGCACCTCAACAGCGCTCAGACTAAGTACAGCGCGTTTGATCGCGAGCTCCTGGCTCTGTACCTGGCAGTGCGCCACTTCCGTTACTTCCTGGAGGGCCGCCCATTCACCGTCTACACAGACCACAAGCCGCTCACATTCGCCTGGCGAAGGTCTACGACCACTGGTCCGCACAACAGCAGCAGCAGTTGGCGTACATCTCAGAATACACCACCTTCATCCGCTACATCAAAGGGAAAGAGAAACGGGCGGCCGACGCATTGTCCCGCCCCGCCATCGATGCCGTGTTCGAGGTGGCACCCGGGATTGACTATTCTGCCTTGGCGGCGGCGCAGCTCACGGACGGTGAGATGCCCGCCTACTGGACTGCCATCTCCAGCCTTCATCTCGAGGATGTCCCTCTCTGTCCTGGAGGAGCAACAATACTTTGCGATGTGTCATCTGGTCAGCCGCGCCCCATCGTTCCTGCTGCCTGGCGCCGGAGGGTTTTCGACGTTATCCACGGGCTGGTTCACCCATCCATCCAGGCGACGACGGCACTAGTGGCCACTCGGTTCATGTGGCACGGTCTGCGCAAGCAGGTTGGCCACTGGGCTCGCACCTGCATTCCGTGCCAGATGGCGAAGATACAGCGCCATGTCCGGGTGCCCCTCCAGGAGTTCTGCCTACCTCACCGGCGTTTCGACCATCTCCACGTGGACATTGTGGGGCCTCTCCCGCCTTCCCGGGGCATTTACCCACCTCCTCACGATGGTGGACCATTTCACACGGTGGCCGGAGGCCATTCCGCTGGCCGACACGTCAACGGCTACATGCGCTCGTGCGTTGTCCACGCACTGGATTGCTCGCTTTGGGGTGCCGGTTCACATCTCCTCGGACTGGGGGCCACAGTTCACCTCCGAGCTGTGGTCGGCCATGGCCCACTTGTTGGGTGTGCGGCTGCACCACACCACGGCCTATCACCCGCAAGCTAATGGCCTGGTGGAGAGGTTCCACCGGCAGCTCAAGGCAGCGCTGAAGGCGCGACTCTCCGGCCCGGACTGGATGGACGAACTGCCGTGGGTCTTGTTGGGCATCCGGACTGCTCTTAAGGAGGACTTGGCCTCATCCTCAGCGGAGCTCGTTTAAGGGTCGCCACTCACGGTGCCCGGGGAGTTCGTGCCGTCAGCGCAGGGAATGCCCTCATCCACTCTGAAGCGCCTTTGCGAGCGAGTTGGCAGCCTCGGGCCCGTCCCGACATCCCGCCATGGGACATTTCGCCCGCACGTGCCATGAGCCCTCCGGGACTGCCCCTACGTTTTCCTGCGCCGTGATGCCCACCGGACGCCACTCCAGAGGCTGTATGAGGGCCCGTTCCGGGTGCTGGAACACGGACAGACGACCTTTGAGTTGGACATGGGGGGCCGGCCGGAGGCCGTGTCGATTGACCGGTTGAAGCCGGCACATCTGGACATTGACCAGCCGGTGCTGGTTGCCCAACCTCGGCCTCGAGGGCGCCCCCCTTCACGGCTCCCTCCGCCTGTCATTCCACCTGTCCTTCCGCCGGTCCCTCGACCTGTCCCTCGACCTGTGCCTCCGCCAGCCCCTCGGTCGGCTGACTTCCGTACACGGTTTGGCCGGGTTGTACGCCCGCCGATGTGTTTCGTGCCTCCAGTTCTGGGGGGGGGGGGGTTCCTGTGGCAGCTCCCATGGGTCGGGCCATCCCAACTTTCGTCCAGAGGCGGCCCTTAGCTAGAGGGATAAAAGGCAAGGGTTTGGGTGCCATTTTCCTCTTGCGGACTTCTCTGATGACAAGAAGGACATTATTAAAAGTACTTCCCGAAACACCTGGCTCCTCGCTTTCATTTCGGGACATTCGCCCCACAATATCGTTGTTCTGTGTCAGACATGGTGCGCGAGGCATAGGCGACAGGCTTATTGCCATGGCCATCATTTTGAAGGCATGCAGCGCCCAGGCCATGTTGTGAGGCGTCACATGTAAGTGTAATAGGCAGTCTATGATCAAAGTATGCTAGAGTAGGGATGGCCGACATCTGCCGTTTTAGAGTGTCAAACGCTGTCTGTTGTTGCTCATGCCAGTTCCAAGCAGAGTCTTTGTGTGTGAGATGGCGCGATGGGGTTGATATTACGCTGAAATCTGGAATGAATTTGCTCAAATAGTTCGCCATGCCAAGGAACCTCTGCAAGCTGGGCACATCCGTGGGTGCTGGAAGTTCATTAATAGCACTGTTTTTTGCTGGATCAGTTTTCAGGCCGTCCTTGGTAAATATATGGCCTAGGTATTTTACCTCATTCACTCTGAATTAGCATTTTGGGGGGTTGAGTTTGAGATTGATGGCCTCGGCACGCTTCAATACTTTTGTTAGATTGGCGTTGTGTTCCTCGATCGTTTTCCCAGCAATGAGGAAATCGTCCACTACGATGGAGCATGGGTATCCGGCAAACAATTGCTCCATGGATTGTTGAAACACTTCACTGGCAGAACTTATACCAAAGGGCATTCTCAAAAATGTATAACGTCTGAACGGAGTACTGAAAGTTGTCAGCTTGGAGGATTTATGTTCCAGTGGAATCTGCCAGAATGAACTCTTGGCATCTAGCACTGTGAATACAGTTGCATCGGCCATCTGCGCCGCAATCTCGTTCACCGAACGCATTGGATAACGTGGTCTCTTAATTGCTGTATTTAAGTCCTTGGGGTTAATACAAATCCGTATCTCATCTTTATTCTTCTTAGTAGCGACAACCATTGAGGAGACCCAGTCTGAGGGTTCAGTTACGGGTGTAATCACACCAAGAGCCACCATTCTGTTAAGTTCACTTTGTACACGATCCCGCATAGCATGGGGAATCATGTGAGCCGGACGAACAACTGGGATTGCCTCAGGGTCAATAGTAATCATGTATCTCACAGCCAACCTGCCCAGCTCATCGTTAAACAAATCCTTGTATTGTGTTAAAATATGATGTGTAAAATCACAGCCTATAGTCAGTGGACAGACTGAAGGGCTGATGGAAATCAAACCCATGTAATGGCATGCATCGGCACCCAGTATGGGTGGTACCTTCTCGCGTACCACGTAGAAATCCAGGATGTGGTCACGCGCGTTGAGACGGCAATGTAACTTTACTTGGCCGATAGGGTGTAGTGCTGCACCATTAAAGGAGATAAGTGATGCAGTCGTCCGAGTTAGAGTTTCTGTGTTTTGTAGCTGTTGGAAGACAGCCAGCGAAATTGCATAGCAATGAGCGCCGCTATCGACCTTCAGATAAAGAGTTCTGCCGTTAATGAGCAGTCCGACCTTGGGATCCAGCTTGGATGCTGAACCAGACAAAGCATGCACATTAATCTCTGTGCTGTCACCATCTGTTTGTGCGAATTGGGAGCTAGGATATTCATCCTGGATTAACGAGTTGACACATTGCCTCGTTTGAAATCTGTTGTTTTGTGGACTGCAGCATTTTGCAAAATGATTTTTTATTGCAAAACCTGCAGGGCACCGGTTGCGAACTGCAGTGTGTGAACCGCCACAATTAAAGCAATTAGCAATCTATCTTGGGCTGTTAACTGGGCCCTGAATCGGGCGAGCAGTAATTTGATTAGACACACTGGCTGCATTGACTTCACGAGCAGCAGAAGATGTTAGCGTTATAATGTGGGCATTGGTTAATTCAGCTTTACGACAGCAGTTTTCGACAGCTTCTAAGGTCAGGCCAACTTCTCGTAACAATTCATCGCATAGTTTATCATTCAATATGCCATGTATTAAGCGGTCTTTTATCAAACTATCTTGAATTTCTCTAAAATCTCATCGACTAGCAACATGTTTCAGTGCACTGACACATATCTCGACCGGTTCTCCTTGTTTTTGACATTGAGAAAAATTTATGTCATTCAATGCTCACATTAATTTGTAACTCACATAGTTGTCGTAATTTACGTAGGAGGCATTCAGGATCACAGTCAGACTCTGCTGGAATCTGTACACCTTTAGCATCCTCTCCAGCCGGTGCATAGTGAAATCTTCTGGCACGTTGTGCAGCTTCAGTGCCTGCTAGGTTAAGGAGGATTGAAGCACGAAGAGCAGGAGCCGCAGCTGGATACACTGCATCAATGTAGATTGAGAAATCTTCCTCGAACATACGCCATCACTCTGCAAGGTCTGCATCAAACACCAGGATCTCCGGCTTTCTGAGAGCAGCAGCCATAACCGCAGTAAAAAAAAAAATCAAGATAAAAACAATATAATCAATCGAAGGGTGAGCTCATAAACTCTGACACCTTGTTGATTTGTAGTCCTTGTAATAATAATGGCCTCACACCATGTCAGGTTATATAGAGTTTATTAGGAAAAAGCAACACAAGTTCTCACTTGAGAGTTCACTTTAAGACTAATCGAATGCAGCAGAGCCTGAAGCTAACAAGCTAGTGGGCATAACTACAAATGCATGACTCATAGCATGAGCCACTGATCTACATCTCCCCTCTCCAATCAGTCAAGAGGTACAGAAGTTTGAAAACACACACCTCCAGATTCAAGGACAGTTTCTTCCCAGCTGTTATCAACAAACTGAACTGTCCTATCACCAACTAGAGAGCGGTCCGGACCTACCATCTGCCTCATTGGAGATCTTCGGACTATCTTTAATCGGACTTTACTGGACTTTAAGACAAAACTTTACCTTCTTAGTGAGAGAGGTCATGGGCTTGATAAGTGGTATTCAACCAACTATGGTGATAACAGAGTGGAACGTTGGCGCATTGGTCGAGCTGCTGCCACACAGCGCCAAAGCTGTGTGCTGTCTGTATGGAGTTTTACGTTCACCCTGTGACCACGTGAGTTTCCCCATGCTTCAGTTCCCTCCCACATTCCAAAGATGTGCCGGTTTGTAGGTTAATTGGCTTCTGTAAATTGTCCCTAGTGTGTAGGATAGAACTAGTGCAGTGATGATTGCTAGTCGGCATGAACTCAGTGGGCTGGAGGGACGGTTTTCACTCTGTATCTTTAAACTTAAACTACATTGAACTAAACTAAACTAATTTATGTGTAGCAAGAATCCTTGTATGACAATCTGATAATGACCAGTTCAAAATATTGCGCTGCATTACCCAACTTCCCAACAACTATTACACTATTAAACACTGCAAATACCAACTAAACTCTGAACCATGAACTGTTTTGTTTGCATTCGGGACTTCGGGCTTTTGATTTGTTTTGCACTAATATTGTGTTTTTTTAATTTATTGATTTTTGTTTGTTTGTTTTATTTTGTTACCTATTAAGTACCGTGTTTACAGACCTGTTATGCTGCTGCAAGTCATAGAGTCATAGAGCCATACAGTGTAGAAACAGGCCCGTCGACCCAACTTAACCAAGCCGACCACATGTCCTATCTACACTAGTCCCACCTACCTGCATTTGGTCCATATCCCTCTAAATGTACCCTATCCCTGTACTTGTCTAAATGTTTCTTAAACGTTGCAATAGTACCTGCCTCAACTGCCTCCTCCGGCAGCTCGTTCCATACACCCACCAACTTATGTAAAAATGTTACTCCTCAGGTTCCCATTAAATCTTTCCCCCCTAACCTTAAACCTATGTTCTCGATTCCCCTACTATGAGCAAAAGACTGTGCGTTTACCCATTCTATTCCTAATATGAATGTTGTTGTTCCAAAAATAGACACAAAAAGCTGCAGTAACTCAGCGGGACAGGCAGCATCTCTGGAGTAGCATCATTGTTCCAATTTTGTACAAATGTAAACTAAACACTCTTGATGCAAGGTGCAAAGTGGAAGAACCTTGTGTAAAGTATTTCTCCCCCCTTCAGTCAGCACAGCTGAGCCCTGCCTCTGAACTTGGTGTAGAGAGGTCATCCGATAGAGGTGTATAAATGGGGGAGATAGATAGGGTGAATTCACAAAATATTTTACCCAGTCTAGAGCAATTAAGAACTATAGCTTTAAGGCAGGGATTCCCAACCTTTTTCGTCCTGTTTACCCCTGGCAACTTTAATAGCACATAACAATGTTATTTCACTTATTTATGAACAACTGATGATGAACAGTATACCAGAACCAAACACAGTCAATGAGAAAAAATATGTACAAATGCAGAATCAACAAATTTACCCCCTGGGTAGGCAAAATTTACCCCTGGGGTAAATTTACCCCAGGTTGGGAACCCTTGCTGAATTAAGACAGGTTTAAGGTGAGAGGGAAAGGATTTAATTGGCATCTGAGGGGTACTTCTTCACTCAGAGGATGGTGGATACATGGAACGAGCTGGCAGGCGCCATAACAGCATTTAAAAGACACTTGGACAGGTACGTGAATAGAAAAGCTTTGGAGGGATACCAGCCAAACGTGGGCAAATGGAACTAGCTTAGATAGAAACATAGACATAGAAACATAGAAATTAGGTGCAGGAGTAGGCCATTCGGCCCTTCGAGCCTGCACCGCCATTCAATATGATCATGGCTGATCATCCAAATCAGTATCCCGTACCTGCCTTCTCTCCATACCCTCTGATCCCTTTAGCCACAAGGGCCACATCTAACTCCCTCTTAAATATAGCCAATGAACTGGCCTCGACTACCCTCTGTGGCAGAGAGTTCCAGAGATTCACCACTCTCTGTGTGAAAAAAGTTCTTCTCATCTCGGTTTTAAAGGATTTCCCCCTTATCCTTAAGCTGTGACCCCTTGTCCTGGACTTCCCCAACATCGGGAGCAATCTTCCTGCATCTAGCCTGTCCAACCCCTTAAGAATTTTGTAAGTTTCTATAAGATCCCCTCTCAATCTCCTAAATTCTAGAGAGTATAAACCAAGTCTATCCAGTCTTTCTTCATAAGACAGTCCTGACATCCCAGGAATCAGTCTGGTGAACCTTCTCTGCACTCCCTCTATGGCAATAATGTCCTTCCTCAGATTTGGAGACCAAAACTGTACGCAATACTCCAGGTGTGGTCTCACCAAGACCCTGTACAACTGCAGTAGAACCTCCCTGCTCCTACACTCAAATCCTTTTGCTATGAAAGCTAACATACCATTCGCTTTCTTCACTGCCTGCTGCACCTGCATGCCTACTTTCAATGACTGGTGTACCATGACACCCAGTTCTCGCTGCATCTCCCCTTTTCCTAGTCGGCCACCATTTAGAAAATAGTCTGCTTTCCTGTTTTTGCCACCAAAATGGATAACCTCACATTTATCCACATTATACTGCATCTGCCAAACATTTGCCCGCTCACCCAGCCTATCCAAGTCACCTTGCAGTCTCCTAGCATCCTCCTCACAGCTAACACTGCCCCCCAGCTTAGTGTCATCCGCAAACTTGGAGATATTGCCTTCAATTCCCTCATCCAGGTCATTAATATATATTGTAAATAGCTGGGGTCCCAGCACTGAGCCTTGCGGTACCCCACTAGTCACTGCCTGCCATTGTGAAAAGGACCCGTTTACTCCTACTCTTTGCTTCCTGTTTGCCAAGCCAGTTCTCTATCCACATCAATACTGAACCCCAATGCCATGTGCTTTAAGTTTGTATACTAATCTCTTATGTGGGACCTTGTCGAAAGCCCATCTTTAATAACTGACTCTAGTAGTTTCCCCACTACCGATGTTAGACTAACTGGTCTGTAATTCCCCATTTTCTCCCTCCCTCCCTTCTTAAAAAGTGGGGTTACGTTTGCTACCCGCCAATCCTCAGGAACTACTCCAGAATCTAAAGAATTTTGAAAGATTATTACTAATGCATCCACTATTTCTGGAGCTACTTCCTTAAGTACTCTGGGATGCAGCCTATCTGGCCCTGGGGATTTATCGGCCTTTAATCCATTCAATTTACCCAAAACCACTTCCCGACTTACCTGGATTTCACTCAATTCCTCCAACTCCTTTGACCCGCGGTCCCCTGCTATTTCCAGCAGATTATTTATGTCTTCCTTAGTGAAGACGGAACCAAAGTAGTTATTCAATTGGTCCGCCATATCCTTGTTCCCCATGATCAACTCTCCTGTTTCTGACTGCAAGGGACCTACATTTGTTTTAACTAATCTCTTTCTTTTTACATATTTATAAAAACTTTTGCAGTCAGTTTTTATGTTCCCTGCCAGTTTTCTTTCATAATCTATTTTTCCTTTCCTAATTAAGCCCTTTGTCCTCCTCTGCTGGTCTCTGAATTTCTCCCAGTCCTCTGGTATGCTGCTTTTTCTGGCTAATTTGTACGCATCATCTTTCGCTTTGATACCATCCCTGATTTCCCTTGTTATCCACGGATGCACTACCTTCCCTGATTTATTCTTTTGCCAAACTGGGATGAACAATTTTTGTAGTTCATCCATGCAGTCTTTAAATGTCTTCCATTGCATGTCCACCGTCAACACTTTTAGAATTAATTGCCAGTCAATCATGGCCAATTCACGTCTCATACCCTCAAAGTTACCTTTCTTTAAGTTCAGAACCATTGTTTCTGAATTAACAATGTCACTCTCCATCCTAATGAAGAACTCAACCATATTATGGTCACTCTTGCCCAAGGGGGCACGTACAACAAGACTGCTAACTAACCCTTCCTCATTACTCAATACCCAGTCTAAAATAGCCAGCTCTCTTGTTGGTTCCTCTACATGTTGATTTAGATAACTATCCCGCATACATTCCAAGAAATCCTCTTCCTCAGCACCCCTGCCAATTTGATTCACCCAATCTATATGTAGATTGAAGTCACCCATTATAACTGTTTTGCCTTTGTCGCACGCATTTCTAATTTCCTGTTTGATACCATCTCCAACTTCACTACTACTGTTAGGTGGCCTGTGCACAACACCCACCAGCGTTTTCTGCCCCTTAGTGTTTCGCAGCTCTACCCATACCGATTCCACATCCTCGAACCTAATGTCCTTCCTTTCCATTGCGTTAATCTCCTCTCTAATCATCAATGCTACCCCACCTCCTTTTCCTTTCTCTCTATCCCTCTTGAATATTGAATATCCCTGGATGTTCAGCTCCCAGCCTTGGTCACCCTGGAGCCATGTCTCCGTGATCCCAACTATATCATAGTCATTAATAGCTATCTGCACATTCAACTCATCCACCTTATTACGAATGCTCCTTGCATTGAGACACAAAGCCTTCAGGCTTGTTTTTACAACACTCTTACCCCTTATACAATTATGTTGAAAAGTGGCCCTTTTTGATTTTTGTCCTGGTTTTGTCTGTCTTCCACTTTTACTTTTCACCTTGCTACCTATTGCTTCTACCCTCATTTTACACTCCTCTGTCTCTACGCTCACACATTTAAGAAACCCTTTCCCTTTAACTCCATCCTCCACAATCCCATTCGACACCCCACCCCCCTTATTCAGTTTAAAACCACCCGTGTAGCAGTGGCAAACCTGCCTGCCAGAATGCTGGTCCCACACCTGTTAAGATGCAATCCGTCCCTTTTGTACAGTTCCCCCTTACCCCAAAACAGATCCCAGTGATCTAAGAATCTAAATCCCTGCCCTGTGCACCAGTTCCTGAGCCACACGTTCAGGTCCCGTATCTCCCTGTTCCTGCTCTCACCAGCACGAGGAACTGGAAGCAAACCGGAGATAACAACCCTGGAGGTCCTGCTTTTCAGCATTTTTCCGAGCTCTCTAAAGTCACGCTGGAGAATATTCATCCCCTTCTTTCCGACATCGTTTGTGCCGACATGCACTACCACTTCCGGATGTTCACCTTCGCCCTCGAGGATTTTCTGCACTCTGTCCAAGACATCCTGGATCCTGGCACCAGGAAGGCAGCACACCATCCTCGCATCCCGTCTGTTGCCACAGAAACCCCTGTCCGTACCTCTCACAATTGAGTCTCCCACTACAATGGCGTTGCCTGCCTTAGGCCTTTTTGGTTTTGGCTCAACAGCCCTATTCGCATCGCAAGCCAGTCCGCCGCTCAGTGTAAACACGTCTTCTGTCCCAACAGCTTCTAAGTGGGTGAACCTGTTCACAAGAGGTACAACACCCGGGGACGTTGGCATTCCATGCTTCCCTCCCTTTCTCACCGTCTCCCACCTTCTCTCTTCCAGTACCTTAGGTGTAACAATCGTACTGTAGGACTTGTCGAGGAACGACTCCGTTTCTCGGACGAACCGGAGGTCATCCACTTGCTTCTCCAATTCCCCAACACGGCCCTTCAGGAGCTCTACCTGGATGCACTTCTCGCATTTGTAGCAGCCAGAGGCACCAGCGGTGTCCTTGACCTCCCACATACTGCAAGCATCGCACTGAATCAGCTTGCCTGACATCTCCTTCTTTCGTCTCTACCTCTCAAGCGTATTGCGTGGTCTCCTCTCCGAAGACTCTCGAGCCAAAGACTCACACTTTTGTCACAGGGCACTTCCCTCACAAGGCCGCTCACTCACTGCCGCTTGCTAAGAGCCGTCTTGCTTATATTGACGGATAAATTGCCTGATTTACCAATTTACAAACAAAATTCCTCAGTTTTCCCGGCACTGACTCACTTCTCTCCTCCCACTCGGGCTAGAGCCAATCAGTCGTATCTCTTGCTAATCTCCTGCTGCTGTTGCTCCCAAATCTACAGCAAGATGGGGCATTTTGTCAGCATGGACATGTTTCTGTGCTGTATTACTCTATGAATCTATGATTGAAAGCCTTGCTGAGAAGTTCCCAGATCACTGTTAATAAAAACTTGGTACAAAATGGATTTACAGAGTTGACTTGTTGCAGCTAAATAATTGCAGCTAATGCAGCGATCAGCACCTTGCCATGACATGCACTACTGCATGCTTGAGTAGAAGATCCCATACCACTGATCACAGCAGTCAGAGTATTGAGTGCAGAGGTTGGGTGGTCATGTTGCAGTTATATAAAATGTTGGTGAGGTCACATTTAGAATATTGTGTTCAGTTCTGGGCACCATGCTACAGGAAAGATATTGTCAAGCCGGAAAGGAGGATGTTGCCAGGACTTGAGGGCCTGTGCTATAGGGAGCGATTGAGCATGCAAGGACTCTATTCCTTGAAGCACGGAAGGAAGAGGGGTGATCATAAAGAGGTGTACAAAATCATGGGCGGAATAGATTGGGTAAATGCACAGTCTCTTGCCCACAGTAGGGGAATCGAGAACAAGAGGGCATAGGTTTATGGTGAGGGGGGGAAGATATAACAAGAACCCGAGGGGAAACTTTTTTGCACAAAGTGTGTGTGTGTATGGAATGAGCTGCCTGAGGACGGAGTTGAGGCAGGTATTATGGCAATGTTTAAGAGACAATTAGACAGGTACATGGATAGTATAGGTTTGGAAGGATATGGGCCAAGCACAGGCAGGTGAGACTAGTGTAGATGGGCATGTTGGTCGGTGTGGGCAAGTTTGGCCGAAGGGCCTGCTTCCATGCTGTATGACTCTATGACACTGAGCTGAATAGGAACTGCAACATAATGCCCCATGTGTTGGGCAATAGTTATTTATTAATTAACAATGCTGAAACACAAGGTGCTGGAGTAATGCAGCCTGACCCATTGCATTACACATGACTTTAGACTAGACTTTAGACTTTAGAGATACATCGTGGAAATAGCCCTTTGGCCCACTGAGTCCATGCCGACCAGCGATCACCCCATACTCTAGCATAATCCTATACAGTAGGGACAATTTGCAATTTACAGAAGCCAATTAACCTGCAAACTTGAAGCTGAAAAAACTCATGCGGTCATAGAGAGCGTACAAACTCCATACAGACAACACCCGTAGTCAGGATCGAACCTGGGTCTTCTGGCATTGTGAGGCAGCAACTCCTCTACCGCTGCACTACTGTGCCACCCACAGGTGAGGATCTGTAGACATCTGCTCTAAACCCTGAACCCAATAAAGGTGTACAGATAAAGTTGAACTATTTAATACAGATGATGTTGACATAACGATTTTACCTCTTGAATTGTCAGCCATCCATCCCAACAAATGCACAAAATGGCACCTCATTGATGAGTTTCCTGTTTCCATCTAAACTTTAAATTATTTACCCAGACATTTGGCAGGATTTTGAAGCATTTATTACCTTTTTTTCATACAAATTCATTCCACGTACATGCATATAAGTTGTACAAAAGATGTCCATTCATGCTTCTGCATTTACTTTTAATTCAGCTATAGAAGCTTTACTGCAATTTGTTCAACTAAAATTGTTCAGGTCTTGCTACCATTCACTGTAAGTAGGAAATGATTCCATCTACACCCGATATATAAATACTTTCATCTGAATATTTACAATATAAACATCAACCACCATTTGAAGCAGTCAAAATGATCAATGATAATTTGAAGCAGTAAAGCAGTCAAAATGATCAATGTAAAAACTTACGCACTCTACTTCTCTAAGAACAGGAAGATTGCATAATATTAAGATCATCTAGTCAAAGAGCATGTTTAAAAAATCGTGATTTTCCATTTACAAAGCAAAAATGCAATTTGCCAGCTCTGGGTTCAAAGTGAACCATATCTGGCTCAGAACTAATATATTGGATAACATTGTTATAATCCATATTCAAATGCGCTTTAAAAATATTTAATAAACAAATACACATGATTAAAAGACTTATAATGTAAAAAAAATCCCTTTATTAAATGCATCATGTCTTTAGAATTATTAAGAGCCTGAATAATGGTTATTATACAATTATGAAAAGTTTATTGATATATAAATAGATGAACTTTGGCACATACTATCTCATAAATATATAACGTATTCTCTTTATAATATATTATTGTTTATAGTAAACATGCAACATTAATTTGTTGTCAGCTAGAAATAAGACATGGGAACATAATTAGGTCATTCGGTCCAACTAATCTTCTCCGCCATTCAATCATGGCTAATCTATTTCTCCCTCTCAATTCTAATCTCCTGCCTTCTCTCCTTGACCTTTGACGCCCTTTCATCAATATCCGCTTTAAAAAATACCCAATATGTTTGCCTCCACTGCCGTCTGTGGTAATGAATTACACTGATTCATCGTCAAATAATGGTATTATTTGTCGACCTTTGTTTATGAATTCTGGATCTTATTCTCTGGGTCAAACTCGCTCATCTTATCACATATGCTGTGTAGAGCAGAGGAGTGAAGGTGACATCTACATTAGAAGGTCGTTTAGAACACGGAAGTGTATCAATAAGATTGATAAAATACGTTATCGTTATGTACGTTATGTGTCGCTCAGCACCGAAATTAATCCTTACCGGTACTAAATTTCACAAAGTCACATTGACTCGAGGGCATATGCGATTGCAGAAATACGATATAGATTTGTAACCAGAACCTATTTGCTAGACAAGCAAAAATAAACAGCTTGCCCTCAGCTGGTGCATTGCATTTTTTTCTCCTTAATGCATGTTAACAGAAATTAAAGTGCACCTCCCTCCTCCTTCTAAGTTCCTGGCAAATTGACATTTAAGTGAGTGAGTCAAGTAAAGGTTGCAAGTTCGATCCGCATTCTCCACACAGCATTGGGTCAAAAGAAAGTCCCGTTTGACGAGCTAATCCATCAGCTAATTTTGCAGTGTTTGTTTTTATCTGTCTATCGGTTCTTTTAAAACGCGTTGAAGTATAGACAAGCTAGATAAAAAAATATACGAGGAAACACACGCCATGCTTTGTTTGTTTCATTAGAGGACAATTTTGTATTTGATACAACACATTCCCGCAACAACATTTCATTTCAGGTCCACGAAAGTCCCTGTCAGGGTGAATTGGCAGGGTCTGGAAGGTATCATTGTACATCGACTGAACGCAGTTTCAACCTCTCCGGAGGCAAGGGTTTTAAGGACTGCGGGATGGGCAATTGCTTCACGCTTGCTGGGAAATCAGACGGCGGGAGGCATTTTAAGATGCCCTGCATAGAAATTAGGAATAAAGTGGCGGGTGCTTTCCCACAGAGGTAATTATACTTCTCTTCTCCCAGAAGCCTATTCCATTCGGCCGGGTTGTCTTTCAAGACCCTCTTCATCTTAAACTGGAGACTTGAGGTGAAGAGAAGGAGGTGATCCATGCACAACTTTTTGGACTCCGCGTTGATCTTGGACATCTGCAGTTGCTCCAGGATCACGTCCAGCGGGGTTAGTCCCTTGCTGTCCACTACCTTGGGCGAGGCGCCGCTGCCCAGTAACATGAGGACGGTCTCCGCTCTCAGCAGCTCGCAGGCCAAGTGCAGCGGTGTCTTCCCATCTTCGACGTGGAAGCAGCCCTTCCTGTTAATGTACGACTTGAGGCCGGGCAGTTGGTTGGCGATCTTCAAAATCAAGCCCAGGATGTCCTTGCGGTCGTACCTGACGGCCATGGCGAGGTGGGGAGCGGAGGACGGGCAACAGCAGAAGCGATCGCCGGGAACCTGCAACGCTTCGTCCGCGTAGTGAGACAGCAAGTAGCGGGCGTACGGGAGGTGATTGTGGACCACGGCGTATAAGAGGGCTTCAGACGGGGAGTACGTACGGAGGCTGGCGTTCTCTTCCCAGTAAAACGACTCCATCGTCCTCATATCCTCCAGCATCCACACGGGTTTGCGATCTCTGACAGCCTGGTAGAACATATATGACAGGAATTTACATTGTCTCTGGTCGTCTTGACTGTAGTGTGAATTGTTGCACATCATACAAGGAAACAGACCTGCTACTGGGGTCCACGCAAAGGCAATTCCAGATTCTCCCTCTCCCCCGCCTTCTTTTATTCTCTCTTTTTAGGAAAATAAAATTAAATCCTAAGCACAGGTGAAATCTACCCGGTGCATTTTCACGGCGACATCTGTGGACCCGGGTTTGTCAGCAGCTTTCTTGCCTGTATCCGGGGGGGGGGGGGGGGGGGGGGTGGTGGTCTCGTCTGGAGACTTTCTCAGCTCCTCTGCTTCTTGGAAGTCGTGTCTTCGGCGCGGTTTCAGGGAGGCGCATTGGAGAGGGCGGTCATGACAAGCAGCGACAGCGGGGCAAGGCGGACAAACACACACTCTCTCTCTCTGCTGGCCTGGATAGTGGGTTGTTGCTGGATGGTGCTCCCGATGGGGTAGGGAGTGCGAGGGAGCGCGCAGCGCGTACACGCGGCTCGCCCTCCTCCCTCCTTCCCTCCTTGCCTCCCTCTTTCCCTTCTTCCCTCCGCCTCCGGGACCTCCTGACACTCTCACCCGGACTGCGCTGGGACTGCCCGCCGAGCGAACGGCAGGTTGGATGGGGACGAATAAGGGAAGACGAAAGTGGCTGCAGGATTCAGCATTGTGCGGGCAGAGGGAGGGGGAAGGGGGGAAAATAAATGAAAACCGAAACAAGACAATAAACAGCGAGAAGGAACAATCCGACACAAAACAAAAAGAAAAGAGGGAAGAGGAGAGAAGAAATTAAATGAGTACAGGAGGTGAAGGGGACGGAAAATTGTGAATGGGGAAATGTCCCGTGAAATTAACCAGGGGTAGATGTGATGCAACAAAAGCGGGTGACACGGCCGACCAGATGCAAGCTTGAACATTAGTTGGTACCAACATCGCTCATGCAGAAAGCCTCAGAAAAATCCGCATCCACTTACACCCCTTCATCGCGTTTTTTTCCCCAGGAGAGAGGTCTGTTTATTAAAGCCAGAATATTCCTTATTTCCGCCCATCACGCACAGTAAACTAATTGTACGCTGAATCATAAACGCCGAGTTAACATTATTTTTCTTCGGATTCCTGCATCATCTGTCAGTCCTTGACTGAACGGATCACCTCCCCGGGTTTTTCTAAAGGCAGTCAAGAGTCAAGATGAGTTTAAGGTCACCTTAAACCTAGGGGTGATCTTATAGATTTGCACAAAATCATGAGAGAAATAGATCGGGTAAACGCAGTCTCTTGCCCAGAGTGGGGGAATCGAGAACCAGAGGACGTGTGTTTCAGGTCACACGGATGTACCATAAATCAAAGGCCATTTAATGCAGAGAAATAATTTCTGTGAAAGAGAAAGAATACAGAGCAGTGTGATGTGTTGCATTTTGGAAAGTTTAACATGGGCAGGACCAACACAGTGAATGGCAGGGCTCTGGGGAATGTTGTAACGCAGAGGGATCTAGGAGAGCAGGAACATAGTTCCTTGAAAGTGGCACCACGGGCAAATAGGACTTTGTCGGCACATTGGCCTTCATCAGTCAGAGTTTTGAGTATAGAAGTTGGGATTTTATGCTGCAATTATCTAATACGTCGCTGAGTACACATTTAGAGTATTGTTTTCAGTTTTGGTTACCACGTTATAGGAAAGACGTTATCAAGCTAGAAAGGGTGCAGAGAAGATTTATGAGGATGTTGCCAGGACTCGAGGGCCTGAACTATAGGGAGAGGTTGAGCAGGCTAGGACTTTATTCCTTGGAGCTCAGGATGATTAGGGGTGATCTTCTAGAGGTGTACAAAGTCATGAGAGGAATAGATTGGTGAAACAGAGTTTTTTTGTCCAGAGTAGGACAAGAGGACATAGGTTTAAGGTGAGGGAGGAAAGAGTTAATAGGAACCTGAAAGGTAACTTTTACACACACAAGGGTGGTGGGTATATGGAATGAGCTGCCGGAGGAGGTAGTTGACGAAGGTACTATTGTAACGTTTAAGAAACATTTAGATGGGTACATGGATAGGATAGGTTGAGAGGGATATAGGTCAAATGTAGTCAGGTGGGACTAGTTGGGGCATGTTGGTCAGTGTGGGCAAGTTGGGCCAAAGGGCCTGTTTCCATGGTATATAATTCTATGACTATGAATATGTCATTGTTAAAATAAGGCATCAAAAGCATAGAACCTACAAACATGTAGGGCCCCATATCTAAGAAAGGATGTGTTGGTGTTGGAACAGGTCCAGAGGAGGATTACAAGAATGATCCCAGGGATGATTGGGTTAAGGGATGAGGAGCATTTGATGGTTCTTGGTCTGTACTCATTGGAATTTAGGATGAAGAGGGGATCTCATTGAAAACTACCAAAATAGTGAAAGGCCTGGATAGCCTACATGTTTGCTGGAAATAATATTTAGCACAGTAAATAATTCACAGTGATACCTTAAAACATTACTCTTATAAATGAAAAAAAAATCTGCAAATGCAAAAAATCTGGAATAGATGCAGAAAATCTGAAATCATTCAGCAGTTGAGGCAGCATTTATGGGAAGAGAAATAGAAGTAACAGAACAGGTCAAAGTTCTTGCGAAAGGTCTCCAACCTGAAGTGTTAACTCTGTTCCACCATCCTTATACGCTGGAGGTTAGAAAGATGAGGGGGGACCTCATTGAAAGTGACCGAATCGTGGAAGGTCTGGATAGAGTGGATGTGGAGAGGATGTTTCCAGTAATGGGAGGGGCTAGGACCAGAGGGCATAACCTCAAAAAAAAAGATGCACCTTTAGAAAGGAGATGAGGAAGAATAGATCAGCCATGATTGAATGGTAGAGCAGACCCAATGGACCAAATGGCTCAATTGTGCTCCTACGTCTTATGGTCTTATGAACATTTGCTCCCACATCCCAAAGACGTGCGGGTTTGTAGGTTAATTGCCCCCGGAATCTCCTACAGCACAGGATCTTTAGACTTTAGACTTTACTTTAGACTTTAGAGATACAACGTGAAAACAGGCCATTCAGCCCACTAAGTCCGCGCCGACCAGCAATCGCCCCATACACTAGCACTATCCTACACACTAGGGACAATTTACAATTTACCTTGGCCAATTAACCTACAAACCTGTACGTCTTTGGAGTGTGGAATGAAATCAGGGAACCTGGAGAAAACCCACGTGGTCACAAGAAAACATCCAGACTTCATACAGACAGCGCTCATAGTCAGGATCGAACCCGGGTTTGTGGCGCTGTAAGTCAGAAACTCTACCGCTGCGCCACTGTCCAGCTCCAAAATTGGCAGACAATTTTCTGGGTCAGGACCCTTTCCAGACTGAAGAAGGCTTCTGACCCGAAACATCATCTGCCCATTCTCCCTCTGTAGTTGCTGCCTGACCTAATGAGTTCCTCCAGAGCTTTATTTTTTTCCCTTCAAAATTCCAGCATCTGCAGTTTCCTGTGTCAGTAATTCTGTTATCAGTCTGAAGGTGTCGACCCGAAACATCACCTTTTCCTTTTTCTCCAGAGATGCTGCCTGACCTGCTGAGTTACTCCAGCACTTTGCGCCTATCTTCAGTTTCAACCAGCATCTGCAATTCCATCCTCCACACTCTGTTGTGGTAGTTTTGGTTAGGATGAGGGCAAATCAACACCTACAAATCAACACCAAAGTTATACTATAGAGCACAATATGACATTTGGCTTGCACATAAATGGATAAACTCATCCATTAACAGATCAGAGAAAGCTGTTGTATGACCAGGGCCCTTCAGATACCATATTAATAATTTACCTTGGGAATGAAACTATTCACAATATACATTAATGATTTAGATGTAATATATCCAAGCTTGCAGATGGCACAGAACTGTGTGTGAGCTTGGGATGTGTGGATGCAGAGAGGCCCCCGTGCTATTGGGACAGTGTGGGGAAAACATCACCTGCATTTTTTTGTAAACCAGCAAAAAACCTGCAATGTGGCACAGTGGCACAGTGGCACAGCAGTAGAGTTGCTGCCTTACAGCGTCAGAGATCCAGGTTCGATCCTGACCTCGGGTGCTACCTGTGCGGAGTTTGTATGCTCTCCATGTGAATGCATGGGTCTTCTCCGTGTGCTACCGGTTTCCTCCAACACCCCAAAGATATACGGTTTTGTAGGTTAATTGGCTTTGCCAAGTTGTTATATTATCCCACGTGTGTAGGATAGTGCTAATGCACAGGGTGATTGCTGGTAGGCACGGACTCAGTGGACCAAAGGGCCTGTTTCTGTGCTGTATCTCTGAAGTCTAAAGCATCTGTAGTTGCACCTTGTTTCTACAGGGAAGTGGCTCATTTCAATTGAATGGGGTTTTGCTGAAACCACAATTTGAGTTTCAAGTACAATTCTGGTCTCCTTATCTGAGGATGTTCTTGCGATGGAGGGAGTATTGTCATTCCGCTGACTGGATTGCAGGCAACAAAAGCTTATCACTGTACCTCGGTACACGTGATAACAAACTAAACTGCTGAAGGTTCACCAGACTGATTTCTGGGGTTGCTGGACTGACATACAAGGATAAATTGGAACAATTGGAGATTGTTATTGAAGATATTTGAATGAGAGATAATTGCATCAAAATCTAGACAATTCTGTCAAGACTGGATAGATAAGGTGCGGGAAGCATATTATCAATGGCAGAGAAGGACCAGGAGTCACAATACAGGGATTTAGGATAGGTCAGGTAGGACTGAGATGGGGAGAAATCTCTTCACTCAGAGAGAGGTGAGCCCAGTGGAATTCTCTGCCACAGAAAGTACTATAGAAGTGAAATCATTAAACATTGGTTTTGTTGAATCTTCAAATCATTCATTTAAGGCATATATAGGGTAGACAGTCATACAGTGATACAGTGTGGAAACAGGCCCTTCGGCCCAACTTGCAAACACCGGCCAACAATGTCCCAGCTACACTGTCCCAATGTCCCAACTTGCAAACACCAGCCAACAATGTCCCAGTAACTTTCTTCTTTTCGGAATCAATTCCAGCAGCATCAAACGACTCCAACTGGTCCTAAATGCAGCCGCTCGACTCATTACCCACACCAAATCCTGGCACCACATCACCCCAGTTCTCAAAGAACTTCACTGGCTTCCCATTTCCCACCGGATCACCTACAAAATCCTGGTCCTCACCTACAAAGCCCTCAACAACCTGGCCCCCCCTTATCTCATTGACCTCCTCTCCCCCTACCAACCCTCACGGTCCCTCAGATCCACATCAGCTGGTCTCCTCTCCACTCCGAAATCAAACCTCTGCACTTTTGCAGGCAGAGCCTTCTCCAGGGCAGCTCCCAGGCTCTGGAATTCCCTCCCACAACCGGTCCGAAATTCTGAGTCCCTCACCATCTTCCAGTCCCGCCTCAAGACCCATCTCTTCACCTCTGCATACCCTTAGTCCCATGTTCCCCTCCCCTCTGTCTTACTGCTCTATTTTGTTTTGTTTATTCCTGACTCTCAATTGTAAAGCGACTTTGAGTCCTGAAAAGCGCTATATAAATAAAATCTATTATTATTATTATTATTACTGGTCCCACTTGCCTGCGCTTGGTCCATATCCTGTCCTATGCAGGTCTAACTGTTTCTTAAATGATGGGATAGTCCCATCCATGTACCTGTCTAACTGTTTCTTAAATGATGGGATAGTCCCAGCCTCAACTACCACCTCTGGCAGCTTATTCCATACACCCACCATCCTTTGCGTGAAAATGTTACCCCTCGGATTCCTATTAAATCTTTTTTCCTTCACCTTGAACCTGTGTCCCTCTGGTCCTCGATTCCCATACTCTGGGCAATAGACTCTGTGCATCTACCCAATCTATTCCTCTCATGATTTTGTATACCTCAATAAGATCACCCCTCATCCTCCTGAGCTCCAAGGAACAGAGACCCAGCCTACTCAACCTCTCCCTATACCTCACACCCTCTAGTCTTGGCAACATCCTCGTAAGTTTTTATTGAACCCTTTCAAGCTTACAATATCTTTCCTATAACATGGTGCCCAGAAATGAACACGACATTTTAAATGAGGTCTCACCAACGTCTTATACAACTACAACATGACCTCCCAACTTCTATACTCAATACTCTGACTGAAGGCCAATTTTTGACCACCTGATCTACCTGTAACTCGACCTTCAAGTCAAGTCAAGTCAAGTCAAGTCACATTTATTTATATAGCACATTTAAAAAACAACTCTCGTTGGCCAAAGTGCTTTACATTTGTTATAAGAATAGTATAAACAAACAAACTACATACATATATACATATAGCCCTCGCTCAGAGGATGTTAAGAAAGGCTTGGGAGTATAGATAAGTTTTTAGTCTTGACTTAAAGGAGTCGATGGAGGGGGCAGTTCTGATGGGAAGAGGGATGCTGTTCCACAGTCTCGGAGCTGCAACTGCAAAGGCGCGGTCGCCCCTGAGCTTATGCCTAGACCGCGGGATATTCAGCAACCCCAAGTCGGCCGATCTGAAGGACCTGGAGGTGGGGTGGTGGGTAAGAAGACTTTTAATGTAGGTGGGGGCAAGCCCATTGAGGGCTTTGTAGACATAGAGGAGGATCTTGAAATGTGTACGGAACCATGCACCTGCACTCCTAGATCCATCTGCTCTTCAACACTCCCCAGAGGCCTACCATTCACTATGTATGTCCTGCCGTTGTTAGACATCCCAAAATGCTAAACCTCACACTAAAGCCCACCAACCATTCCTCTGCCCACCTGGCCAATCGATCCAGATCCTGCTGCAATCTTTCACAACCATCTTCACTATCTGCAAAACCACCCACTTTTGTATCATCAGCAAACTTGCTAATCTTGCCCTGTATGTTCTCATCCAAATCATTGATGTAGATGACAAACAGTAACGGGCCCAGCACCGAACCCTGAGGCACACCACTACTCTTAGAACCTTTTATATTGGGAAGAGAATGTCAAAGATGAGAGGATATAGCTTTAAGGTGAGAGGGGCAACGTTTAAAGGCAAAGTAAGAGGCAAGTTCAGTTTAGTTTAGTTTATTGTCACGTATACCGAGGTACAGTGAAAAGCTTTTGTTGCATGCTAACCAGTCAGCAGAAAGACAATGCATGAGTACAATTGATCCATTTACAGTGTATAGATACATGATAAAGGAATAACTTTTAGTTCAAGTTAAGCCAGCAAAGTCCGATCAAGGATAGTCCGAGGATCACCAAAGTGGTAGGTAGGTTACATGGAGCATGGTGGGAGCCTGGAACACTGTCCTGGATGGTTGTGGAAGCATATACTACAGTGGTTTTAAGAGGCTTTTAGATGGGCACATGGATATGCAGGGAATGGAGGGATATGAATCACGTGCAGGCAGAGGAGATTAGTTTTAGAAATGAAATTATATTTCCTCTCCTGTAGAAACTAGGAACCTCAGATGCTTTAGAATTTAGACTTTGGAACTAATTCTCCCCATCTCAGTCCTACCTGACTTATCCCATAGCCTTAGACTGTGACTCCTGGTCCTGGAGTTCTCTGCCATTAGAAACATAAAAACATAGAAAAATAGGTGCAGGAGTAGGCCATTCGGTTCTTCGAACCAGCACCACGATTCAATATGACCATGGGTGATCATCTAAAATCAGTCCCCCGTTCCTGCTTTTTCCCCATATCCCTTGATTCCTTTAGCCTTAAGAGCTAAATCTGACTCCTTCTTGAAAACATCCAGTGAATTGGCCTCCACTGCTTTCTGTTGCAGATAATTCCACAGATTCACAACTCTCTGGGTGAAAACGTTTTTCCTCATCTCAGTCCTAAATGGCCTACCCCTTATTCTTAAATTGTGACCCCTGGTTCTGGACTCCCCCAACATCGGGAACATTGATAATATCCTTCCTGCACCTAATCTTTCCAGTCTGCCAGAATTGTCTGGAGGAGATTAGTTCAGAGGAGATTAGTTTAGCTTGGTTTCATGTTCGGCATAGACATTGTGTGCCAAAGGGCCAATTCCTGTGCTGTACTGTTCTGTGTTCTCTATATACAAGAATGGGATATAGTTCTGAGGGCTAAAGGGATGGAACGGATAAGGAGGGAGAATGACTAAGGCATTGAATTCGGATAAGCAGCCATAATCGTATTAAATGGCAGAGAAGGTGCAAGGAGCTGAAATTCCAACTCATGCTCGTATTTCCAATGTTTCCATCAAGATTTGAGGAAAGGTTTCAGCTGGGTCCTCCCTCCTTATCACTGGCTTAAGCCCTGGAGAAAGCTTTAAATAAAATAGGTTTTTTCTCCAAGGGTATAGTTGTGGATTTTATTGTCTGGAGATATAGCATGAAAACTGTTCCTAGGATAATGCGATCATCTTGTACACTAGCATTTTCCTAGGAACACATGAGGGATAATTTACAGAAGACAATTAACCCACACCTACGTGTTTTTGGAGTGTGGGAGGAAAGTGGAGCACCCAGACAGGGAGAATACGCAAACTCCGTACAGACAGCACCCATAGTTAGAATCGAATCTGGGTCTCTGGCGCTGTGAGGCAGCAACTCTACCGCTGTGCCACTGTGCCGCCCCATGAGAACTGAGTAAATTACAGTAGCTCTTATGGTCGTGCACAATGTGGTAATTTTTGTGTAACTTCAATTATTGATACAAAGTTGGTGAATTAGGTCCACATCATTATGAATGAAACAATCACGCTATGCTCTTGTTGCAATTATAATCTTGTTGCAATTATCCAACTGAAAGTAGATTTACGATTATGCCGTTCTGAAATCTCTTTTTAAGACACTAATAAACTCCATTCACGAGGGAACCACAGCAATTATTCACACAATTAGAACTTTGTCCTATCTGACTGAGTGAAATCAAGCCTGGTTTAACCTGTTCAAACATGTTGACAAAGATTTCAGCCAACAATTAATAAATGAAAAAACATCATTATTCCCGATTCTGGCCCTTGATCTGCAGAGTGTGACATCAGCTATGTGCATGAACAGTGATTGTTTGAGGGATAAACAAGACCCAAACCTGTTATCCTTTGAAATGTTGAAAAATACTGGCTGCTTCTGGGCATAATAATCTATGCTTGAAAAATAGGATCCTAACAGTTGAATTGAGAATTTCAGTTGTGGTCCATTATCATGCCACAGGTGCTTTGAGAAACTGTTTACTGAATTAACACTAAAGGCAACAGAGATGATAAACTGGAGGTACAGGGAACTGCAGGTTTTGACATTAGACTTCAGAGATACGGCGTGGAAACAGGCCCTTCAGTCCACCGACTCCATGTGGACAAGCGATCATCCCGTACACGAGCACTATTCTACACACTGGGGGCAATTTTACCAAAGACAATTAACCTACACACCTGTACGTGTTTGGAGTGTGGGTGGAAACCGGAGCACACGGAGAAAACCCATGAGGTCCCAGGGAGAACATATAAACTCTGTACAGACAGCACCCGTAGTCAGGATCGAACCCGGGTCTCTGGCGCTGATGTAGCAACTCTACCGCTGCGCCATTGTGCCGCTCAGATGCTGTCATCTTGCGCAAAACACAACGTGCTGGAGGAACTCAGTGGGTCCGGTGGTATCTGTGAAGGGAATGGACAGATGTCGTTTCAGGTTGGGACCTTTCTGCAAACAGATTGGAGCTGGGGGAAGAAGGTAGTTCAAGTTCAAGTTCAAGTTCAAATTTACATTTATTGCCACATGCACCAATTAAGGTACAGTGATATTTGAGTTACCATGCAGCCATACAATTAAAAAGAACACAATACACAATAGAATTTAACATAAACATCCACCACAGTGGAATGAACATTCTTCACCGTGATGGAAGGCAATAACGTTCAGTCAATCATCCTCCTTTGCTAACCGTGGTCGGGGCCATGAACCCTCCGTAGTCGCCGCTACGGACGGCCCGATGTGCAAGCCCTCTCGTGGGGATGATCAAAACTCTGACGTCGGGACGGATCGGGATTCACACTTCGAGTTCCCAAATCGGCCACTTTCTTATAGAAGACCGTGGCTTCACGATGTTATAGGCCAGGCTGGTGGTCGGAGCTCTTCTCCGGCGATCCCCGGCAAGGGATCACCTCCCCTCCACGATGGTAAAGTCCGCTCCACGCCTGCTGCTAGAAGCTCCGCAGACCGAGGCTTCAGGATGTTATAGGCAGCAGGCCGATGGTCTTTTGGCGATCCTCGGCAAAGGATCGCCCCGCTCCGCGATGGTAAGTCCGCCGTGCCTGCTGCTGAAGCTCTCGGCCGTTCTCCGAGAAAGGCCGCACCAATCCAACTTGTTAGGCCGTGAATGGGGCGAAGATGCGACAAAGAGAAAAGTCGCATCTCCCTCGAGCTAAGTGATGGAAAACGGTTTCCCCCTATCCCCCCCCACCACCCCCCAAACTAAAACATACATTTAGACATACTAAAAAATAAAAAAAAGTCAAAAGGACAGTCACGCTGCTGGTGAGGCTACCGCTCTCGGTGCCACCCGATGACGTCAGAAGAGAGGTGGGTGGAGGGCAAGGCCTGGCGAGTGATGGGTGGAGTAAGTGACAAAGGCTAAAGGTGAAAAGGGGGCAAAAGTGTGTCAGATAAGGAAAGAACGAGTGACATGCAAAGCCAGGGGGAGGTATGTGGGTGGAAGGGGACAGCGAAGAAGGGAAAAAGGACGAATAAAAGGGAAATATGGGACTTAGAGTTGGGTGATGAATGTACGAAGGAGGGTGTAGGCGCAGAGTGGCTGATGGGGGGAAGGTGGGAGATGATGGGAGAAATATGTGCTTACAGGTGGGCGGTGGACATGGGAAAGGGAATGAAGGGTGGGGACAGAATTATTTAAAATTGGAGAATTCAATGTTTATACCGTTGGAATGTAGACTAACCAGGAGGGGGGACAAAATGTGAAGGAAGGTTCTGGTTTATACCGAAGATAGGCATAAAGTGCCCACCTATCTTCACACCCAGTCTGAAGAAGGGTCCCAACCTGGAACGTCACCTTTTCTTTTCTCCAGAGATGCTGCCTGAGCCACTGAGTTATTCCAGCATTTTGTGTCTATCAAACCAAGGGGAATATGAGGTGACGTTCCCCCTGTTTGCGTATGGTCTTACTGCCACTGGAGGAGGCCCAAGACAGAAATGACGGGATGGGAATGGGAATGGGAAGGTGAGGTAAAATGATTATCAACCGGAAGATCCAGTCATTCAGTCAGAACAAAATATTTTCTCTCAGAGGGTTGTGAGTCTTTGGAACTTTCTTTGACAGAATGTGGAGGTGAAGTTGCAGTTAAGTATCCATGATCCTATTAAATAGAGTCATACAGCACGGAAACAGAATTGCAGTTACACAATTACACAATTACACAATTCACATGAGGATAATCCTGGTGAGAGATGGAAAATGCACCCATTGTCTGCGGATTGCAAAAATGTGGTTGGCACTGCCCAATCTATCATGGGCACTGACCTCCCCACCATCGAAGAGATCTACAGCAATCACTGCCTTAAAATGGCAGCCAGCATCATCAGAGACCCACACCACTCTGACCACACTACCATCAGAGACCCACACCACTCTGACCACACTCCCAAAGACCCACACCACCCTGACCACACTACCATCAGAGACCCACACCACTCTGACCACACTCCCAAAGACCCACACCACCCTGACCACACTACCATCAGAGACCCACACCACTCTGACCACACTCCCAAAGACCCACACCACCCTGACCACACTAACATCAGAAACCCACACCACTCTGACCACACTCCCAAAGACCCACACGACCCTGGCCACGCACTAATTTCACTCTTGCCCATCGGGAAGTTGGTATACGAGCCTGAACACTGAAACATACTGTTTACACATCTGTTATGCTGCTGCAAGTAAGAAATTTATTGTTCCGTTTCGGGACATATGACAATAAAACATTCTCGACTCTTGAATTATCCACGTTTAAACATTTAGTAAGTATCCCTTTAGGGCATGTATACTAGCTTTATAAAACCATTTTCACAATTGACTTGTCCACATTCTGTTCTGATGGCTATTACCCACTTCTTGCTTCAGTGCAAGAGATGACTGGTTTCAACACATCATCACGCATGGCAATTGAATGACAATTGTGGAACCCTTTTACTGCCCATGATTGTTTGGAGGGCAAATGAAATGTTTATATTGATACAGTCTTTACAATGATATGATTTAGCAATTACTCAGACCCAAGTTTATTTCTGTTGGTCTTGTCAGATCTCTATTTTAAAAAGGATGCTGTTCGCAGTTGCACAGAACAGCAACACAGAAATGTAGTTGGAAAAGCTACTGCCTCGCAGTGCCAAAGACCTGGGTTCGATCCTGACATCTGCTGTCTGTATGGAGTTTGCACATTATCCCTGAGAATGTGTGGAGTTTCTTTAGACTTGACACTTTAGCAATACAGTGTGGAAACAGGCCTTTAGGCCCACCAAGACCGTGTGGACCAGAGATCACCCCATTCCTTAACAAATATCCTACACACTAGGGGCAATTGACAATTTTTACCGAAGCCAATTAACCTACAAATCTGCACTTCTTTGGGATGGGGAGGCACGTGGAGAAAACTCATGCCGTCACAGGGAGAATGTACAAACTCCGTACAGACAGTACCCGTAGTCAGGATCGAATCCAGGTCTCCAGTGTTGTAAGGCAGTAATTCTACCGCTGCGCCACTGTGCCACCCTTTTTCCTCAGGTTTTCTCCCACATCTCAAAGACATGCAGGTTTGTAAGTTAATTGGATTCTGTAAATTGCCCTTAGGGAGTGAATGCGGAAGTGAGATTATCAGTCTGAAGAAGAGTCTTAACCCAATGCGTGACCTATTCCTTTTCTCCAGAGATGCTGCCTGACCCGCTGAGCTACTCCAGCATTTTGTGTCTATCATCTGAGATTACATAGAACTAGTGTGAATGGGTGACCGATGGGCCAGGGTGGACTCGGTGGGTCGAAGGGCTGTTCCCATGCCATCAGTAAGATTCACTTGGTTAAGATAGGTGTTAAAATGACAACCCATTCAATCATTACCTCTTCTTAACCATATATTTTCTTAATACCATCCTTGAAAGGGCGTACTTGTAAATAGTAGATATAACAGAATCAATATACTGCAGTTTACTTTACTTTAACTGAACTGAATGTTTCCAATGAATCGAACTGAGTGATCCTACTCAAAAATGATCACTTGGTTTCTAACGATCTGAAGACCACTAGTAGCAATAAATACTGCACTGGCTGTGGCTGTAGTAATTCTTATCTTCAATGCATCACGTAAGGAGGTGGGGCAGTAGTAGCATTGAAAATATAGCAAGTCTGAATAGGGTGGAGAATAGATCCCCTGGCAACCTGCAGTGCAAAAATATGAGTTTAGATAGGCATTTAATGCTTCAATTTCATTTTTAATAAACATTCCAAAATACCTTTCTTGCAAATACTGTACATGAGAATATGGGAAACGAGAGCAGCAATGGACCACACAACCCTACAAACCTGGCTTCGCCATTGTTAAGCACATTGATTATAAGAGTTAAGGGCCTGTCCCACTTAGGCGACTTTCTAGGCAAGTGCAGGAGACTCTGCGCTCGCCGCATGATCGCCATATGGTTGCCACATGTTCGCTGGTGGTCTCTGGTGAGTCTCCTTCGTGGTCACGAGTAGTTCCCGCATTCTGGGAACTAGTCGCGGCCTCAGGATGGTCGGCGCAAATTTTTCAACATGTTGAAAAATTTTCTGCGATCAAAAAGTGGTCGCCATGGACAAAATCGATAATCCTGTAGTCGTAGGTGCAGTTGTAGTGGGGTCGCCATGTAGTTATGGGTAGTCGAGGTAGTCAATAGACAATAGACAATAGACAATAGGTGCAGGAGTAGGCCATTCGGCCCTACGAGCCAGCACTGCCATTCAATGTGATCATGGCTGATCATTCCCAATCAGTACCCCTTTCCTGCCTTCTCCCCCTATACCCTGACTCCGCTATCGTTAAGAGCCCTATCTAGCTCTCTCTTGAAAGTATCCAGAGAACCAGCCTCCACCGCCCTCTGAGGCAGAGAATTCCACAGACTAACAACTCTCAGTGAGAAAATGTGTCTCCTCGTCTACATTCTAAAAGGCTTACCCCTTATTCTTAAACTATGGCCCCTGGTTCTAGACTCCCCCAACATCGGGAACATGTTTCCTGCCTGTAGCGTGTCCAAACCCTTAATAACCTTATATGTTTCAATAAGATCCCCTTTCATCCTACTAAACTCCAGAGTATACAAGCCCAGCCACTCCATTCTCTCAGCATATGACAGTCCCGCCATCCCGGGAATTAACCTTGTAAACCTACGCTGCACTCCCTCAATAGCAAGAATGTCCTTCCTCAAATTAGGGGACCAAAACTGCATACAATACTCCAGGTGTGGTCTCACTAGGGCTCTGTACAACTGCAGAAGGACCTCTTTGCTCCTATACTCAACTCCTCTTGTTATAAAGGCCAACATGCCATGCGCTTTCTTCACTGCCTGCTGTACCTGCATGCTTACTTTCATTGACTGATGAACAAGGACCCCCAGATCCCATTGTACTTCCCCTTTTCCCAACTTGACACCATTTAGATTGTAATCTGCCTTCCTGTTTTTGATACCAAAGTGGATAACCTCACATTTATCCACATTAAACTGCATCTGCCATGCATCTGCCCACTCACCCAACCTGTCCAAGTTACCCTGCATTCTCATAGCATCCTCCTCACAGTTCACACTGCCACCTAGCTTTGTGTCATCTGCAAATTTGCTAATGTTACTTTGAATCCCTTCATCTAAATCATTGCTGTATATTGTAACCAGCACCGGGCCTTGCGATACCCCACTAGTCACTGCGGGTCCCAGCACCGAGCCTTGCGGTACCCCACTAGTCACTGCGGGTCCCAGCACTGAGCCTTGCGATACCCCACTAGTCACTGCGGTCCCAGCAGCGAGCCTTGTGATACCCCACTAGTCACTGCGGGTCCCAGCACTGAGCCTTGCGATACCCCACTAGTCACTGCGGGTCCCAGCACCGAGCCTTGCGGTACCCCACTAGTCACTGTGGTCCCAGCACTGGGCCTTGCGATACCCCACTAGTCACTGCGGGTCCCAGCACTGGGCCTTGCGGTACCCCACTAGTCACTGTGGTCCCAGCACTGAGCCTTGCGGTACCCCACTAGTCACTGCGGGTCCCAGCACCGAGCGTTGCGGTAGATACCCCACTAGTCACTGCGGGTCCCAGCACTGGGCCTTGCGATACCCCACTAGTCACTGCGGGTCCCAGCACCGAGCCTTGCGGTAGATACCCCACTAGTCACTGCGGGTCCCAGCACTGGGCCTTGCGATACCCCACTAGTCACTGCGGGTCCCAGCACCGAGCCTTGCGGTAGATACCCCACTAGTCACTGTGGTCCCAGCACTGAGCCTTGCGGTAGGTACCCCACTAGTCACTGCGGTACCCCACACTGAGCCTTGCGGTAGATACCCCACTAGTCACTGGGCCTTGCGGTAGATACCCCACTAGTCACTGGGCCTTGCGGTAGATACCCCACTAGTCACTTCCTGCCATTCTCAAAGGGACCCGTTAAGCCCTTTTTTTGTTTCCTGTCTGCCAACCAATTTTCTATCCATGTCAGCACTCTATCCCCAATACCATGTGCCCTAATTTTGCCCACTAGTCGTAGGTAGTTTTAGTTAATCACCTTTGCTAACCGGGCATTTTCATTGGCTCATTGGGAAAAAAAAAAACTAAGCACGAATTTTCAGAACCAAGGATAACCGACCGGTAATGTTAAATGCCTGCCAAACTTCACAGCTGTGTATATCTGGCTTATTAAAAGTTGTCTGACTTCTTATAAGTGTCTCCACTCCTTCTCCCCCCTTCCCCCCCCTTCTCCTCCCTTCTCCCCCCCCCTTCTCATCCCTTCTCCTCTCCCCCCCCCTCGCCCATCTTTTAAAGGACTTACTGTACACTATGCTAGCCGTCTTAACCTTCCTGTTCATCGCGGTGTGTGTCTGTATCATCTTGGCTTTGCACTGTGTGAATTTCAGACGGCGCTCCCCCGCTTTCCCTGGCCCCTGCCTTTGCGATGTGTTTGTGGTCCACTCTGACAGTCGCCGTTCCAGTTCCCGGTTTTTCAGGCGACTGCCATGAACTTGACAGTTGCCGGCAGTCTGCTGAAAAATAGCTTAAGTGGGACAGGCCCTTAAGGAAGTCATGATGCACCTCCTTAGGACTTCGGACACATTTGGAGTATTGAATGCAGTTCTGATTATCCCATTACAGGAAAGGTGCGGAGGCTTTGCAGAGGGTACAGATGAGGTTGATCAGAATGCTGCCTGGTTTAGAGGCTTTCAGCTACAGGGAGAGGTTGGATAGACTTGGATAATTTTCTCTGGAACGTCAGAGGTTGAGGGGAGGCTTGATAGAAGTATATTAAATGATGAGAGTCATAGATAGGGTAGACAGTCAAAATATTTTCCCAGGGGAAACACTTGAGGGCATAGCTATAAGGTGATTGGGGGGGGGGGGTTTAATGGAGATGTGTGGGGCAAGTTTGTATTTACACAGAGAGGGGGGCGTGGAACACATTGCCAGGGGTGGTGGTAAAGGCAGATACAACAGTGGCATTTAAGAGGCTTTAGATAGGTACATGTAAATCCAGGGAATAGGGAGATATGGATCACGTACAGGCAGATGAGCAGTTTAACGAGGTATTATGTTCGGCACAAACATTGTGAGCCAAAGGGTCCATTCCAGTGCTGTATAATTCTATGTTTTATATATTTTTAACCCCATTTTATATCTCCCAATATCCAGTTGGACATTGGTTTCAGTTCTGGGAAACAGGGACCTGTTTACTTGGCAGTAGATTAATTTAGTACGGCTGGGACTCATGTCCCAATGTGGGTGGCATGGTGGCATAGTGGTAGAGTTGCTGCCTTACAGCAGCAGACACCCAGGTTCGATCCTGACTACGGGTGTTGACTGTACTGAATTTGTGCGTTCTCCCTGTGACCACGTGGGTTTTTCTCCGAGAGTTCATGTTTCCTCCCACATTCCAAAGATGTGTAGGTTTCTAGTCCCCCTCCCCCCCCCCCCGAATAGTTGTGCCAATGCAGGCATGGTACATATTAAGAAATTTGAGGTGGAAATAATAAGGGGTGGAGAAATGACAGATGGAGTTTGCTCCAAGCAAGTGTGAAGTGTTGTACTTTGGGAGATCGAATACATGGGGAAACTACACAGTTAATGGCAAGACACTTACATAATTGATGTACAAAAATGGCAACACGTAGATCAAGTGATAAAGAAGGCTCGTGGTATGGGATATTGAGTATGTGTCATAAAATCATTTCACAGCTTTATAAGACATTAGTTAGGCTGCATTTGAAATATTGTGTGCAATTTTGGTTGCCCCATTACAAGGATGTGGAAGGTTTGGAGAGGGTGCAGAAGAGGTTTGTCAGAATGCTGCCTGGAGTATAGGGTACTGGTTATAAAAAGAGATAGTCACAAAGTGCTGGAGTATCTCAGCGGGTCAGGCAGCATCTTTGGAGAAAAAGGATGGGTGACGTTTTGGGTCGGGATCCATCTTCACAGTCTTCAGAGGTCTGAAGAATGGTCCCGACCAGAAAAGTCACCTATCCTTTTTCTCCAGAGATGTTGCCTGAACTGCTGAGCTACTCTAGTAATTTGTGTCTATCTTTGGTATAAATAACTTTGTTTCTACATACTGACTAAAAAGAGAGGTTGGACAAACTTGGATTATTTTCTCTGGAACTGCAGAAGATAAGGGGAGGCCTGTTAGAAGTATATAGAACTGGGAGAGACATAGATTATTTTGAGGCATTATTACATTGGCTAAATTAAAATGTGGCAAATATTCTACAATTTATACTTCACATTTAGAAATGGGCAAAACATTAAATTGTTTTGCATCAATAGAGATATAATTTTAAACATGAGCACTTTTCATGAGTCTTTTCATGAGCTCTTCTCATGTAGGACAGTAAGTATCTAAAACTGGACATTCTGAAACTGGTCAACAAGTTACATTTTACACTCCAAGTCTGGTTTCATAGAGAGTGGTTAAAAGTAAAAAAACATTTTTTTTTAAAGAATATGAAATAATAAACATAACAATAAATATAGAGAAGAAACTGCAGATGGTAGAATTTTGAGCAAAACACAAAGTGCTGGTGAGACTCAGTGGATCAGGCAACATCTGTGGAGGGAAATGGATAGGTGACGTATTGGGTAGGGACCCTTCTTCAGACTGAAGTAGATTCCCCAGTCAATACAGGGTTATCAGTCCTGACCTAATTTCTACCTCATTGGAGATCATCAGACTAATAGAACATTACTGACCTTATCTTGCACTATTATTACCTTTAACATTGTGGATGATTAGATTGTAATCACGTATAGTCTTTCCGCATGCAACAAAAGCTTTTCACAGTACCTCAGTGCACATGACAATAAACAAAACTAAACATACATCATCTATCCATTCCCTCCACAGATGCTGCCACACCAGCTGAGATCCTCCAGTACTTTGTGTTTTACATGACAATTAATATACTTTTTTTTAACTGAAAAACAGCGCAAACTGCTGGAATGACTTATTAAGTCAGGCAGCATCTCTGGAGAAGATGGATATGTGACATTTCATGGCAGGACCCCTCCACAGACCTTTAATATCCATTTTATTCTTGACTATTCTATCTGACTTACTGTTTTAGTGGTTGAAATGGTGACTTTCTTTTCTCTTGCAAAAATGTTATGGAGGGAGTCAATGCGTTTTTCTTCAGGAAATTTTATATTCTTAAGTTGGTCTACTTGGAATAAAGGATCCATCTGTGAAAACAACAAGACATTGAAGAATTAAACCAGGTGTAACTTTCTGTCTCACTCATTTAGTGGGCTGAATTGACTCCACCCTCTGAAATAGAGTCATAGAGATACAGAGTGGAAACAGGGCCTTTGGCCAAACGCCCACACCGATCAACATATCCCATCTACACTAGTCCCACCTGCTTGCATTTGGCCCATAACCCTCTAAACCTGTCCTATCCATGTACCTGTCTAAATGTTTCTTAAATGTTGCGATAGTTCCTGCCTCAACCATCTCCTCCGACAGCTTGTTCTATACACCCACCACCCTTTATGTGAACAAGTTACAAAGAGGGACCATTGGGACTCTAATGAGTACCTTTGTAACTTTGTCAGCACCGGATACGTGGCGACTCTTTGTGTACTTGGTGTATTGTGTGCAAAAACAACAAATTTCACTGTACCTAGGTACACGTGACAATAAAGTACTGAATTATTGAATCATATTTAATTCTGGTTTAAATCAATTTTCAAAGGCTTAAGTATTTTGCATTTGGATATCTGGTGAAATATACGCCATTGAAGTTTTATATATTAGACTTAATTTAACAGCTTATCAAGCATCTCATTTGCTCTGTAAACACAATGAGGATTATCTTACGTTGTACACGGGAAGAGCCCGAAAAACTGCCCCCAACGCTCTGGTGCCTGATGTGGAACTTTCCATTGGTTTTTGTTTTAGCTGTTGGGAATCAGGCAGTAAAGAATCATTCATTAAATATTCATTTACCATTAATTAAGAAGCTTAAAACATACACAAATGATTGGAAAATGATTGATGAATGAATCACTCCAACCCAGTGCCGCCGCTAGGACAAAGGGCATTTAAGACCAAGTTAAGACTAACACTTTTAACAACTTTGCTCTTGAAAGATACAAGATGGCACCAGAAACATGGCGACTCTTGTGTACTGTCTCAGTGTAATCTACCATCTTACACTCTTGTACTTAAGTATGATTGTGCTGATGAATGGTAAGATTTTTACTGAACCACAAGTAAGAAAGGAATTTCACTGTACCAAGGTACATGTGACAATAAAGTACCATTGAACCATCAAATGAATGCAATCCCGATCAAAGGAACTGCAGTGATATTCCAGAGCTCACATCCTCTGCTGGAGGCCGGATCCCAATGTTAGTAGAAACATTTTCTAAAGCTTTAAACAAACCATCAGCCCTGATGGTCTGCCAAAGATACATGTTGTTGATGGTAAATTAGTTTAGTTTAGTTTATTGTCACGTGTACCGAGTTACAGTGAAAAGCTTTTGTTGCGTGCTAACCAGTCAGCGTAAAGACAATACATGGTTATAATCAATCCATTTACGGTGTACAGTTACATGATAAGGGAATAACGTTAAGTGCAAGGTAAAGCCAGCAAACATCACCTATTCCTTTGGTTTGGGTTTGTGTTCACCTATTCAAACGTCACCTATTCCTTTGGAAAGGGTTTGTGTTGCAATTCCCCTAAAACCACATTGTTAAACCCAACTAGTTTAATCTGAAGAAGGGTTTTGACCTGAAATGTCACCTATTCCTTTTCTCCAGAGATGCCTGACTCGTTGGGATACTCCAGGATTTTGTGTCTTTCCCTCTCAACCCCATTCTCCTGCCTTCTCCCCATATCTCCTGATACTCGTCCTAATCAAGAATTTATCTAGCCAGCAAACTCCAATCAAGGATAGGCCGAGGGTCATCAAGGAGGTAGCCTTCATTAACCTGACTGTGCATCAGAT
Organism: Malacoraja senta; assembly: GCA_038087875.1. Classification (NCBI taxonomy): domain Eukaryota; kingdom Metazoa; phylum Chordata; class Chondrichthyes; order Rajiformes; family Rajidae; genus Malacoraja; species Malacoraja senta. Next base: position 126,012,904 of record CM075978.1, on the reverse strand, counting down.
CTTAGTTTGGTCAGCATGTTATAGGAAAGATGTTGTCAGGTTTTCGTCACCATGTTATGGGATATATGTTGTCAAGGTTTGGTCACCATGTTATAAGAAATATGTTTTCAAGCTGGAAAGGGTGCAGAGAAGATTTACAAGGAAGTTGCCAGGACTCAAGGGCCTGAGCTATAGGGAGAGGTTGAGCAGGCTAGGACTTTATTCCTTGGAGCGCAGGACGGTGAGGGGTGATCATATAGAGGTGTACAGAATCATGAGAGGAATTGGGTAAAATCACAGAGTCTCTTGCCCAGAGTAGCTGAATCAAGAATCAGAGGACATAGGTTTTAAGTGTGGTGGGGAAAAATTTAATAGGAACCTGAGGGGTAACTTTTTCACACAAATGGTGGTGGGTGTATGGAACGAGCTGCTGGTGGGCGTATGGGATGAGGGAGTAGTTGGGGCAAGTCCTATCGCAACATTTAAGAAGCATTTAGATAGGTACATGGATAAGATAGGTTTGGAGGGATATGGGCCAAACGCAGGCAGGTGGGACTGGTGTAGATGGGGGATGTTAACGACCAGAAACGTCACCCATTCCTTCTCTCCAGAGATGCTGCCTGTCCCGCTGAGATACTCCAGCTTTTTGTGTCCATCGATTTAAACCAGCATCTGCAGTTCCTTCATATACATTGAAATTTGCTGCAGCTTAACAGATACATTAACGTAACAACATAACAGATAATTATATAATAAACAATATAATAAACAATAAATTATCAATTACATTGGATAACATAATAGTGCAAGCAGATGTACATAGTGTATTCTTATATAGAATACAAAGTAGTCTTTTGCTGAGAAAGGGAAGATTGTGACACTATGGAGAAAAACAATTGAATGAATGCAGGAATTGGGAAGTGAAGGTGTAGTCTGGGGAGAGGGAGGAAATCTTGCTGTGAGGAAGAATATATTTATTACGGGACAAGTGAAACATTTATTAAAACAAATTTTGATTCCTACCCTTGGTAAAGTTATCGATTTGAAGAATTTCTTGTCCTGATCTACATCGAGAGCTTTGCGTTGTTGCTGCAGCTTCATTAAATAACCTTCCCGATCAAATGGTTTCCATCTAAATCAAAAAACAATAAAAATAAGTTGACATCTAGGATGAGTTAAATGAAGCTGCTTGGTGCAATTAGATGGTGGACATTTTAACTGCAGTCAAACTCAATGATGGTATGCATTTATGGCACTGAAGTAGAGATGGTTGAAAGCTTCAAATTCCTAGGTATAAATATCACCAGCCAGATTGAAGCAATGGCCAAGAAAGCACACCAACGCCTCTACTTGTTTAGAAGCTAACCGCCCACTGCATATACCCAAGTGTTGCAGCCTGAAGCCTTTCTGATCTGAAATACCAAGGCTCATTGCACCAGTGAGGGGAGAAGAAAGTTCTACTCGAAATACAGCCTCAAAATTCTTTAGACAGATGGTAAAGCTAATGCCCCAGATTATGTTGGCTTGCCTGTCAAGGTACTATGATGAATGCTTTTAAAATATTCAAAAACAATGAAATGTCATTTAAACAATGTGGGGAAAAAAATTATGTCCACAAACACATAGGCAAAGATTGGCCGCCAGGATAATCCACAGACTGCCAGCGTCGTCTCTCCAAGCTCAAAGCTGAGCCACCAAGAATAAACCTGTACCGTCAGCACCTCCTGTCACGGCAAAGGTGAACTACAGGAAGAGGCCTGAGATCGCCACGCCTCTTTCTTCAAAGACCAGGACTAAGCTGCTGGGACAAGCCCAGTATCACCAGCATCATCGTACATGCGCTCTGACGGTGAGAGACAGTGATCACATGTGGTCGTGGACTTTCTTACCACTGTAAATAAGTTCATAAGTGATAGGAACAGAATTAGGCCATTCAGCCCATCAAATCTACCCTGCCATTCAATCATGGCTGATCTATCTTTCCCTCTCAACCCCATTCTCCTGCCTTCTCCCCATATCTCCTGACACCCGTCCTAATCAAGAATTTATCTATCTCTGCCTTAAAAATATCCATTGACGGCCTCCACAGCCTTCTATGGCAAAGAATATCACATATTCACCACCCTCTGACCAAAGAAATTCCTCCTCTTCTCCTTCCCAAAGGTACGTCCTTTTATTCTGAGGCCACGACCTCTGGTCCTAGATTCTCCCACTAGTGGAACCATCCTCTCCACATCAACTCTATCCAGAATAACTCATGTGAGTTCACCCTTTTGCGAGTGTCAGTTTGGTCACTGCTGGTGTCGTCCCCGATGCAACACTGAATTAAAGCTTCGTGAGGAGCTGGAGACCTGAAGTCAAAGTCTTAAGAAACATAGAAACATAGAAAATAGGTGCAGGAGGAGGCCATTCGGCCCTTTCGAGCCAGCACCGCCATTCATTGTGATCATGACTGATCGTCCCCTATCAATAACCCGTGCCTGCCTTCTCCCCATATCCCTTGACTCCACTAGAGCTCTATCTAACTCTCTCTTAAATTCATCCAGTGACTTGGCCTCCACTGCCCTCTGTGGCAGGGAATTCCATAAATTCACAACTCTCTGGGTGAAAAAGTTTTTTCTCACCTCAGTCTTAAATGACCTCCCCTTTATTCTAAGACTTTGGGCCCTGGTTCTGGACTCGCCCAAAATTGGGAACATTTTTCCTGCATCTAGCTTGTCCAGTCTTTTTTATAATTTTATATGTTTCTATAAGATCCCCCGCATCCTTCTAAACACCAGTGAATACAAGCCTAGTCTTTTCAATCTTTCCTCACATGACAGTCCCGCCATCCCAGGGATCAATCTCGTGAACCTATGCTGCACTGCCTCAATCACAAGGATGTTCTTCCTCAAATTAGGAGACCAAAACTGTACACAATACTCCAGATGTGGTCTCACCAGAGCCCTATACAATTCACTGGGTCCAGGCAGCGGGTAGTTGAGTGTTCTACCCGAGTCGGCTGCCTGACCCTTTTTCGAGCTTACGTCCACTGTTTCTTCAGTGACCCCAAAACATGGACTACCATTAGAGGCATCATATGCTACTATCATATATTTCATCATCGATGTTATCGCGGGATCTTGCGGTTTTAACATCGGGAACCGACTTCGGTAGCTCCAACCACAGGAGCTTTGACCGCCTCGATCGCGGGAGCTTGGAACTCCCTGACGCGGGAGCTTGGATCACCGGTTTCGGGAGCTTCGATCGCCCTGACTGCAGATGGTTGTACTGCCCCTACCGTGGGAGAAAAGGAGGGAAGAAGATAATAATGTATTACCTTCCATCACAGCGCGCTGTGGTGGATGTTTATGTTAATTTTTATGTAGTTGTGTGTCTTGTTGCTTTTTTGGTATGACAGTATAGCAAATCAAATTCCTTGTATGTTTTTACATACTTGGCTAATAAATTAATTACAATTACAATTACAAATCTGGAAGTCATTGGGTAACTCTTTCTTCTGGATCAGAAGTTGGTGAACTAAAATTCCACTTCAGGAAAGCTATAATTGGAGTGGACTTTTAGTTTAGTTTCGTTTTGTTTAGAGATGCAGCACGGAAACAGGCCCATCAGCCCATTGTGTCCACACCGGCCAGCGATCCCCTGTACACTAACACTATCCAAGGGCCCATTTTACAATCTTTACCAAAGCCAATTAACCTACAAACCTGCACGTCTTTGGAGTGTGGGAGGAAATGAGAGCGCCTGGAGAAAACCCACACGGTCACAGGGAGAATGTACACACTATGCACAGACAACACCCGTAGTCAGGATCGAACCAAGGTCTCTAGTGCTGACTTCCAATGTTACACTATGCAATGTTATGTGATCCATGATGCCATGTTTCAGCTGTAATGCTTCACAAGTAATCCATCTCGCCACCGAGGCAGATCTGGCAGATCCTGTGGTGACCCATACTTCATTGATCCAACACTGTCAGGATACCAGACCTGAAAATGAGAAATATAAGAAATTGCATATCTCCTTGGGCCATGATCAGACTTCTCAGGGACTTGGAAGTTGCAAGATGGTGCCAGAACGTAGCAACTCTTTGTATTCTGTTCCAAAATTGCGCTCATGTTCATAAGTTCATACGTTATAGGAGCAGAATTAGGCCATTTGGTCCACCAAGTCTACTCCGCCATTGAATCATGGCTGATCTTTCTTTCTCTCTCAACCCTATTCTCCTGCCTTAGTCCAATAACCCCTGACACTCTTATCAATCAAGAATCTGTCAATCTCCGTCTTTAAAGTATCAATTGACAGCTTCCACAGCTGTCTGTGGCAATGAATTTCACAGATTCGCCACCTCTGACTAAAAAAATTCTTCCTCATATTCTTTCCAAAGGTACGTCCTTTTATTCTGAGGCAATGGCCTCTGGTCGTAGACTCCCTCACTGTGGTATAGTATGTAGAGTATGATTTGACAGGATAGCATGCAGAATAAGTTTTTAACTGTACCTCTGTACTCATGACAATAAATAAATGGAACTAAATTAAACTATAATGTAAAAAAGGCCTAGATGCCCTTCAGGTGTCAACAGCAACTATTCTTTCCTTTACAAGGAGCTTTTCTTACATATGCACAACCCACAAAGCGGTACATTAATCAAAACTGCTATTCATGCAGTTTGCAAACATCAACCATCACACTACTACATTGTCAGCTGTATCCACGAGGCACTTGCAACCACGTGGCGAGCACAGGTCACGGAAGGCCTCCAAAGTCCCAGTCCACACTTTGTGCTCCCTCTCGAGGAGACATGGTCACGGACATAAGCTCGAAAAAGGGTCAGGCAGCCGACTCGGGTAGAACACTCAACTACCCGCTGCCTGGACCCATGAATGGCCATCTTGCCAGACCAACAGGGAGATGGTAAAGCCAACAAACAGGGAGATCTCACCACCTTCAAAATCAACCTTAACCCTTCAAAATATGTTCACGGTGGCGCAGCAGTAGAGTTGCTGCCTTACAGTGAATGCAGCGCCGGAGACCCGGGTTCGATCCTGACTACGGATGCTGTCTGTACGGAGTTTGTACGTATTTCTCCATGACCTGCGTGGGTTTTCTCCGAGATATTCAGTTTCCTCCCACACTCCAAAGACGGACAGGTTTGTAAATGTAAAAATTGTCCCTAGTGTGTGTGTACGATAGTGTATCACCTATGTCCATCAGGGAAGGAGATTTGCAATCTGTAGTTTGCTTGACTGGTGACCCAGATTCCCAGCAACACAATTAACTTTTAACTGCCGTCAAATGCATCTGCTTAGGGCCAATATGGGGTGTGCAATAAAGGCTAGTAGCCATGATGGACACACCTCATGATTAAATAAATTAGAAAAATAAACAATGGTACAGGTAACTCATCAAATGGTGTAGAATAATTCTACTTTAGTGATACATTTCCAGAGGTTTCAGGTTAAGAGATACACTTACTACATTCCCTCTGAAGAAGGGTCTCGACCCGAAACGTCTCCCATTCCTTCTCTCCAGAGATGCTGCCTGTCCCGCTGAGTTACTCCAGCATTTTGTGTCCATCTTTGGTTTAAACCACCATCTGCAGTTCCTTTATACACTTACTACATTGTCACATATTACAAAATATTGCAGACCAATGCATTATTTATCATCTCACCTTTTCCAATCCAACATCAAAGGGTAGTCCAACTGATCTGCCTTCTGGGATTGCTTTGACTTACTCTCCACTGGGGCTTCAGTTATGTCACTGGGTAAAACAAACTCACTGGGATTCGTTAGAAGTAAAGAACTGTGTTGTCCAAAGTATCCAATATAATGGCCATTTAATGAATACCAAACCCTGGATAACAAACAAACAATTAATCAATTGATATTGTTCATTCAAATACAAAAACCTGTCACATGAATATATCTTCCGAGGTATCTCTGTGCTCAAATTCATGTTACAAACATAAAGGAAAGGGTTTGTGTTGCAATTCCCCTAAAACCACATTGTTAAACCCAACTAGTTTAGTCTGAAGAAGGGTTTTGACCTGAAACGTCACCTATTCCTTTTCTCCAGAGATACTTCCTGACTCGCTGAGATACTCCAGGATTTTGTGTCTATCCTAATTTGGTTTAGCATAGTTTAATTTAGTTTAGTTTAGTTTAGTTCAATTTAGTTCAGAGATACTAGGAAACAGCATGGAAACAGGCCCTTTCGCCCACCATGTCCGCGCCAACCATCGATCGCCCGTTCACACTAGTTCTACACCCTATAGACTAGTGGCAATTTACAGAAGCCAACTAAACTACAAACCTGCATGTTCTTGGAATGTGGGAGGAAATCGGAGCACCTGAAGAAAACCCAAGCGGTCATAGGGAGGACGTACAAACTCCGCACAGACAAGTGTTAATATTGGCCAAATTAAAGACACCATAAAATGGAGGATCCCTGCACTTGTCAGAATTGCTTAACCCTTGTCAACTGAACTTTACAGGCTTTGATTGGCGCCAGCCAGTCTAGGCTCAGACTGGTATGGAGGATGGTGAGGGGTCCAGGTGTTCTCCCTGTTTCTCTTGAATTGATAAAATTTATAGCGGTTTTGCAAACGGACTTTAAATGCAAGATTTTGATTGGATCGCTGCAAAAGCATTGTAAATAGTATAAATAACGTTGCGAGACGATCATGCTGTTAATCTATGATAGGTCAAATTGTTGAGCCTTGGAGAAACTGTTTAAATCTCTGGGGCACATGTTTCAATTTTTATTCTTGTTTGCTTCCTGCTAGAACTTTCTTTCAATTACAATGTATTAGCCACTGTTTATTGGGTTAGGGAAATGTCTGTCATGTATGGGGTTAATCGATATCTGTTATTGGATTGTAAAGAGGCCACCCCCATGTGGTTCGGCCCCTCGAGGTCCGGGGACCTATAAAAGTCCGCTGCCACGAGGTCCTGTGTCGATCTTCTGGGAGAGCGCTTAGGATTACGTGACCTTCTGGAGTGTCTCTGTTTGAGTGAGGCCAAGAGGGCTTGATCAGGCAGATACGAGGATCGAACCCGCGGTGGTTAGGTACAAATTGTGTTTTGTCAAAATAAAGTTTAGATACGCAAGTGCTTGATTCAGTGATTTTTGACTGAAACTAGACTGGGGGGAAGCTTAGAACGAGCTATTTACACAAGCACCTGCATTCAGGAGGTCTGGTGCTGTGAAGCAAAATTTAGTGCAGACAAATTGCTATCCTAGGTTCACAAATGCCATGATAGAGTAAGAATATTAATTTATGCAAAAATATTTGGAAATAAAGCTCATGCATTTGTAGAAGTTGGTTGTTCATTTCTGTAAGTTATTAACTGGGTCTTTTCTTCAGAGGTAAGAATCCATACCTTGACACATAATCTAATGACCTAAATCACAAACTAATCAACTACATTTAACATTGCTATTGAGGATGTGCAGCATAGGTCCACGAGGTTAATAACCGGGATGGCTGGACTATCATATGTTGAAAGAATGGAGCAACTGGGCATGTATACACTGGAATTTAGAAGGATGAGAGGGCATCTTATTAAAACATATAAGATTATTAAGGGATTGGACACGTTAGAGGCAGGAAACATGTTCCCGATGTTGGGGGAGTGCAGAACCAGGGGCCACCATTTAAGAATGAGGGGTAGGCCATTTAGAACAGAGATGAGGAACAACTTTTTCACCCAGACGGTTGTGAATCTGTGGAATTCTCTGCCTCAGAAGGCAGTGGAGGCCAATTCTCTGGATGCTTTCAAGAGAGTTAGATAGAGCTTTTAAAGATAGCAGAGTCAAAGGATATGGGGAGAAGGCAGGAACAGGGTATTGATTGTGGATGATCACAGTGAATGGCATTGCTGCCTTGAAGAGCCAAATAGCTTACTCCTGCACCTATTGTCTATTGTATTGTTTACATTGGGTGGCATGGTGGCACAGTGGTAGAGTTGCTGCCTTATAGAGCCTGAGAACCAGGTTCGATATACAAAGCTTGTCCATACAAAGTTTGTACGTTCTGCCCGTGACCATGTGGGTTTTCCCCGGGTGCTCCCGTTCCCTCCCGTAATTCCAAAGAGCTACAAGTTTGTAGGTTAATTGGCTTCAGTAAGAATTGTAATTTGTCTCTGGTGTGTAGGATAGTGCTAGTGTATGGGGTGATCACGGGTCAGTGTGTACTCGGTGGGCCGAAGGGCCTGTTTCCGCGCTAAAGTAAACTAAACGATACCACATCAGGCATAAGTAGTGCATTAACACAAATGCTGGTCCATGGCTAAAAAATGTCAACAAAGCCCCATGTTTAATGTCAATCCAGTTACACACCTGACAGAAGAATCTACCGATGCAGAAACAACAACATTTACTTGCTCCAAGTAGACGATGCTGACTATTGACAAACTATGAGCTCTCCAGCTAATGATACGATGTATGGGCTCCTGCAAACATATAGTAAAGATGATCTCACGTAATTCCAAACCTCTTTGCAATTTTCAAATTTTAGTTTAGAGATACAGTGTGGTTACAGGCCCTTCGTCCCACCGAGTCCGTGCCGACCAGCGATCCCCATGCACTTTCACTATCCTATACACTAGGGACGATTTACAATATTTTACCGAAGCCAATTAACCTACAAACCATTGGAGTGTAGAAGGAAACCGGAGTACCCAGAGAAAACCCATGCAGTCAAGGGGAGAACGTACAAACTCCATTCAGATAGCATCCATAGTCAGGATCAAACCCGGGTCTCTGGCGCTGTAAGGTAGAAACTCTACCGCTGCACCACCATTTGATACAGAAATTTGAGCAAAGGATGAGAAAGGGTTGGACACTTGTTTTATCCTTTCACAAGGATGGAGGTGGAACTACTGAATTGCTCTGGTAAAGATCCAGCCTGAAAACAATGGGCCAAATAACCTCCTGTGAACATCTCATAAGACCATAAGAGATAGGAGCACAATTAGGCCATTTAACCCATCGAGGCTGCTCCACCATTCAATCATGGCTGATCTATTCCTCCCTCTCAACCGCATTCTCCTGACTTCTCCCCATAACCATTGACATCCTTTCTAGCCAAGAATCTATTAATCTCTGTATTAAAAATACCTAATGCCTTGACCTCCTCAGCTGTCTATGGCAGTGAATTTATTTCACCCTCTGGCGAAATAAATTCTTCCTCATTCCCATTTTGAAAGTACGTCCTTTTATTCTGAGGCTGTGCCCTCTGGTCCCAGACTCTCCAATTACTGGGAACTTACTGAAAATCATTCCATGATTCTTTAATTATCACTCAACAGCTTCTCTTCAACTCCTCCCACTTCCTCCACATCCATGGGCAATTGTATGAGCCCCAGCTATGGTCGAACAACCCTTGTTCTAGGCGTACACTGGCCCTATCCTCAAACTCTTTCTCTGTTACATTGACGACTGCATCGGGGCTACCTCCTGCACCCATGGAGAACTCACAGACTTCATTAACATCATTACCAATTTCCATCCTGCATTCAAATTCACTTGAACCATCTCCGACATCTCCCTTCCATTTCTTGATCTTACTGTCTCCATCATAGGAGATAGACTATTGACGGATATCAATTATAAACCTACTGACTACCACAGCTATCTAGACAACACTTCTTCCCACCCTGCCTCCTGTAAAGACTATTCCCCGCTCCCAATTCCTCCGTCTATGCCGCATCTGCGTCCAAGATGCGGTGTTCCATACCAGGACATCCAAGATGTCCTCATTCTTTAGGGAATGGGAATTCTCCTCTTCTATCATAGATGAGGCCTTCACATGTGTCTCCTCAGTAGCACGCAGCTCTGCTCTTGCTCCCCCTCCCCCTGGTCGCAACAGAGACAGAGTCCCCCTAGTCCTTACCTTTCCTCCCATCAGCCGTCGCATACAGCACATAATCCTCCAACATTTTCATCATCTCCAAGGGTATCGCACCACCAACCATATCTTCCCATCTCCCTTTAAACTTTCCATTGAGACTGTTCCCTCCGCAACTCCCTGGTTAATTCATCCCTTCCCACCCAAACCACCCCTTCCCCAGGTACTATAATTTCACCTGCAATTGCAGAAGATGCAACACCTGTCCCTATATCTCATCATTCGACTCTGTCCAAGGACCTCGACAGTCCTTTCAGGTGAGGCAGAGGTTTACTTGCACCTCCTCCAACCTTATCTACTGTATCCGCTGTTCCAGGAGTGCAGTCACATATATCGGCGAGACCAAGTGCAGGCTCGGCGATCGTTTTGCTGAAAACCTCCGCTCAGTCCGACTAGGCCTACCTGATTTCCCGGTTGCTAAACACTTTAACTCCTCATCCCATTCCCATTCTGACCTTTCTGTTCTGAGCCTCCTCCACTGTCAGAGTGAGGCCCAACACAAATTGGAGGAACAGCACCTCATTCTTCGCTTAGGCAGCTTACACCCCAGCGGTATGAATTTTGACTTCTCTAAATTCAAGTAGCCCTATCTTTCCCTCTCTCTCTGTCCCTCCGCCACCCCAGTTCTCCGACTAGTTTCACTGTTCTGATTAATTTTACTGATTACCTTGTCACCTTCCCCTCAGCTAACAATGAACCATTCTACATTTCAGCCTCATTTGCTTTGATCTGTCGTTTTCACACCGGATCCCTCCATATCTCCAGATTCCCTCTCCCCTGACTCTGTCTGAAGAAGGATCTCAACTCGAAACGTCACCCATTCCATCTCTCCAGAGATGCTGCCTGTCCCGCTGAGTTACTCCAACATTTTGTGTCTATCTTTGGTGTAAACCAGCATCTGCAGTTCATTCCTACACACTTCCTTAATTATCACTCAATTTCATTCTCAATAACCAAGTTCTTAACTCTGAATTTAGCTAAGTTAAGCAACGAAACATACCTTATTCCGTGCAGATGGGTCGTTGAACAATGGTTCAATATCCCAAATTATTATGTATCCCTCTGTATGAAAACAAATATTGATTAATTTTAAGACACATACTATCTTCTAGCTTTCGATTCCCCTACAATCAGTATGAAGAAGGGTCTCGACCCAAAATGTCACCTATCTATGTTCTCCAGAGATGCTACGTTTCCTGCTGAATTACTCTAGCACTTAATGTCCTTCTGAGATAGTAACTACCTCATTTGTGCATGAAAGGCAGTTATACACTTTGCAAGGAAGTGTCACTTGATATTTAATCTGGTTTTAAGCTTGGATAAGCTAAGAACAACATAGATGGAGATAGATGTCTTCAAGATGGAGGGATAATGAGGGCAGAGCAATGAAAGCAGATATTGATTGATTGAAATACACAGCTTGGAAATAAGCCCTTCGCCCCAACGAGTCCACACTGACCATCAATAGTGCAATGGGTCAAGGGTTCAATGATGCTTTATTGTCACATGTCACATGGTCAGAAGTACATTTGGACAGGTATTAAAAGACATTTGGATAGGTACATGGATAGGAAAGGTTTAGAGTGATATGGTCCAAATGTGGACAGGTGGGACCAGTGTAGACAGGGCATCTTGGTCAGCATGACAAGTTGGGCCAAAGAGCCTATATCCATGATGTACGACTATGACTGCATAGGTACAGTGAAATTCATTTTTTGCACACAGTTCTATGTTATCAATGTTTTCAAGTTAAATGTGTCACCATGGGCACTTCAATGGCCCCACCTATGTCTGCCTTTTGGTTAGTTACATTGAACAGACCTTGTTTCAGGCGCACTCTGGCCCTATCCCCCAACTCTCCCAAGAGAGAGTTAGATTTAGCTCTTAGTGCTAAGGGAATCAAGGGATATGGGGAAAAAGCCAGAACGGGGTACTGATTTTGGACAATCGGCCATGATCATATTGAAAGGCGGTGCTGGCTCGAGGGGCCGAATGGCCGACTCCTGCACCTATTTTTCTATGTTTCTATGTTTCTAACTATTCTCCGCTACATCAATGACTGCTTCAAGGCTGCCTCCTGTACCTGTGCAGAACTCATGAACTTCATTAATTTCACCACTAACTTTCCCCCTGACCTCAAATTCATCTGGAAGAAGGGTCTTGACCCGAAACATTACCAATCCATGTTCTCCAGAGATACTGCCTGATCCGCTGATTTACTCCAGCACATTGTGTCCTTCTATGTTATCTCACTTTCTCACTCACTCGCACACACTAGGGGACAATATACGGTGGCCAATTAATCTACATCTTTGGGATGTGGGGGGAACCCAAAGCACCTTGAGGAAGTGGTCTCAGTGAGAACATGCAGACTCCACTCCAAAGTCAGTATTGAACCTGGGTCTCTGGCACTATGAGGCAGCAGCTGTACTGGCTGTGCCACCCATTTCAAGTCTCTTGCTGCTGTTGACGCCATCTACACTTCACACTGCCTCGGCAAGGCCACCAGCATAATCATGGACCAGTCACACCCCGGACACTCTCTGTTCTCCCCTTTCCCATCAGACAAGAGGTACAGAAGTGTGAAAACGCATACCTCCAGATTCTTGGACAATTTCTTCCCAACTGTATCAGGCAACTGAACCACCCTTTCACCACCTAGAGAGCGATCCTGAGCTACCATCTACCTCATTTGAGACCCTAGGACTAACTTTAATCAGACTTTATTGGTCTTAATCTTGCACTAATCGTTATTCCATTTACCTGTATCTGTACACTGTGGACAGCTTGATTGTAATCATGTACAGTCTTTCCACTGACTGGAGAGCACACAACAAAAATAACTTTTTACTGTACCTCAGTACAGATGACAATAAACTAAACTAAACTAAAATAAGATAGACACAAAATGCTAGAGTAACTCAGTGGGTCAGGCAGCATCTATTGAGAAAAGAGTCAAAACTGTGGACGGCTTGATTATAATCATGTATAGTCTTTCCGCTGACTGGATGGCACGCAACAAAAAGCTTTTCATTGTACCTCGGTACACGTGTGAACAAACTAAACAAAACTAAAACAAACTAAACTAAACCTAGCTAAAAAAAACGAAACAAAATTAAACTCATGTTTTGTGTTTTATTACACTGCCTTCAATCCTCATTTTCTCCGGTTGATCATAGTAGGGTGTTAATGGAGGCTAACTTCACAGTCAATTCAACCAATTTTAATGCAGATTATTGATCTGAACAGAACACACTTGCTTAAGACAAATACAGACCTGCTTGCCTGTAAAGAAAGTTGTTGAGGATGAATCAACTTACTGTGATTTCCAGCTATGACAAGAGACTTTGTATCAGCGATTGAGATTGCAGTGATAGGTTTGCAAAACTGAAGGGTGGGCAAGATCTTATCCAACTGTACACCCTGCAAGAGAATGAAAAAAACCCACAAAGGTTTGCACTGCATAATGCGATCGGAGCGTGATATTTCAGGAACGCCAGTGTGCCACTGTAGATGTAAGTATGTATCAGGTCTCCCCTCATATCACATGGACTGGAGGCCAACAATGGCCCATTGTGGGCTCCACCTTTCCTTGATCATCGTTGCTGCCTTTGATTTGTTCTTTTGCATACCTTTCATTCATTTGTTCCTTTTCATATCTCAGGTATCTTCCACCCTGTCTCTGGGTCTGAAGAAGGGTCTCGACCTGAAACATCACCTATTCCTTTTCTCCAGAGATGCTGCCTGACCCGCTGAGTTACTCCAGCATTTTGTGAATAATCTAGCAGGATTGATTGATTGACTGAAAGATGCAGCATGGAAACAAGCCCTTCAGCCGAAAGGAGTTCACACTGAATTTCAATCGCCCATCCAGTAGAGTTCCATGTTATCCCACTTTCTCATTCACTCCCTACACACTAAGGGCAATTTACAGAGGACAATAAACCTACAAACCTGCACGTCTTTGGGATGTGGGAGGAAACCGGAGCACCTGGAAGGAACCCCACGTTGTCACAGGGAGAACGTACAAACTCCACATGGACAGCACCGGTAGTCAGGATCAAACCCGGGTCACTAGCGCTGTAAGGCAACAGCTCTAGCAGCTGTGCCACTGTACCACCCCATCCAATTTCCAATAATAAATTATTAAATTAGAATTTGAAATTTCCAATTACAAAACCTACATCCATACGGTTAACCCTTGGAAAGTCAGAGCTATAATTAAGAGAAGAGGGAAACATAGATTCACCATGATTGAGTGGTAGAGTGGACTCGATGGGCCAAATGGTCTAATTCTGCTCCTATGACATCTATATTACTAAAGGTCTGATCTTGACCACTTCCTGTTGTTCTGTATATTGATTTTAGAAAAAACGCTGCCACTTACGGCTGTAATTTTTGGCCATCTTACTCAGAGTCCCCCTCCGCTGCGCCGGACAAGAGGATTTTTCCCATCGATGAAAAATAAAAGAGTTATTAGTGTTTTAAAAATGTTGAGATTCTCTCTCCTGAAGGCCACGCCCCTTCCGGAGGGACTATAAAACCCGGAAGTGTTGAGTGCCTCAGTCAGTCTCTGCAAGATGGGGGAGCGAGAGAATTTGGTGGCCTTGCACCCTGCTTGAAATGGTATGAAACTGCACTTGAATTTGGTGGCCTTGCATCCTGCTTGAAGTGGTAAGAAACTGCACTTGAATTCAGTGGCCTTGCAGCCTGCTTGAAGTGGTAAGAAACTGCACTTGAATTTGGTGGCACCCTGCTTGAAATGGAATTTCAAGGAATAGCCATGAGTCAACTGCCAGCCCACCAGCCGTGAGTGAGTGAGCTGCCAGCACAACAGGCTTGAGTGACTGAGCCGCCAGCCCAAGAATCCATTCGGCCCACAATGTCCATACTAGCCCTCTAGAAACCAGTCCCTTCAGCCCACAACACCTATACTAGTGCTCCAGAAAGCCCCCCCCCCCCCTACTGGCCACCAAGATTGGAATTGGTGGAGAGGTGGAATATTGCGTTGGGGGACCAGCCCTCCCGTGTGATGCTGGGACCCAACTGGTCCCACTTAGTCTAGTTAACTTATAGAGCATACCTTTAGAAAAGAGATATGGAGGAATTTCTTTAGTCAGAAGGTGGTGAATCTGTGGAATTCATTGCTACAGATGGCTGTGGAGGCCAAGTCATTGGGTATGTTTAAGCAGAGATTGACGGGTTCTTGAGTAGTAAGAGTGACAAAGGTTACGAGAGAAGGCAGGAGAATGGGTTTGAGAGGGAAAAATAGATCAGCCATGACTGAATGGCAGAGCAGACTCGATGAGCTGAATGGCCTAAATCTACTTCTATGTCTTATAATGTTTTTAAAAAAAGCACATTTGTGAGATAACAATAATACATAAATGGAAATGCTCTTGAAAGACTACAGATGGTGCCATTGCAAAACAAATCAGTTAGTACTCAATAAATCTCATAGCACCGCTAGGGGCAATATAAACCAGCTATCAAGAAGCAAGTTGTGTCCATTTGACAAATGTGTACATCCATCCCTAACAGCACAATAACATCAGCTGTCCATCATTTTCATTTTATACTCAGGGTCATTGCCTGAAAAATGCAACTTACGCTGGCAATGTGGTCATCTTGAATGTAAACAATGTGGTCATCTTGAATATACACGATGACCACATTGCCAGGCTAAGTACCGCAGTGAGGTTACTGACTCCATTTCAAACCATCATGTCCAGTAATAAAAAGGAATTATAGCAAATGTGGTATGAACCTAAATATTTGGTAAATTGTGTCTATACCAAAGATGGACACAAAGTGCTGGAGTAACTCAGCAGGTCAGGCAGCATCTCTGGAGAAAATGAACAGGTCATTTTTCAGAACTTCTTGCCATATATGAGCATATTGATTGAAAAAAACCAGTGTGGAATCAGACCCATTTGTCCATCGGGTCCATAACGACTATCGATCACCCATTCACACTCGTTCATTTATCCTGCTTTTGCATCCGCTCCCGACATACCAAGAACAATTTACAGAGGCTAATTAACTTACAAAGCTGCACTATATTTAATTGAACTTTACTGGACTTGCATTATACGTTATTCCCTTTATCCTGTATCTGTACACTGTGGATGGCTTGATTATAATCATGTATAGTCTTTCCGCTGACTGGACAGCACGCAAGAAAAATGCTTCTCACTGTACCTCGGTACACGTGACAATAAACCAAACTAAACTGAACTAAACTAAACTAAACTAAACCAACCCAAACTAAACCAACCCAAACTAAACAAAACTGCTGGCCATTATAAAAATCTGGTCCACAGCAGGGTCTGAGCAACACCTTGCAAATGTTCCTATTGTATTTAAGAACATTGAGCAACTTTGGTGCTGCAGACTATAGCAGCCAGAGACATGTCAAGTATCCCATCATGCTCTGGGAGGATACTCTGCTGGTTGGAAGAGATACCAGGAGCAACAGAACCAAGAAGCACTGCGAAGGATGTTGATATAATCAATGCCTCTTCAGTGTCAGATCAGGTGTCTGGGGTCTGCTCTGCCATTTGATAATGGCTGATCTATGTTTCCCTCTCAACCCTATATTTGGCCAGCACAGAAGTAAACACTGCCCAGTCCATCATCGGCTCTGACCTCCCTTCCATCGAGGGGATCTATCACAGTCGCTGCCTCAAAAAGGCTGGCAGTATCATCAAGGACCCACACCATCCTGGCCACACACTCATCTCCCTACTACCTTCAGGTAGAAGGTACAGGAGCCTGAAGACTGCAACGACCAGGTTCAGGAATAGCTACTTCCCCACAGCCATCAGGCTATTAAACCTGGCTCGGACATAACACTGAACTTTATTAGCCAATACTGTTATTTGCACTTTATCAGTATATTGATTCATGTGTGTATATATTTATAGAATGCCTTGTAGTCAATGCCTACTATGTTCTGTTGTGCTAAAGCAAAGCAAGAATTTCATTGTCCTATCAGGGACACATGACAATAAACTCACGTGACTCACTTGACTTGACATTGGCCCAGCAGTAGGGTCGGCACTGTGGCGCAGCGGTTAAGTTGTTGCCTTACAGCTCCAGAGACCTAGGTTTGATCCTGACTACGGGTGCTGTCTGTACGGAGTTGTACGTTTTTCCTGTGACCACGTGGGTTTTCCCCGGGAACTCCGGTTTCCTTCCACACTCCAAAGATGTACAGGTTTGGAGGTCAATTGGTTTCGGTTAAAAAAAATTAAATTGTCCCTAGCATGTAGGATAGTGCTAGAGTACGGGGACATCGCTGGTCGGCATTGATTCAGTGGGTCGAAGGATTTGTTTCCACACTGTATCTCCAAAGTCTAAAGTTTAGATTAATTTTTTCACGTGTACAGTGAAAAGGGTTGTTTTGCGTGCTATTTAAATCAGATAATTCTATCCATAAATATAATCGTCAAACTCGTGAGTGATAGGTAGAGTGAAGGGAAAGATGTAATGTACAGAATATAGGTCTATATAGGTCGTTATAGTGCAACAATTCCAGAGTCCAATGTCCGCAATGAGGTGGAGAAGAATTGCACAGTGCCCTAGCTTATGGAAGGACCATTTGGAAGCCTGATAACAGAGAAGAAGAATCTGCTGGAGCACACTTACAAGCTTCTGTACCGTATGCCCGACAGGAGTGGGGATGAAGTTCATAAGACATTACGAGCGGAATTAGGCGATTCAACCCATTGAGTCTGCTCCACCATTCGAACATGGCTGATTACTTTTCCCTCTCAACCCTCTGCCTACTCTCAATAACCCCGACACCCTTATTAATCAAGAATCTATGAATCTCTGCCTTCAAAATATCTTAAATGCCTTCTCTCCAAGCTTGTCCCACAAAGATCAGAGACTGGAATGGATGGAGCCGGTGATGATGGATGTGAGGAGCAAGGCAGTGTTCCCCTAGAACATATCTGAGAAAGCTTACTTTAGATTAGTTTAGAGATACAGCATGGAAACAGGCCCTTCAGCCTATTGAGTCCGCACCAACCAGTGATCACCCCATACACCGGCACTATCCTAAACACTAGGGACAATTTACAATGTTTCCAAACCCAATTAACCTACAAACGTGTACGTCTTTGGAATGTGGGAGGAAACTAGAACTCCTGGAGAAAACACACAAGGTCACAGGGAGAACGTATAAACTCCGTACAGACAGTGCCCATAGACAGGATCGAACCCAGGTCTCTGTAAGGCAGCAACTCTACCGCTGCGCCACCGTTTTCCAGCCCTGTGAGCTACCCATTGTAAACCATCCAACTGTGAGCTGTACCAAGGACAGAACGACCAAATAGGAACTGGCATCTTGTGAAATGGACAAATTGGTTAAATCGCAAAGCACAAACAATCTGATAATTAAGGAACTAAATGGTTGAAATAACTGTGGAATTGCACCAGCAGGAATTTGAAGTTAATTAGAGACATATTTGGATGGGAAAGGATCAAAATTGCAACTGTGCAAATGGCTATAAAGAACGAAGCAATGTTTGGTCAGTATGCAAAGAGATATATCCCATCCCCGGATGGATTGCGGCATGGCAGATGGCTCTCGAGATGTGCCGCGACGCTGAATGAATAAAGACCTGGTGGGCCGCACGAGGCCACGTGCGGCCGCAGGCCTGATCGCCGCCATGAAGAAGGACCTGGCGGGCCATGGCCTGCAGGGGGGAAGCTCGGAAACTGCCAAGCTCAACTCCGAAGACCGGAGAACAGAGGAGGTGGGAGCCGCTGGAGACAATAGACAATAGACAATGGGTGCAGGGTTAGGCCATTCGGCTCTTCGAGTCAGCACCGCCATTCAATGTGATCATGGCTGATCATCCCCAATCAGTACCCCGTTCCCACTTTCTCCACATATCCCCTGACTCCGCTATCGTTAAGAGCCCTTTCTAGCTCTCTCTTGAAAGTATCCAGAGAACCGACCTCATCCGTCCTCTGAGACGACGGACGCGAAGAGTTGGCCGGTGAGTCGAGTTGTTTGGACTAATCGCAAATAAAGTATAGTTATTAGGCAAATACAGTGTCTGGTTTTATTATGTGCTGCATTTAACTGCAAAAAAAACCCACACTATGAGTCACTAGTCACTCAAAGCGAGATCCAGAGTGCATCTTGCCTAATAAGGGAGAATTCATTTAATTTATTGACCAAACCCCACCTTTCGATCTCGGACTCAGTGACTAACAGGAGAGTAACTACTGGTTTATACTGCGGAGCAGTTATATTCTACTCAGATCTCCTTGTTTGATGAGGTTATATCCGTGGACTCCTGCCCACTCTATTTTATAACTCAAACATTATGCTCGATTGAGTCTTTTATAGAAGGAAAGGCTCAACCGAATATTCTTATTGTTGGCAAATGGCGCAATGGAACATCAAGCAAGATGAAAACGCAGGGTCTGGATTTCTCGATTTCTAACTGTTTGCTGAAGAGGTCACAATAGTGAGGTGGCATTCACAAGATCTAAGCAGTTGTTTCTTGATTTTGATCAAAAGTGGGAGGTTGGTTCTGGTACTTCAATAAGATAGTGAGTTTCATAACTATGTGGTAAGTTTCTATGAGTTTTCTCCCTCATCCTTCTAAACTCCAGTGAATACAGGCCCAGTGATCATCATACTATCCCTCTAAACCTGTCCCATCCATATGGTGGACATCAGAACAAAAATATGGACTTTGCAATTCACTTGGTAAATTTAATGTTCACAAAAGTTTGATTACAAGGTACTTAATGAGCTGGAACAATACAATCTACTATCTTTACTCAAAAATATGATTTCAGACTTTGTGCTTCCAAAATACAAAATTTAACTCCAGTAGCAAACTCTCAGAGTTATTGAGTCATACAGTGTGGAAACAGGACCTTCGGCCCAACTTGCCCACACCGACCAACATGTCCCAGCTACATTGGTTCCACTTGCGTTTGGCCCATATCCTTCAAAACCCATACTATCCATGTACCTGTCAAAATATTTCTTAAACATTGTGATGGAACCTGCCTCAACTATGTCCTCTGGCAGCTCGTTTCAGACACCCATCACCCTTTGTGTAAAAAAGATATACCTCATGTTCCTATTTGGCCCTCAATTTAAGCCTATGCCATCTGGTTCTCAATTCCACTACCCCGGGCTAAAGATTCTGTGCATTTACCCGATCTGTTCCTCTCATGATTGTGTACACATCTATAAGATCACCCTCATCATCTGCCACTCCAAGGAATAGTCCTAGCTTGCTCAACCTCTCCCAATAGCTTAGCCTTTGAGCCCTGGCTCGTAAATCCTCTCTGCACCCTTTCCAGCACCCTTTCCGATGCCAAAACTGAACTGAATACTCTAAATGCGGCCTCAACAACATCCTATCTAACTTTAAAAATCCAAGGATCTTCTATCCAAGGAAAGTAATAGTCCCTGTAAACAAGTGTACAGACACTGTCTGGTGTTTAAGTCAGCTTTAATCATCAGTCATAATGGCACAGTACAATACATTTTAGTTCCACTCTACTACTAGTGTGACTACGTAATAAAGGAAGTGAGTGTTAATATGAAGTGTTCGATAGGGTGGAGTTAGAGGTAGTACATTACTCTGATTGGTTCACATGCAATAACCAATCTACAGTCGCCATAATTTTATAATTCAAGGAAAATGTAATATTACCTCTAAACTCCAAAACTGAACAGACCCGTCCTGATGAGCTGATAATAGAATGGGATTAGGTTCCACTGCAGGCAATGGTGCAGTTTCCTCTGTTACAGCGGGTGTTAGTTGATTTTGATCTGTTAAATAAACGGGAAGCAGAGTGTTCAACAGGATATACCTTTTATGGGACAATATAAAGTAAAAGCTAATGGTGGAGTACATATTCACTTCCAAAACATATGAGAGTCAGAGTTTTCAGATGTTTTGGACTGCGTGAAAGGTGTCAATTTTTAATTTTTCAACAGAAAATTCAGCTGTTCTTATTTGCCTCTTCCATTCTCTGCAGGTCATATAATTTAGTTTTGTTTAGTTTAATTTAGAGAAGCAGAAACAGGCCCTTCGGCCTGCCGTGTCCATGCCGACCAGCGATCACCCGTACACTATTTCTATCCTAGGGGCAATTCACAGAAGCCGACTAACCCACAAATTTGCACGTCGTTGGAGTGTGGGAGGAATTTCGGTGCACCTGGAGAAAACCCACGCGGTCCCAGGGAGAACGTACAAAATCTATACAGACAGCACCCATAGTCAGGATTGAAGCCGAGTCTCTGGCACTGTAATGGGCCTGTCCCACTTAGGCGACTTTTTAGGCGAGACTATGCAGTCGCCACACGATCGCCACATGTTCGCGGGTGGTTGCCGGGGAGTTGCCTTTATGGTCGTGAGAAGTTCCCGCATTCTGGGAACTAGTCACGGCCTCATTATGGTCTCCGTGAATTTTTCAACTTGCTTAAATATTAGCGGCGACTAGAATGAAGCCGCCATGGAGTTTAGCGAGAATTCTCGAGCCATAGGTGGGTCGCCAGGAGGTCCTAATGGGTTGCCAGGAGGTCGAAGATTCTTGGAGGTTCTCGTAGGTGCTAACTGGTGAATTTCATTGGCTCATTGGGAGAAAAAAAGGTAAGCAATAGTTTTCAGAACCAAGGATAACCGACCAGTAATGTTAAATGTCCGCCAAACTTCACATCCGTGTATCTCTGGCTTCTTAAAAGTTGTCTCCACTCCTTTTCCCCCCCTTGTCCCCCTCTCTCCCTCCCTCTTTTAAAGGACTTACCGTAGTGCCAACCTTCTTGTTCATCGTGGTGTTTGTCTGTTTCACCTTGGCTTTGCACCGTGTGAATTTTTTAGACAGATATCCCCCCGCTTGCCCTGTCCCCCGCCTGCATAATGGGCTGGTGAAGTAAGCGATGTGTTTTTGTGTGTGTTCCACTCTGACAGTCGCCGTTCCAGTTGCCAGTTTTTCAGGCGACTGCCGGCAACTTGACAGTCGCCAGCAGTCCGCTGAAAAATCGCCTAAGTGGGACAGCCCATAAGGCAGCAACTTTATCGCTGCGCCACATGTTTTTGACTGCAAGTGAAATGTGGTAATTTTTTATTTCTTCAACAGAAAATTAAGCTGTTTTTCTTATTTGCTTATTCCATCCAATTTCTTTCAGACAATTTCCCTGATGCTATCATTTTCATTGATTGGATGAGGGGGCATTAGATATTTTAGGTATTTTTTCAGGAACGCTGGATGTTCCGGAGGAGATCTGAGAGGTATATACTGTACAATTAACAGAGGCGTAGATTGGGTAGACAATCAGAACCTTTTTCCCAGGATGGGAAAATCAAATACTAGAGGGCATAGCTTTAATTAGGTATGTTACAATACTTGCCTTCAGCGGCGCTGTAATTCTGTCACTGGCCGTGTGCACGATTTTGGCGCCTTTAAGGGGGGGGCGGGGTTAAAACGCGGGTTTCTCCTCCCTTGTCCTGAATTATATTTTGTTGGAGTACAAGCTTTTGCGGAAGAATCGTTCCGAGGGGCGTTTTGAGTATTTAGTTTTAAAAATCTCCCGATAAGTTCAGCGTTGGAATCATTTTTAAATTATCTTCTGAACCCGTCAACGCCAACAACGGGGACGGATTTCACACACGGGACAGGTAAACGAAAGTGCTTTATTTTTATGTATAAACGTTCTCCTTAAGAGGCCTTTAATTCACATTTTTACATGCGACACGGTGATTTTTTCCCCCGAACTAACGGCAATAATTTTCATGCCAATACGGGGTTAAATTCACCGCAAATGAACGTTCCAAATGATCGCGTTCCAGAAATCCCCATTCGCAAGATGATATAAATGCTCATTAATTTACCGGTATTAAACATTCAATTTCTTCCATTTGGCCTGTAATTCCATGACAATGAGATAAAAAAATTATGGTATATTGTGAATTCTTGTGTGAATGTTATTTGGACACTTAGATACATAGATACATAGAAATTAGGTGCAGGAGTAGGCCATTCGGCCCTTCGAGCCTGCACCGCCATTCAATACGATCATGGCTGATCATCCAACTCAGTATCCCGTACCTGCCTTCTCTCCATACCCCCTGATCCCTTTAGCCACAAGGGCCACATCTAATTCCCTCTTAAATATAGCCAATGAACTGGCCTCAACTACCCTCTGTGGCAGAGAGTTCCAGAGATTCACCACTCTCTGTGTGAAAAAGTTTTTCCTCATCTCGGTCTTAAAGGATTTTCCCCTTATCCTTAAGCTGTGACCCCTTGTCCTGGACTTCCCCAACATCGGGAACAATCTTCCTGCATCTAGCCTGTCCAACCCCATAAGAATCTTGTACGTTTCTATAAGATCCCCTCTCAATCTCCTAAATTCTAGTGAGTATAAGCCAAGTCTATCCAGTCTTTCTTCATATGAAAGTCCTGACATCCCAGGAATCAGTCTGGTGAACCTTCTCTGCACTCCCTCTATGGCTATAATGTCCTTCCTCAGATTTGGAGACCAAAACTGTACGCAATACTCCAGGTGTGGTCTCACCAAGACCCTGTACAACTGCAGTAGAACCTCACTGCTCCTATACTCAAATCCTCTTGCTATGAAGGCCAACATACCATTCGCTTTCTTCACTGCCTGCTGCACCTGCATGCCTACTTTCAATGACTGGTGTACCATGACACCCAGGTCTCGCTGCATCTCCCCATTTCCTAATCGGCCACCATTTAGATAATAGTCTGCCTTCCCGTTTTTGCTACCAAAGTGGATAACCTCACATTTATCCACATTATACTGCATCTGCCAAACATTTGCCCACTCACCCAGCCTATCCAAGTCACCTTGCAGTCTCCTAGCATCCTCCTCACAGCTAACACTGCCCCCCAGCTTAGTGTCATCCGCAAACTTGGAGATGTTGCTTTCAATTCCCTCGTCCAGATCATTAATATAAATTGTAAATAGCTGGGGTCCCAGCACTGAGCCTTGTGGTACCCCACTAGTCACTGCCTGCCATTGTGAAAAGGACCCGTTTACTCCTACTCTTTGCTTCCTGTTTGCCAGCCAGTTCTCTATCCACATCAATACTGAACCCCCAATACCGTGTGATTTAAGTTTGTATCCTAATCTCTTATGTGGTACCTTGTCGAAAGCCTTCTGAAAGTCCAGATACAACACATCCACTGGTTCTCCCCTATCCACTCTACTAGTTACATCCTCGAAAAATTCTATAAGATTCGTCAGACACGATTTACCTTTCGTAAATCCATGCTGACTTTGTCCAATGATTTCACCACTTTCCAAATGTGCTGCTATCTCATCTTTAATAACTGACTCTAGCAGTTTCCCCACTACCGATGTTAGACTAACTGGTCTGTAATTCCCCGTTTTCTCTCTCCCTCCCTTCTTAAAAAGTGGGGTTACGTTTGCTACCCTCCAATCCTCAGGAACTACTCCAGAATCTAAAGAGTTTTGAAAAATTATCACTAATGCATCCACTATTTCTGGAGCTACTTCCTTAAGTACTCTGGGATGCAGCCTATCTGGCCCTGGTGATTTATCGGCCTTTAATCCATTCAATTTACCCAACACCACTTCCCGACTAACCTGGATTTCACTCAGTTCCTCCATCTCCTTTGACCCGCGGCCCCCTGGCTATTTAGGCTATTTAAAAATGTTAATCTATTCTTAAGAAATTGATAGATGTTTAGATCTAGTAATTGAATTTTGTAATTAGCTACAATTAGGTAACTAACTAATTATATGCTTTAATTTCATGTCATCTAAGTAAGATTGTTTCATATTTGTTTCAGAATGCTTCAATCTATAATAACTGAAAATTTCTTTCAGTTCTCTTAATTTTTAAGAAAGTTATGGGCTTTTGACTGTCCTCGATCACAGCTTTTGTGTTAAGTCAATGGAAAAGCAATAGGGAACAAGATGCTAATTTCCGAGTATGAAAATGGCCATAACTTTTTTAATACTGAAGATATGAAAGTGAATTAGGTGTCAAATTAAACTTCTTTTTATGCTTTATCTGATGGGATAAATTACAGACTTGATTTTTAAAATCTCAAAATTTTGTAACATTGCTACTTTAATGTGAGAGAGGCAAAGTTTAAAAGAGATGTGCAGGCAAGTTTTGTCTGGCGTGTCAGAGGCCGAGGGGATATTTATATAGAAGCACATGAATTTATGAAAGGCACAGATAGGGTAGACAGTCAGAATCTTCTTCTGGAAGAAGGATGGAATCATTAAATACTTGAGGGCATATGTTTAAAGTGAGAGGGGCAAGGTTTAAAAGAGATGTGCTGGGCAACATTTTTACACAGAGGGTTTAGTTTAGTTTAGTTTAGAGATACAGTGCGGAAACAGGATCTTCGGGTCATCGAGTCCGCACAAACTAGCGATCGCTGCACATTAACACTATCCTACACACACTAGGGACAATTTACATTTATACCAAGTCAATCAACCTACAAACCTGTATGTCTTTGGAGTGTGGGAGGAAACTGAAGATCTCGGAGAAAGCCCACACAAGTCATGGGGAGAATGTACATACTCCATACCGACAGCACCCGTAGTCGGGATGGAACCCAGGTCTATGGTGCTGTAAGTGCTGTAAGGCAGCAACTCTACCAATGCACCACCATGCCACCACCAAGGTGGTGAGTGTCTGGAACACATTGCGTGATTGAGGCAGATATGACAATGGCATTTAAGAGGCTTTTGGATATGAATGGGATTGGACAAAATCTTTCACAAACCCTACAGCAGCACGGTGGTGCAGCGGTAGAGTTGCTGCCATACAACGCTTGCAGTGCCGGAGATCCGGGTTCGATCTCGACTATGGGTGCTGTCTGTATGAAGTTTGTACGTTCTCCCCATGACTTTTGTGGGTTTTCTCCGAGATCAGTTTCCTCCCACACTCCAAAGACGTACAGGTATGTAGGTAAATTGGCTTAGTTAATGTTAAAATAAAAATCCCCTAGTGTGTGTAGGATAGTGTTAAAGTGCGGACATCGCTGGTCGGCGCGGACACGGTGGGCCGAAGGACCTGCTTTTGCGCTGTATCTCTAAACTAAACTAAGCATAATGAAATTTTGAAATATTAGGAAATCAATTAACCCTCAAGAAAACCTTACCTGTTTGGCTATATTCGGAGGTTGTAAAGCTCTCAGCAAACTGCATGAAATAAAACATTTTAGAAGAGAATGTTTAGATATTACAATTTACAAAAATCTAAGTAAACAACTGATCCAACTGAGTAACCGTAATTGCGAGGTTAAAGAAATTTCACATTTCTCTCGAGTAAGATCCAGCCAAAATAACTTTCACAGATTAAAATAATATATTTATGTGTATTTACCAACCTCAAAATAAATATGAAATCTTTGCTAAATCTAAATAATATGTTTATGTAGATTGGTCAATGTCAGAATAATTTACAAAATCTTTATGATTTGCTCCAATTTTCTACAAATCTAAAAGATTTATGGCAGCTTGCAAATTATTTTAGAATACTGAGCACAGCTTATTGAAATTACAATACTGATGAACTTATGGAATCTGCACCATGCTACATTCATTCCATAAATATAGCTAAGAGAGAGTTGTGTGGTCAAAAAGCCCAGAAACGGCCCTTTCAGCCCTATTCATCCATGCTAACCAAGTTGCTTATGTAAGTTGGTCCCATTTGCCCATGTTTGACACATCTTATCTTTATACTTATAAAACTCTGATCTTGGATGTGTATTTATGTGTATGTGTATTTGTGTGTTTGTGTGATGTTCGTGTGTGATTCACATCTCCTCGAAAACACGACGCACTAACGGTGAAATTTTTACATATTGATTGATGATTGATTTTTACTTTATTAATCCCCTTATTCAGGGGAAATTCTGATGTCCATATTCCGATAGAGATTTACGCCATGATGTCAAAAATCACCTCATCTGAAATTTTGATGCATTAAATTTATTTATTTATTAAGTTATTTATTAAAATTGTTCACAAATCTGAAATCATTTTTAAAGTTAATGACCTGATGACGTCACAATGACTCTGCTCCTCGCGGCCCGCTGCACACTGTTTTCAATGAGCAGCCTGCTGGGCGCTGTTTTCCACGCGCAGCGAGTTACGTCACCCCTACCCCCTTCCCCCGACCTGCAGTCAACTCACCCTCGGCTGGCCGTCCACAGCATCCCGCCCTGCCTACATCCCAGCCGCCCTCTCCCCCCGGGCTCTGGATTGAAGCCGTTGAACACGCAGTAATTTGGTTGGGCTTCTGAGCATTTCCGAGGTCTCCCGACGTCCCGAGTGCTCCCGAGGCCTGACGCCCGTTCGCAGTTGGCCCCGCCCACGCAGTGTCCGCGCTGCCCGCTTGCCGAGTTCAAGTCCGCTCTCTCACTCTCTCTTCCCCCTCCACCCTCCTCTCCCCTACTCCTCCTCTCCCCTCCTCTCCCCCTCCCCCTCCTCTACCCCACTCCCCCTCCTCTACCCCACACTCCCCTCCTCTACCCCACACCCCCCACCTCTCCCCCTCCCCTCCTCTCCCTGACTTCCCCACTTCCCCCTCCTCTCCCTCCCCCTCCTCTCCCCCACTCCCCCCTCTTCCCCCTCTTCTCCCCCTCTCACTCCCTCCTCTCTCTCCCCCCCACTCCCCCCTCTCCCCTCCCTACCTCCTCTCCCCCCTCTCCCTCTTCTCCCCCTCCCTCCCCCTCTCCCCCTCTCCCTCCCTCTCCCCCCCTCTCTCCCCTCTCCCTCTCTCCCTCCTCGCCTCCCTCCCACTCCACCCACCCCCTCCAACCCTCCTCCCTCCTTCTCTCTCTTTCTCTGCCTCATTTGCTTTGCCCCTCTCTATCTGTCTCTGCCCCTCTCTCTCTGCCCCCCTCTCTCTGCCCTCTCTCTCTACCCCTCCTCCCTCTCTAGACGCGCCAGCGAGGTGGGGGCTATGCGTCAGTGGATAGGGCAGGGATGGGGTAAAAGAAACCAATGAATAATATTAATATAACTAGACTAAGTGGGACCCATTGGGTCCCAGCTTCACACGGGAGGGCTGGTCCCCCAACGCAATATTTCACCTCTCCACCAATTCCAATATTGGTGGCCTGTGGGGGGGGGGTCTTTCTGGAGTGCTAGTATGGGTGTTGTGGGCTGAAGGGACTGGTTTCCAGAGGGCTAGTATGGACATTGTGGGCCAAATGGATTCTTGGGCTGGCGGCTCAGTCACTCAAGCCTGTTGTGCTGGCAGCTCACTCACTCACGGCTGGTGGGCTGGCAGTTGACTCACAGCTATTCCTTAAAATTCCATTTCAAGCAGGGTGCAAGGCCACCTAATTCAAGTGGTTTCATGCCACTTCAAGCAGGGTGCAAGACCACCAAATTCAAGTGCAGTTTCATGCCACTTCAAGCAGGGTGCAAGGCTACCAAATTCATGTGCAGTTTCATGCCACTTCAAGCAGGGTGCAAAGCCACCAAATTAAAGTGCAGTTTCATGCCACTTCAAGCAGGGTGCAAGACCACCAAATTCAAGTGCAGTTTCATGCCAATTCAAGCAGGGTGCAAGGCCACCAAATTCATGTGCAGTTTCATGCCACTTCAAGCAGGGTGCAAAGCCACCAAATTAAAGTGCAGTTTCATGCCACTTCAAGCAGGGTGCATGGCCACCAAATTCAAGTGCAGTTTCATGCCACTTCAAGCAGGTTGCAAGACCACCAAATTCAAGTGCAGTTTCATGCCACTTCAAGCACTGTGCAAGGCCACCAATTTCAAGTGCAGTTTCACACCACTTCAAGCAGGGTGCAAGGCCACCAAATTCAAGTGCAGTTTCATACCACTTCAAGCAGGGTGCAAGGCCACCAAATTCAAATGCAGTTTCATACCATTTCAAGGAGTGTGCAAGGCCTCTAAAGACAGAGAGTCGTGACCTCTCCTCCCCCATGTGGCAGAGACTGAGCCATGCCCACACTTCCGGGTTTTATAATCCCTCCCCCCCTCCCACCGGAAGGGGCATGGCCTTCATGGCGTGATTGACAGGAGAGAGAGAATCTCAACATTATTTAAACACTAATAACTCTTTTATTTTTCAACGATGGGAAAAATCCTCGGCACCTGATGAGCGGAGGGGGACTCTAGATGACCAAAAATCACAGCTGTATGTGGTAGCGTATTTTCTAAAATCAATATACAGCGCAAACAGGAAGTGGTCAAGATTAGACTTTTAATTATATAGAAGGCAACACCACTTTTCAATTAGGCAACACCACTTTTCAAACCAAAGGCAACACTTGCATTTTCAAAGCAAAGGCAACACTTGCATTTTCAAACCAAAGGCAACACTTGCATTTTCAAACCAAAGGCAACACTTGCATTTTCAAACCAAAGGCAACACTTGCATATGCAAACCAAAGGCAACTTTTGCGTTTTCAAAACAAAGGCAACTTTTGCATTTTCAAACCAAAAAACACTTTAGCATTTTCAAACCAATAAACACTTTTGCATTTTCAAACTACATTTTCAAACCACATTAAGGGCACTCACAGGTCAGTAAAACCACTCACAGTTTAGTAGACATGTGTTCAGTGTTATTCGCAGGTCAGACTGAGAGTCGTGACCTGTCGCTCCCCCCCATCTTGCAGAGAACTGAGGCACCTCCACACTTCCGGGTTTTATAGTCCCTCCCCCTCCCACCGGAAGGTGCGTGGCCTTCATGGCGTGATTGACAGGAGAGAGAATCTCAACATTTTTTAAACATTAATAAGTCTTTTATTTTTCATCGATGGGAAAAATCCTCTTGTCCTTCACAGCGGAGGGGGACTCTGAGTAAGATGGCCAAAAATCACAGCCGTAAGTGGGAGCATTTTTTCTAAAATCAATATGCAGTGCAAACAGGAAGCTGTCAAGATCAGAGTTTTAATTATATAGATATCAAGGGGGGTGGTTAGTGTGTGTGTCTGTGTGTGCGGAAGATAGTTAGTGTGTGTGTGTGTGTGTGTGTGTGTGTGTGTGTGTGTGTGTGTGTGTGTGTGTGTGTGTTTGTGTGTGTGGGGGGGGGGTGGTTAGTGTGTATGACGCCGCAGGCCGCCCCCCCCCCCCCAACCCCGCCGCAAATCAGTTCAGCCCTAACCTGTAGTGGAATCATAACATCACAATGCTGTACTGCTGTACTCTCTGGAAGATAATTCCTTGTCAGTCAACTAGTCAATAGAGCCAGTCCCTATCATGCTAACTACCACTTTGCATTTATGTTGCAATATGCTACCATGTAATATCAAAAGAAGTTTGGAATCAGAACTGCACAGTTACATCATTTTAGGTTTGGTTGGTGAAAACATGCAGCTCAAGATCTATGAATGGTGAAGTTGTAAATATGGGGGATAGATGTACTGAAGAGTTTGGCATCATTGGAAGAAATTATAACTTTGTATTGTAGGTAATGCATTGTAGTGGTGGGAATTTTAATGAATCAAGAAAAAATCATGAGAGAAATAGATAGTGTAAATGCACCAAAACTTTCACTCAGAACAGGCGAATCAAGAACCAAAGAACACAGTTTAAGGTGAGAGGGAAAGATATGAACCCGAAGGACAACTTCTTTACACAAAGGGTGGTGGGTATATGGAGCAAGATGCCAGAGGAGGTAGTTGAGGCAAGAACTATAACAACGTTTAAAAAATATTTAGACAGGTACATGGATAGGATAAGTTTAAAGTGATATGGGACAAATGCAGGGAGGTGGGACTAGTGTAGACAATAGACAATAGACAATAGTTGCAGGAGTAGGCCATTCGGCCCTTTGAGCCAGCACAGCCATTCAATTTGATCATGGCTGATCATCCCCAATCAGTACCCCATTCCTGCCTTCTCCCCATATCCCCTGACTCTGCTATCTTTAAGTGCCTTATCTAGCTCTCTCTTGAAAGTATCCAGAGAACCGGCCTCCACCACCCTCTGAGGCAGAGAATTCCACAGATGGGGCATGCTGGTCGGTATAGGCTGGCTGGGCCAAAAGGCCTATTTCCACGCTGCATTACACTGTGGCCCCTGATCTGCACACATCAGCAATGTGACCTCACATATATGATGCTAACCAACCCACCCTCCAAAAACAAATATTTTGATTGGAATAGTTAATGGCTGAGATTTGATTACAGGGGACTTTTGGAGATTATGGTTGGGAATGAGATGCGAACCATTCCCAAGGGATGAGTGATTTAGAATTATTCAGGAAAATCTAATCCAAGATCATTTCGAAAGGAAACAATTATCAATGTATAACTATAAATGCAAATCAGGCAGCACAGTGGCGCAGTATTAGAGCTGCAGCCTCACAGTGCCAGAGACCCGGGTTCGATCCTGGCGTCAGGTGCTGTCTGTGTGGAGTCTGCACATTCTCCCTGTGACCGTGTGGATTTCCTCCAGGTGCCCCGGATTCCTCCTACATCCCGTGTCGGTTCGTAGGTTAATTGGCCCTCTGTAAATCGCCCCCCCTTGTGCGTAGTGGGATAACTAGTGTGAGCGGGTAATCAATAGTTGGCATGGACTCGGTGGGTTGAAGGGCCTGTTTCCATGCTGGATCACTAAACTAAACTAACTTAAACAATGACTTATACAAAGGCTTACCTTGAACATTATGCTGAGTTTTGATACGTCATTTAAAAGTCCGAGTGAATCCTGGGACTGGATATCCGGGGTTATCCTGAGGATAAAGCAATGAAGGATAAGGCAGGGAATGCATGAAGCAGGACAGCCAACTACTGGATTCGTCCTTGGCATCTCAACTCGTCATTGATCCAGCGCCTCAGCATTTACAATGAAAACAAAATGACTTAATTTCAGAACTTAAGAAACAGCCCTCACCAACTTCTACAGATGCGCCGTAGGAAGTATTTTATCGGGATGCATCACAGCATGGTTTGGGAACAGCGCCATCCAAGACCGCAAGAAATTGCACAGAGCTGTGGATGCAGCTCAGACCATCACACAAACTAACCTCCCTTCCATTGACTCCACCTATACTTCACTCTGCCTCGGCAAGTCCAGCCGCATAATCAACGACCAGTCCCACACGGACATTCCCTCTTCTCCCCTCTCCCATCAGGCAAAGGATACAGAAGATTGAAAACACACATCTCCAGATTCAAGGACAGTTTCTTCACAGCTGTTATTAGGAAACTGAACTGTCCTCTCACCAACTAAAGAACAGACCTGACCTCCCATCTACTTCATTGGAGACCTTCGAAATATATTTAATCAGACTTTACTGGACTAAACATTATACCCTTTATCCTGTCTCTGTGCACAGTGGACGGCTTGATTGTAATCATGTATACACGCCCCAAAGCCCGCTTATGTACTGTTCTCAAGGAGACTCATGGCATCATCCCCAGTAACATATCTCACTTCATTCACTCATTCACCTCATTCAACCCAGAAATCTACAAGACAGTACTCAGGTCACTTTATTTATACTAGAATTAGAGCCAACAAAAATAGCTATCTGCATGGACTATCCCAGAGTGGAACATCCTTCCCAACACCACCAGATGTGCATCAACCTTGTCACTCTTCAAGTCACAGCTCGACAACTTGGACATGGATCATCTCACCAAACTTGCCCACATGAGAATCTAGATAACCCTTTTGCAACCAGTGCCCATGCAAGCGTAACCTGCACCAGATAGCCCAGCTGTTGGCAGATGTGCAGTAGTAAGCAGAAGCAGAAGCAGAAGATAATCTTTTCACTGACTAGATAGCACGGAACAATAAAAGTATTTAACTGTACCTCGGTGCATGTGAGAATAATCTGAAAGCAGAACATGAGATCCTGCAGATTTTTCCAGAATGCTGGGTGGATTAGAATGTTTCAGCTACAGAGAGAGAGGTTGGATAGACTTGGATTGTTTTATTTGGACTGCAGAGAGTATTCAAAATTATGAGAGGCATAGATATGGTAGACAGTCCTAGGGTGGAAATGTCCAACACTAGAGGGCATAGCTGGAACGTGAGAGGGGGAAAGTTTAATGGAGATGTGCGGGGATAAGCTTTTTTACACAGAAGTACTGGGGGCCTGCAACATTACCAGGGGTGGTGGTGGAAGCAGATACGATAGTGGCGTTTAAGAAGCTTTTAGATAAGCATGAAGTGCAGGGAATAGAGAGATATGGATCATGTGCAGGTGGATGAGATCAGTTTAACTTGGCATCATGTTCAGCACAAACATTGTGGGCCAATGAGCCTGTCCCGGACATCCTCCATTGGCAGAGCTAGAGAAACAGCACCTCATATTCCACGGGTAGCTTACAACCTGACGACTTGAACATTGAATTCTCTAATTATGGGTAACCAACCTACAAACATGTACCCCGCTTCCCCCCCCCCACCACTTTTTCTCCCCCCTTTCTTCCCTGTGCCCCACCTAGGTTTGCACCTATTTCTCCCCTCCATTCCCTTCCACCTAAATTCATTTGTCTGGCTTCACAATTCACACCTCTACAATCCTTAACGCACACTTTTTGTCTTTTCATCTCTTGCCTTTGAATAGTACGGGTGTCAGGGGTTATGGGGAGAATAGGGTTGAGAGGGAAAGATAGATCAGCCATGATTGAATGGTGGGGTAGACTTGATGGGCCAAATGGCCTAATTCTGCTCCTATAACTTATGAACTTATGAACAATGTCCATCTACGTATCAACCCCCCCCCCCCCCCTACTCTCCCCTCACCCACCCCTACCTTTCTACCTATCACTTGCCAGGCTTTGTCCTGCCCCCACCTCTCATCCAGATTTCTTCTCCCCATCCGACCACAATCAGTCTGAGGAAGGGTCCTGATTCGAAGCAGCACCTATATATGTTCTCCAGAGATGCTACCTGACCCACTGAGTTACTCCAGCACTCTGCGTCTTTTTATGAGCTAACAACCATATGGTCTAGTTGTTTTCAGAATTTGAGACGAAAACTTAAATGAGGTAAACAATGCAGATGAGTCAATGAGTCCAGTTTCTTTAGGCTCACCAAATCCATCCCGACCAACAATTATCCTGTACACTAGCGCTATCGTACACACTAGGGACCATGTTTACTGATGCCAATTAACCTACAAACCTGTACGCCTTTGGAGTGTGGGAGGAAAAGGGAGAACCCGGAGGAAACCCACGTGGTCACGGGGAGAATGTACAAACTTCATACATGCAGCACCTGTAGTCAGGATTGAACCCAGGTCTCCTGCACTGTAAGGCAAGAACTCTACCGCTGCGCCACTGTTGTGCCCCTATTCTATTCTTTTCTGTTGAGAAAGGTTGAAGTTCAATTTATGGTGCAGAGTTTTAACTGCGATGCATGCCTGGTTTTGCTTTGACAAATGTTTTGTATTCACAAATAGATGGAAATTGGACCCAGATCTAATAAGTTTCAATTATACAGTCTCGTCAGACTATCATGATCAAATAAATACTACAGAACTGTACAACTTCCCCAAGGAAACACTAGGTGCTGGAGTAACACAGCAGGTCAGGCAGCACTCGTGGAGGGAATGGATAGGTGTCGTTACCTGCCGGGACTCTTCTCCGACTGATACAACTTCCCCATTTTTCATTGACATCCTTACACTCTTATTTTTTTCTGCATTTTCTTTAAACACCAGATCTCAACTTCTGTACTGCCTTTAAATATACTAAGGTCGCTGTCCATATTCTCCCTTGAAAACAAACCGGAACCCTGCTTCCTGCGCACCCCTTCACCTCAATGGGACCTTGGTTCCTGTGCATCCCTTCACCCCAGTGGTATCCTGTTTCCAGTGCTCTCTTTAATCTCAATGGGACCCTGTTTCCTGTGCTCTCATTTACCTCGTTAAAATAATCCCCTTAAAGTGAACCTCTTTAAAGTAAACTAGTTTAACATTTTATAATGCGCTAGGATATTAACAGGAGTAATAACCAATAATCTGGAAAATCTGTCAGCCAAGCACTACCAAAATTATTGAGGGTGCCGGATTTATGGAGTTATATTATATAATAAACAGCTTTACAAACAGAATATATCGATCCGTTCTTACAGTTAATTTTTTCATACAGACCCTTTCAGCTAATTTTGCACCATTTTACATTCTATAAAATAGAAGAATTTAAAAAGAAAAATCTTATTAAATAATTGGATCATTTACCCAGGAACCTCTTGTTCAGGAAATGGTCTTTTGATGGGAATGAATTTGACAACTTGAACCTTGGATGACGCCACATCCATCATTAAATCATTCTGTTCATTTGCACCTGTGGTATCGGAAAGTCGATCTTCATTAAAACTAGAATCCAAAGCAGACAACTGGTGTTAAAAGTAGATTTGAGAAAATCATGATGTCGAGTGTCAAGAGTGTTTCATTGTCATACTTCCCAAAATGGAACAATGAAATTCTTACTTAGAGTCATAGTTGTAGTCATATACAGCGTGGAAACAGGCCCTTTTGGCCCATCTTCCCCGTGGCAAGTTGGACAGAAGGGCCAGTTTCTATGCTGTATGACTCTAAGGAATTTTCCACAATCTATGATCAGCACCCCATCCAACAGATTAACTATTCGCATTCTACATCACAGCTGTACCAGAATCGAAGGTCAGACTTTATACGAGATTCATTGTCGTAGCACGATAGAGCTGAGGTTGTTGCACATAAATCCATTCAGGTGAGTGGATGGGGTGGAAGATTGCAACCTTCAAAGTGGTCCACCCTGTTTCGACAAATGCAATCAACCCGGCATGCACAATCAAATAAGATCAAATAGAACAAGTTGTCCTACAACTTTAGGCTGTGCACGCCATACGCAAGAAGAAGAGGTGAGTGCATACGTAACCAGAATTTTTTCAATAGAGTCATAAAGTGATACAGCACGGAAACAGGCCCTTCGGCCCAACTCATCCATGCCGACTATAATGACCCATCTAAGCTAGTCCCACCTGCTTCTCTTTGGCCCATATCCTTCTAAACCTATCCTATCCATTTACCTGTCCAAGTGTCTTTAAGATGTTCTTATAGTCCCACTTGCCCACATTTGGCCCATATCCCTCTAAACTGTTCCCATTCATATACTTGTCCAAGTCTCTTTTAAAAGCTGTTACAGTATCTGCCTCAACTAACTCCACTGGCAGCTCGTTCCATCTACCCACCACCCTCTGAGTAAAAAAGTTGCCCCTCATGTTCATATTAAATCTTGTCCTTCTCACCTTACAGAGATGTCCTCTTGTTTTTGATTCCCCTACCCTGGTTAAAAGATAAATAGCAGCGACCAGACGAACAACCTCCCCTGTCTAGAAGGATAAACACAATGTGCTGGAGTATCTCAGCGGGTTAGGCAGTATCCCTGGAGATAAAGGATCGGTGATTTTTTGGGGTCAGGACCGAAGAAGGGTCCCAACCCGAAACGCCACCCATCCAATTTCTCCAGAGAAACTGCCTGACCCGCTGAGTCACTCCAGCACATTGTGTCTATCTTTAGTATCAACCCGCATCTGCAGTTCTTTGTTTCTACATCGTTTAGAAGAAGAGCATGCACATGTAGACGCATCATTTTAAATTCCCTCTTCAGTAGTTACGCTAGCTGATTTATGGCATCAACTTCAACCAAGACCGCTGTGTGGCTGAAGCAAGAGGTACATCACGATCTGCTCAGTCCAGTCACACCGGCGTTGATAACATCCAAGTGTGAGGAAGGGGTTAATAGGTATAAGTTGATTTAGACAAGAACCCTTTTGGATAGTAGGGGGTGGATGCACGAGTACAGATGGTGACTTTTTCAAGGATGAGAACAAAGGAGATAAGGAGACCGTCCGGGATAGAACTAGGGTAAGGGTCATGAGCAACTCTCTGTGCGCATGGGCAATGAACTTACATGAATATGTACACACACCCACTATGACAAGATGTCTCATTTAAATGCACATGCGATGCATGATATGGGAGGTGTCTTTGACGTCGGTTGTACGTTCCAGGACATTCTCGTGGGAATGTGGGCTTTATGTTATGATTGGAAGAAGCTCAATGGGGAGGGATGAGGGTGTGACAATGATACCCATGAAATGTATAAAGATAGAAGACATCCCGATCCTCGGTGTGCCTCTAGGGGACATCAGAGGAGAGGCACCTATTCTGCAGAATATGATTTAAATAAAAAGCTTCTTTGCCGACTTTGTCTCTAAAAGCGTTTGTGATTTTGAATCTCACACAAGTGTTAACATGTGGCACATGTGGCAAGGGTTTTCTCTGCGTGCTCCAGTTTCCTCCAACATTCCAAAGACATGCAGGTTTGTAGGTTAATTGGCTCCGGTAAATTGTCCCTAGTTTGTAGGATAGAACTAGTGTATGTGTAATCACTGGTCGCCGCGGATTCGGAGGAAGCTCACGGCTTATCAATATTTCACAATCCCTTTGGCAGAATGGGCAAGGCGGCTTGTGGGTAAATAATGAATGGAGATGTTAGGGCGGCACAGTGGCGCAGTGGTAGAGTTGCAGCCTTACAGCGCCAGAGACCCGGGTTTGTTCCTGACCACGGGTGCTGTCTATACGGAGTTAGTACACACTCCCTGTGACCGCGTGGGTTTCCTCTGGGTGCTCCGGTTTCCTCCCACATTCCAAAGACATGCGAGTTTGTAGGTTAATTGGCTTCTGTAAATTGACCCTAGTGTTTCGGATAGAACTAGCACATAGTTGATCTCTGTTCAGCCCGGATGGGGTGTACCTCTATTCCAGGCTGTATCGCTAAATTTAGCTAAACTAAACTAAGGTCTGAGTCTTGGACAGTTGCCACAAATATTATCGCATTGAATGGCATGAGATGTTCTAATGTTCTCAGTTCAGTTGTGGGAACATTGTACCACAACAAACCTCAGCCATTCGCATATTAACTCGCAGATTCAATATGATCTCTATTCAGCGGAAAGAATTCAAGGAATATTTTTATTTGCTTACATTTGCAAGATGCTTGCTGCTTCAAAATTCCATACTATGATCAAGTTGGACCATCCAATTGCTAACAAGGGTTCAGCATTACACTCCAGTATATCAATGCCACACAATCCTACATCATCCGGGTCACCCTGAAACAATACAAACCACACAATTAAAATCTGATCAGCTATATTACATTCAGCATCTGTATTGAATTGAATTGAATTGAATACTTTATTGTCACAAGTCACAGTGAAATTCTTTGCTTGTATACACTGCCAAGGTATTAAAATAGTCATCCATAAAGGGCGCTTACAAAGTTACAAATTCCCCCCCCTCCCCCCCACGCCTGTTCTCCCTTTGTTCTTCCCCCTCCGACCCTCCCTCACTGTAAATTCCCCTTAGTATGTAGGATGGGATAGCACTAGTATACGGGTTGGCACGGACTCAAGGGCTGAAAGGCCTGTTTCCAAGCTGTATCTTTAAAATAAAAAGGAATATGTAAACCTAGTACATAACGGGAGAAAAAAAAATGTTGCAATCAAACGTGATTGCAAATCAATAAACCAACTTGCCCCCTTACTAACCAAGGTGCCCCATCTATACTAGTCCCACCTCCCCGCATTTGGCCCAGATCCCTCAATGCCTTTCCTATTCTTGCACCTGTTAACGCACTAACAATCTGCTGGAGGAACTCATCTGCTGGGGGAAAAGGAATGGTCCACATTTCAGGTCATAACCCTGTATCAAGCCTGGCACCAAATGAGTTCCTCCTGTAGATTATTTGTCATCCCAGATTCCAGCACCTGCAGTACACTTTGTATCTCCTGGTTAGTTCAAAGGTTCAAAGGTTCAAAGGTTCAAAGGTCAGTTTATTGTCATGCGTACCAATTAAGGTAGAGTGAAACTCAAATTATGAATCCTCATGTCAGAGGAGCAGAATTAGGCCATTCAGCCCGTCGAGTCTACTCCGCCATTGATCATTCGCTGTTAGCATCCTCCCAGCTGCACCTATTCTGAAGTGAATGTAAACAGCTTCGCAAATCATGGGCATGGAATTGCCAGAGGCTTTTTTGCTAAACTAGATTGCATTTGACTACATCGGGCATTAGGAAATTCCTGTCTTTTAATAAAGAGCAATTTTTAAGATGGGATTTAGTGCCAACAATTACAAAAGGCAAGTTAATTTTTTTGCTGAACGTGAAGTTACAAGAACACGTGAGGCCTCTTCAATGCCCAGATTGAGATCACGTCCTACCAACCATTGCTCAATGTTCTTAATCTCCTCCCATCTCTGCCCGAATTGTGAAGGAAGCAACTGCAGGTGCTGGTTTACACCACAGATAGACAAGGAATGCTGGAGTAACTCAGCGAGTCAGGCAGCATATCTGGAGAAGAATAGGTGATGTTTTGGGTCAAGACCCTTCTTCAGACTGAGAGTCAGGGGAGAGGGAAACTAGAGGTATGCAAACGTACAGAACAGATTAGAGCCAGCACCGATGATCAAAGATCCCACAATGGTCCATTGTTGACTGTGGAGGAGGTGACAATGAGGAGATAGGAACAGTAAAACTAGCAGGATGTCTGGGGTGAAGGAGGGACGCAGAGAGTGGCAAGGCAAGGGTTACTTAAAGGGGTTTAATACCAACCTTCCCAAATGTTGACTGTCACCCTTACTTACGAGCTGTTTTGGGCCCCATATCTGAGGAAGGATGTGTGGCATTGGAGAGGCTCCAGAGGAGATTTACAAGAATGATCCCAGGAATGAGTGGGTTAACATATGATGAGCATTTGAAGGCACTGGGCCTGTACTCGCTGGAGCCTAGAAAGATAAGGTGGGACCTCATTGAAACTTACTGAATAGTGAAAGGCCTGGATAGAGTGAATGTGGGGAGGATGTTTCTACTAGTGGGAGAGTCCAGGATCAGAGGCCATAGCCTCAGAATAAATGGACGTACTTTTAGAAAGGCGATGAGAAGGAATTTCTTTATTCAGAGAGTGGTGAATCTGTGGAATTCATTGCCACAGACATCTGTGGAGGGCGTCATTGGTGATATTTTAAGATGGAGATTGACAGGTTCTGGATTATTAAGGGTGACAGGGTTATGGGGAGAAGGCAGGAGAATGGGGTTGAGAGGCAAAGATAGCTCAGCCATGATTGAATGGCAGAGTAGACTTGATGGGTCGAATGGCGTAATTCTGCTCCTATAACTTATGAACATGAACAACAGATATGTAAGCATAATACTCTGTAAACACATTAGCAGTAGCTCTACTCAACCAGTAGAGACATGGGTTCGTTCCATGAGCAATAGCTCTACTCAACAACCAAAAGTCTGTAGCCTCCTTTTGCTCTAGTATTTTATTTCATTCTTCACATGTTTAAATTATAATGTTTTATTCTTAATTGTATACTGTATATTGTGTTGTTACTTGCATGCAAAGCACTAAGGCAAATTTCTTGTATGTATACATACTTGGCTAATAAAATGTATTCAATTCAATTCAATTCAATTCAATTCAAATCAACAAATCAACAGGGGTTTCTGCGGCAACAGACGGGATTCGAGGATGGTGTGCTACCTTCCTGGTGCCAGGATCCAGGATGTCACGGACAGAGTGCAGAAAATCCTCAAGGGCGAAGGTGAACAGTGGTAGTGCATGTCGGCACAAACGATGTCGGAAAGGAGGGGATGAATATTCTGCAACGTGATTTTAGAGAGCTCGGAAAAATGCTGAAAAGCAGGCCCTCCAGGGTTGTTATCTCCGGTTTGCTTCCAGTTCCTCGGGCTGGCGAGAGCAGGAACAGGGAGATACGGGACCTGAATGTGTGGCTGAGGAACTGGTGCACGGGGCAGGGATTTAGATTCTTAGATCACTGGGATCTGTTTTGGAGTAAAAGGGAACTGTACAAAAGGGACGGATTGCATCTTAACAGGTGGGGGACCAGCATTCTGGCAGGCAGCTTTGCCACTGCTACACGGGTGGTTTTAAACTGAATAAGGGGGGTGGGGTGTCGAATGGGATAGTTGAGGATGGAGTTAAAGGGAAAGGGTTTCTTAAATGTGTGAGCGTAGAGACAGAGGGGTGTAAAATGAGGGTAGAAGCAATAGGTAGCAAGGTGAAAAGTAAAAGTGGCAGGCAGACAAATCCAGGGCAAAAATCAAAAAGGGCCACTTTTCAACATAATTGTATAAGGGGTAAGAGTGTTGTAAAAACAAGCCTGAAGGCTTTGTGTCTCAATGCAAGGAGCGTTTGTAATAAGGTGGATGTGTTGAATGTGCTGATAGCTATTAATGACTATGATATAGTTGGGATCACGGAGACATGGCTCCAGGGTAACCAAGGCTGGGAGCTGAACATCCAGGGATATTCAATATTCAGGAGGGATAGACAGAAAGGGAAAGGAGGTGAGGTAGCGTTGTTGGTTAGGGAGCAGATTAACGCAATAGAAAGGAAGGACATTAGCTTGGAGGATGTGGAATCGGTATGGGTAGAGCTGCTAAACACTAAGGGGCAGAAAACGCTAGTGGGAGTTGTGTACAGGCCACCTAACAGTAGTAGTGGAGATGGGAATGGCATCAAACAGGAAATTAGAAATGCGTGCAACAAAGGTAAAACAGTTATAATGGGTGACTTCAATCTACATATAGATTGGGTGAATCAAATTGGCAAAGGTGCTGAGGAAGAGGATTTCTTGGAATGTATGCGGGATAGTTTTCTAAACCAACGTAAAGGAACCAACGAGAGAGCAGGCTATTCTAGATTGGGTATTGAGTAATGAGGAAGGGTTAGTTAGCAGTCTTGTTGTGCGTGGCCCCTTGGGCAAGAGTGACCATAATATGGTTGAGTTCTTCATTAGGATGGAGAGTGACATTGTTAATTCAGAAACAAGGGTCCTGAACTTAAAGAAAGGTAACTTTGAGGGTATGAGAAGTGAATAGGCCAAGATAGACTGCCAATTGATTCTTAATGGGTTGACAGTAGATATGCAATGGAAGGCATTTAAAGACTGCATGGATGAACTACAACAATTGTTCATCCCAGTTTGGCAAAAAAATAAATCAGGGAAGGTGGTGCATCCATGGATAACAAGGGAAATCAGGGATAGTATCAAAACAAAAGATGAAGTGTACAAATTAGCCAGAAAAAGCAGCCTACCAGAGGACTGGGAGAAATTCAGAGTCCAGCAGAGGAGGACAAAGGGCTTAATTAGGAAAGGGAAAATAGATTATGAAAGAAAACTGGCAGGGAACATAAAAACTGACTGCAAACATTTTTATAGATATGTGAAGAGAAAAAGATTAGTTAAAACAAATGTAGGTCCCTTGCAGTCAGAAACAGGTGAATTGGTCATGGGGAACAAGGACATGGCAGACCAATTGAATAACTACTTTGGTTCTGTCTTCACTAAGGAAGACATAAATAATCTGCCGGAAATAGCAGGGAACCGCAGGTCAAATGAGATGGAGGAACTGAGTGAAATCCAGGTTAGCCGGGAAGTGGTGTTAGGTAAATTGAATGGATTAAAGGCCGATAAATCCCCAGGGCCAGATAG
Organism: Malacoraja senta; assembly: GCA_038087875.1. NCBI lineage: Eukaryota > Metazoa > Chordata > Chondrichthyes > Rajiformes > Rajidae > Malacoraja > Malacoraja senta. Next base: position 125,970,505 of record CM075978.1, on the reverse strand, counting down.
GCTGCATCCCAGAGTACTTAAGGAAGTAGCCCCAGAAATAGTGGATGCATTAGTGATAATTTTTCAAAACTCTTTAGATTCTGGAGTAGTTCCTGAGGATTGGAGGGTAGCTAATGTAACCCCACTTTTTAAAAAGGGAGGGAGAGAGAAAACGGGGAATTACAGACCAGTTAGTCTAACGTCGGTAGTGGGGAAACTGCTAGAATCAGTTATTAAAGATGGGATAGCAACACATTTGGAAAGTGGTGAAATCATTGGACAAAGTCAGCATGGATTTACGAAAGGTAAATCATGTCTGACAAATCTTATAGAATTTTTCTAGGATGTAACTAGTAGAGTTGATAAGGAAGAACCAGTGGATGTGTTATATCTGGACTTTCAGAAGGCTTTCGACAAGGTCCCACATAAGAGATTAGTATACAAACTGAAAGCACACGGTATTGGGGGTTCAGTATTGATGTGGATAGAGAACTGGCTGGCAGACAGGAAGCAAAGAGTAGGAGTAAACGGGTCCTTTTCACAATGGCAGGCAGTGACTAGTGGGGTACCGCAAGGCTCAGTGCTGGGACCCCAGCTATTTACGATATATATTAATGATTTGGACGAGGGAATTAAATGCAACGTCTCCAAGTTTGCGGATGACACGAAGCTGGGGGGCAGTGTTAGCTGTGAGGAGGATGCTCGGAGGCTGCAAGGTGACTTGGATAGGCTGGGTGAGTGGGCAGATGCAGTATACTGTGGATAAATGTGAGGTTATCCACTTTGGTGGCAAAAACAGGGAAGTAGACTATTATCTGAATGGTGGCCGATTAGGAAAAGGGGAGATGCAACGAGACCTGGGTGTCATGGTACACCAGTCATTAAAAGTAGGCATGCAGGTGCAGCAGGCAGTGAAGAAGGCGAATGGTATGTTAGCATTCATAGCAAAAGGATTTGAGTATAGGAGCAGGGAAGTTCTACTGCAGTTGTACAGGGTCTTGGTGAGACCACACCTGGAGTATTGCGTACAGTTTTAGTCTCCTAATCTGAGGAAAGACATTCTTGCCATAGAGGGAGTACAGAGAAGGTTCACCAGACTGATTCCTGGGATGTCAGGACTTTCATATGAAGAAAGACTGGATAGACTCGGTTTGTACTCGCTAGAATTTAGAAGATTGAGGGGGGATCTTATAGAAACTTACAAAATTCTTAAGGGGTTGGACAGGCTAGATGCAGGAAGATTGTTCCCGATGTTGGGGAAGTCCAGAACAAGGGGTCACAGTTTAACGATAAGGGGGAAATCTTTTAGGACCGAGATGAGGAAAACATTTTTCACACAGAGTGGTGAATCTCTGGAATTCTCTGCCACAGAAGGTAGTTGAGGCCAGTTCATTGGCTATATTTAAGAGGGAGTTAGATGTGGCCCTTGTGGCTAAAGGGATCAGGTGGTATGGAGAGAAAGCAGGTACAGGATACTGAGTTGGATGATCAGCCATGATCATATTGAATGGCGGTGCAGGCTCGAAGGGCCGACTGGCCTACTCCTGCACCTATTTTCTATGTTTCTAACAACTAAAAAGTTTTATATATATACTTTACCAACTGGGACCCGTTGGATCCCTGTCACTCGGGAGGCCTGGTCCCCAATGCAATATTCCACCACTCACCCATAGCCCCCACAGGAGGCTTGGTCACCCAATGCAACCCGTTCCCCAAGGCAATAGTCCACCATTCACCAGTTTCCTCAACGGGAGGCCTGGTCCCCCAACGCAACCCATTCCTCAAGGCAATATTGCACCACTCACCCGTTTCTCCAACGCAACCCGTCCCCTCAACGCAATATTCCACCACTCACCCATAGTCCACAACTGCGCAGGGGCTGCTCATTTCGCCTTATTCAAAATTCCGTGTACTTTGACTTTAAAATATTGGAAAAAAATGCACCCTCCCTCCATGCTGCCAGGAATATATTTGATACTTGCTAAAAACTTGCTAGAAGGCCTAAATGTTCCTCGATTACAACTTTGTTGCAAATTTGTTGCAAGCTGGGCCAGCAAGGATTTTAACTGCTAAATTTGTCTAAAACTTGAATTTCTAAAGTAATAAATTATGAATAACATGTAAAATATAGCTTCAATCTGAACAAAACTTGACCCAGACCACCACAGGACAATGATAAGTAAGATAAGTAAGTAAGATAAGTAAGATAAGTAAGTCCACCCTAACCATGGACTGTTTACCCTCCTCCCATCAGGGAGGCCGTACAGAAGCCTCAGGTCTCGTACAAGTAGGATGAGGAACAGCTTCTTCAACAACACTATCACATTGCTGAACTCGGAGTCCCGCCGATAGATTTCTCCAGTCTCTCCGTCCACATTGTTTGCTTATTCTGTATTTTTATGCTGTATATTATTCTTATTCTGTATTTATTTCTATATTGCAATATTACTACGAACAGACGCTAAACTGCATTTCGTTGTACCCATACTTGTATCTGTGCAATGACAATTAAAATTGAATTGAAAAAAGATTGTGCAAAAATGTTAGTGCTATCGTGTATCGTTTTGGCATAATTTCAGGATCACAGACATATCGATAGAAACAAGACGAGGGTTTTTGTAATATACTGGACCAACTGGGACCCGTTCCCCTAATACAATATTCCACCACTCACCCGTTTCCCCATATTCCAGCACTCACCCATAGCCCACAACTGTGCAGGGGCTGCTCATTTTGCCTTATTCAAAGTTCAGTATACTGTGACTTTAAAATATTTTTTTTAAATGCACCCTCCCTCCAAGTTGCCAGGAATATACTTGCTGCCAGGAATATTAAAAAAAAAGATAGCAACATTGTAGCTTGCAATTGCACTTGCTAGTGCTGGCAGCCTGGCAGGACTGAATGTGCCGAGATTGCAACATTGTGGCATTGTGAAGTCATCGCTGCAGATATAGCTGCAGAGTGAAGATTTTTTTCTCAAATCTTTACTTTTTAAATTAAAAAATGTGAAATTACTTGCGAAATATAACATCAATCTGAACGAAACTTGCCAGAACACCACAGGACAACGGTGATAGGCCCGTCTCACGAGTTTGCGGTCATTGGCGGTGAAACAGGAAGTATCTACCGCTCGTGGACCGCCAGAGACCGCGGGTTCGGCCAAACGCACACTGCCGGGGCCGTGTGGCGTTGGTCCCAACACCGCACAGTGCTGACAAAAAACCAACAATGTCAAAAAATCTTTTCCTACCGCACAGCCGCCGACAGTGAGGCACGAGTGCGGCACGGGCACTGCCACAGCCGCCGCTAGTGCGGCACGAGCGCCGTGAGTCCAACTTTCACCGCCACAGCCGCCGCCAGTGAGGCACGTGTGTGGCACAGGCACCACCACAGACGCCGCCACAGCGCCGTGATCACCACTACCGCCGCCACAGCCCCGCGATCCGAAATGACGTCATCGCGTAGCGCGTCGCGTTGCATGATGTTGTCATCACCCGACGCCGCAAGCTCATGGAACCGGCCGTACGGAGATCACTCGGCCCCCGCGCAGCATCCGTGCGGCGCTCTCGCGGTTGCCGTGCGGTCCCCTCTTCCGGCGACGCCGCGCTTCACCGCCAATGACCGCAAACCCGTGGGACAGAGCCTTTAGTAAGGTGGTGCAAAAATGTTATCACTATCGTGTATTGTTTTGGATAGATAGATAGATAGATAGATAGATAGATAGATAGATAGATAGATAGATAGATAGATAGATAGATAGATAGATAGATAGATAGATAGATAGATAGATAGAAGACGAGTTTTAATAATATATGTGTCATTTGTATGTGTAATTGTGTGTGTGCGTATATATAAAACACATATATATACACATACAGATATACAATACATACACAGAGACATATATACATATAAATATACATATACATACATATAAATAAACCAAAGGAGCAATAACAATGCAAAGAAAAAAATAATGCCCTCAAGACTATGTAGTGTGGAGCTTATTTGGAAGTGTTTAATAGCCTAGTGGTTGTAGGGAAGAAGCTGCTCCTGAACCTGGACCTTATCAGATAATATTAGGAGGCACGGAGGCGCAATGAGAGTTGCTGCCTAAAGCGCCTGTCCAACGGGCATGCGACTCCATGCGGCAAGCGTGACCTAACCACAAGCGGGTGCCGTGCGGGGGCCGCGAGGAGGTCGCGGGGCCGGTCCCACTTCGATCGCGGGAGCCGCATGGAGTTGTGCGGAGCTGGTCCCGACATCGCGCGGGGCTCCGAAAAACTGACCGTGTTCAAAAATTCCGTGCGGCAATGGCCTGCCGCCCCGCAGCCGATTCGACGGCCGTGCGCACCGCCTCGACGCCAGACGCAGCAGCATCGAGGCCGTGCGCACCGCCTCGCCGCCGTACGCACTGTCTTGATGGCACTCGACCTCCATGCGGCCCCCGCTTCCGATTTGGTAGTGCTTGCCGCATGCAGCCGCATGCTGGTGGGACCGGCCCTATACGGGGATCACTCGACCTCCGCGCGGCCCCCGCTTGCGGTTAGGTCGCGCTTGCCGCATGGAGTCGCATGCCCGTGGGGCAGGCCCTTTACAGTGCCAGAGACAGGTTCGATCCTGACTACAGGTGCTGTCTGTACGAAGTTTTATCTTCATCCCGTAACCTGCATGGGTCTCTGGGTGCTCAGGTTGCCTCCCACACTCCAAAGACCAGCAGGTTTGTAGGCTAATTGCATTTGGTAAAATTGTCCCTAATGTGTGAAGGATAGTGTTAATGTGCAGGGATCCTTGGACGGCGCAGACTCGGTGGTTCGAAGGGCCTGTTTCCCCATGCTGTATCTAGAACATAGAAAATAGGCGCAGGAGTAGGCCATTCGGCCCTTCGAGCCTGCTGATCATCCAACTCAGTATCCTGTACCTGCCTTCTCTCCATACCCCCTGATCCCTTTAGCCACAAGGGCCACATCTAACTCCCTCTTAAATATAGCCAATGAACTGGCCTCAACTACCTTCTGTGGCAGGGAATTCCAGAGATTCACCATTCTCTGTGTGAAAAATGTTTTTCTCATCTCGGTCCTAAAAGATTTCCCCCTTATCCTTAAACTGTGACCCCTTGTCCTGGACTTCCCCAACATCGGGAACAATCTTCCTGCATCTAGCCTGTCCAACCCCTTAAGAATTTTGTACATTTCTATAAGATCCCCCCTCAATCTTCTAAATTCTAGCGAGTACAAGCCGAGTCTATCCAGTCTTTCTTCATATGAAAGTCCTGACATCCCAGGAATCAGTCTGGTGAACCTTCTCTGTAATCCCTCTATGGCAAGAATGTCTTTCCTCAGATTTGGAGACCAAAACTGTACGCAATACTCCAGGTGTGGTCTCACCAAGACCCTGCACAACTGCAGTAGAACCACCCTGCTTCTATACTCAAATCCTTTTGCTAAGAATGCTAACATACCATTCGCTTTCTTCACTGCCTGCTGCACCTGCATGCCTACTTTCAATGACTGATATACCATGACACCTAGGTCTCGTTGCATCTCCTCTTTTCCTAATCGGCCACCATTCAGATAATAGTCTACTTTCCTGTTTTTGCCACCAAAATGGATAACCTCACATTTATCCACATTATACTGCATCTGCCATGCATTTGCCCACTCACCCAGCCTATCCAAGTCACCTTGCAGCCTCCTAGCATCCTCCTCACAGCTAACACTGCCCCCCAGCTTCGTGTCATCCGCAAACTTGGAGATGTTGCATTCAATTCCCTCGTCCAAATCATTAATATATATTGTAAATAGCTGGGGTCTCAGCACTGAGCCTTGCGGTACCCCAGTAGTCACTGCCTGCCATTCTGATAAAGACCCGTTTACACCTACTCTTTGCTTCCTGTTTGCCAGCCAGTTCTCTATCCACATCAATACTGAACCCCCAATACCGTGTGCTTTAAGTTTGTATACTAATCTCTTATGTGGGACCTTGTCGAAAGCCTTCTGAAAATCCAGATATAACACATCCACTGGTTCTTCCTTATCCACTCTACTAGTTACATCCTCGAAAAATTCTATAAGATTCGTCAGACATGATTTAACTTTCGTAAATCCATGCTGACTTTGTCCAATGATTTCACCACTTTCCAAATGTGCTGCTATCCCATCTTTAATAACTGACTCTACCAGTTTCCCCACTACCGATGTTAGGCTAACTGGTCTGTAATTCCCCGTTTTCTCTCTCCCTCCCTTTTTAAAAAGTTGGGTTACATTAGCTACCCTTCAATCCTCAGGAACTACTCCAGAATCTAAAGAGTTTTGAAATATTATCACTAATGCATCCACTATTTCTGGGGCTACTTCCTTAAGTACTCTGGGATGCAGCCTATCTGGCCCTGGGGATTTATCGGCCTTTAATCCATTCAATTTACCTAACACCACTTCCTGGCTAACCTGGATTTCACTCAGTTCCCCCATCTCATTTGACCCGCGGTTCCCTGCTATTTCCGGCAGATTATTTATGTCTTCCTCAGTGAAGACAGAACCAAAGTAGTTATTCAATTGGTCTGCCATGTCCTTGTTCCCCATGATCAATTCACCTGTTTCTGACTGCAACGGACCTACATTTGTTTTAACTAATCTTTTTCTCTTCACATATCTATAAAAACTTTTGCAGTCAGTTTTTATGTTCCCTGCCAGTTTTCTTTCATAATCTATTTTCCCTTTCCTAATTAAGCCCTTTGTCCTCCTCTGCTTGACTCTGAATTTCTCCCAGTCCTCTGGTAGGCTGCTTTTTCTGGCTAATTTGTATGCTTCATCTTTTGTTATGATACTATCCCTGATTTCCCTTGTTATCCACGGATGCACTACCTTCCCTGATTTATTATTTTGCTAAACTGGGATGAACAATTGTTGTAGTTCATCCATGCAGTCTTTAAATGCCTTCCATCAACCCTTTAAGAATCAATTGCTAGTCTATCATGGCCAATTCACGTTTCATAACCTCAAAGTTATCTTTGTTTAAGTTCAGGACCCTTGTTTCTGAATTAACAATGTCACTCTCCATCCTAATGAAGAACTCAACCATATTATGGTCACTCTTGCCCAAGGGGCCACGCACAACAAGACTGCTAACTAACCCTTCCTCATTACTCAATACCCAATCTCTCGCGTTGGTTCCTCTACATGTTGGTTTAGAAAACTATCCCGCATACATTCCAAGAAACCCCTTCCTCAGCACCCTCTATGAATCTATGTTTCTATGTTTCTATGTTTCTATCTCTAAACTAAACTAAAATTACTTTTAAAAATGCCACATAATATTGGTAGAATAAGTTATAAAATGTCAATAAATTAGTTTACCTGCTTCACGGGATTGGACCGTCCACTGGGACTTAGATGCTGTTTGAAAGGGAATAAACTGTTGTCTATTTCCTTGGCTATGTTTGGAAATGTTCCTAGAACTGAGAGAGAAGATTCATCTGGTCCACCCTTTGGGGAAAAATGATCAGACATTGAATACATTTACCTTAAGCTTTCAGGGGTGAAGTTTCAATATGCTCTGGCTTCGCTACCCTGAAGTGGTTTATAATGGGACCGTTATTAATAGAAATGGTATCCCCATTAGAATTAATGTAGAAAAATCCATACTCTGCTAAGTTTCATTCATATTCTAATCACTCAGAGTAATATCCCTTGAGATACTGGAATAGACTATACATATTGATTATTTATGTTGATGTTGTTAAGGTGGAAAGGGCGCAGAGAAGATTTACAAGGATGTTGCTCGGACTTAAGGGCCTGAGCTATAGGTTGAGCAGGCTAGGACTTTATTCCTTGGAATGCAGGGGGGAGGGGGGTCATGTGGAGGTGTATGAGATCATGAGGAATAGATAGGGCCAACATACAGAGACTTTTACCCAGAGGTGGGGAATCAAGAAGCAGAGGACATAGGTTTAAGGTGAATGGGGAAAAATGTAATAGGAACCTGAGGGGTAACGTTTTTACACTAAGAGTGGTAAGTGTATGGAACGAGCTGCCAGAGGAGGTTGTTGAGGCAGTTACCATCACAATGTTTAAGAAACATTTGGACAGGGATGTGGATAGGATAGATTTAGAGGAATATGGGCCAAATGCAGGCAGGTGGGACAGGCGTAGATGGGACATGTTGGTCAGTATGGACAAGTTGAGCCGAAGGGCCTGTTTCCACCCTGTATGACTATGATTCTGTGATGATATTGCAGGTGATTATTGTGGAAAGGAGGTTCGAGAAGCGCAGTTACATCAAACCAAAATCATCGCTGGATTAACTTACCCTGGTTGTTACAGACCTTAACAATCACACATCCGATTCTGCAAAAATCGTTCCAACAACTTTTAAAGGTTAACTTTTGTCACAAGTAAAATTTGCAGCAATGGTCTTACCTCAGCAAGGAGATTTATCATATCAGAAGATTGAGCAAGAATAGCAGACAATTACAAACAAAGATGATGACCAGAACATAAATTGTACCATGGACCTTGATTTCCAATATGGTTAGCCAGCATAGCACAAATTACTTTTAAACAACTTTAATCGCAAATTTCTCAGTCATGTTGGATGCCATCTTGGAATCCAGTCACCAGCCAAAGTTAGCAGCAGCCAAAATTATTGGCTAAAGATTCAGAATTTACAATCTAAATTCATCTCTCTGGGCAAAAACGTATTCTGGGCATCGCACTGCCTTTTTTTTTGCTAATTATTTTCATTTCTGGTTATTAACACAGTGGCAACGTGATAGAGTTGCTGCCTCACAACGTCAGAGACCCAGGTTTGATCCTGACTTTGGGGGGTTGTCTGTGCGGAATTTATACGTCCTCCCTGTGATCACGTGGGTTTTCTCCGGGTGCTCCGGTTTCCTCCCACTTTCCAAAGACGTGTAGGTTTATTGGTTAATTGGCTCCTTTAAATTGCCCCTAATGTGTGGGATGCGAAGGTACAATAACACGGAACTAGTGTGGATGGGTGACCACTGGTCGGCGCGGATTCGGTGGGCCAAAGTGCCTGTTTCTTTACTGAATAACTAAACTAAACTAAACCTTTCTGGTCATGGATACAGTTTCTCGTTCATTATTTTGAACATCTCCATGACATCTTCTCCCTCTTCTCCTTTGAATGATTCTAGCTTCCTGTATTTCACCAGCTAGATGTTTATTTGTTTTAATTGTTCCACATTGCAAATGCAACCCTACTGTCTCTATAGGAAAGCTTAACAATTTAGCAGTAAATCTTAAAAACCTGTATCATTTTGATGGTGTTGTTCCAACCCACAGCAATTATCATCTGCGATTCGTGCAAATTCATAAAGAACAGATATGAAATTCGTTTATGTTCTTCACTGCTTTCTGTAACTGGAGGTAGACTTCTTATTTTCTCTCCACTACTTAACTCCCAAGTTATCAATGAGCCTGTGTTTAAAAAGAATGAAAGTAAAATTACATTGGATGAACTGGGCGGCAAGGTGGCGCAGTGGTAGAGTACTGCCTTCACTGAGGCAGAGACCCGAGTTTGATCCTGACCACAGGTGCCGTCTATGCGGAGTTTGTAAGTCCTCCCTGTGACCGCATAGGTCTCGTCCGAGTGCTCCGGTTTCCTCCCACTTTCCAAAGACATGCGGGTTTGTAGGCTAATTGGTTTCTGTAAATTTCCACTGGTGGAAGAGTCTAGGACCAGAGATCACAGCCTCAGTATTAAAGGGCTCTCTTTTAGAAAGGAGGTGAGGAGGAACTTCTTTAGTCAGAGGGTAGTTAATCTGTGGAACTCATTGCCACGGAGGGCTGTGGAGGCCAAGTGTGCAGGATGCAAAAATGGGATAACATTGTGTGGTTGATCGATAGTCGGCATGGACTCAGTGGGCCAAAGGGCCTGTTTTCGAAGTTGTATTTGTAAACTAAACTAAACTAAACTAAACTAAATAATAAATAACCTCAATAAATGGTGAGACACTTAGTTTTGTTGGTTCTGCCTTAATCCTCAACATGAATATCCATGTGAAAAATATACATCTTCCAGATGCGTTGGGACGCATCCTCAGTGATGTGATCTGGGGTCATCGGTTGTTTCGGGTCTCACAACATCAGACACCCTCGCCCAGGCGACCCAGCCGGGGTTGATTAGGCCCCGACTTGCGTCCCAGCAGCAACCGCCCACGGATCAGCCATCTTAATAACTACTCTGCAGGGGTTGGGAGACTCTAGTGCGTGGAGGGACTGGGCTCTGTGGGGTGAATCCCGGCCGGGCTCCTCCTGCGTCTCACCAGGTTCCATGAATACTGATGGAATGTGACACAATACATTGGACAGGTACATGGATAGGAAAGTTTTAAAGGGATATGGGCAACACGCAGGAAAAGGGGATTAATACACATGGGATATTCACAAATTCACAAGATATGGTAGAATTGGGCCATTCGGCCCATCGAGTCGACTGCCATTCAATCATGTCTGATCTCTGCCTCCTAATCCCATTTCCCTGCCTTCTCCCCATAACCCTTGACACCTGTTCTAATCAGGAAGTTGTCAATCTCTGCGTTAAAAATATCCACTGACTTGGCCTCCACAGCCCTCCGTGGCAATGAGTTCCACAGATTAACTACCCTCTGACTAAAGAAGTTCCTCCTCACCTCGTTTCTAAAAGAGAGCTCTTTAATACTGAGGCTGTGATCTCTGGTCCTAGACTCTTCCACCAGTGGAAACATCCTTTCCACTATATTTCTCTATATCTCTCCATAACTCTATATTTTGGTCAGTATGAACAAGTTTGATTTGATTTGAATTGATTTGATTTAATTTATTGTCATTGTCTTCAATTAAGAGACAAAGAAATTCTCTTTCCCTTACAGTCATACAAAAAAATAAAATAATAAAACACAAAAACACAGAACACAGTAGTCCACAACACAAACATCCCCACAGCGGCACCAAAGTTCCCCACTGTGAGGGAAGGAACCAAAGTCCAGTCAACCTCCTCGTTGATGTTCCCCAATGTTCACCCATGGTCGGGGCCTCCCGACCACCCCGTAGTCCCCGCCATGGGAGGCCTGATGTTCAGGCCCTCTCGCCGGGGACGAAGGAACCCCGACGTCGAACGGGAGAACATCCTCAGCGGCCTGGACCTCTGAATCGGCCACCTTCCATCTTCCACCGGAGTCCGCGGCTCCCGATGTCCACAGGCCGTGCTGGGCGGAGATTCGCGCTGGCGACCCCCGGCAAAGGGTCCCAGGACTCCGCGATGTTTAAGTCAGCGTCGCACACGTTTGGAGTTCAGCACCCACAGCTCCATGATGTTGGAGCAACGGCCCAACACTCCGGAGCTCCAAGTGGCAATCCCAGGTAAGGCCTCGCCCGCTCCGCGATGTATCGAGCGCAGCACCGCAGCTGCTGAAGCTCTGGTTCGGTCCCGGCAGGAAAGGCCGCGCCAATCCAGTTGGTCAAAGTAACATTAGCAAATTTGCAGATGACACAAAGCTGGGTGGCAGTGTGAACTGTGAGGAGGATGCTATGAGAATGCAGGGTGACTTGGACAGGTTGGGGGAGTGGCCAGATGCATGGCAGACGAAGTTTAATGTGGATAAATGTGAGGTTATCCACTTTGGTAGCAAAAACAGGAAGGCAGATTACTATCTAAATCGCGTCAAGTTGGGAAAAGGGGAAGTTCAACGGGATCTGGGGGTCCTTGTACATCAGTCTATGAAAGTAAGCATGCAGGTACAGCAGGCAGTGAAGAAAGCGCATGGCATGTTGGCCTTTATAACAAGAGTAGTTGAGTATAGGAGCAAAGAGGTCCTTCTGCAGTTGTACAGAGCCCTAGTGAGACCACACCTGGAGTATTGTGTGCCGTTTTGGTCCCCTAATTTGAGGAAGGACATTCTTGCTATTGAGGAAGTGCAGCGTAGGTTTACAAGGTTAATTCCCGGGATGGCGGGACTGTCATATGCTGAGAGAATGGAGCAGCTGGGCTTGTACACTCTGGAGTTTAGAAGGATGAGAGGATATCTCATTGAAACATATAAGATTGTTAAGGGCTTGGACACACTAGAGGCAGAAAACATGTTCCCGATGTTGGGGGAGTCCAGAACCAGGGGCCACAGTTTAAGAATAAGGAGTAAGCCATTGAGAACGGAGACAAGGAAACACTTTTACTCACAGAGAGTGGTGAGTCTGTGGAATTCTCTGCCTCAGAGGGTGGTGGAGGCAGGTTCTCTGGATCCTTTCAATAGAGAGCTAGATAGGGCTCTTAAAAATAGCAGTCAGGGGATATGGGGAGAAGGCAGGAATGGGGTACTGATTTGGGATGATCAGCCATGATCACATTGAATAGCGGTGCTGGCTCGAAGGGCCAAATGGCCTACTCCTGCACCTATTGTCTATTGTCTATTGTCTATTGGTAGGCCGTGAGGGGGGGGGAGGGCGAGGACGCGACTCGAATAATAGCCGCATCCTCGCCAGGAAGCGAATGAAGGACGGTTTCCCCCTTACCCTACCAGCTTCCCCCCACATAATATACTAAAAAAAACAAAAAAACACACTCTAAACATAACAAAATAAAAAAAGACAACCAGACCACGGGCGGAGGCAGCTAGCAACAGCCCCAACGGATGTCCTGGTGAGTTGCACCAAAGGGCATGTTTCCATCCTGTATAAGTCCATAACTATACTCCTGAGGTCCCTCTTAAATCTTTCCCCTCTCACCTTAAGGCCTAAACAGGGCCGGATTTACATATAGGCTTCATAGGCTTAAGCCTAGGGCCTCAAGATCTAGGGAGGCCTTGCAGAGCCGGATTTACCACTAGGCTTCATAGGCTGAAGCCTCGGGCCTCAAAATCTAGGGAGCCTCCGGTCAAGGCAGGACACCTGCCGTTCAACTTTTGGCGGGCCCCGCTCTCTATCTCTCTCTCTCTGTCACTCTCCGTCTCCGCCCGCCATCCGTATCCGTGTCCGGGCTCCGCTCTCCGCTCGCTCCTCATCCGCCGGCACGGCAGGCCACCTTGCACATGCGCACTGCTACGGCCAGCACATCCTCCCCCTGCATATGCGCACAACCATGGCCAGCACATCATCAGCCACCCTACGCATGCGCACTGCCGTGGCAACTGTTCGGCGCTGGGCACTTTCTCCCTCGCTTTGAATTGTGGGAGATCTGGCCACCATTGCTGTCCGGTCGCCGCCTCGCCGTGACCGCTGAAAACCAACGCAGAATCATTCCCTGGAGCTGGAGTAACTCACCGGAGTAACTCTTGCTTCTGGTTTCCTGGTCCTCCAAAAATATTCTAAATGGAATTTAAACTGGAGGTGGTGGAGTGCTGAACAATAACAGCCTATTGTATTTTATCTGTTTATTTATTGTGTATATATATGGCCTATGGTATATAAACACACTGAACTTTTATCTCCTGTTCTGTATTATGTTTACATATTCTGTTGTGCTGCAGCAAGCAAAAATTTCATTGTCCTATCTGGGACACATGACAATAAAACTCTCTTGACTCTTGGACTTAAGCAAAAAAGGGTTCTTAGGGAAAAAAGAGCTACCTTAAATTTAGTTGCATCTGGTTGGGTAACTATGGGAGGGTGAAGACTATTCCATGCTTTAATTGTGCGGGGGAACTCCATGGAGCAGCCAGCAACTCTCGATAAAAGAAATTGGGTGACGTTTCGGGTAGAAACACTTCTTTACACTCCCTCTGGTTTTAGTGTTTTTAGTTTAATTTAAAGATACAGCGTGGAAACAGGCCCTTCGGCCCACCGAGTCCACGCCGACCACCGATCAGCCGTACACTAGTTCTATCCCGCACATTAGCGGAGTAAGTCAAGAGTAAAGTGTTTTATTCTCTCAAATCCAAGTTAAAACAATGAAATCCTTACTTGCAGCAGCACAACAGAATATGTAAACATAGCACTCTGTAAACAATGTTATAAACGAGAAAACAAAACGGTGTATATTTATATATGAATATATAACTATATAAATGTGTGTGTGTGTGTGTGTGTGTGTGTGTGTGTGTGTGGTGTGTGTGTGCGTGTGTGTGCGTGTGTGTGCGTGTGTGTGCGTGTGCGTGCGTGCGTGTGCGTGTGTGTGTGTGTGTGTGTGTGTGTGTGTGTGTGCGTGTGTGTGCGTGTGTGTGCGTGTGTGTGCGTGTGTGTGTGTGTGTGTGTGTGTGTGTGTGTGTGTGTGTGTTTGTGTATAATATATATACCCACACACACACAATTTCCCTCCTGGGATTAATAAAGTTCTATCGTATAATATTGTGTATGTAGGAAGGAACTACAGATTCTGGTTTAAACTGAAGATAGACACAAAAAGCTGGAGTAACTCAACAGGTGAGACAGAATCTCTGGACAAAAGGAAATTATTACGTTTTGGGTTGGGTCTGAAATAGGTTCCTGCACACATTTGGAATGTGGAAGGAAACAAGAGCACCCGGAGAAAACCCATGCGATCAAAGGGAAAAGGAGCAAACTCCATACAGACAGCACCCATATTCAGGATCAATTCCGGGTCTCTGGCACTTTTAGGCAGCAACTTTATGACCAATGTATTGCCCCATAATCTTGAACTGAATTAAAACATACAGTAGCTGTAAAGGGGGATATAGCGTCACTTGGAGATTTAAGACTGAAAATGGATATTTTCATTTTTTTAGTAACCAAAGTTATCAACGTATAATTTTTTGTGTGTTGGAAAACAAAATATAGTGGCACAGCTGGTAGACTTGCTGCCTCACACACCAGAGATCTGTGTTTGATCCTGTCCTCGGCACTGTCTGTGTTGAATTTGCACATTCTCCCTGCAAGCGTGTGGGTTTCCTCCCACATCCCAAAGACGCATTGGCTTTGCAGGGTAACTTGTCTCTGTAAAATTGCCCCTAATGTGTAGGGAGTGGGTGAGGAAAGTGGGATAACAGAACTTGTGTGAATGTGTAGACAAAAATGCTGGAGAAACTCAGCGGGTGAGGCAGCATCCATGGAGCTAAGGAAATAGGTGACGTTTCGGGTCGAGACCCTTCTTCAGACTGATGTGAGGGTGGGGGGGGACGGGAAGAAGAAAGGAAGAGGCAGAGACAGTGGGCTGAGGGAGAGCTGGGAAGGGGAGGAGAAAGCAGGGACTACCTGAAATTGAAGAAGCCAATGTTCATACCGCTGGGGTGTAAACTGCCCAAGCAAAATATGAGGTGCTGCTCCTCCAATTTATGGTGGGCCTCACTCTGGCCATGGAAGAGGCCCAGGACAGAAATGTTGGATTCAGAATGGGAGGGGGAGTTGAAGTGCTGAGCCACCGGGAGATCAGGTTGGTTATTGCGAACCAAGCGGAGGTGTTGGGCGAAGCGATCGCCAAGCCTACGCTTGGTCTCACCGATGTAGAGCAGCTGACACCTAGAGCAGTGGATGCAATAGATGAGGTTGGAGGAGGTGCAGGTGAACCTCTGCCGCAGCTGGAAAGACTGCTTGGGTCCTTGGATGGAGTCAAGGGGGGAGGTAAAGCGACAAGTGTAGCATTTCCTGCGGTTGCAAGGGAAAGTGCCAGGAGAGGGGGTGGTTTGAGTAGGAAGGGACAAATTGACCAGGGAGTTACGGAGGGAGTGGTCTCTGCGGAAAGCCAACAGGGGAGGAGATGGGAAGATGTGGCCAGTGGTGGGGTCCCATTGGTAGACAAAAAAGCTGGAGAAAATCAGCGGGTAAGGCAGCATTTATGGAGCGAATAGGCGACGTTTTGGGTCGAGACCCTTCTTCAGGTTAATGTCGGGGGATGGAGGGACACGAAAAAGAAAGGAAGACGCGGAGACAGTAGGCTGTGGGAGAGCTGGGAATGGGAGGGGAAGTTGGGAGAAAGCAAGGACTACCTGAAATTAGAGAAGCCAATGTTCATACCGCTGGGGTGTAAACTACCCAAGCAAATATGAGGTGCTGCTCCTCCAATATGCGGTAGGCCTCACTCTGGCCATGGAGGAGGCCCTGGACAGAAAGGTCGGATTCGGAATGGGAGGGGGAGTTGAAGTGTTGAGCCACTGGGAGATCAGGTTGGTTATTGCGAACTGAGTGGAGGTGTTATGCGAAGCGATCGCCAAGCCTGCGCTTGGTCTCATCGAGGTTGATCATGCGCTGAATAATCCAACCACATTTTTGTTTTGAAATGGAAAGAAATAATAGAAAATGCATTAATTGCAACGTGTAAAAAGAGTTGAGATACTGTATTATACTTTTGCTGCATGTCATTGTGGTATATATCATGTCTTGATTGGTGAATATGTTTAGTTTGTGACTTTATTTGAAGCAGAAATAATATGTGAATGCTTCATTGAGCATAATTCCGACTGGTAACTACGCACTTCGTCCGAGCACATTATCGCACGCGTCATGCAAGCTGTCTTAAATGACCACCTAAACTGTCATTTGGCAACTTAAAAAGCTGCCAAGGTTGCCCGGCTGACAACAGAGAAAAAAAATTAAGTGAGAGCCCTGCAATGTGTATAATATTTTTGACACTGTCATAGGCCTTTCTTACATATGCTGTCACAACGCACTGTAGTCTCTAAACAACCCTTCAGTAATTTTCCTTGTCCTCCATTTCAGAATAATAGTGTTTTAAGCCGATAACTCGACACTAGCACTGGCAATGAATAAATAAGTGCAGCTTTCCACCCCCTTATCTCATTGGCCACGCTCGGCTGCAAATCGGTGTCAATCTGGTGGACCATCTTCCTCTAGTCGTGGGGGTGGGGGATTGGGAGGGGCCTCACAAGTGGAACAGCCTAGGGCCTCTCTTCATCTAAATCCGGCCCTGGGCCGAAAGCATAGAAAAGACACTTGAACAGGTACATGGGTGGGAACATTTAGAGGCACATGAGACAATGCGGGCAAATGGTATGAGTTTAGATGAGGCATCTTTGTCCACATGGCCGTGTTGGGCCAAAGGGCATGTTTCCATGCTGAAAGAAGGACTCCATGATGCAGTTTTTGTACTCTCATGAAAGACACAAAGTGCTGGAGTAACTCAGTGGGTCAGGCAGCATCTCTGGAGGAAAAGGATGGATGGCGTTTCAGATTGGGACATTCCTTCTCCCCTTGGGCTCGCCTGGAAGGCCATCTACCCTCTCTGGACCTTTTTTATCTCTAACTGTGGGCGAGACATCAAACATCTTGACTATTCTACTCCCCTTACCCTATCAGCAAGGGCCCCGCACCGAAATGTCACCTATCATGTTTCTCCAGAGATGCTGCCTGACACGTTGAGTTACTCCAGCACTTTGTGTCTATCCACGGTTTAAAGCAGCATCTCCAGCTCTTTGTTTCTACATTCTGTACATTCTGGACTCACATGTCTGTTCACATTTAAAAAATGGTCCAAAAGTGATTCACCATCATTTGCTCCTGTGGCTAGTTCATTTCCAATATCATCCACTGCTGCCGCTGTCACCTCCACCGCATGCCCATGAGGTTCTGCAATATGATAGAATTTCCTCCCGCTTCGCATACTCCAGACCTGTGGAAAACCCAAAAAATGCATTCTTATTGTCGCTCAAAACCAGAGCGAGTTCCCTTCACAAAGAGTCACAATCAAATCAATAAAATCCAATGCACATTTCCGCACCCAAGTTTAAGAAACATGTCAACTCTTGTCAAAACGCAGGCAGGTCGGGCTAGTGTGGTTGTGGAGGATGTGTAGGAAAGAACTGCAGATGCTGGTTTAAATCAAAGGTAGACACAAAATGCTGGAGTAACTCAACGGGACAGGCAGCATCTCTGGAGAGAAGGAATGGGTGACGTTTCTGGCTCGGGTCTGAAGAAGGTCTCGGTGTGAAACGTCACCCATTCCTTCTCTCCAGAGTGCTGCCTGTCCCGCTGAGTTACTCAAGCATTTTGTGTCTACCCTGGATGTGGAGGATGTTGGTCGGCATGGACCAGTTGGGCTGAAGGGCCTCTTTTCACTCTAGGTTTGACATATTTGTCTCGATGACTCCATAAACATTTTACTTCTGTACCACTAACTAACCGCTGCACCACTATGACGCCTTTAATTTGTACAAGTCGTACTGGATTTGTACAAGTTGATTTTATCCAAGACTCCTGGTGTTCCCTCTATTCTTTCATGCACAAATTAGGTTAATATTATCTATAGCTCCTCTTAATGCGCTAACATTTCTGCACACACAAGTGATAATATGAAGCAGAGAACACTACAGCACAGGAACAGGCCCTTCAGCCCACAATGTCCGTGCCAAAGTTAACTAATCTCTGCTACCATGAGATCCATATCCCTCCATTCCCTGCATGTCCATGCTCTCATCCAAAATCACAATAATATCTGCCTCCACCACCACCACTGACAGCAAATTGCAGGCACCCCCCACCACTCTCTCGATGGGAAATTTCCCCTGCACTTCCCCCTTTAAACTTTGCCCCTCTCACGTTAAACCTATGCCCTTTAATGTTTGACATTTCCACTCTGGGAAAAGGTTTTCCTCTGCCTATCCCATCAATGCCTCTCATAATCGTATGTACTTCTATGATGTATAAGTATATATTATAGAAGCATATACTATGATCTATCATATACCTGTACCTTGATCTTACTAGGACTGATCTATATGGAAAAATTATACATGATTGTAATCAATCTGTCCAGAGATACATGGTAGAGGGAATAATGTTTAGTGCAAGATAAAGTCCAGTAAATTCCGATAAAAGATAGTCTGAGGGTCTTCAATGAGACAGGTAGTAGCTCAGGACTGCTCTCAAGTTGTTGGTAGGGTGGTCCAGTTGCCTGATAACAGGTAGGAAGAAACTGTCCTTGAATCTGGTGGTATGCGTTTTCACACTTCTGCACGTTCACCTGATGGGAGAGGGGAGATGAGGGAGTGGCCAGGGTGTGACTCCTCCATGACTATGCCGAAGCAGCATGGTGATGGAGTTCATGGAAGGGAGGTTGGTTTACATGACACAGAATGCTGGAGTAACTCAGCGGGACAGGCAGCATCTTGGGTCTCGACCCGAAACGTCACCCATTCCTTCTCTCCAGAGATGCTGCCTGTCCCGCTGAGTTACTCCAGCTTTTTGTGTCCGCCTTCTCGTTTGTTTAAATGGTTAATTCGCTATTTCTCAGATAAACACTTACCTTAATAACAGATTTACTACAAATGGTGACAACTGTTTCGGTAGCTTTGTTGTAGACCAGAACATTGATGGATCGTTCATGAGAACGTGGAACCTGCAGGCTATCCTGTACAGCAGACGTGAGTGGCACAAGGTCTATTGAATAGGAGCCTGCATAATCAAGTAAATACACACATTCAATATGCCTCCCTTTGTATGTATTACCATCAGAGGAATCACCTTTAAACAGATCACTTATTTTCTGAAGACATTAGGTAAATCATAATGGAATCAAATCTTGCAGAAGTGTACAGGCATTGAGCGTCTCAGTTTAGTTTAGTTTGTTATTGTGAAAAGCTTTTTTGTTGTGTACCATGCAGACAGCGAAAAGAGTATGTGATTACAATCTAGTTGAATTGTAGGCACGTTTGCGCTTGTACATGTGGAAACACACCCAAGTTTACCCAAGTTAA
The DNA here is from genome assembly GCA_038087875.1 of Malacoraja senta. Taxonomy (NCBI): domain Eukaryota; kingdom Metazoa; phylum Chordata; class Chondrichthyes; order Rajiformes; family Rajidae; genus Malacoraja; species Malacoraja senta. Next base: position 125,950,929 of record CM075978.1, on the reverse strand, counting down.
CCCGTGCCTGCTGTATCCCCCTGTTGCTAACTATTTTAGCTTCCCCTTCCCATTCCCATAGCAGCCTTCTTGTCTGGGCCCAACGTATGAACGTTGAATTCTCCAAGTAACACACCCCCGACCCTCTCTTTCTTCCCTTCCCTGACTCCCACTGGTACTCTCCCATTTCAAGTTCATAGGTCCTAGGAGCAGAATTAGGCCATTCAGCACATCAAGTCTACTCCACCATTCATTCATGGCTGATCTATCTTTCCCTTTTAACCCCATTCTCCTGCCTTATCCCCACAACCCCTGATGCCTGTACTAATCAAACATCTGTCATTCTCCTCCTTAAAAATGTCCATTGACTTGGCCTCCACAGTCGTCTGTTCCAACCCCAACCCCAACCCCATCCCAAGTCATTATGCTCCTTTCCCCTTCTCCATACATTCAATTCCTATCCCTCCTATCCGTCAATTAATAATTTCCCTTTTATTCCTCCCTCTTTCCCCTTCATATCTTCACTCACCCACATCCCTCCCTCCAGCTTCACATTTCACTCCTGCATTCCATTTGTGTCAATTTGCAATTGGGCATTTAAATTAGTTGCTGAAATGACAGAGGGCTTGATTTTCCTGGAAGTGTCTGCATTGCTACTCTGGGACATAAACATTTGGAATTGTGGCCGTAGCCCAGACCATCACACAAACCAACCTCCCTTTCATTGACTCCATCTACACTTCACACTGCCTAAGCAAGGCCACCAGCATAATCAAGGATGAGTTTCACCCCGGACACTCCCTCTTCTCACCTCTCTCATCAGGCAAAAGGTACAGAAGTGTGAAAATGCACACCTCCAGATCCAGTGTTTAAGAAGTAACTGCAGATGCTGGAAAATCGAAGGTAGACAAAAATGCTGGAGAAACTCAGCGGGTGAAGCAGCATCTATGGAGCGAAGGAGATAGGCGACGTTTCGGGACTAGACCCTTCTTCAGACGAAGGGTCTCAACCCGAAACGTCGCCTATTTCCTTCGCTCCATAGATGCTGCCTCACCCGCTGAGTTTCTCCAGCATTTTTGTCTACCTCCAGATTCAGGGCCAGTTTCTTCCTAGCTGTTATCACACAACTGAACCATCCTAGCAACAACTAGAGAGCAGTCCTTAGCTACTATCTACCTCATTGGAGACCCTCAGACTATGTTTGATCTGACTTTTCTGGGCTTTATCTTGCATTAAATGTTATTACATAGAAATTAGGTGCAGGAGTAGGCCATTCGGCCCTTCGAGCCTGCACCGCCATTCAATACGATCATGGCTGATCATCCAACTCAGTATCCCGTATTCACATTATTCCCTTTATCACTCCGTTTACACTCTGGATGGCTCAATTGTATTAATCTACTGTTTTTCCACTGACTGGTTAGCACGCAACAAAAAAAATTCACTTTGCCTCGGTAAATTACAATAAAATAAAATAAACTAAACTAAACTTAACTAATTATTAAACTGGTTTAAAGTAAGGGGATGGGGAGGTGGAGATTTAATAGGAACCCGAGAGGCAACTTTTTTACACAAATAATGGTAGGTATATGGAACAAGAAGCCGGAGAAGGTAGTTGAGGCAGGTACTATCACAATGTTTAAGAAGCATTTAGACAGGTACACAGATAAGATAGGTTTAGAGGGATATGGGCCAAACACAGGCAGGTGGGACTAATGTTGATGGGGCATGTTGGTCAATGTGGGCACATTGTGTTGAAGGGCCTGTTTCCACATTGTATGATTCTGTGACTCTATGACTCTATAACTTGTAATCCATTTTTCGCAACTTGCTAACCCACCAGCAATTAATCGCTTATGCTTATGGTCAAACACCATACTGTTGAAGTGCCGATCTAGTTGATGTTCACCCAAGATGAAGACTTGCAGGACAGCAATCGTCTGAATATCCCAGACTCTGAACATCTTCCAAGAGAAGAAAAGATAAAGTGGGAGACAACGTTAGCTACATTTTTATTTCCTTTGTGGTTAGATATTTTTTACACACAAATAAATATCAACAGGTAAAGTACCCTAACAGCATTGATATACAAATGGATCTTGAGATTCAAGTTCATAGCTCCCTGTGGCAGCACAAGTAGATGGAGTGGTAGAGAAGGCATATGGTATGCATGCCATTATCGGTCAGGGCATTGATCAAAAGAATTAGGAAGCCATTTTGCAGCTTTCAATGACTTTGGCTAGGTCACATTTGGAGTATTGCATGTAGTTCTGGATGCCCCATTACAGGAAGGATGTGGAAGCTTTGAAAGAAGAGGTTCGTGAGAATGATGAAACAAGGATCTGCAGATGCTGGTTAATACACAAAAAGATACAGTGCTGGAGTAACTCATGAGGCCAGGCACCTTCTCTGGAAAACATGGATAGGTAAAGTTTCGGCTGAGAATCTTGGGTCAGCTATCCATGTTCTCCAAATATGTTGTCTGACCTGTTGAATTACTCCAGTACTTTGTGTGTCCTTTTAACTAGAATGACGCCTGGATTAGAGGGTAGAACTTATAAGGAGAGGTTAGACAAATTGGATTTTTTTTTCTGCAATGCAGGTTGAGGGGAGAACCGTAAAATTACAGGAGTCAGAGACAGGGTAGACAGTCCAAACCTTTTTCCAAGGGTCAAAAACTAGAGAGCATAGCTTTACGGTGAGTGGGACAACGTTTTGAGGAGATGGGCAGGGCAATTTTTTTTTTAACGCAGAGTGTAAGACTTATTATCAATGCCAACTATGTTCTGTTGTGCTGAAGCAAAGCAAGAATTTCATTGTTCTATCAGGGACACATGACAATAAACTCACTTGAACTTGAACTTGAACTTATTGCACTTGAAATTCTTTGCCATAAGTAGTGGTGGGGCCAGATCTGATCGTGGCTTAAAAGAGGGTTGTTACTAGGCTCGTGGATGAGCAGAGAATGAAGGGAATGGATGTAATGGAGGGAGATCAGGCCCGTACCAAGCTTTTCAAAAAGGGGGGTGGCATGACAGTATTACATAATTTTTATGTGAAATAATGTGCGCACAGAGCACATCACAAATTTATGACCAATATTTCAGAAATAATTTGGTTGAGTCAAGAGTAATGAGTGGGTGGAATTGGATGATTGGGGTTATTGTTGTATACTTTTTTTTTTAATCAAGAATTGAAGTTGTCCTTGTTTTAATAATCAAGTTGCACTGTTGTAAAATGTTATGCAAAATGTTATAAAGGAGCATGAAAAAACTGCAAATAAAATACTGTACGTTTTTGCAGTAAAGAAAACCTTTTTTTGGAAAATGTTTTGTGTGTTGATTTGATTGCCTGTTACTGTTAGACTGTGTTAGTGTGTGCAGTGCACCTTTAATGGTCCTCCTAACCTAACAACACATCACATCAATTTCAACATGGAATAGAGATGTGAATACATTTAGTTTGACTTCAATTTCCATCATGAAAATTGAAGTCAAACTAAATAGTGCATTTACATTATTATGATCGCTTTCAAAATAACCTATTTTACTGTCATACTATTATAACAAATTCTAGTTCCATGATGACTCATAAACAAGATCACAAATCACATTTTGAATTCTCAAACACAATGTGATTGTGAATAATTGCAGAGCTGCCAAGTTTCACCAAGCATTTCCGTATTTTGATGGCTGAAAAGCAGTATTTTGTTGGGGAAATCGGTATTTCTCACATAAATGCAATAGAACGTACTACACAGAATGGATTTTTGAAAATCATTATTTTGCGTGTGTGTGTGTGTGTGTGTGTGTGTGTGTGTGTGTGTGTGTGTGTGTGTGTGTGTGTGTGTGTGTGTGTGTGTGTGTGTGTGTGTGTCTTTTCTCAGAAAAATTACGCGCTAATAGTTACATTTTTACATATTCTGGTAGAGATTTCTCCTGTGAACTCTAAAATGGTCTTATCTGAAAAATTCATCCATTATTTCTCGAGTTATAAATCAAAATGTTCACAAATCTGAAGAAACTTTGAAAAAAAAGGCTGGCTTTGGCTGATGACATCACAATTGCTCTGCATTCTGCCATCTTGAATCTGCGCGCTGCAAGTGATGTCACCCCCCCCACCTCTCTCTCCTGCCCCCCGTTATTCAAAAGACAAAGTCCTCTCAACCTCCCCCCACCTCTCCCTCCTCACCCTCCTCTCCCCCCCTCCTCCCCCCACTCCTCTCCCCCCTCCTCTCCCCCCCATCCTCTCCCCCCCACTTCTCCCTCCTCACCCCCGTTATTCAAAAGACGCTCGGGGGTTGCTTTCTCTCTGCACTTTTTCTCAGCTCCTCGGTCGGCTCCTCTCTCCCCCCCCCGCCCCGGCCTCTCTCTCCCCCCCGCCCTCTCTCACCCCCCGGCCTCGCTTCCACCACCCCCCCAGCCTCTCTTCCACCCCCCCCTTCACCACGGCCTCTCTCCCACTCCCCCTCCCCCCATCCCCACCCTCCTCCCCCTCTCTACCCCCTCCCTCCCTCTCCCCCCTCTCTCCCCCCCTCTCTCCCACGTCTCTCCCCACCCACTCCCCCCCTCTCTCTCATCTCTGCCCCTCTGTCTCTGCCCCTCTCTCTCAGTCTCTGCCCCTCTCTCTCTGTCTCTGTCTCTGCCCCCTCTCTCTGCCCTCTCTCTCTACCCCCGTCCCTCTCCAGACGTGCCTGCGAGTTGGGGGCTACGCATCAGTGGATAGGGCGGGGATGGGGTAAAAGTAGCCAATGAATAACATTAATATATCAAGGCGGGTGGTTAGTGCGTGTGTGTGGGGGGTGGTTAGTGTGTGATGCCGCAGGCCACCCCCCCCCCCCTTTAACGGGTCCCACTTGGTCTAATCTATATTACTAAAAGTATGATCTTGACCATTTCCTGTTGTTCTGTATATTGATTTTAGAAAAAACGCTGCCACTTACGGCTGTGATTTTTGGCCATCTTACTCAGAGTCCCCCACCGCTGCGCAGGACAAGAGGATTTTTCCCATCAATGAAAAATAAAAGAGTTATTAGTGTTTTAAAAATGTTGAGATTCTCTCTCCTGAAGGCCACGCCACTTCCAGAGGGATTATAAAACCCAGAAGTGTTGAGTGCTTCAGTCAGTCTCTGCAAGATGGGGGAGCGAGAGAGTCACGTCTCTCAGTCTGAGCTGTGAATAACACTGAACACATGTCTACTAAACTGAGTGGTTTTACTGAACTGTCAGTGCCCTTAACGTGGTTTGAAAATATATTTTGGAAATGCTAAAGCTGTGTTGCCTTTGGTTTGGAAATGCTAAAGCTGTGTTGCCTTTGGTTTGGAAATGCTAAAGCTGTGTTGCCTTTTGTTTGGAATGCTAAAGCTGTGTTGCTTTATTAAAGTTGCCTTGCCTAATTAAAGTTGCCTTGCCTAATTAGAGTTGCCTTGCCTAATTAAAGTTGCCTTGCCTTCTATATAATTAAAAGTCTAATCTTGACCACTTCCTGTTTGCGCTATATATTGATTTTAGAGAAAAAAAACGCTACCACGTACGGCTGTGATTTTTGGCCACCTT
>CM075978.1:125840911-125945195 GCA_038087875.1 Malacoraja senta | reverse complement strand
GTGTAGACGCAAAGTTGTGAACTGAAGGCTGAGGGGTGATCTTATGGAGGTTTATAAAATCACGAGGGGAATTGACAGGGTGAATGCACAGTGACTTTTGCCCGGTGGGTGAATCAAGACCTAGAGGACACAGGTTTTAAGATGAGAGGGGAAAGAGTTAATAGGAACCTGAGGGCAACTCTTTCGCTCAGATGGTGGTATGGAACGCGCTGCCAGAGGAGATAGTTGAGGCAGGTACAATAACAACATTTTAAAATCACTTAGACAGGTACATGGATGGGGGTTTCAAAATATATGGACCAAATGCAGGCAAATTGGACTAGGTTAAATTGGGCATCTTGGGCAGCATGGACTCGGTGGGCTGAAGGGCCTGTTTCTATGCTGTATCTCTGAAGTAAATAGGAAAAAGCAATGGCAACTCTCCAGAGATGGTGCCTGACCCGCGGAGTTACTCCGGCACTTTGGGTTTTCCCTTCAAATGGAGGTGCATATGTTCCGTAAAACTCTTGGCCTTTATGTTTATTTTATGAACCCTGTTTCTAATTGTGTGCAGTACTCCCTCAAGAGAAAACGTTGTGGGTGTATTTGATGGCATTGGCATGTTTAGGAATTGCCGGACTGACATTGAAATTCATTTTGAAAATCCTAACACCTACTGTACTTAATTAGTTCAGACTCCCTTCTACCCACTCCATAGTTTGCTATTGTAGGACATTATATAATTAGTCATTGTCAGTATCATTCCCCATTCAGTCTATAATCACCACACATTCTTGAAAAATAATACATTAGGACTTCACTCTTCACTGTCTAGAGCATTTGTCATTATTATTTGCCTTTTGTGAAAGCTATTGTGAAACCAGCTAACTGATCTATTGCTAATTCAACAAGTAAAACATTCTTAAATTATATTAACAGTTTTAATAATATCCTAATATTTGTGGTGGCGCAGTGGCGTAGTGGTAGAGCTGCTGCCTTACAGTACCAGAGATCCAGGTTCGATCCTGAGTACTGATGCTGTGTGTACGGAGTTTGCATGCTCTCCCTGTGACCGTGTGTGTTTCCTCTGGGTGCTCTGGTTTTATCCCACATTCCAAAGACGTACAGGTTTGTAAGTTAATTATTTATCAGTAAATTGTCCCTATAGTACATAGATACATAGAAAATAGGTGCAGGAGTAGGCCATTCGGCCCTTCGAGCCTGCACCGCCATTCGATATGATCATGGCTGATCATCCAACTCAGTATCCCGTACCTGCCTTCTCTCCATACCCCCTGATCCCCTTAGCCACAAGGGCCACATCTAACTCCCTCTTAAATATAGCCAATGAACTGGCCTCAACTACCCTCTGTGGCAGAGAGTTCCAGAGATTCACCACTCTCTGTGTGAAAAAGTTTTTCCTCATCTCGGTCTTAAAGGATTTCCCCCTTATCCTTAAGCTGTGACCCCTTGTCCTGGACTTCCCCAACATCGGGAACAATCTTCCTGCATCTAGCCTGTCCAACCCCATAAGAATTTTGTACGTTTCTATAAGATCCCCTCTCAATCTCCTAAATTCTAGCGAGTATAAGCCAAGTCTATCCAGTCTTTCTTCATATGAAAGTCCTGACATCCCAGGAATCAGTCTGGTGATTGCTGTAGTGTAGGATAAAACTAGTGTACAGGTGATCATTGGTCGGCACAGACTCGGTGGACCAAAGGGCCTGTTTCCGCGCTGTATCCCAAAACTAAACTAAACTAAACAGGAAAAGTGTAGTTAAAAACACGTTGCAATGTTTATTGTTACAGGGCACTGAAATAATTAACATCCGATGAGTAATAGCACAGAAAACAGAAAACTGTATAAGTATGCAGATGTCCAGTTAACAATGTGAAGAGAAAAGATTATGATTTCTTTGGTATCATTCATTATTGACCTGAAAGCAAAGAGAAGAGTACATCGTTTTGTGAGGTAAAGATAATGAAATGGTTGTATTTATTTGGTCTCTTTCTTGACATGATGTTGCGAAATGCATATTAATGTATATTTGATGTTTAAGGTGGGGAAACAAGCAGTCAATTAATACATAGACAAGCCATTAACATTAATGGAATATGTAATCTGTTGGCAATGATAAAGTGGCACAAGTGCTGGAGTAACTCAATGGGTCAGGCAGCATCTCTGGAGAACATGGATAGATGATGTCTTGGGACAGCACCCTTCTTCAATCTGAAGAAGGGTCCCAACCTGAAACGGCCTAAACATGGATAGGTGACGTTTTGGGTCTGGACCCTTCCTCCAACTGAAGAAGGGTCCCTACCCAAAACATCACCAGACTGAAGAAGAGTCCTGACCAGACAAGTAGCCTACCTGTGTTCTCCAGAAATGTTGCCTTTCTCACTGATTTACTCCATCACTTTGTATCTTTTTTTGTAAACCAGCATCTGCAGTCCCTTGTTTCTACTCTGTAGGTAATGAAGTTGAAAAGAGAAGGACTCTCACTTTGTCTTTCTGAGAGAGAAGATGAGAGTTTAAATTAAATGCTTAATTCCAAAAGATGACTCACCAAGGATGTTAGCTGAATCCTTGGGTTGTTTGGGTGGAGTTTGCACTTGTTGCAGTGTGACTCAGAGACGAGGCATACTATTAACCAAGGCAGAGCTGACACAATCAATAGGTAATGTCCACTGTCAGTGGACCGACATATAATTACTCCATTTCAGCACTGACTCAGACAATGAAGCGTGCACCATTGGCAACATCTAAATAACAAAGCAAATGGCACAAAGCAGTCACTCACCCCTTCAGTTGAGAGGCTAATAATATGTTGATCAGCTTCATTAATCACTACCTCAGTAATGATACAGTTGTGGCCACTCAACAATGCCTTTGGTTTGAAGAACATATTTGGATTCCAAAGTCGAACAATTTTATCTTCACCTAGACATGAAATAAGAGAGGCTTCATTTTCGAAACATTAGATATTAACATGTAGAACATAGAGTCATGGAGTCATACAGTGTGGCCCAACTTGCCCACACCGACCAACATGTCCCATCTACACCAGAACCATTTGACTGCATTTGGCCCATATCCCTTTAAACCTGTCCTATTCATGTACCTGTCTAATTGCTTCTTAAATGTTGGGATAGTACCTGCCTCAACTGCCTCCCCCGGCAGCTCGATCCATACACCCACCACCCTTTGCGTGATAAAGTTACCCCTCAGATTCCGATAAAATCTTTTCCCTTCACCTTAAATCTATGGCCTCTTGTTCTCGATTCCCCTACTCTGGGCAAGAGACTCTGAGCGTCAACCCAATCTATACTTCTCATGACTTTATACACCTCTATAAGATCGCCCCTCAACCTCCTGTGCCTGGAATAAAGACCCAGCCTGCTCGACCTCTCCCTATAGCTCAGGCCAAAAAGTCCTGGCAACATGCTCGGAAATCTTCTCTGCACCCTTTCCAGCTTGACAACATCTTTCCTACAACATACTGAACAGTACAGCACAGGAACAGGCCCATTGGCCCATAATGGAACAGAGGTTCATACGTTCATAAGTCATAGGAGCAGTATTAGGCCATTCAGCCCATCGAGTCTACACTGCCATTCAATCATGGCTGATCTATCTTCCCCTCTCAATCCATTCTCCTGCCTTCTCTCCATAAACTTTGACAACCTTACTAATAAAGAACCTGCAATCTCCTCATTAAAAATACCCAATGACATGGGCGCCACACCAGTCACCCCCTTCATACACTCATCTCCCATCCCTGAGGCCCCGATTTCCCTTTCCTCCCCCTTCCTTTTCCTCCTCTTTGTCTTCCTTACATCACTACCATCAGCTTTATATTTCACTGCTCCTCTCCTTACCTGACACCTTTTTGTCTCTCCACCTCAAGCCTTTGTCATTTACTCCACCCATTTGCCAATCAAACCCCACAGTCATATCATCTCTCACTAGCCAGACTTTTCCCCGCTCCGACCTTATCCAGCTTCTCCCCCATTCCAATCAAAACGAGGAATGATCCCGACCCGTAACGTCATCTGTCCGTTCCCCCCACAGATGCTGTGTGTAGGAGTCGGCGTAAGAAGGATCTCGACCCGAAATGTCACCCATTCCTTATTTCCACTGCCTGTCCCACTGAGTTACACCAACATTTTTTGTGTCTACCCTCCACAGATACTGCTTGACCCACTGAGGGCGTAAAGCACATTGTGTTTTGCTTGAGATAGAAGTGCAAACAGGGGGAAGAAGATCCCCCTTCTGCCTTCTCTGTCCACCTCCATTCATGACGCTCCTTCACAATTCATGATGTAGGCCTGGATAGAGTGGATGCGGACAGGATGAATCCAATCCAAGGAGAGTCTAGGACCAGATGCCATAGCCTCAGAATAAAAGGGAGTACCTTTTGAAAGGAGATGAGGAGGAATTTATTTAGTCAGAGGATGATGAATCTGTGGAATTAATTGCCACAGACGGCTGTGGAGGCCAAGTCAATGGATATTTTTGTCGGAGATTGGCAGATTCGTGATAAGTAATGGTGTCAGGGGCTCTGGGGAGAAGGCAGGGAAATGGAGTTGAGAGGGAAAGATAGATCAGCCATGATTGAATGGCGGAGTAGACATGATGGGCCAAATGGCCTAATTCTGCTCCTATAACTTATGAACATTAATATATAGGACTTTGGTTGGGCCCCATTTGTGCTATTCTATCTGGCATTCCCCAATACAAGGGATGTGGAGACTATGGAATGGGGACAGAGGAAGTTTAGCAGAATGAAGCCGAGATTAGGTATTAGCTACAGGGAGAGGTTGGACAGACCTGGATTGTTTTCTTCAGAGTTATGTAGGTTGAGAGGAGACCTGATAGAAGTATATAAAATGATGAGAGTTATAGGCAGGATCGACAATCAGAATCTTCTTCTGAGGATGGAAATATTAAATATTAGAGGGCATAGCTGAGAGGGTCCAAATTTTAAAGAGTAATGCAGGGTAAGTGTTTTTACACAGTGGTGTTGGGTGCCTGGAACGTGCTGCCTGGCTTGGTGCTAGAGTCAGATACAATCCCTGATACAATAGTAGCATTTCAGAGACTTTTGGATAGGCACATGTGTATGCAGGAATTGGAAAAATATGGATTGTGTGCAGGTAGATAAGAATTGTTCTTGGCATCATGTTTGGCACAGGCATTGTGGGCCGATGGGCCTGTTCCTGTGCTGTACTGTTCTATGTTCTGATAGCAGTAATCACAACCTCAATCTTCTGTCCATCAACAGTCCCATGCTTCCCTCTGTTCCCATCCACAGATCATAAAGTCATAAGGTCATAAGTGATAGGAGAAGAATTAGGCCATTCGGCCCATCAAGTCTACTCCGCCATTCAATCATGGCTGATCTATCGCTCCCTCCTAACCCCATTCTCCTGCCTTCTCCCCATAACCTCTGTCACAGAGAAACAGAGAAGCACAAAGGGTAATAGCATGCTTATCTCTATACTCGTAGAACAAGAAAAAATAATTTATAGTTTCAATTGTATGAGCATGATCATTATTTCTACACCTTCATCAGTTACAGCAAAAGCAGTAATAAAAACTGAACAGGCAAGTCTTATAATCTGACACAAAAGGAGCAATTTACGTGATTAGTAATTCTTTGCCTTAGAACTAGCAAATAATGACTATGATTTTTGTCATATTTCAAGCCACAATTAACTGATTATGTGATTAAAATGTATGCAACACAATCGATCAAACGCAATGAATCCATGCACAACATATTGCTGAAACACCACATAAATGCTCAGAATATCCCAATTTGATACTTACCACCAGTAACAAAGGTATTTGCTTTCACACAATAATCAAAAGCATTAACTCCTCGTGGGACTGACAACGTTCTAATGGGCCTAAATTTGGAGATAAAGAATAAGTCAATGGAACAATATTTGACTTGAAGCTTACAATGCAATCCTAAAACAACAGTGGAATTATTATTTTAGAAACAAGGAACTGCAGATGCTGGTTCCTTGTTCCTTGTGGGGAGAAGGTAGGAAAATGGGATTAGGAGGCAGAGATCAGCCATGATTGAATGGCGAAGTAGACTCGATGGGCCGAATGGCCTAATTCTACATCCATAACTTGTGAATGGAAAAAACGCAAAATTCTGGAGTAACTCAGCGGGTCAGGAAGCATAGCAGTAGAAACAAAGAACTGCAAATGCTGCTTTATTCCCAAGATAGACACAATGTGCTGGAGTAACTCAGTGGGTCAGAAAGGATCCCGAGAGAACATGGATATGTGCTGTTTTGTGTCAGGACCACTCTTCATACTCATGAAGACATTTTGAGTCTTTCCATGAAATTGTTTTTGTTGTTGAGGGTATTTATCCTATAACACACATTCACGGTTTCCATGACAACTCCATCCTGTAGTGTATCGGATAGCATAGAAGGAGCGATGTAAGTGTATTTCGGATGTGCACAAATCCATATTTTGGTCAGCTATGCAGAGCTAAGACACAGCGACATACTGGTAATATCCCTTGGAATACATGAGCAAAGCACAACATGCTGGAGGTTGCATTGTCAATGGAATTGCAATGCTTTTTTTCAAATTTTTATTTATTAGAAGTACATTACAACCAATTACATTAGTACTCATCACGTATATCTTATTACAATTAATGTACTCCGTCATTTTTTACACTGATAAAAAGGAAAGGTTGAGATTCAGAAAAAAGAGAAAGTGAAGGAAAATAGTGAAGGTGTAAAAACGTGACAACAAGAAAGAACAGAGACCCTGTAGAAAATAAATTATAAAGAAAGGATTAAGAGATAGACCCTAAAGAAGAAAAAAAAGAGAAAGAGGAAAAAAAAGAGAAAAACAAATACTTTGTTATAAGCATCACGCAAATGGGATATACCAACTCTCCAGCTTTCATCCCCCTTTACCTGACCTCAGTTTTTTTTAAGTACTTTTGCACCCTATACTTGTAATAATTCTATAAATGCAGACCACGGAATTGCAATGCTTAGAACTATATTCTGCTCTATGTATCTTCCCCTTTGCTCTAACTCTTGTACTTGACTTTGACTTGATTGTATCTTTGTGTATGTAAGGTATATCTGATCTGTGTAGATAGCGTGTAAAACAAAGGTTTTTCACCTGACAATATAGGTGGCACGGTGGCGCAGCGGTAGACCTGCCCCCTTACAGCGCTTACAGCGCTGGAGAACCGGGTTCTCTCCCGACTACAGGTACTGTCTGTATGGAGTTTGTACGTTCTCCCCGTGACCTGCGTGGTTTTTCTCCGAGATCTTCGGTTTCCTCCCACATTCCAAAGACGTACCGGTTTGTAGGTTATTGGCTTGATAGATGTTTAAAAAAATTGTCCCTAATGTGTGTAGGATAGTGTTAATGTGCGGGGATTGTTGGTCGGCACGGACCCGGTGGGCCGAAGGGCCTGTTTCCATGCTGTATCTGTAAACTAAACTAAACCAAACTATAAAGCCAAATTTAAACATCATCTATCCATTCCCTCCAGAGATATTGCCTGCACTGCTGAGTTTCTCCTCATGATGTTGCTCATGGTTAAACCATGTTTAACACCACCCTTGTGAAGTGGCTTAGAATATGACTGAAGCAACAATATGCCTGCAAGTGTACATCATAAGGAAACCATAGTCGAATCGGTAGTAAGGAAGGCAAATGCAATGCCAGCATGTATTTTGACAGGAGTAGAAAATAATAGCAGGGATGTTATGCTGAGGCTTTGTAAGGCGCTGGTCAGTCCGCATTTAGACTATTGTGAGCAATTTTGGGCCCGACATCTGAGGAAGGATGTGCTGGGGTTGGAGACAGTCCAGTGGAGATTAACAAGAACGTTTCCAGGGATAATTGGTTTAACATATGATGAGCATTTGAAGGCACTGGGCCTGTACTCGCTGGACTTTTAAAGGATGAGGGGGACCTCATTGAAACTTACCGAATAGTGAAAGGCCTGCAGAGTGGATGTGGAGAGGGTGTTTCCACTAGTGGGAGAGTCTAAGACCAGAGGCCAGAGACTCAGAATAAAAGGATATACCTTTAGAAAGGAGACGTGGAGGCATTTATTTAGTCAGAGGGTGGTGAATCTGTGGAATTCATTGCCACATATGGCTGTGGAGGCTGTCAATGGATATTTTTAAGGCAGAGATTGACAAATTATTGATTTGTAAGGGTGTCAGGGGTTATTGAGGAGAAGGCAGAACAATGAGGTTGAGAGAGAGAGAAAGATAGATCAGCTATGAATGAATGGTGAAGTAGACATGATGGGCAGATGGCCTAATCCTGCTCTTGTGCGGCACAGTGGTGCAGCAGTAGAGTTGCTGCCTTACAGCAAATGCAGCACCAGAGACCTGGGTTCGATCCCGACTACGGGTGCTGTCTGTACAGAATTTGTACGTTCTCCCCGTGACCTGCGTGGGTTTTCTCAGAGATCTTCGGTTTCCTTCCACACTCCAAAGACGTACAGGTATGTAGGTTAATTGGCTTGGTAAATGTAAAACTTGTCCCTAGTGGGTGTAGTGCGGGGATCGCTGGTCGGTGCGGACCCGGTGGGACGAAGGGCCTAAACTAAACTAAACTAAAGTTATGAACTTATGAACTTATGCTGGAAATCTAAAACAAAAACAGAACATTTGGGAAACACTCATCATATCAGACCAAAGATGAAGAATACACTGTTGTTAGAAAAGGAGAGGCTAAGTGTAGGATGATGCTTGGACGCTATGGTAGAGCTGGTTTGGAGGTGATCATAGCCAGGGGGGTGAAGAAAGAGAATTCATTCGCAGCAGCAGTATGCCTTTTCTTGTATTGAGAGATCGCACTTTCACATATTTTAGTTTAAGTCGGAGCATACAGTGTGGAAACACTTCGACCCACCATGTCTGTGCCGACCATCGGTCACCCGTACACTAGTTCTATGTTACACACTGAGGCCAATTAACCTTCAAACCTGCACGTCTTTGGAATGGGGGAGAAAACTAGAGCTCCCGGAGCAAAGCACACGGTCACAGGGAGATGTACAAACTCTGTACAGACAGCAGCCGTAGTCAGGATCAATCCCGGGTCCCTGCCACTGAAATGCAACAACTCTCCCGCTGCACCACTGTGCCACCGATTTTCCAAATATAATTTCAGTAAGAATCTATTCCAAAGTATATCTTGTTGATTGGGCCTTCACAGGTAACCACATGCAAGCCTTCATTTCCTAAGTGCATATGCTGCTAATGTTTAGTTTAGTTTAGTTTACTGTCATGTGTACTGAGGTACAGTGAAAAGCTTTATGTGGATGCTAACCAGTCACCAAAGACTATACATGATTACAATCGAGCCATCCACAGTGTACATGATAAAGGGAATAATGCTTAGTGCAAGATAAAGTCCAGTAAAGTCTGATTCAATATAGTCTGAGGGCCTTTAATGAGGTGGATAGTAGCCAAGGTCCACTCTATAGTTGTTGGGAATGTTAGCTGCCTCAGTGCGAAACATCCTTGCAATGATGAGTGCAAATGGATATAATAACTCAAATCTATTTGTACATTATGTTTTAGAATTCATAAGAAATTAATGACTGGGGATGTTTGATTTGAACATTCTCCAACTAATCCAAAAAAAAGCCCAATCATTGATGAAACAGGCTTAATCAGTGACATATAGTGGGATTCAAATTTAAAATGAAGAAATACTCATAAAGGTTGCAAAGAGGCATTACAACACAAAATAATATGACCAAAATAATACACAAAAGAGTTGTTGCAACATAACACTAAAATAATCATTTTAACATCAATTTTTAATACATAAAAAACATAGAAATGGTTTATATGACTTTTGTTATTTGTTCATTGCGAGAGGATTTGAGTTTAGGAGCAAGGAGGTCCAACTGCTGTTGTACAGGGCCCTGGTGAGATCTCACCTGAAGTACTGTGTGCAATTTTGGTCTCCTAATTTGAGGAAGGACATTATTGCTATTGAGGGAGTGCAGCGTAGTTACCAGGTTAATTCCCAGGATGACGGGACTGACAAATGATGAAAGAATGGGTCGGCTGTGCTTGTGTTCACTGGAATTTAGAAGAATGAGAAGGGATCTTATAGAAACATATAAAATTCTTAAAGGATTGGACAGGCTAGATGCAGGAAAAATGTTCCCGATGTTGGGGGAGTGCAGAACCTGGAGTCACAGTTTAAGAATAAAGGGTAGGCCATTTAGGACTGAGATGAGGAAAAACTTCTTCACCCAGAGAGTTGTGAATCTGTGGAATTCTCTGCCACAGAAGGCAGTGGAGGTCAATTCACTGGATGTTTTGAAGAGATAGTTAGATTTAGCTCTTAGGGCTAAAAGAATCAAGGAATATGGGAAAAAACAGGGTACTGATTTTAGATGATCAGCCATGATCATATTGAATGGCGGTGCTGGCTCGAAAGGCCGAATGGCCTACTCCGCACCTATGTTTCTATGTTTCATTAGAGGTCATGTAATAATATGGAATGGAATACTTTATTGTCACATGACAAAAGGCACAGTGAAATTCTTTGCTTGGATACTAAAGGTATGCAAATAGTGGCCACCTATGCTGTTGACAAAGTTACAAAGTAGACCAATCCTTCCTTTGTTCTCCCCCCCCCCCACCCGAGGTCCTCCATTGTTCTCCCCCCCCCCCCCCCGGCGATCCCCCCACTCCAGATCCTCCATTGTTCTTCTCCCTCATGGTGGTTCACCCACACCCTCATCGACCACGGGTCAACCCTTGAGGCCCCACCGTCACCGCCGTGAGGTTCCGTCAGCCATGAGGCTCACCGCCGCCGATGGTCCACCGCTGCCAAGGCTCACCGCTGCTGCCGAGGCTCCATCACCACTGCGAAGGTCTATGCCGCAGCTGAAGCTCCAACGCCGCCGCTGAGGCTCCTTCAGGCCAGGCAGGCCTTGCTGCCTGGCTTCGCCACAGCCTCTTGGGAGGCCTGTGGGGGCATCAGGCCTACCAGGCAGGTTCCGGTCCGCGTCACAGTTCTTCACTGATCGAATCGGGCCCACTGGATGGGCGAGTCCTTAGTCTCTACGGACCGCGCGGCTCCCCGTGTTACCCGGGATAATAATTCAACAATACACCTCTGACCCACTAATTATACCCCTCCCTAAAGTCTCTAAAGCACCATGGATTGCTAGAACATTAAATAAAGTATTATAATTAATAAAGAAGTAAACAATGAACTCTTTCAGCACAGAGGCACAGGTCCAGAAACGCCACACGCAAGGCTCTCGTAACGTTGCCCAGATTAAAGGTGGTGCCAGACCATCAGTTGCCAGAAAAATGAGTGGAGTACACCACTGATTTTCCAGCAACTGATGGTCTGGCACCTCCTTTAATCCAGACAAATTAACAAAATTCTCTATATAAATACAGACACACACACACATATATATATATTTGTAACTTACTGACAGTCTCCAAGTTTGCGTATGTCATCCAGGACCACTGAGTGTACACTATCTGAAGAACAGCTCACAAAGGAGTTCAAATGTGGAAAATACTTCACTCTCAATACCCACTCTTGGTGTAGTTTCCGACGTAAGATTGTACTGAAAAAAATAAACAAAAGGGAAAGTTATTCCGATTCTTATCAAAGACAATAAACTATTATGAGTATGGTCAAAGTTAAAAGACTATGGGTTCATGTACAGGTCTAAAGGCTTGACCACAGGTGGTGTGGTGTAGAGCTGCTGCCTCACAGCGTCAGAGATAGCGGTTCGATCCTGACTACGGGTGTTGCCTGTGTGAAGTTTGGACGTTATCCCTGTGACCGCGTGGATTTTTTCCAGGTGCTCCAGTTTCCTCCTACATTCCAAAGACATGCAGGTTTGCAGATTAATTGGCTTCTGTAAAATGCCTCTAGTGTAGGGTGTGAAAGTGGGATAACATAGAACTAGTGTACAGGTGATCATTGGTCGACAGGGACCAGGTGGACCAAAGGGCCTGCTTCCATGTTGTATCTTCAGAAGGCTTTCGACAAGGTACCACATAAGAGATTAGGATACAAACTTAAATCACACGGTATTGGGGGTTCAGTATTGATGTGGATAAAGAACTGGCTGGCAAACAGGAAGCAAAGAGTAGGAGTAAACGGGTCCTTTTCACAATGGCAGGCAGTGACTAGTGGGGTACCGCAAGGCTCAGTGCTGGGACCCCAGCTATTTACAATTTATATTAATGAACTGGATGAGGGAATTGAAAGCAACATCTCCAAGTTTGCGGATGACACTAAGCTGGGGGGCAGTGTTAGCTGTGAGGAGGATGCTAGGAGACTGCAAGGTGACTTGGATAGGCTGGGTGAGTGGGCAAATGTTTGGCAGATGCAGTACAATGTGGATAAATGTGAGGTTATCCACTTTGGTGGCAAAAACAGGAAGGCAGACTATTATCTAAATGGTGGCCGATTAGGAAATGGGGAGATGCAGCGAGACCTGGGTGTCATGGTACACCAGTCATTGAAAGTAGGCATGCAGGTGCAGCAGGCAGTGAAGAAAGCGAATGGTATGCTGGCCTTCATAGCAAGAGGATTTGAGTATAGGAGCAGGGAGGTTCTACTGCAGTTGTACAGGGTCTTGGTGAGACCACACCTGGAGTATTGCGTACAGTTTTGGTCTCCAAATCTGAGGAAGGACATTATAGCCATAGAGGGAGTGCAGAGAAGGTTCACCAGACTGATTCCTGGGATGTCAGGACTTTCATATGAAGAAAGACTGGATAGACTTGGCTTATACTCGCTAGAATTTAGGAGATTGAGAGGGGATCTTATAGAAACGTACAAAATTCTTATGGGGTTGGACAGGCTAGATGCAGGAAGATTGTTCCCGATGTTGGGGAAGTCCAGGACAAGGGGTCACAGCTTAAGGATAAGGGGGAAATCCTTTAAGACCGAGATGAGGAAAAACGTTTTCACACAGAGAGTGGTGAATCTCTGGAACTCTCTGCCACAGAGGGTAGTTGAGGCCAGTTCATTGGCTATATTTAAGAGGGAGTTAGATGTGGCCCTTGTGGCTAAGGGGATCAGGGGGTATGGAGAGAAGGCAGGTACGGGATACCGAGTTGGATGATCAGCCATGATCATATTGAATGGCGGTGCAGGCTCGAAGGGCCGAATGGCCTACTCCTGCACCTATTTTCTATGTATCTATGTATCTATGTATCTCTAAAATGTCCATTTTGTTTACTTTAGTTTGGTTTAGAAATACAGCATGCAATCAAGCTGTTTAGAGAAATATGGGCCAAAAACAGGCAGATGGAACTAGTGTAGATGGGGCATGTTCGCAGTGTGGGTAAGTTGGGCTGCAGGGCCTTTCCATGCTGCATGACTCTATGACTCTAGGACTCTATCTGCAGTTCCTTGTGTCGCCATTCATATATCTACCTTTGTTTTCAATTGGTAGTTAAGAGCTGTTTTACACAGTTGAAGGAGCAATGTTATTGGTTCAGGTGAGTCGGCTGGTAACAAAGCTATTAACTCCGCTAGATCCCCTTCTTGTTAGCATGGTTGAGCTTTTGGAAGCAGGAGCTAGACTATGCAACAGGGAGGAAAGAACTGCAGATGCTGGTTTCAATCGAAGGTAGACACAAAACGCTGGAGTAACTCAGCGGGACAGGCAGCATCTCTGGAGAGGAGGAATGGGTGACGTTTCGGGTCGAGACCCAAGATGCTGCCTGTCCCGCTGAGTTACTCCAGCATTCTGTGTCATGTAAACCAACCTCCCTTCCATTAACTCCATTGGCTATATTTAAGAGGGAGTTAGATGTGGCCCTTGTAGCTAAAGGGATCAGGGGGTATGGAGAGAAGGCAGGTACAGGATACTGAGTTGGATGATCAGCCATGATCATATTGAATGGTGGTACAGGCTCGAAGGGCCGAATGGCCTACTCCTGCACCTATTTTCTATGTTTCTATCACCATGCAGCCTCGGCATAATCAAAGACGAGTCATCTCCACTCATCCCATCAGGCAAAACGTACAGAAGTGAGAAAACGCATACCACCAGATTCAAGGACAGTTTCTTCCTACCTGTTATCAGGCAACTGAACCATCCTACCAACAACCAGAGAGCAGTCCTGAGCAACTACCTGTCTCATTGAAGACCCTCGGACTATCTTTTATCGGAATTTACTGGACTTTATCTTGCACTAAACATTATTCCCTCTACCATATATCTCTGGACAGATTGATTGCAATCATGTATAATTTTTCCGCTGAATGGAGAGCACGCAGCAAAAAAAATGCTTTTCACTGTACCTTGGTACATGTGACAATAACAAACTAAACTAAACTTGAAGTTGTTTCAAAATGAATGAATTAATATGGATCAAGAAATCCTCCAAAACTCTCAATGTCTTGGAGGTTTATAAACTGCAATACATCTTACTTTGAATTATTTGACTTGATTCCACAGCAGAACTGTGAAGTCGAACCATGGTATTCACTAATAATCAATATTTGACTTCATCGATTTCAGCAATGTTTGGAAATGAACCATTAATCACAACCTTTCAAAATTGAATAAAACCATTTAAACACTTAAGGACACAATTGCTGGAGTAACTCGGCAGGCTAAGCACCATCTCTGGAGAACATGAATATAAGTTCATAAGTTTATAAGTTCTAGGAGCAGAATTAGGCCATTCGGCCTCTCAAATCTACTCCACCATTCAATCATGGCTGATCTATCTTTCCCTCCCAGCCCCATTCTCCTGCCTTTTCACCATAACCTCTGACACCCTTACTAATTAAGAATCTGTCAAACTCCACCTGAAAATATGAATTGACGGCCTCAACAATCATCTGTGGCAATGAATACCACAGATTCTCCACCCTCTATCTAAAGAAATTCTCCTGACCCACTGAGTTTTTCCAGCACATAGTGTCCTTTTGTGTAGTAACCAGCATCTGTAGTTCCTTGTTTCTACATTTAAGCCCTTGTGAGACCTACCGACGGAGTAGGCGTGGATCCAAGATCTGGGATTGCAAAGCGTTTCTCTCTTTGGTTTTCTGGAGATTGAGATCTTCAGTTCCCACAACTAACAGGTTCACAAACCCAGCATCATCGCCGATCAAAATGGAATCTTCACCTGTGTACTCAGATTGGGTCACTGTACAGATGCAGAGCATGATATTTTGCATGGGTTTAAGGGTGAAGAAATTAGTCTGTTGAAAAATGGCAACACCAGTTAAGAGGGGTCCCAACCCGAAACGTCATCTATCCATGTTCTCCAGGGATGCAGGATAATGGCCATTACAAAACAAATGAGAACCTGACTACAAAAGCAAAGAGGAAGCAATATATTCTAAATAGCTGCAGTATAGGAAAAATATACAAGTCATGCAATAGTATTTCCTGGATTCTCCGAGGTAATGTCAGGAATAAAAGGTGTGTTTTTATGGTTATCGTAAAGAGACAAAGGGTAGATCCAGCAGAATTGCTAAATTTGGAAAAAAAGCAAATAATGACAAACACAAAGTGCTGGAGTAACTCAGTGATTCAGGCATGCCGCTTTGTTCCATGTGCAGATTTGTCTCCAAATCTGAGGAATGACATTCTTGCTATTGAGGGAGTGCAGCGTAGGTTCACGAGGTTAATTCCCGGGATGGCGGGACTGTCATATGTTGATAGAATGGAGCGACTGGGCTTGTATACACTGGAATTTAGAAGGATGAGAGGATATATTATTGAAACATGTAAGATTATTAAGGGATTGGACACTCTAGAGGCAGGAAACATGTTCCCGATGTTGGGGGAGACCAGAACCAGGGACCACAGTTCAAAAATAAGGGGAAGGCTATTTCGAACGTAGATGAGGAACAACTTTATCACACAGAGAGTTGTGAATCTGTAGAATTCGCTGCCTCAGAAGGCCAATTCTCTGGATGCTTTCAAGAGAGAGTTAAATAGAGCTTTTAAAGATAGCGGAGTCAAGGGGAGAAAGCAGGAAACGGAGTACAGATTGTGGATGATCAGCCATGATCACAGTGAATGGCGGTGCTGGCCTGAAGGGCCGAATGGCCTACTCCTGCACCTGTTGTCTATTGTCTATTGACCCATTGAGTACCTCACCTTGAGCACTTTGTGTCCTTTTTTGCAAATCAGCATCAGCAGTTCCTTGTTTCGAAATAGTGGAGGATCAATCTATTGCAAGTGGGCATTTGCTACCTGTCCCGCTGAGTTACTCCAGCAATTTGTGTCTTATTTTTAACACCAGTTAAGGCTGTCTTGTTGTGTGGTTTGTTTTATATTGTAAAATAGGAAAAGTAATGTATCAATGCTGGTGCACAATGCACAGTAGGAAATGCTGATGTAATCTTTTCTTTCCCATTCAAAATAAAGTTGTTTACAAGGGTTTGCATATATAAATCATAAATGTGATAACAGACATAATCACATTCTTGCATGAAAAAGGTGATGACAATCCATGAGTGCTATTTTGTGGACAAATAGGTGCCAGCAGGCACGACCAATAGAAATATGTATCCTTCACTATTTAGAAACAAGGAATTGTTTCTTGTTCCTTGTCCCGAAAATGCTGCCAAAATGGCACCTCTTGCATATGAACTCAGTGGGCTATTATGTACATTCTGTACTAACCAGGAATTGTGCACATGTCTGCATGTGCATCTTGCTGATCTGTATGCAGAAGAAGTATTTCACTGTACCTTGGTAGACGTGACAATAAAGAAACTATTGAACCGTTGAGCCATTGTGGATGCTGGTTTCCAAAAAAAGACACAAAGTGCTGGAGTAACTCAGCGGTTCAAGCAGCATATGCCCGATCCACAGAGTTACTCCAACATTTCGTATCCTTCACTATTTGCTGTTTCTCAAAATTTAAATCTCTGCTAAATTCACTCTTTGTCTTTATAAAATCATAAAAATTCATTTTTTAACCCTGACAATTCCATGGCAAATCTAGGAAATACTTTTGCATGATTTGCATGCTTTTCTCAGCACTTTGGAATATACTCATTGCTTCCTCTATGTTTTTGTAGTTCGATCTCATTTGTCTTTTAATGGCCTTTGACCAGCTTTATTTGCCCAGGTTCTCCTCTCCTAGATTCTTGTCAGCTGAGAATATAAAAGCTGTACCAAAGTCATGCTCAGGAGATCAGCTTTGACTGGCCTCTGATGCGCACCAGTTTTAATAAATCGCCCATTACTTCGAACACTAACTCCACGTGGCCTTTCTATTTGTTCCCAGTTGGCACTCGATGAGGAACCTTGTTCTTGGACATTTTGTTTCATAAATAACGGCAATCCCCAATAAAAGCAGTACATCTTGTAAGACTCAGGCGGCAACCATAGAGAGAAAAACTAAGGTAACATGGCAGGTGGATGCTTAGTTTACTTCAGTTTAGATTAAACTAAACCTTCTCCAAAGCCTCCGTGTAATGGGTCCGTTAAAATTGCACACAATACTCCAAATGTGGCCTGACTAATGTTCTATGGGGCATCATGACTTTTACTCAATGCCCCATCTGATGAAGACAAACATACCATATGCCTCATTTACCATTATCTACTTGTGTTGCCACTTTTTAGCGAGCTGTGGTGTTGTACCTCAAGATTTCTCTGTACCCCAATGCTGCTGAGGACCTTGCCATAAGTATAGAAGTTGGGAGGTCATGTTGCAGTTGTATAAGACGTTGGTGAGACTGCATTTAGAATATTGTGTTCAGTTCTAGACACCATATTATAGGAAAGATATTGTCAAGCTTGAATGGGTTCAGCTAAGATTTACGAGGATGTTGCTAGGACTAGAGGGTGTGAGCTATGGGGAGAGGTTGAGTAGGTTGGGTCTCTACTCCTTGAAGCGCAGGAGGAAGAGGGATGATCTTATAGAGGTGTATAAAATCATGAGATGAATAGATCTGGTAGATGCACAGTCTTTTGCCCAGAATAGGGAATCGAGGGCCAGAGGACATAGGTTCAAAGTGAAGGGGAAACGATTTAATAGGAGTCTGAGGGGTAACTTTTTCACACAAAGGGTGGTGGGTGTATGAAACAAACTGCCAGGGGAAGTAGTTAAGGCTGGCACCATCCCAACAGTTAGATAGGTACATGGATAGGACAGGTATGGAGGGATATGGACCAAGCGTAGACAGGTGGGACTAGTGTAGCTGGGACATGTTGGGCGGTGTGGGCAAGTTGTGCCGAAGGGCCTGTTTCCACCCTGTATCACTCTATGACTCTATTAACTTTAGTTTAGTTTACAGATACAATGCGAAAACACGCCCTTCAGCTGAGTTACTCCACCACTTTGTATCTTTCCTTGGTGAACCAGCATCTGCAATCCTTTGTTTAGTTTAATTTATTGTCACGTGTACCGTGTTGCCTGGTTGTTGTGTGCTATACAGTCAGCAGGAAGACTATACATGATTACAATCAAGTGTACAGATACAGGGGAAAGGGAATAACATTTAGTGCAAAATATAGTCCATTAAAGTCCGGTTAAAGATAGTCCAAGGGTCTCCAAAGAGTTGGCGGCAGATCAGGACTGTGCTCTAGTTGGTGATGAGATGGTTCAGTTGCCTGATAACAGCTGGGAAGAAACTGTCCCGGAATCTGGAGGTATGTTTTTTTCAAACCTCTGTACTTTTAGCCTGATGGGAGAGGGGAGAATAGGGGATGTCGGGATGAGACTCATGAGGCTTGTTCCTACAGTAGGGTGGAACTAACTGACTCCAATCGCACTTAATAATAAAAAGGAACTACAGATGCTGGTTTATACCAAAATGCTGGTGTAACTCAGCGGGTCAGGCAGCATCTCTGGAGAAAATGGACAAGTGACTTTTCGGGTCAGGTCTGAAGAAGGGTCCCATCACTTGTCCATTTTCTCTAGAGATGTTGCCAGGCCCGCTAAGTTACTCCAGCATTTTGTTGCATACCAATTACACTTAGCATAGGTCTGGCCATATTTGGCTAATTTTGGCCTTTTATTTATTCAAAATGTTATGATGCCATGATGACCATTAATTTCCAAGACATTCGGAGGGCAAGGCACAAAGATTTACCTGATTTCTAGTCTTTGGTTTATGATCCCAGATAACAATACTTGTTTCGGTGATCACTACGATTCGTTTTAACTGGCTAAGATAATCACAGCCAGAGACCGGAGAAGCAACCTAGAAGAAAATAATTAAATAATTAACAGTTTCCAACATTTGGTGTAACATTTGCCACTACTGTGCACAATATCCAATTCTACATCAATCAGTGCACATAGAAAACTGAATACCAGAATGGGCAGCACAGTGGCACAGCTGGTAGAGCTGCTTCTTCACAGTGCCAAAGACCCGGGCTTGTTCTTGATCTCGGGTGCTGTCTGTGTGGAGTTTGCATATTGTCCCTGTGACCACATGGGTTTCTTCCGGGTGCTCCAGTTCCTTCCCGCATTCCCAAGACGTGCAGGTTTTGTAGTTAATTCGCTTCTGTAAATTGCCACTAGTGTGTAGGATGGGATAGCATAGATCTAGGGTACGGGTGGTTGATGGTCAGAAGGGACTCAGTGGGCTGAAGTACTTGTTTCCACGCTGTGTCCCTAAACTTCAGAATTTTTGCTGCAACTGAGCATAAGTGTACTGTGGCTGCTGCTGCCTGCCTCGCAGTGAAATGAGGATGAACACTGACTGCTTGGCTGTCATTGTAGCTGCAAAATATGATTCAATGTTTAGCAAGCTGTCTGCTTGTTACAAAAGTTGTAATGCTCAATTTATTTTCACACAAATGATTTGCAGTAACCCCTCCATCTTCAGAAGACATTGGTGCACTTCAGTTCAAAGGGCAACAAAATCTGAGTACATCGTTTAGTCCAGTTTAGTTTAGTTTAGTTTATTGTCACATGCACTGAGGTACAGTGAAAAGTTTTTTTGTTATGTGCTATCCAGTCAGCGGTAAGACTGTACATGATTACAATCAAGCCATCCACTGCACAGATACAGAATAAAGGGAATAATATTTAGCGCAAGATAAAGTCCAGTAGAGTCTAATTAAATGCTTTCTATGGCGCATCTGTAGAATTTGGTGAGAGTTGTTGGGGACATGTCGAACTTCCTAAGCCTAATGGCCCTGTCTCACGGTGCGAGTCCACCCACGAGTGATCCCGAGTGAAAGAAAAAAATCAGACTCGTGATTGTCTACGAGATTCCAAGTTTATGTTCACGAGTTTAAACGAGTTCCCACGGGTATGTCTAAGTTTGCCGTTTACTTCTCATTTCTGCGATGTACCAAGTTCTTCTCCCGAGTTACCAAGTTCCTCTCCCGAGTTACTGTTGAGCCAACAACGACTACCGACGTGTGGAAAAATCATCACATGGTAAAAAAATGATGTCATGCAGTTTTTTTTCACTATAAAAAGACTGATGCATTTTAACGATGGGCAGTAGACAATGCTGATTAAAACCGACAGCTTCCACACATAAACACAAAAAACAATATAAACATACAGATAGTACCCACGAGTTAATACGGTAAACTCACGAGTCACTACGTTAAACTCATGGGCTACTACGGTATTACAACGAGTTTAAAAGTTTCAAATTTTTCCTTCAAGAGTAAATTTGACTCGTGGAAATCTTTCAACATGTTGAAAATTTTTCACGAGTTAACAAGTTTCCCGATTACCTGCCGTTAGCGTTACGAGTCGCTAAGTTACGTCCACGAGCTCCGACGTTCCCGCTACGTTAATTCTACGTGATTACCATGAGTTTGATTTGTTTTTAACTCGGGATCATTCGTGGGTGGACTCGCACCGTGAGACAGGGGTTTAAAGAAGTAGCGGCGTTGGTGTGCTTTCTTGGCCATTGTTTTAATATGGCTGGTCCAGGACAAGTTGCTGGTGATATTGACTCCTAGGAACTTGAAGCTTTCAACCATCTCTACTTCGGCACCGCTAATGTGTGCTGAGATATGTGTACAGCTGCGCTTCCTGAAGTCGATCACTATCTCCTTTGCTCTGCTGACATTGAGGAAAAAGATTGCTGTCTTTGCACCAAGTTACAGGGTTCTTAATCTTCTTCTTGTACACCATCTCGTCATTATTTGATATCTGGCCCACTACGGTGGTGTCGCCTGTGAATTTGTAAATGTTGGGCACACAGGGGATAGAGGGAGCAGTGGCAGATGTTACACTAGAACACACACCATATCTTTCTTTTTTAGACATGACAGAACGTCATGGCATCACCTTGTTTCCCATTTGATGAATATTGGTCACCTACTATTGCCAGACATTAAGCCTGGTGCTTTCATCATCATGAGCAATCTTCCTCCGAGACCTGTTTCTTAAATATTTGTACTTTGGCTTCATTTTTTGTTGCTGCCCAGACTAGCAATGCGGTATTTGATCTTAATTTGCGACAAAGTACATTCTTTATTCAAAAAGTTTGAGATTTCATTCTGCAACAGCCATTACTGAAAAGAGGAATAAAGTGGATGCGATGGGATGCAATAACAGAAGAGTCAATAGAAAGGTCACGCGAGGTGATGCCGAGTCATAGTCATACCATGGAAACAGGCCCTTCAACCCCTCAGCAATGCCAACCCAGATACCCCATCTACACTAGTCCCACCTGGCCGCGTTTGGCCCATATCCCTCTATTCAATTCAACAATACTTTATAGTCCCATGTTTTTCTTTCTTCTTTGTTTTGCATACAACACGATAAAACCATACAGCAGACCTCACCTAGGCAGTACACACGTTTCTGGCACTGACAAAGTTACAAAATTGGTCATCGAACAGCCTTATCTTCTGCTCTGGCAAACCAAGCCTGCCACCGCATGTGGCCACAGGCAATGCCCCCCACCACGGGGTCCCCCCTTCCTATCCATGTAGCTGTCCAAATATCTTTTAAATATTGTGATAGTATCTGCCTCAACTACCTCGTCAGGCAACTCGTTCCATATATCCACTATGTGAAAAGGTTGCCCCTCAGATTCCTATTAAATCTTTCCCCCCTCACCTTAAACCTATACCCTTTCCTTCTTGATTCCCCTACTCTGGTTAAAAGACTCTGTGCATCTATCCTGCCCCTTCCCCTCATGGTTTTTTACATGGAGGCAGAACTACATGTGATGAGGTGGCTGTGAATAAGAGTATGAATGATTTTGTGGAAAAAGCTGAAATGAAGGGGGGCAAGATAAATTTTTCCATAATTTGCAGTTAGAATAATATATGTTTTACATTTACAATTATAGATCGGAAATCTTTGGAACTCATCCATCTTCAGTTCTGTAAACTATTTACAACTTTGAGCTCTAGGTTCCTTTAGGTTATTTTGTGATTATAGACAAAAGACAATAGACAATAGGTGCAGGAGTAGGCCATTTGGCCATTCGAGCCCGTTCAATGTGATCATGGCTGATCATCCCCAATCAGTACCCCGTTCCTGCCGCTGAGGGATTTCCTGCTGTCCCCAGCCATACTACCCAGTAACTTTCAACACTACTGTTCTCAAAGATCATGGACCTGACTAGGGATCTCT
Organism: Malacoraja senta; assembly: GCA_038087875.1. Taxonomy (NCBI): domain Eukaryota; kingdom Metazoa; phylum Chordata; class Chondrichthyes; order Rajiformes; family Rajidae; genus Malacoraja; species Malacoraja senta. Next base: position 125,922,650 of record CM075978.1, on the reverse strand, counting down.
GATAAGTAAACTCCTCTCATTGTAATGTTGTCTCTGGAAATATAGCACAGTTCACATGCAAACACCCACCAAGCTATGTTTACCAAGTAATCAATTTTCCATTTCTGTCATATGTGAATTGCCACTAGTTTAGTTTAGTTTAGTTTAGAAATACAGCGCGGAAACAGGCCCTTCAGCTTACTGAGTCATGAGACAATTTTACCAGGCCAATTAGCCGACAAACCTGCATGTCTTTGGAGTGTGGGAGGAAACTGGAGCACCAGGAGAAAACCCACGCTGTTACGGGGAGAACGTACAAACTCCGTACAGACAGCACCCATAGTCAGGGTCGAACCCATGTCCCTGGTGCTGTGAGGCAACAACTCTACCGCTGTGCCACTGTGCTGCCCTTGATGTTCTCATGGATGTTACTTTTCACTTAATTGGAAGAATAAGATACTGACCCCAATGCTTGTATTTGTTTGAAGCTTCATCTGCAAAATAAATTGGGAATTAAAATCAACGTGATTACCAGTGGCTCTGAAAGGTATTTGTCTTATTTAAATATTGGTTGCCCGCAAGCTATTGCAATAACTTTTCAAATTCTGTTGTCCAATTTTGCTGAATAATTCAAGATCTTAATACACTGGTAACATATGAACCATTGGAGGCTTCAGAAATGACCCACAACATCACCTAACATTTCCTTCACAGATGCTGCCTGACCTGCCAAGTTCCTCCAGCACTTTGTGTTTTGCTCAAGATTCTAGCAACTGCAGTTCCTTGTGTCTCCAAAAATCTATATTTTTTGTGTTGAGCATAATGGAGATGTACTGCCAAATGGGAGGAAGTGGAGGAATAAGAGAGGCAGGAAATGTTGTAGAAGCCAGGATGCAGGATTAATTATTTAAGTGGGATGAGTCCCACTTAAAGTTATTTAAGTGGGACTCATCAGCGGAGATGATGAATCAATGTACAGGGAGGAAGTAAAACAACTAGTGGACTGGTGCGGCAAAAATAATCTAGAATTAAATGTCGACAAAACAAAGGAGATGGTTGTCGACTTCAGGAGGGCGCAGCCAAAGCATGCACCCCTTAACATCAGTGGCGCCACAGTGGAGAGAGTGGAGAGCATAAAGTTCCTCAGGGTGCAAATTACAGACAGCCTCACCTGGTCCAGGAACACCACTGGGACCGTCAAACGGGCCCATCAGCGACTGCACTTCCTGAGGAAACTAAAACAGGCCTCACTCCCCACCAATATCCTCAGGACTTTCTACAGGGGTACGGTGGAGTCTGTACTCACGTACTGCATAAATACGTGGTACTCCACCTGCAACTGCTCAGACAGGAAGGCTCTGCAGAGGGTAGTGAGGGGAGCAGAGAGGATCATTGGCATCTCCCTACCCTCGGTACAAGAACTGTTTCAGAGCCGCTGTCGGAAAAAAGCTCAGAGAATTGCTAAGGACAAATTGCACCCCCTCCACATGCACCTGGATCTCCTGCCATCAGGCAAGAGATATCGCAGCATCAAAGCCCGGACTACAAGACTGCAAAACAGCTTCCTGCCATATGCTGTGAGGCTGCTAAACAGCCACTCTGTACACAGTCACCTGATTCTGCGGCTTGGCACGGACACTTTAATAACTGGCACTGGCCACTTCAATAACTTGCACTGGCCACTCAAGTCAGCCACCCCGGACATGTTTATGATTGGTTTTACTGTATTTTAACGTTGTTTTTACCTACTTTTTAACTATTTATACTGTTCCATCAGGGACTGGATTGTTTTTAGTGTTATTATGTGTGAAATGTTTTACATTTCATGTGCGACGCTCCGGTATTCCCTGGGAAACATCTTTTCATTTTGCAATGTACAACTGTTGCTTGGAAGATGACAATAAAGGTTGATTTGATTTTGATTTGAAAGATATTACAATTCATGTGGTCTGGGGTTTCGCTTTTCACTGAGCAACTATCTAAAGCACAGTGGTTAAAGTGCTGCTGTCAGAATGTGTCAGGCTATCTTTGGCAACATAAGTGGACTGCATCCTCAGCTAATTTGGCACTATTCACAGCATGTCTACATTATCCATTCTTCCTTTATTTTATACATGTACCTGTCAATATAAAACTTATTTTGTCATTCATATATTGGGAAGAGCTCCTGATTGCATAGAGGGGCTATGCTCTATGATCATTATCAAGTGCTCTGTCCCATCTCAGATCAAACCAGAAAGAGATTAAGCTGGGTGAGGTTCCAATTTTAGGGATGGCATGCTGGTGCAGCACTAGAGTTGCTGCCTTCCATTGCCAGTGACCCAAGTTTCATCCTGACTATAGGTGCTGTATGGACGGAGTTTGTGACCGCATGGGTTTTCCCCGGGTGCTCCAATTTCCTCCCACACTCCAAAGATGTATAGGTTTGGGTGCCGTAAAATATATAAATTGTCCCTAGTGTATTGTGGAAATTCAGTTCAAATTCAGCTACGAACTTTTACAGGTATTACCAGCAGTTGTGAATTTTATCAAATTTCTAAACTGCATGTTAATATTATATTCCATATAACTATGGAAACTTCTCATTTAGTTGTGATGATATTAAAATTTCATTCGATAAAGTAATTAGCTGTGACAGTTAGAGTCACCTAAAAGTGATTAATGGTTAATGTATTTTTGCCAAAATGAAAATTTGTTAACACAGACTAGGAAATTAAAATTGACTTTAACAGATGGTGCATCATTAAGTTATAAAATCTGTGATCCAATAACATTTTGATTAGTATGTTAATGGGAAAAAAGTCATTAAATAGCCCAATGTGTCTGTGTGGGGTGTCACACCAACAACTGCATATGCAGGTCTCTCAGAGAGCAAATGACATCTGATCAGTAAACATTCCACATAACCCATTAAGTTTTGCAACACATCATCATCATTCCAGTGCCTTTTGCAGGTACACATTGTCAGTGACACGCTGCATAATAAACAAATGCAAATAGATGTCAACTTTATTTTAACCCATCAGTTATGGTAAATAATTAATTGAACATCAGAATTTTTCACTCATTCTGATCTACAGAAATTGCAAAAGAAAATAAAGCTATCAATTCGAAATGAATGCTAACATTGCACCTTCCTTCCTTACTACCGATTCAACTTGCAAATTAACCTTTCAGGAATCCTGCACCGTCACTCCCAAGCTCCTTTGCACCTCCGATTACTGAGACCAGCATTTGTTGTCCATCTGTAATTTTATGGATGAACAATAAATGTTGGCCTTACCTATAACCGTAAAATTCCAAAAATATATATCATAAATAAAGTTAAAGGTCTCTGTTCGATGTCCTTTGAACATTTACTCTAAATGTAGGAAGGAACTGCTACACTTAGATGCTGTTTTATTCCAAAGATAGATACAAAATTGTGGAGTAACTCAGTGACTACAGTCTGCAGAAGGGTTCAGACCTGAATCATCCCTATTTGTTTTCTCCAGAGATGCTACCTGACCCACTGAGTTACTCAAACACTTTGTGTCCATCTTTGGTACATTTACTGTATTATTGAAATGGAGGACCACCTCACATACTCAATTTTACTTCGGAGTCACGTGAGTGACTACGTGAAGAACCCCGCCAGTGCGCCTGCGCGTCATTACGTCAGACCCATTGGCGCAAACGGACTCGAGGAGCAGAGCTCCTCTAGGAATTGTAGTTTTTAACTACAAGGTAAGTATAAAACTTTTTGGAAGTATTTCTGTGTCCGTTTGCTGTGGGTCTGTGGGGGTTTTCCACAGGCATCATGGAAAAACGGCCAAGTGGAGGAGGCGAGCGGCACAGCCAGTATAAAGTCGCAATATTGCGGTCGGCGACCAGCCGCCTCTGATCACGGTACAGTCGACAGCATAGCGACTGTAGATATTGGGGCTGAAGGAATTGTCAGCACCAGTGGGGCAAAGCCGATAAAAAGCTGCGGGAATGCGGTCGGTAAAGGACTGCCTCATACCCTACAACAGTCGCCGGCTGGGAGCGGGGAGAACTGTGGACTTGTGCATTAAAGAACGGAGCCAGCGTCAGTTGGGTGCTAGGCACCATACAAGTCAGGGTCATGGAGCAAGAGTCAGTTTAGGATTCACCTCCAAGGCTGGATACCACTTTCTGAAGTGGATATTCCAAATGGAGAACCTGTACACAGGTTGCTCCAACGAAACATACTCCAGGAGGAGTGATGTCAGAACCAGGCTCCAGAAGCCAGGTCAGCAGCACCTAGTATAGGGCTGCTTGATAGCACCCTCATTGATGAGGCGCGTGCACAGGGTCAGCAGAGTTTCCAAAATAAGCGAAGACGGCAGCTGCCAGATGGGCTATTCCTGGCAGTACGATTGCTGCTCTGTGAGAGTTCTGACCCTGAGTCTGACGGTGAGGCTGATACAAGCGAAGACGGCAGCTGCCAGATGTTTTATTCCTGGTAGTATGATTCGCTGCCCCGTCAGAGTCAAGAGAGCCACTGGAACGGACGTGGTCTCTGTGATCAACTATTGTGTCTACCATCAGCTCTAGTAGTTTACGATGGATGAAAATGCCAAAAAAGCACGAGATCCCAAGGAACTGCGTATTGCTGAAAGTACTAGCAGTGAACCAAGTTAAGGGGTCAGATGGGCGAAGGCATGTAAGCCTAAGGAAAGTAAACTGCAGAGAATATTGAAGCTGCTCGGTTGATGAACAACTGCAATTTGCAAAACAATGGATGGAGGCCATGGATGGAGATGCATCAAGTGGCACTAAGGTTGCTATGTAGCGTCCACTTCAAGATGAATTGTTTCAGGAAGTATGCCATTCGGTTCAACATCAACCCAAAGTTGCAGCAACTCTGTAAAGCCCAGCAATGTGCTGTCATTCAACTTATTCTTCATGAAATCGTGGGAAAGAGTTGGATAATGAGGCAAAAACAGCAAAGTTGATCACAACATCAATGGTCGTCAAGTCTGCAAAGAGGACGTATCCTTTCAGACATCATACAAAATCCTGGACCGACATCAGGAGCAAATCGACCATTGAAGCAGGTGCACAGTTGATGTCCTGCAGCAGGAAAACGAAAAAGCGTGGGTTTTGCCTGCCAGGAGCCAGGGACCACAGGTCACTCAGATGACAAAGGAGGTAGGTGGACCTGGTTCTTATGGGAACATATTAAGGCAAAAACAGCCAAATATTGGAAGCAAATTACTTCAGATTATTCTGAGTATTATAGAAAGGTTTCTAATTGATTCGATTCAAATACTGATTTGCCATCCAGCATGTTCCAAGCAGAACACTCCAATTTCACATAAAAATAATTGATGGAGGTTCAAGCTGAATTGAAAACTTGTTTATAAACAAGTAATTGAAAGGTTAGTTTATCAAAACCACCAAATTGTGTTTACAATTTCTCAACCTAAAAAGGTGAGGAGTATTTTAGATCTGACAAGTCTTTAAAATTTTGTGAAGTATAGACACTTCAAAATAGAGAATTTGAGACTACCAAACAATTTATTTTTAAAAAGATGTTTTATGGCACATAGATCTGAAAGAGGTATATTACTTAATGTTTGTTCTTTTATAAGATAAAATTATCTAAAGGAACAATTATGGCAATTCAAAGTTCTGTCTAACAGGTTGACTTCAGTCCCTAGAAATTCACTAAATTGGTAAAACCAATTTTGCAGCTAATTAGAGTGCAAGGACAGATGTGGATGGCTTAACTGGATGATGTCCTAATTAGGACGAACAAGAGAATTCGTGAGTTATCTCTCTCAATTTATTCAAACCACTTTTGAAAGTTGGGTTTAATTCATCCAGAGAGAAATTAAGTTAACGATACTTACAACAATTGATTATTTGATTCAATTGAAACGGTAATAATTTACCCAGGGTAAAGGGTAAAGCTAATTGATGATTGTATTAAGCAGTTGTAAAAGCAACAATCTTCAATTAAGACAGGTGGCCAGTTTGTTAGGAGAATTTGTGTTATTTCCAGCAATACAATATGGGCCATTGGACTACCAGCAGCTGCAGACTGCAAAAAAGAAAAAAACACTAAGATGCATGATGGCCATTTTTGATAGGCCATGCAATTAAACAATAAATGCTGCTTCTGATTGCAGTAGTGGATTAAACATGTCTTCAGTAGTTCAAGCAAGATACGGATTGAACAGCCTTCCATGGTCTTAACAGACTGATATCAGTGTACTAGGATTGGTGCCACTGAAAAGGTATCCATCTGTGGACAGATGGAATATGGAAGAAGTATTAGTTTACAGACATGGAGAATCGACGTTTTAAAGTCTATTGGAAGGCTTATGAGCTACAAGCTTGTTGTTAAATACAACTAATCTGCATGTTCAGTTTCAAATTAACAACTCTACAGCAATGGCATGTATTAATTGTATGGGTGGAATTTCCATGATAACAAAGAATGGATGTTTAACCTTAAAAATTTTAAATGATATAATAGTCAGATTTGGGAAGCCAGATATGACTTGTTTCCATCCAGACGCAATCACCAGTTACAGAGATATGTGTTATGGGACTACATCGGGAGACAGTAGCGATGGATGTTTCTCGCTATATTAGGATGGTATGTTGTTATATGCATTTTACTTCATCCTGTCTCATAAATTGGTGTCTGCTTAAAACAAAGCAGTATGCTGCCTCAGGGGTATTCGTGGTACCAGACGGGTCTACCAGACCATGGTTCCCTTTGATATTGAAATTTATGACACAGTTTCTGATAAATGTTCCCAAAAGAAGGAAGTTACTGGTGTATTCGATAATTGGAGAGTAACATCCGTCATATGCCTGTATGGATGCAGGATTTAAAAAAGAGGATTGTCTGGGCATGCTGTGGACATGTTTACAGCAGTCTGGTGGAAGAGTACTCAAAAGCAGTACATTTGTGAATCTGAGTTGTGACTTTGTAAATACTGCTTTCCCATTAGGTAAAGAATGAGGGGAAAACATTTCTGTGTATAAAAGAATATGGAATGTTGTACGGCACATGTCTCAAATATCTTGGATTGACCTCTATTTAATGGGTTGAGGTATAGTGCGATTTATTCACACAGAAGTATATTATTCCTTGGTTTTATTTGATGAGGTTGGAAAGACATCCTGTTAAGTCTCGTTCTTTTATTTCCAGATTAATGAAAGGAATTTTAATTCCAGACCTTCTAAACCTAGGAGGGAATCTGGAATATAGAATTGTTTTAAGCTACTTCAGCAAAGGAGTCTTGGTACGATTCTGATTTGGCCAAGTTCAGCATGAAGGTACTCATGTTTATGGCACTTGTAACATTGCAAAGTTACAGATTCACAGAAGTACCTCAGGATTATGTTATGTTTTACATTTTATGAACTACTCAAATGAAGTAGGATCAGGTGTGATAGGATTCAAGAGGGTTTTATTAGCATATTCTATGGATCCATGTCTATATGTTAAGACATATTTGTTGCAATACATTGAGGCTACAAAGGTCTTATGAAATATGAAAACAAGATTGTTTATCATTCACGAAAAAACATACAAGATAGTGTCAGTTCAGACTATTTTAAGATGGTTAAAAACAAGTTTTGGTTGCTGCAGTTGTGAACATTGATGGTTTTACATTCCATTCATTTAGCAACAACATTGACGATCAGGGCGAAGGACTTCCCGTCGACCATATTTCACAGCTGCCGGGTGATCTAATAAGTTGGTGTATCAACACTTTTACCATCGGCCTATTGCCAATACGGGGCTGTTTGCAGATACTATATTAAGTTCTGCTTACATTTCCCTGGGTTAAAGGGGATACTGTTAATTATTTTATTCAAATAAATGAATTACTGCATTTGTGGTACAAATGCTATTATTAATGCATTAATGCATTATTGATTATTCTCGTTCCGAGTCAATCAATGCAGTGAGAAGCCGGGATTGATCTACGGCATGAAATCACAAAGCTTTAAAATCTTCACGTAGTCACGTGACTCCGAAGTAAAATAGTAAGATTAAACGAGAACTTACCTAAATTTGAAGTTTGATCTTTATTTTATGAGGAGTTACGTTGGTGATTACGTGCCCACCACGACCCAACCCTCTATCATAAAGGTCAGATGGAAGTTTTATTATGATACTATATTACTTCGCTTGTTGTTTTTTGTGATTTCACACCGCTGCTTCGAAGATTGACGCGCAGGCGCACTGGTGGGGTTCTTCACATAATCACCAACGTAACTCCTCATAAAATAAAGATCAAACTTCAAACTTAGGTAAGTTCTCGTTTAATCTTCCTATTCTTTTTTTAAACTATGAAGAGTATAGAGTTGGAAGGTCATGTTGCAGTTATATAAGACGTTGGTGAGGCCGCATTTAGAGTATTTTGTTCAATCCTGGGCACCACGTTATAGGAATGATGCTGCCAAATTGGAAAGGGTGAAGAGAAGATTTATAAGGATGTTTCCAGGACTCGAGGGCTTGAGCTGTAGGGCGAGGTTGAGCAGGCTGGGACTCTATTCCCTGCAGGAAGGTGAGGGGTGATATTATAGCGGAGTACAAAATCATGAGAGGAATAGATCGGGTAGATGCACAGTCTCTTGCCCAGAGTAGGGGAATAGAAAGCCAGAAGGCATAGATTAAGGTGAAGGGGGAAAGAATTTCTAGGAATCTGCTGGGTAACTTTTTAACACAGAGAGTGGTGGATGTATGGGACGAGCTGCTGGAGGAGGTAGTTGAAACAGGGACCATCACAACGTTTAAGAAGCAATTAGACAGATACATGGATAGGACAGGTTTAGAAGGACATGGGACAAACGCGGGCAAGTGGGACTAGTGTAGATAGGGCTTGTGGGTTGGTGGAGGCAAGTTGGTTGAAGGACCTGTTTCCACACTGTATGACTCTATGACTATGATTATGACTGAGAGGAATGTAGCTCTCAAACTTACTCGACTGTTATAAACTAAAACTGCTCCTTTTTGAGTGGCTGCTATCACTTGATCAACCTGTGGCACACTAATTATGCACTGAAGATGATCATGACGTCTTCTTTCTTCTGTTAAGACAAAATTCAATGGTTCCATTAAAGGCATTATTCACAAATATCCACAATTTTCCCATTTTACCAGCAATTGTCATATGTACCATTGCACCATTTATTTGTCAGCAATCCTATAATACAGTTTTATTATACAACTGTAATAAAACTCTAATTCAATGAAGTCTACAGTGAGGGGGGAAAGATTTAATAGGAACCTGAGGAGTAACTTTTTTTACACAAAGGGTGGTGGGTGTATAGAATGAGCTGCTGGAGGGAGTAGTTGAGGCAGTTCCTATCACAACGTTTAAAAAAACATTTAGACAAGTACATGGATAGAATGGGTTTGGAGGGATATGGGGCAAATGCAGGCAGGTGGGACTAATGTTGATGGGGCATGTTGACCTGCATGGGCAAGTTGGGCCAAGGGGCCTGTTTCTGTGCTGTATGTCTATATGATTACATGGAATGCAAGATATTGTAATGCAGCCTAGATTATTATCTGTCGCTGCAATGCTGTTGAAATTACCAAGCGCAGGGAAACGGTAAGAGGTCGGGATGCAAGTGTTTTCAATATGCAACGATAAACTATGACCAGCAAATCTCAGCTTGCATCCATCAAAAATGTAAGCTCCTGGCCTCTTTGGTATCATGGGAGTCCAGGAATGAATTCTCAATCCAACTTCAGCCTTGCTCAGCCATTAAAGGAGTAGGTTATAGAGGATTTTTTTTTTTGCATGAAGATACTCTGGCATTTTGTCTTTCCACTGTTAATTCCAAGGGGATGTTGCAGGAAAACATAGTGCTGAGCGAGCAGCTCACTGTTCATCCTCTACAAACCACAAACTATTACATTTATGAGATTATATAAACCATGCAACCTATTGAGCTTGGTTCATTTAATATTGTGAATGATTATAGTTTGGTTCAGTTTAGTTTAATTTAGTGATAGAGTGTGGAAATAGGCCCTTTGGCCCACTGAGTCCTTGCCGACCAGCGATCATCCCATACACCAGTTCTGTCCTACACACTAGGGTCAATTTACTGAAGCCAATTAAACCTAAAACCTGCACGTCTTTGGGATGTGAGAGGAAATTGGAGCACCTGGAGGCAACCCACATGGTCACAGGGAGAACATGCAAACTCCCTACAGACAGCACCCGTAATCAGGGTCGAAACTCTGTCTCCGGTGATGTAAGGCAGCAACTCTAACGCTACGCAGATTATAATCTTTCATCCAAATTCAAACCCAAAATTCCTTGTGCATCCAAATGTTTATTGATGCCAGCTTTAAATATGCAAAAGGACTCTACACCCACAGTCATCTGGAGTTTTGAATTTCCAAACATTTATAACATTATGAGTAAAGGAATTTCTCCTGCTTTCTCCTAACATGGATCCCAAGAACAGAAGAAGCATTCACGGATGTATGTCTGAAATTGAAAAAGTTCCATTCACTGCCATTGCTCAGCTCAGTGAAAAGAAATCAGTATTGATCTCATATGAGACCACCTATCTCTCTTTGCAATAAACCCCTGTCAGATTTGGATTGTGGGCAGCTTCAATTGATTGCTACCAAGTCAATGGCCAACTATAGATCCTCAACACTGGTGCTCCGCAAGGATGCGTTCTCAGCCCCTTTCTTTACTCCTTGTACTGTGCAGTCATGCACAAATCTAGTTCAATGTTCAAATTCGAAGACAACACCATCATTTTGGGCCGGATATCAAATAATGAAACTAAACTAAAAGTTATACTTTCATATCCACATTGTTTTTTCAAATTCCTCCTCTTCCTTTTCAAGTCAGAACTTGGCCCCTCTCCTGCTCCGTTTCTGTTCCTGGTACTAAAGCAACAATTTTTTTTATTATTCATTCGGGATAATGGCTTTACCGGCTGAACAAGTTGTTTAATTGCCCATTCCTAATTTCCTTAAGGGGCAGCACAGTGGCACAGCTGTTGGAGTTGCTGTCTTTCAGTGCCGTGCCAGAGACCCAGGTCCGATCCTGATTACGGATGCTGTCTCCACGGAGTTTGAACATTCTCCCTGTGACCCTGTGGATTTTCTCCAGGCCTTGTGCACATTCCAAAGATATGTGCGTTTGTAGGTCAATTGGCTTCTATAAATTGTCCCTAGTGTGTAGGATAGAACCATTGCAAGGTGATTGCTGGCCCGCACGGACTAGGTGGGCAGAAGGGCCTGTTTATACGCTGTATCTCTAAAACTAAAAAATATATAGGAGGTGGTGAACCGCTTTCTTGAACTGCTGGTCCTTAAGGTGTGGTTTTACCTGCAATGCTGTTTGGGAGGGAGTTCCAGGTTTTTACTCAGTAACAATGAAGGAATAGTAAGAAATATGCCCTTCAGCCCAACTTGCCCACATCGACTAACATGTCCCATCTACACTAGTCCCACTGCCCGCCACTTGGCCCTTATCTCTCTAAAATGTCCTATCCATGTACCTGTCTAAATGTTTCTTAAACTTTGCGAAAGTACCTGCCTCAAATTCATCCTCTGACAACACGTTCCATATACCCGCCACCCTTGGTATAAAAAAGTGACCCAGTGTGTGACCTGGGTCCACATGGCCCACTGGAGGGCTTGGCCTCACTTGCCAGGAACACTCGCGATGCACTGCTCCCCTGGAACACTCTCAGGAGCATTTACGCAGATGCTCCAACCAGGATTAAAGGATTCTTTGCCTCCTGTGAATGCAAAGCGCTCTCCTGCAGCAAAGCCACAAAAAAGATGCAAATTATTGATGATCCCTCCAAATTGCACAGCTGCCCCTGATAATTGCCTAACCACAAATAAATTTTGCAGCGTAGCTTTCAAATAGGCATTGCACAAGGACTGCTGTCACCCGTACATGTGTCACATGTTTCAGGGACGTGTGTGAACCACAGGCTTGAAAACCTTGGAAAATGCTTGCAGTGAAGATTTACGAGGATGTTGCCAGGACTCGAGGGCCAGAGCTATAGGTAGAGGTTGAGGAGCCTGGAGCTCTCTTCATTGGAGCGCATGAGGATGAGGGGTGATCTTACTGAGGTGCAAGATCACGAGAGGAATAGACCTGGTAAATGCACAGAGTATTTTGCCCAGAGTAGGGGAATCAAGAACCAGAGGACATAGGTTTAAAGTGAGGGGGATAAGATAGGAACCTGAGGGGCAACTTATTACACACTAAGGGTGGTAACTGATTGGAACTAATTGTTGGAGGAGGTAGTTGAGGCATCTATTACCACAACGTTTCAAAAATATTTAAGGCAGGTACATGGATAAGATAGATTTACATGGCTAGGTGGGATGAGAGTAGATGGGACATGTTAGTAGGAGTGGGCAAATTGGGCTGAAGGGCCTGTTTCCACTATGTATGACTCCAATTTGATTTTTTGACATTTGCTTTGTGTCATCTGCAAATTTGCTACTTTGAATCCCTTCATCTAAATCATTGATGTATATTATAAATAGCCGCGGTCCCAGCACCGAGCCTTGCGGTACCCCACTAGTCACTGCCTGCCATTCTGAAAGGGACCCGTTAATCCCCACTCTTTGTTTCCTGTCTGCCAACCAATTTTCTGTCCATGCCAGCACTCTACCCCAATACCATGTGCCCTAATTTTGCCAACTAATCTCCTATGTGGGACCTTATCAAATGCTTTCTGAAAGTAAGTAAGTTTATTGGCCAAGTATTCACATACAAGGAAAGTCCAGGTACACTACATCCACTGGCCCTCCCTTGTCCATTTTCCTAGTTACATCCTCAAAAAATTCCAGAAGATTAGTAAAGCATGATTTCCTCTTCGTAAATCCATGCTGACTCGGATCGATCCTGTTACTGCTATCCAAATGTGCCGCTATATCATCTTTTATAATTGACTCCCTGTCTTAAGTTACTTCAGAGTAACTTTAGCAAATCTGCAGATGACACAAAGCTGGGAGGCAGTGTGAACTGTGAGGAGGATGCTATGAGGATGCAAGGTGACGGACAGGTTGGGTGAGTGGGCAGGTGCATGGCTGTTGCAGTTTAATGTGGATAAATGTGAGTTTATCCACTGGTGGCAAGAACAGGAAGGCAGATTATTATCTGAATGGTGTCAAGTTTGGAAACAGGGAAGTACAACAAGATCTGGGGGTGCTTGTTCATCAGTCACAGAAAGTAAGTATGCAGGTACAGCAGGCAGTGAAGAAAGCTAATGGCATGTTGGGCTTCATAACAAAAAGAGTTGAGTATAGGAGCAAAGAGGTCCATCTGCAGTTTTACAAGGCCCTAGTGAGACCACACCTGGGGATTGTGTGCAGTTTTGGTCTCTAAATTTGAGGAAGGACATTCTTGCTATCGAGGTTCACAAGGTTAATTCCCGGGATGGCGCGACTATCATATGTTGAAAGAATGGAGCGATTGAGCTTGTATACACTTGAATTTAGAAGCATGAGAGGGTATCTTATTGAAACATATAAGATTATTAATGGATTGGACAAGCTAGAGGCAGGAAACATGTTCCTGATTTTGGGGAAGTCCAGAACCATGGGCCACAGTTTAAGAATAAGTGGTAAGCCATTTAGAACGGAGATGAGGAAAAACATTTTCACCCAGAGAGTTGTGAATCTGTGGAATTCTCTGCCTCAGGCCATTTCTCTGGATGCTTTCAAGAGAGAGTTGGATAGAGCTCTTAAAGATAGCGGAGTCAAGGGATATGGGGAGAAGGCAGGAACGGGGTAATGATTGTGGATGACCACCCATGATCACAGTGAATGGCGGTGCTGGCTCAAAGGGTCGAATGGCCTACTCCTGCACCTATTGTCTATTGTCTATATCTCATCATTATCTAAATATTCCACCCAATAGAACAGCAAGGTACTTGGATACCTAGTTGTTTGTTGACAGCAAGGTCCGTGATTATGTACTCTAAATAATTAATTGCTAAATAACAAATATTTTTGCAAAACTAATTGTATTACCTTCTCTTTGTTCAATACATTGTCGCCTGGAGAGCATAAATATTGGTGCTTCTCTCATGATATCCTGCCCAAGTGATGGAAAATAGCCAAAAAGCTGCAAAAAACTATAGTAATTAAACCTTCCTTTACAAATATCATTATTGTTAAGATACGAGTTAAATAACCATAATGTGTCCTTCTTGTCAACAAAAATTGAATTGAATTGAATTGAAAGATACAGCATGGAAACAGGCCCTTCGGCCCAGTGAGTCCATGTCGACCCATTCACACTAATCATATGTTAGCCAACTTTCTCAACTCTATCAACTGCGCCACTGTTCCACCCTAAATGGCAAATCCTCGCAATTCTAATTCCATTCAATCATAAGAAAACTCAAAAAGCTTTCTCTGAATTGTTAGATTCTGCCTTCTGTTACTGTTCTACACCAGGCAACCGAACCACCCTATCAACAATTAGACAACAGTTCTGAGCTACCATCTACCTCATTGGAGACCGTTGGACTATCGTTAATTGGACGACTGGACTTTATCTTGCATTATGCAATGTTCCCTTCATCCTGTGGATGAACTGTGGACAGCTCGATTGTAATCATATATAGTCTTTCTGCAGACTGGATTGCATGCAGCAAAAATGCTGTTCACTGTAACTTGGTACACATATAGAGTCATAGAGTGCGGAAACAGGCCCTTCAGCCCAACATGCCCACACCAACCAACATGACCGATCTAAACTAGTCCCACCTACCTACTTTTGGCCCATATCCCTCTGAACCTAACCTATGCATGTACCTGTCTAAATATTTCTAAACGTTGTGATAGCACCTGCCTCAACTACCTCCTCCGTCCGGCAGCTCGTTCCATACACCTACCACCCTTTGTGGAAGAAAATTGCCCCTCAGGTTCCCATTAAATCTTTCCTTCCTCCTCATCTCAAACCTGACAATAAACTAAACTAAACTAAACATCTTTGCACTGGCTGCAAACTGTAATCATAGAATCACGGTGGAAAGATGGGTGCTAAATTGCAGAGCATTGGAAAATGGGTGGAAATATAATGAGATGTTTTACCCATATTCATTTACCAGGTGCAGACAACACACAGAATTTGTTCATGACCAGGACTTCATGAGTAATTAGGCTGCCTTTGTGCCTGGGGTTGCTTTGAGCATTGTAGCAATAGATTGAGCATAAAACCTTCCCATTTTTAAATCTTTATTCAGAAGATATTTGCCACAGGGGCCACAGACTTAAATTCAGTCATCTTTAAATGCAAGGAAAAAAAATACATCATAAAATATGATGGTGGAGGGATGGGTGCTACATTGCAGAGCAGTGGTGGAACAGGCACTGCTCATAAGAACTAGAGTGTGGAGTTTGAAAGTTGGCGGCAAAACATGGCGCCTCTTGCATGCGGCTTCGGTAGACTACTTCTGGACATTTACTAATCGGGGATCGGGGGCATGGTAATACTCTACTGGACTGTTTGTAAGGAAAAGTATTTGTAAGGAAAAGTATTTCACTGCGTTAGCATTTAGCATATGTGACAATTGAATCCACTCTGTGATTCAAGTGAATCTGAGAGCAATTTTCAAAGAGACACCCACTTAATAATATCTAAGATACCTGAGAATGTAAATACATTCCAGAAATAATAATGAATTCAGAGAAAAGTAAAAATAGAATCCAGACTGTGGGCAAATCAAAAAAAAAAATCATAATATTCACAGATTAATAGCAACAAGTTGGGCGGCACAGTGGCGCAGCTGGTAGAGCTGCTCCCTCACAGCGACAGAGAGCCAGGTTCGATCCTGACCTCGGGTGCTGTCTGTGTGCACTAGTTCTATCCTACACACTAGGGACACGTTACAGAAGACAATTAAACTGCAAACCCGCACGTCTTTGAAATGCGGGAGGAAACCAGGGCACCCAGAGAAAAACCATGCGGTACAAACTCCATACAGACAGCACCTGTAGTCAGGATTGAACCCGGGTCTCTGGCGCTGTGAGGCAGCAACTACCACCTTGATGTCCCTCTATACTTTGATTTGTACATCTGTCACAGATCATTTCTGAGCACTTTAAATCGGATGTTTTGGTTGTAAATCCTTCTCTTGGAAGAGTCTGCATAGAGTCGTATGGCGCCATCTTTAACAAGCCTATATGATGCATGTCACAATAAACCCCTTCAAATCTGTATTGTGCCGGGCTTTCCTGAATTTGAATATCAGTGCCTGCACTTTTAGCCAGAGGTTGGGTGAACCTGTGGAATTCATTGCCATAGATGGCTGTGGAAGCCATAGGGTATTTCTAAAGCGGAGTTTTGATAGGTTCTTGATTAGTAAGGGCTTCAAACGTTACAAGGAGAAGCCAGAAGAATGGGGTTGAGAGAGAAAAATTGATCAGCCATCTATCGAATGGTGGAGTAGACCCGATGGGCCAAATGGCCTAATTCTGCTCCTATGTCTTAAGGTCTTATGGTCTTACATTTAATCAACCTCATCGGAGCAGCTGAAGTTGACGTTTTGAGGTCAAAGGTAACAATCCAAATGCAATTAACCAATAATAGCATGAAAATAATGTATACAAATTCTTTCTTATAAAATAAATTGTCATAAAAACTTACTTCAGTCCAGTCAACATGTGAATCTAGATTGTTATTGATCTTCTTAAAAACATTCTTTATGCTTTCAGTTTTCAGTTCACTTATGAAGAGATCCTGAACTGTATCATAGAACGTTTCATATGTCATAGGGTCTGGATATAAAAAGTAAGAAATGCATTGCAAGTTTTATATAAAAATAAATACATTTCAAATGCAAATATCAAGCAAAATATTTTGGATATTAAATCCAAAATACAGAAAATATCAGAAAAATTCAGCTAGTCAAGCAGGAAGTGGAATAAAATCAGATTTCAAATTTACTAACTTTAGAGTATTAGAGTTATACAGCATGGAAAACAGACCCTTTTGCCCAACTTGCCCACACCGACCAACATATCCCCCAATACACTAGTGCCACCTGCCTGCATTTGGCCCATATCCCTCCAAACCTGTCCTATTCATGTACCTGTCTAAATGTTTCTTAAACGTTGCGATAGTACCTTCCTCAACTATCTCCCCCAGCAGCCCTTTCCATACACCCACCACCCTTTGTGTGAAAGAGTTACCCCCTCAGGTTCCTATTAAAATCTTTCCCCCCTCACCTTAACCCCATGTCCTCTGGTTCTCGATTCCCTACTCTGTTCGTCTACCCGATCTATTCCTCTTATAATTTTATACACCTCTATGTGATCACTCTTCATCCTCCTACACTCCAAGGAACAGAGTCCTCCTAGCCTGCTCAACCTCTCCCTATAGCTCAGGCCCTTGAGTCCTGGCAACCTCCTTGTAAATCTTCTCTGCATCCTTTCCAATATCTTTCCTATAACATGGTGCCCAGAACTGAACACAATACTGCAAATGCGGCCTCACCAATATATATAACTGCAACCTGACCTCCCAACTTCTATGCTCAACTTTAATTAGAAAGGGTCAGTTAATAGCGTAACAAAGGTAGCATAGTGGCGCAGGTAGAGTTGCTGTCCCACAGCACAAGACACCTAGGTTTGATCCTGACCTCAGGTTCTGTCTGTGTGGAGTTTGGATGTTTCTCCCTATTCCAGTGATCGTTTCCTTCCACACCCTAGAGACGTGCGGATTTGTACGTTAATTACGGGTCTGTAAATTGCCCCTAGTCTGCAGGGGATGGGTGAGAAAGTGGGATAACATAGAACTAAGGTGAACGGGTGACCGATGGTCGGCGTGGACTAGGTGGGTCAAAGGGCTTTTTTTTCTATGCTGTGTCTTTAAACTAAACCAAATGTCTAAGATGGGGTAAAATGAAGGCTGGCAGGAAAGAATGAAGAATGGTGATACAGAAAACAACCCTGGAGGAACAGCGGGTGCAGCAGCATCTGTACAGGCAATATGGATAATCGACATTTCAGCTTCAGTCGATCCAGACAGAGGCGATGGCTGGAGGCCCTGTAGTAACCTGGACCTCGTCTGGATCGGGCACCTCTCCAGGAGACTGAGCAAACAGACAGAGGACTTTGAAAAAGGCACCAAGACCCAGGCCTCTTGTATCTGGTCACAGCGGGCTATTTCTACATTTGTACTAAATTTGGGGTTGTGTTTTTGTATAGTAATCATTTACTGAATTGGATGCCAAAAAAAAAGAATTTCACTGTACCTCGGTACATGATTAAAGAGAATCATGGAACCATTGAACCATACTAGGACTGAGAGAGGGCTGGAAGAAGAGAGCAAGAGAGATGGTGAGGCAGAGGTAGGCAGGTGATAGGGAGAAGCAGGTAAGGAGCGGGGTGATGGTCAGATGGAGCAGGTGGGACGAGGGGAGGGTTGAAGTAGAGACAGAGACTGAAGGGAGATGAGTGGAAACACGAGAGGCTGCTGATGCTGGAATCTGAGGTGGAGAAGGGGATAAGTGATACACACTAGGGACAATTTACAATTAAAAGCGCGGAAACAGGCTCTTTGGCCCACTGTGTCCGTGCCGACCAGTGTTCACGAGCACTAGCAATAGCACTGTCTTACCAAAGCCAATTAACCTACAAACCTACACCTCTTTGGAGTGTGGGAGGAAACCGGAGCACCCGGAGGAAACCCTCGCACTCACAGGTAACTCTGTACAGACAGCATCTGTAGTCAAGATGGAACTCTGTGTTGTAAGGCAGCAAATCTACTGCTGCGCCACCGTGCCGTTCGGTTGGGTTTGCAATGATGATAGGTAAACTATCAGAATATGCCTTCCCACCAATCTGATTGAGCGGCCATCATTGCATCACAAGAATGCTCACCAGCATCCACCATCTTTTTATAGTTTTCAGTGTCGTTCATGTTCTGCTGCATTTTTCCCACCATTGTGCGGAATTTGTTGACCCGCTTCCTGAACATGGGCAAGACGTACGGGACGTCAAGTGCATGATTTGAAAGAAGACTCTCGGTCGACATTGTGCTCGGATTCCTGCCCCTCGTCTTAATTTAAAAAAAGAAAACTCGATGAATCTGTAATATTTCAGGAAGATCCTCTGCTCAGCGTTGGACTGGATGCAATGTAGGGGAATGTGATCTAGTACTCCTGAGATCGGGGGGCGCCCATGATCAGGTGAGGGGTTACCTGGACACACCTGGGCATGTATGGTGCTCCGACCTCTGCCATTTCCCCAGCAACCCGACATCTACAGCCCAATCACAAGGCGACCCGGCTGGGCAATTGTCACATCAGCACTAGGCATGACATCGTTGCCATTGTGACGTCTAGTCAATACAAGAGGAACTGAAGGACAAGGCTTCTCGTGAACAGTGGTTGCTCATCATCCTATCACCGTCAGAAAGACTTGCCTTGGATAGAGTGGATGTGGAGAAGATGTTTCCACTAGTGGGAGAGTCTAGGACCAGAGGGCACAGCCTCAGAATAAAAATATGTTCCTTTAGGAAGAAGATGAGGAGGAATTTCTTTAGTCAGAGGGTGGTGAATCTGTGGAATTGGTTGCCACAGAAGGCTGTGGGGGCCAAGTCATTGGATATTTTAAAGTCAGAGATAGATAGATTCTTGATTAGTATGGGTGTCAGGGGTTATGGGTAGAAGGCAGGAGAATGGGGTTAAGAGGGGAAGATAGATCAGCCATGATTGAATGGCAGAGTAGATTTGATGGGCCAATTGGTCTCGTTCTGCTCCTATCACATGAACTTATGAACATTATTCCCGGTTGCCAAATACTTTAACTGCCCTTCCCATTCCCACACTGACTTTTCTGTCCTGGGCCTCCTCCATTGTCAGAGTGAGGCCAGACGTAAATTGGAGGAACAGCACCTCATATTTTGCTTGAGCAGCTTACACCCCAGCGGTATGAATATTGATTTCTCTAACTTGAAGTAAACCTTGCATCCCCTCTCTCCATCCCTTCCCCCACCCTAGCCATACTAGTTTCATTGTCGTCCTGTTGAGTTTCACCGACTGCATAATCACGTGGCCCACAGCCAACAATGGACAGTTACATCTTATTGATTGTTTTATTTTGTTCCACCTTTCAAGATTCAAGAGACATTTATTCAAGATTCAAGAGAGTTTATTGTCATGTGTCCCAGATATTCTGCTTTGCTTCAGCACAACAGAATATAGAAGGCATGAATACAGAACAGATCAGTGTGTCCATATACCATTGTATAAATATATACACACATAAATAAATAAAACAGATAAAGTGCAAATAAACAGATAATGGGCTATTAATGTTCAGAGTTTTGATTGAGTTGAGTTCAATAGCCTGATGGCTGTGGGGAAGAAGGCTGTTTCTGAACCTGGACGTTGCAGTTTTCAGGCTCTTGTACCTTCTACCTGAAGGCAGCGGGGAGATGAGTGTGTGGCCAGGATGGTATGGGTCCTTGATGATGCTGCCAGCCTTTTTGAGGCAGCGATTGTCACATGCACCAATTGGTACAGTGAAATTTGGGTCACCATACAGCCATACGAATAAAAAAGAACACAACACACGGTAGACTAGTAAGATTAAACGAGAACTTACCAGTTTGAAGTTTGATCTTTATTTTATGAGGAGTTACGTTGGTGATTACGTGAAGAACCCCGTCAGGGCGCATGCACGTCAATCTTCAAAGCAGCGGTATGAAATCACAGACAACACCATAATTGAAGTAACATATTAAGATGATCAACATGAGAACTACCATTATGACCTTTTTTCTATGAGAGAGGGTTGGGCGTGGCGGGCACGTAATCACCAACGTAACTCCTCATAAAATAAAGATCAAACTTCAAACTGGTAAGTTCTCGTTTAATCTTACTATTTTACTTCGGAGTCACGTGAGTGACTACGTGAAGATTTTAAAGCTCTGTGATTTTTATGCCGCAGATCAAAATCCCGGCTTCTCACTGCATCGATTGACTGAGTATCATCAATAATGCTGTAAACATGACATTGCATATCATGCAAAAACAAAACAGTTTTATTTTTGGTCATAAAACAACCAATAAACCCTCTTAATGTAGGGCAACAAACGAAACAGAATGAAACAGTATTGAAAACAGACTTTAAACAATAGCAACAGCACTCAATATTGAGTTAGCAAACAGCCCTCCATCGGCAATCGGCCGATGGTAGTATTGCTGAAACACAAGTTCATTTTACCAACCTGCGGCTTTTAATATATGGTCGATGGGAACGTCCATCGCCCTGGCCGCGGATGTTGCTACTGCGCTAGTGGAATGAGATGTAAACACATAAATGTTAATTCCTGCCTGAACCAACTCTTGCTTTAACCACCTTGAGATACTGAACTGCCACTCTTTTATGTTGGCTTCTTGTAACTGACAAATAATCCTGTTTCTTCTTGTCTTAAAGCCCTTGTGGCTTCAATGTAATGTAACAAATGTGTCGTTATACATAAACATGGAGCTATAGGATATGCTGAGAACACAATCTTAAATCCTGTCACACCTGGCCTGCTTTGTTTGAGCAGGTCAGAAATATAAAACAGAACATTCTCTGTATTCACTTCCATTCTCTCGAACTGAAGTTTTTGCAAAGTCTGCACTCTCTGTACTGACATCAATGCCATTAGCATAGCCAATTTCATGGTTAATTTTAACAAAGCTATAGACATGACAGGGACCCAATGACGAAGTATGTTAAGAACAACGCTTACCTCGCAGATTACCATATACCTAGGCTTAGGCGGTTTGGAATTAAAGATTCCTTTCATCAACCTAGATATGAGAGGGTGAGAACCTATACTTTGTATCCGTGTACCTATTACAAGATATGCCGACAAAGCACTTCTAGCTGTATTGATAGCACTATAGCTATGACCCTCATCATACTAAAGTGTAGATAAAACTCTAACACATTTTCAATAACTACAGTATCATATTGAATATTCTTTTGAACACAATATTGTTCCCTTTTTTTTTTCTTTTTTTCCCATGTCATATACTGCTTTTGAGTACTCTTCCTCCAGGCTGCAGTGAGTATATCCACCGTTGGCCTAGAAAGTCCTCGACCATTGTAAGGCATTCTTAAAAGCTGCAAATTAACAGATCCATACGATCACATAACGGATGAACTTAACGCGTTACTGGATGCTCCAGCAAATTCCTACTGTTTGGAATCAGCAAAAAGAGGTTGGATCGCTATCTGTAACATCAAAGGGAACCATGGTTGAATCGGGCAATTTGGTATCACCAAAACCGCTGAAGCGGCATCCTGCTTGATTTTCTCAAACACCGACCTATGAGGCAGAATGGTGGGAAAATGTACACAAACATATCATCCCAATTTAGTGAAAAAGCATCAATTGCCACTGCCCCTGGATCTGGTGCCTATGAAACATATTTTGGCCTTCCATATAGAAGTACTATGTTCTTGAACACATCCTGGTTCCACATCCACTCTGTGTTATGATGGAATTTTCGTGAGCTGCCATCTGGTACTACATTAAGTTTCCCTGGCAGATAGATAGCTCCAATCCAAATCTCTCTATCCCTATTGCAGGTCCAATTTTATTTGCCAACCTGTCACATGATAACGATTTGATTCCACCCATGTGATTCATATCAGCAACTGCTGTAGTGTTGTCTATTTTGCACTGCACATGCAAACTAGTTTAGTTAGTGCCATAAGCCTTGAGTCCATAAAATACTCTTGGTTAATTCCCCATGTTTGCAGAAGCAATGTTCATCTGTCTCCACAGCTGGATCTTGTATCAGTAGCACCCTACCCAAGTGCTCTGACATCTGTCTGCAAATCATGGAAGCTTGGTCCAATAACACTTTGGAACTACTAGTGGACACATGCTGAATCCACCATTGTACATCAGCAACAGCCTCTATTGATAGAAGCATAGGTCTATTATAATGACCCCAATATATCCTCAATGCTTGTTCCTTTGACCTTTGTAATTGTAGATAATAAAGTGGCCATATTGAACTGCTGGAAATGCTGCCAGCCATTACCACAGCAGACTTGTCACCTGGCTAATTGAAGGCTGTGTGTCAGCCTTAATTAGCTCTACCCTTTTTTGCCTGGGCAAGGTCACAATGATGTTGATTAAGTCCATTGTGAACCCAACTAGTCAATTTGTGTCACAGGTATAAATTTAGATTTCTCTGGATAGCTTATGAAGCCCAATCAAAAAATGGTTTTTACCAACTGTCACTGATGCTTCAGCTGGTTCCTTTGATTATCCTACAATCAAGATATTATCTAGTTAAGCCATGAGCACATGCCCTTGACTTCTCATCATGCCTAGAATAGGTTTTAACAACTTTGTAATCCCTCTAGGAGCTGAAGACAAACCATTAGGCTGTGGATTGTATTGGCATAATTGCCCCATCCAGCTGAATTTTAAATCTTCTATCCTGCAAATGAACAGACACTGAATCCGCATCTTTAAGATCTCCTTCACAAACGTTTCCATCTTAAAATGTCTATACCGTACAAAAGGGTTAAGACTATTCAGGTCTGTATAATTCTGCATCCCCCCATCCTTTTTTGGTCTGGGAAAGATATTGGACACAAACTGATGGCTTTGGTAAACTGCCTTAGCAATTACACCTTTATTACATAAGCTTGCAAGTTCCAGCTGAACTTCCAATTGTTCAGTGATACTGGTCAAACTCCTTTTTGGAACATGTTGCATGGGTAAATCAGAATTTGCATTAAGCTTTATTCGATGCCCTTGAATAACCTTCAGTATAAACATATCTGAGGTAAACATTTAATTGTATCACATTAGATCTGTCTACATGAGAATCAGACCCTCTTACCTCCTTACCACCTGGCATTCTTCCCCGGCCTTGAGCTGGATATCTCACCTCCCTGGCGGTGCTACAGCTGAACGTCAACTGCGCTGCATCGTAGCTGGACTCGTCCCTTGCCCGGACCAGTCTCCTCCCTTACAGGGATACTTCCGCTTTGGTGGATATGTGGCTGCCGTCTTAGCCTCGTGAAGTGGTAGTGCATGTCGGCACAAACGATGTCGGAAAGAAGGGGATGAATATTCTGCAGCGTGACTTTAGAGAGCTCGGAAAAATGCTGAAAAGCAGGACCTCCAGGGTTGTTATCTCCGGTTTGCTTCCAGTTCCTCGTGCTGGCGAGAGCAGGAACAGGGAGATACGGGACCTGAACGTGTGGCTCAGGAACTGGTGCACGGGGCAGGGATTTAGATTCTTAGATCACTGGGATCTGTTTTGGGGTAAGGGGGAACTGTACAAAAGGGACGGATTGCATCTTAACAGGTGTGGGACCAGCATTCTGGCAGGCAGGTTTGCCACTGCTACACGGGTGGTTTTAAACTGAATAAGGGGGGTGGGGTGTCGAATGGGATAGTGGAGGATGGAGTTAAAGGGAAAGGGTTTCTTAAATGTGTGAGCGTAGAGACAGAGGAGTGTAAAATGAGGGTAGAAGCAATAGGTAGCAAGGTGAAAAGTGGAAGACAGACAAAACCAGGGCAAAAATCAAAAAGGGCCACTTTTCAACATAATTGTATAAGGGGTAAGAGTGTTGTAAAAACAAGCCTGAAGGCTTTGTGTCTCAATGCAAGGAGCATTCGTAATAAGGTGGATGAGTTGAATGTGCAGATAGCTATTAATGACTATGATATAGTTGGGATCACGGAGACATGGCTCCAGGGTGACCAAGGCTGGGAGCTGAACATCCAGGGATATTCAATATTCAGGAGGAATAGAGAGAAAGGAAAAGGAGGTGGGGTAGCATTGATGATTAGAGAGGAGATTAACGCAATGGAAAGGAAGGACATTAGGTTCAAGGATGTGGAATCGGTATGGGTAGAGCTGCGAAACACTAAGGGGCAGAAAACGCTGGTGGGTGTTGTGTACAGGCCACCTAACAGTAGTAGTGAAGTTGGAGATGGTATCAAACAGGAAATTAGAAATGCGTGCGACAAAGGCAAAACAGTTATAATGGGTGACTTCAATCTACATATAGATTGGGTGAATCAAATTGGCAGGGGTGCTGAGGAAGAGGATTTCTTGGAATGTATGCGGGATAGTTATCTAAATCAACATGTAGAGGAACCAACGAGAGAGCAGGCTATTTTAGACTGGGTATTGAGTAATGAGGAAGGGTTAGTTAGCAGTCTTGTTGTACGTGCCCCCTTGGGCAAGAGTGACCATAATATGGTTGAGTTCTTCATTAGGATGGAGAGTGACATTGTTAATTCAGAAACTATGGTTCTGAACTTAAAGAAAGGTAACTTTGAGGGTATGAGACATGAATTGGCCATGATTGACTGGCAATTAATTCTAAAAGGGTTGACGGTGGACATGCAATGGAAGACATTTAAAGACTGCATGGATGAACTACAAAAATTGTTCATCCCAGTTTGGCAAAAGAATAAATCAGGGAAGGTAGTGCATCCGTGGATAACAAGGGAAATCAGGGATGGTATCAAAGTGAAAGATGATGCGTACAAATTAGCCAGAAAAAGCAGCATACCAGAGGACTGGGAGAAATTCAGAGACCAGCAGAGGAGGACAAAGGGCTTAATTAGGAAAGGAAAAATAGATTATGAAAGAAAACTGGCAGGGAACATAAAAACTGACTGCAAAAGTTTTTATAAATATGTAAAAAGAAAGAGA
This sequence comes from Malacoraja senta, assembly GCA_038087875.1. NCBI lineage: Eukaryota > Metazoa > Chordata > Chondrichthyes > Rajiformes > Rajidae > Malacoraja > Malacoraja senta. The sequence continues at coordinate 125,896,985 of CM075978.1, read as the reverse complement.
TTAGTTAAAACAAATGTGGGTCCCTTGCAGTCAGAAACAGGTGAGTTGATCATGGGGAACAAGGATATGGCGGACCAATTGAATAACTACTTTGGTTCCGTCTTCACTGTGGAAGACATAAATAATCTGCCGGAAATAGCAGGGGACCGCGGGTCAAAGGAGTTGGAGGAATTGAGTGAAATCCAGGTTAGTCGGGAAGTGGTTTTGGGTAAATTGAATGGATTAAAGGCCGATAAATCCCCAGGGCCAGATAGGCTGCATCCCAGAGTACTTAAGGAAGTAGCTCCAGAAATAGTGGATGCATTAGTAATAATCTTTCAAAATTCTTTAGATTCTGGAGTAGTTCCTGAGGATTGGCGGGTAGCAAACGTAACCCCACTTTTTAAGAAGGGAGGGAGAGAGAAAACGGGGAATTACAGACCAGTTAGTCTAACATCGGTAGTGGGGAAACTGCTAGAGTCAGTTATTAAAGATGGGATAGCAGCACATTTGGAAAGTGGTGAAATCATTGGACAAAGTCAGCATGGATTTACGAAAGGTAAATCATGTCTGACGAATCTTATAGAATTTTTCGAGGATGTAACTAGTAGCGTGGATAGGGGAGAACCAGTGGATGTGGTGTATCTGGACTTCCAGAAGGCTTTCGACAAGGTCCCACATAAGAGATTAGTATACAAACTTAAAGCACATGGCATTGGGGGTTCAGTATTGATGTGGATAGAGAACTGGCTGGCAAACAGGAAGCAAAGAGTAGGAGTAAACGGGTCCTTTTCACAATGGCAGGCAGTGACTAGTGGGGTACCGCAAGGCTCAATGCTGGGACCCCAGCTATTTACAATATATATTAATGACCTGGATGAGGGAATTGAAGGCAATATCACCAAGTTTGCGGATGACACTAAGCTGGGGGGCAGTGTTAGCTGTGAGGAGGATGCTAGGAGACTGCAAGGTGACTTGGATAGGCTGGGTGAGTGGGCAAATGTTTGGCAGATGCAGTATAATGTGGATAAATGTGAGGTTATCCATTTTGGTGGCAAAAACAGGAAAGCAGACTATTTTCTAAATGGTGGCCGACTAGGAAAAGGGGAGATGCAGCGAGACCTGGGTGTCATGGTACACCAGTCATTGAAAGTAGGCATGCAGGTGCAGCAGGCAGTGAAGAAAGCGAATGGTATGTTAGCTTTCATAGCAAAAGGATTTGAGTATAGGAGCAGGAAGGTTCTACTGCAGTTGTACAGGGTCTTGGTGAGACCACACCTGGAGTATTGCGTACAGTTTTGGTCTCCAAATCTGAGGAAGGACATTATTGCCATAGAGGGAGTGCAGAGAAGGTTCACCAGACTGATTCCTGGGATGTCAGGACTGTCTTATGAAGAAAGACTGGATAGACTTGGTTTATACTCTCTAGAATTTAGGAGATTGAGAGGGGATCTTATAGAAACTTACAAAATTCTTAAGGGGTTGGACAGGCTAGATGCAGGAAGATTGCTCCCGATGTTGGGGAAGTCCAGGACAAGGGGTCACAGCTTAAGGATAAGGGGGAAATCCTTTAAAACCGAGATGAGAAGAACTTTTTTCACACAGAGAGTGGTGAATCTCTGGAACTCTCTGCCACAGAGGGTAGTCGAGGCCAGTTCATTGGTTATATTTAAGAGGGAGCTAGATGTGGCCCTTGTGGCTAAAGGGATCAGAGGGTATGGAGAGAAGGCAGGTACGGGTTACTGAGTTGGATGATCAGCCATGATCATATTGAATGGCGGTGCAGGCTCGAAGGGCCGAATGGCCTACTCCTGCGCCTAATTTCTATGTTTCTATGTTCTCCAGCTCCTTCACCTGCTGTGCGAAATCCTCGCCAAACAGCTGTGCCGGTTGCACTGTGCCAGGCTGGCAGAGTGAAGCATATTTAGCATTGATGGTTGGTCTAATTGCAGTCTTGCCGAGGCAGTTGATCTCAAAGTGGGCACTCCACAATAGCGCCTTTTGTTGTAATTTGTCATGGCCTCTCCATCCACCATCCTGGCAAAGCTCGTTATACCAGATGCCAGCAACTTTAAAAATATGCTGGTGCTTCACATGCTCCTGGGCTCTCATTGGTATGCCCATCTTGCCCCAATTCTTCCTGTCCCCAACAGGAACTTTTAACAGTCCACAGTTGATTGGGGCTTCATGCTTCGTTACTGTCTCATCCATTGTCAGCTCCTGTAGCTGATGTGAGACTTGGTAATTTATGCTGGTGGCAAGTTCCTCACCCAGAGGCTCACCAGCGTCCGATGACATGGCAAACCGTGCTGCACACGGTGTCAGCTCTGACAGCTGCCTGCCCTCCCTTTGGAAGTCGTCAGACTCGGGGTCAGAGCGTATCTGCCCTTCTGCACTCACCTCTTACAAAGAGGGTGCTTTCAAGCAGGCCTCTACTAGGCACTGCCAGCGGAGCCTTCCCTAAGGCTTCCCGCCTGCACAACTCCTCCTGGAGTTGTGGCTTTGTGAAGCAGGCCTCTCCTAGGCACCACCAGCGGAGCCTTCCCTAAGGCTTCCCGCCTGCACAACTCCTCCTGGAGTGTGGCTTTGTGAAGCAGGCCTCTCCTAGGCACTGCCAGCGGAGCCTTCCCTATGGCCTCCCGCCTACACTACTCCTCCTGGAGTGTCTCTGTGGAGCAGCCCCTGTATGAGCTGCTCCTTTTGGATAACCGCTGGGGAACGGTATCCTGTCCCCGATGGGACTCTCGTGGCCCGACTCTGCGGAGTCTATAGCCCTGACAGACTTGGCTTATGCCTACCGCCCGACTGGCGTTGGCTGTGTACCTGGCTGGGCATTTTGCCAAGTCTGTCGCCGCACCGCTATCGGCTTGCGACTCCCCCGAGGTGACAGGCTGCCTTTCAGAGACTGCGTCCCGCAGCTCTCTCTCTCCTTGTCGGCAGCAGACCTGCACCTTTTCCTTGTTTCTGTATGTGGGGGAAAAACAGACAGAAACAACTTCTCTAATTTTCTCTAACTCATCCAAAGTCTCCCCGACTTTGGTGGAGCTGTAATTACTCACCTGCAGCAGGAGCTCCGTGCTCCTGCTGCCGTTCGCACCAATGCGTCAGACATAATGACGCGCATGCGCCCTGACGGGGTTCTTCACGTAGTCACTCACGTGACTCCGAAGTAAAACTTAACATAAACATCCCCACTCAGCAGATTCAAAGTTTCCCACAGTGAGGGAAGGCACCAAAGTTCAGTCATCCTCCTCTATCCTTGATCATTGTTACAGTTTGCATTCTATTAATTTGTTCTATATCTCTCTATATTACCGTCTATATTTTTCATTTTCTGGTTCCCTGACTCTCAGTCTGAAGAAGGGTCTCGTCCCAAAATGTCACCTATTCCTTTTATCCAGAGATGCTGCCTGACCCGCTGAGATTCTGTGCCCTCCGTACTGTAGAGCTACAGCAATAACGCACCTCAAGAAAATACATTAGAATGGATCCCTGCTAATGGTGGTCAAGGTAAAAGAAAAAGTCTGATGTTAAAAGAAATCATACTATGCGGTAAAAATAAATATTTGTGTTACAACTTGTACGTTTCTGTCTACCCAATGAAACATTTTAACAACAGACGCAGTAAAGAACAGCTAGATTTGGAGAGTTACATCTTATTGATTGTTTTATTTTGCTCGCCCTCATGGCCTGTGTTTCAACGCAGTGCTTTATCGATGTGGTCGGAATTGACGGATATCCATGCCTCACCCCCTAGTTCAGCTGCATTTCATGTGGTTAAAGATTGGTTTTAACTCCAGACAAATTGCTTGAGCATAAAATCGTGGCTGATATTTTTTACTGCAGCAACCACAGCCTGAATTACTGAAGATATTTTTTATTTATAGATGGGTTGTTTAACCATCTGATGTATAACAGCACCAGTGAGCCTGCAGAATTTAATACCAGTGCCCCAAAGGTCTACAACTTCTAGTGTATATTGTTGTGTGTGTGCATCATTATTCTGTTTTGCTCTAAATACAGATCCACCATTGATTTTCCAGCAAATATGGTCCAGCGCTTCCATTAACCTAGAAAAATTCGGACAAAATTCCGAGAGGGCACTTGAACTCCTGCCCGGGTGAAGCAGCCAATCTTGTCCTCATCAGGACTTCATAAGTTCATAAGTTCTGGGAGCAGAATTAGGCCATTTGGCCCATCAAGTCTACTCTACCATTCAATCATTGAAACATAGAAAATAGGTGCAGGAGTAGACATTTCGGCCCTTTGAGCCAGCACCACCATTCAATATGATCATGGCTGATCACCAAAATCAGTACCCTGTTCCGGCTTTTTCCCCATATCCCTTGATTCCCTTAGCCCTAAGAGCTAAATCTAACTCTCTCTTGAAAACATGGCTGATCTATCCTTCCCTCTCAACCCCATTCTCCTGCCTTCTCCCCACAGCCCCTGACACCATTACAAATCAATAATCTATCTTTCTCCACCTTAAAAAATATCCATTGGCTTGGCCTCCACAGCTGTCTGTGGCAATGAATTCCACAGATTCACCACCCTCAGAATAATCAAATTCCTCCTCATCTCCTTTCCAAAGGTACATCCTTTTATTCTGAGGCTATAGCCTCTGGTCCTCGATTCTCCCACATCCACTTTATCTAGGACTTCTGCGGCCGATCCCTGGGTCGAATTTGCTGCCTGCGGCCACGGCTCTAGATCTGTGGCTTGACCGGAGCCAGCGGATCTATCGCCGACGTGCGAGGCCGACTTTTCGGCCTAATATATCGTCCCGCCGGCGACCTAGGCAGATCGCTCCAGTACCGTTCGAGTCCTCTCTGAGGCCTGCGTTGGACGGCGGGGGCAGTGGGCTTGGAAGGGGTAAAATTAGTGGGTCAGGGGTGTATTGTATTATTATTACGTTGGTCCTGCAAAACGGCAAGGATCTGGAACGAAGGGTACCGGAAAATCGGTGGTGGACCTACTCACTTTGTGTTCTTTTGTTGGGATATGTAAATATAGGCTGCACCTGAAAGTAGTACTTTATGAAAATGACCATGATAATCACATTTTATCTAGTAATTCAACTTTTCAATAGATCACTCGATTCTGACTATAATTAAACATTTCCATTGAATGAATAGTAACCTGAAACATTAATTAAAACCCATTGCTACATTTTACTGCCTAATCTGATGTGTATTTCCAGCATTTTCTGTTTTTAATTGCATTTAATTAGAACTGTGTCAAACCCACTATAAATATGGGCATAATTATTTTAGACTAAGAAGTACAAAGTAAAAATAAACTTCAGTATTTAGTATTTACTTTTGCCAAAAGGTGTCGTCTTTTGGGTCCAAACTTGGAGTCCAAACTACCATTCTAAACATTTAAAATAAACCAAAACAGTCCATGAAAAATGAGTAGGGATGTTGTTGTCAAATTAGCCTCCTTTACAAGGCCTTGATAAAATGAAGCCACAAGGAACTGTGGACAACATGCAATAAAAAGGAACTGCAGGTGCTGGTTTATATCAAAGATAGATGCAAAATCTTGGAGTAACTCAACATGTCAGGCAGCAACTTTGGAAAACATGGAGAGGTGACGTTTTGGGTCGGGACTCTTCTTAAACGAAGAAAGATTCAGACCTGAACGTCACCTATTCCTTGCCTGACCCATTGAGTTACCGAACCGAAATACATTATAAAGAGGTCCGTCATAACAAGCGTTTACTATATATTAAAAATAGAAAATTATAGATTAGTTTACTTAAAGTGAATAAAGATATAAGATGTTGGTGTAAGGAAACAGATAATCTTATTGATAGGAAAGACAGGCATGAGGATGGGCCAGTCTGAGCCCTTCCACTGCAGATAACCATATGGAACATTGCCTCCTGTCCACTTTACTTCAAATATTGGTCTGCACTGTCTACTTTATCAATGTTGGGGCGGCACGGTGACACAGCGGTAGAGTTGATGACTTACAGTGCAGGAGACCCAGGTTTGATCCTGATTATGGGTGCTGTCTGTACGGAGTTAATACGTTCTTGCTGTGACTGCGTAAGTTTTTCTTCAGTTTCTTTCCACATTCGAAAGGCGTGCAGGTTTGTAGTTTAATTGGTTTCTGTAAAGTGTAAATTGTCCTTAGTGTGTAGAATAACAGGGTGGTCACTGGTCGGCGCAGACTTGATGGGCTGAAGAGCCTGTTTCCACGGTGTATCTCTAAAGTAAAGTCACTCATTTTCTTTTTGTTATCCAATGTGTATCTTTTATCTTGGTACAGGGGTCAAGGAAAGCGCGTTCACATCGAGGCCCAGTTTCCACCAATCTTTCCACCACTACACAAAAGAAGCACAAGAAGCGCAAGACGCCATTGTATGCAGATGCCGAGAAGTGTGTTCAACTCTGGCTGAACGATTTCTGATCTTTTGGTGTGGACTCGATAAGAAGATCTTGGTACAATTTTTTGGAAAGACCGTTAACAGTTTTGTCATCACTATCAATATGTTTTGTGTGTCTTCCCTTCTCGAAGAAACCATTAGAGTCTGCCCAAGTCCTTTTCTGCACACTGCCTATTGATGTATAGATTCTTTTTGCTGGATTTATGGCCACAAAATTTGATCATTTCACTCAGCAAATCAGTAGCTAAGCAGCGCCCATCTATTTTCTCACCGCTAATATTTTTAAATACAATTTAAAAGACACCAAGGGAATCAAAATGACAGGGCAGTATTGGTTCTCAAGAGTTAATTGCCGGCATGTAAAATCACACGACCCCTTGAGAAAGCAAGGGCAGTCCATCAAGTGTCGGAACAATACGAAGATGAAACAGTACCACAACTTGATTATAGTTACTGAGATAATAAGAAACCACAATTCAGACTCTTTATTATACAGGGATGTAATGCTGAGCCTTTATAAGGCGCTTCTTCAGATGACATTTGGAGCATTGTGAGCAGTTTTGGGCCCCATATCTGAGGAAGAATGTGCTGGTGTTGGAGAGGGTCCAGAGGAGAATTAAAAGAATGATCCCAGGAATGATTAGGTTAACCTATGATGTGCGTTTGACGGCACTGGGCTTGTACTCGCTGAAGTTTAGAAGAATGAGGGGGGACCTCATTGAAACTTACCAAACCATGAAAGGCCTGGATAGAGTGAATGTGGAGAGGATGTTTCCACTAGTGGGAGAGTCTAGGACCAGTGGCCATAGTCTCAGAATAAATGGACGTAACTTTAGAAAGGAGATGAGGAGGAATGTCTTTAGTCATAGGGTGGTGAATCTGTGGAATTCATTGCCACGGAAGGCTGCAGATGCCATGTCAATGGATATTTTTAAGATAGATATTGACAGATTCTTGATAAGTAAGGGTGTCAGTGGTAATGGGGAGAAGGCAGGAGAATGGGGTTGAGAGGAAAAAATATTTTAGCCATGATTGAATGGTGGAATAGACTTGATGGGCTGCATGGCCTAATTCTGCTCCTAGACCTTACGAGCTTATGAATACATGCCATTTTTCAATCTTATGGGTTACACCAGGGCAAAAATATATGATCCTAAATCCATTTTTGGTGATGCACCGATGCAGTTGTGGGCACAAAATATGGGATACGAGAATCAGGCATCGCTTAACTTAGGAACAAAATTGCAAAACAGGAAAGTTGTTTCCTCTGACAACCATAGGACATGAATTTAAAAGAATGCACAAGCAGTTGTAAAAATGTGCAGCGAGTTATAGCGGAGGAGGTCATTTTACACTTTTAGAGATACAGCACAGAAACAGACGCTATCTTATAATTTCTACACCCTTGTTCCTTCCCACACACCCCTGCAAATTATTCACTTACAAGTACATATCCAAATCCATTTTCCAACTTACTATTGTATCTCTAATGTTAAACACTCCAGAGATAACGCATTGCAAGTTTTTCTTTCCTCCCCTCAACCCCCCACAATCAGTCTGAAGAAGGGTCCCAACCTGAAACGTTACCCGTCTATGTCCTCCAAAGATGCTGCCTGACTCGTTAAATTACTCCAGCACTTTGTGTCTTTTTTTTTTGTAAACCAGCAACTGCAGTTCCTTGTTTCTACATGGCTTCACAGGAATTCCGTAGGATTGATCCAACCCTGTAAATCCACATGTGAAATTATGGAGACATGACTAAGTTCAAGCAGTGCTCAAGTTTTCATAATGAAATCATTACAAACTTGGAATGAAGATTGCTTGCCCACGATATACAATACGATATTTGGGCTCCTCAGTGGAACAGCAGTAGAGCTCCTGTCTCACAGAGCAAGAGACCCGGTTTCAATCTTGACTACAGGTGCTGTCTGTGTGGAGTTTCTCCCTGTGAGCACGTGGGTTTTCTCTGGGTGCTCCGGTTTCTTCCCATATTCCAAAGATGTGCAGGTTAATTGGCTTCAGTAAATTGCCCCTAATGTGTAGGATGCAAAGGTGGCATAACATAGAAGATAGACACAAAATGCTGGGGTAACTCAGCAGGTCAAGTAGCATCTCTTGAGAAAATGAATGGGTGACGTTTCGAGTCGAGACCCTTCTTCAGACTTAGAGCACAGAACTAGGGTGATCGATGGTCAGTGTGGACTCGATGGGCCAACAAGCCTGTTTCCACACTGCATCTCTAAAACTAAACTGATATAGAGATAATGGGAAATGGGTTGAAGAGTTGAGAGAGGGATATGCATTGGTTAGTGCGTTCCAATTTCAAGCACTTATTGATTCACAGAGGAGGCATCATTAATGGCTTTGGTGCTCTCTACAAAACAATAGTCTACTTTAATGTCATCACGTTGAAGAGTAATGCTGAGTAGACAGTTTGTGCTAATGCACTTGCAAATGTTTCTTCACCTTACAGACAATTGCTTGGGAAGCAATGGGATTTCCCAGAAACAGTGAATCAGGTTACACCATTGCATTCTACAATATCATCTGCACCAACCATTGTGCCTCACCGGGTTATATTGCCATGGTATTGTATTGTTTTATTGTCCCATGCACAGAGATACAGTGAAAAGCTTTTGTGCGCTATCAGATAAATGATACACAAGTACAATTAAACCAAACACAAGTTAAACAGGTAATGTTTAGTTTAGTTTAGTTTCGAAATATAGCACGGAAACAGGCCCTTCAGCCACCCAGTCCACACCGACCAGCGATCCCCGCACACTAACACTATCAACACACACTAGGGATAATTTACATTTATATCAGGCTAATTGACCTACAAAACTGTATGTCTGTGTGGGAGGAAACCGAAGATCTTGGAGAAAACCCACACGGTTTACGGAGAGAACGTCCAAAGTCTGTACAGACAGTATCCATGGTCGGGATCGAACCTGGGACACGGGTCTCTGGTGCTGTAAAGCAGCAACTCTACCGCTGTGCTACCGTGCGGCCCTAATGCAAAGAGAAAAACTCCAATGTCCATAATGAGGTAGATTGGGACTATACCCTATCGTGTTCAGTCTGATAGTGATAACAGTGGGGAAGCAGCTGGTCCCAAGTCTGGTGGTAGGTGCTTTCTAGTTTTTGTATCTTCTGCATTGGTGAGAATTTATTGATAAAATAATTGGAGGAAGATCAGAATATGAAGATCACCAGTAATGAACATGATGATGATTGCATGGAGATAACAAGGAACCAACATTCAGACAGCACTGTTCAACTTTCAACTTCATGTGTTACACAAGGGCAAATATATATCATCGTAAATCTGTTTTTGGTGCTGTAAAGATGCAGTTATGGTCACAAAAGGTGGGATGAGGGAATCAGGGATCACTTAACTTTGGAGCAGACCTGTTAAAGGAACTATTTAAAGTTAAAATGTATTAAAACATTAAAACATGAATAGAGCAAAATAGGAAAATTGTTTCCTCGATCAACCAAAGGACATGGATTTAAAAGAAACTACAAGCAGTTGAAAACATATGCACCGAGTTATAGCAGAGGTAGTTGAGGCACGTATTATCACAACGTTTAACAGGTATTTAGACAGGTACCTGGATGGGATAGGGTTAGAGGGATATGGTCCAAGTGGGACTAGTGAAGATGGGGCATGTTGGTCGGCTGGTAAGTTGGGCCAAAGAGCCTGCTTCCACGCTGTATAACTTTATGAATTAAGGACTTTTTCAACACTGGCAGGACTCTGGAAAAGCAGCTGCGATACCCTGCCCTGATTTTGTTGAGATTACCTCCTGTGCTTGTTTATTGCCTGAATACAACCCTCAACCTCCAATGCTACGGCTCGATCCTGACTACGGGTGCTGTCTGTATGGAATTTATACATTCTCCCCGTGACCATGTGGGTTTTCTCCAGGTGCTCCGGTTTTCTCCCACACTCCAAAGACGTACAGGTTTCTCGGCTAATTGACCAGTAAAAATTTTAAATTGTCCCAAGTGTGTACAATATAATATTATGCTAATGCCACGCTGATCGGCGCGTACTCAGAGAGCCAAAGGGCCTGTTTCCGTGCTTTAACTCTAAACAAAACTAAAACTACCTTGTGGGGAGGTTTGGGGGTTGGAATTAATGGAGAGAGAGGAAAATGTGACCATCGACGAGTAGTGATATGATTTGATTCCCAACCGTGGTATGAATTAGCTTGCCAAGTTAATGTGTTCAAGAACAATTCGAGATTAGGAAAAATTACTGGCCTTGCTATTATCCATTAATGGATAGAAAACAAACATGTGGTCTGCTGTAATGCACAAAGTTCTTAGTTCCAGCTCACTATACTAGTACTATTGCAGAATACTAGAGTGGATAGAGTGAATGTGGAGAAGATGATTCCGCTAAAGGGAGGCCAAGTCAATTGATATTTTTAAGGTGGAGATTGAAAGATTCTTGATTAGTATGGGTGTCAAGGGTTATGAGGAGAAGGCAGGAGAATGGGATTGAGAGGGAAAGACAGATCAGCCAATTATTGACTGGTGGAATAGGCTTGATGGGTTGAATGGCCTAATTCTGCTATCATTTATGAACTTTGAAATACTAAGTGGAGTGATATGGTTACTCACATTGTTTATGATAGCTACTGTTGACAGCAAGGCTGAAATTGATGTGAATTCCCAGTCTGTTATTATCCATTATCGTTTAAATGGTGAACAAATTATGGATTCAACTGTGGCACACAGTTAAACCGTGGCAACAAAATGTGGTTAGTTCTGTTATCATTAAAGCTTGACATCACTATTGCTCCCAGTCTGTGGTCAGTAATATGCACTGCAAAAAGAAAGATAAAACATAATGAGTTGCATTGAATATTAAATCTTCTGTCTATATGAAATCAGTAGTGAATGGCTTCTGATGACAAATAACATGAATAATGCTGGTAGAGAGATTTTCTTAGCTGTCGGTATATACACATGAACCTACTCCCACACATATACATACAGATACCTAATACGCTTTGTACCAGTTGCACTTTGCATGGCATTGTCAATTTTATTTGCACTGCACTGTAAATACAGATTAATTAGAAAATTTCTGGTGGGATGTGGGACAATTTGTGTTTTAACTATTCATCTTGCCCGAGGCTTTTGTGGAAAACAAAACAGAATGTTTTCTGAATAGATTCTATGCTCCATTCCCAGGCCATGATGCTTGTACTGATGGAAAGACAAATATGCGATAAGAGAACAGCACCACATATATAAAATAACAATTTAATATTGGAGACCATAGATTTTCTATCTGTAGAAACAGATGTGTCAGGGGTTATGAGGAGAAGGCAGGAGAATAGGGTTGAGAGGGAAAGATAGATCAGCCATGATTTAATAGCAGAGTAGAATTGATGGGCCAAATGGCCCAATTCTGCTCCTATAACTTATGAACTTATGCAACAAAGAACCGCGGCTGCTGGTTAATACACAAAGTGCTGGAGTAACTCAGCAGGTCAGCCAGCATCTTACAACCCAATGATATGAACATTGAATTCTCCCCCCCATCTATTTCTTCCCTCTAACCAACACCCCCCCCCCCCCCTCCAGCTACTTTCCTCCCGCCGGGCTTCACAATTGATAAATCGTCAAACCTGTCCCACACCTACTTTTCTTACCTCTTACCTTTGCTCCAATCATCTGCTTGTCAAAAAATCTCCTTCACCTGTGTCGCCTATTACGTGCCATGCTTTGTCCTGCTTCTCTGCTTTCCCAGCTTTCTTCTCCCCCCCCCTACAGTCAGTCTGAAGAAGGGTCTCAAATGGAAACCATAGTGCCCAGACTTTACCTAACTTGTTGAATTACTCCAGCACTTTGCGTCCTTTTTCTCTAATAGATTTTCTATCAGTTATTTTTTTCCTCTAACAAAGATTATGTTTTTGCACTGAATGTAAATTCAAGAAAAGAATCAGCCGTCCGCAGTGTACAGTGTACAGATACATGATAAAGGGAATAATGTTTAGTGCAAGATAAAATCCAGTAAAGTCCCATTAAAGATAGTCTTCAATGAGGTAGATGGTAGCTCAGAACTGCTCTCTAATTGGTGATGGGGTGATTCAGTTGCCCGATAACAGGTGGGAAGAAACTGTCCCTGAATCTGGAGGTGTGCGTTTTCACACTTCTGTACCTCTTGTCTGATGGGAATAGGGAGAAGAGGGAGTAACCGGGGTGAGACTCATCCTTGATTATGCTGATGGCCTTGCAGAGGCAGCATGGTGAAGATGGAGTCAATGGAAGGGAAGTTGGTTTGCGTAGTGATCTGGGCAGTTCCACCATTCTCCGCAATTTAATCAGTCTGTGAATCTGCACTCGATTTGCATTTTGTATTCCTAAAAATATCTCAAGTTGATGCACTGAGGATGTGCTGAGGAAGTTGGTTGTAGCCAAACTTGTCTCTTTTGCAAACTCTGGAATTTCTATGGCCTAAACCATTCGATTTGTAATTTTGCCTGTTTTTAATTTTGCCTATTTTTTTTTCTCTCAATTGCACTGCACCATTGAAGAATATCTAAATTATTATAAAAACTCAGAAATTATGGGATCATCTTTGTTAATTGGTTTTATGTCAAATTTCTATTTGTAATAAAGTAGAATGAGAGATAAGGACATCTTTGGGGAAAATCTTTTTAAGCCTCCTTAAAGGTTTCAAGCCAGAGTTAATTTACAATTAGTCATCATCTATTTCCTCACTGGATCAAATATGAATCAAGTATCACATTAAAATGTATTTTTCCTCTCAATGTTTAGACTGAATAATAACTGTTTAATTAGACTTCAATACATAAGTCATTCCGGAACATTATTAGACATGACGTGACTAAAATTAAACATTTTTGTCAATATAGTTTATGTTTTGTCTGTCACATATATATTAAATGGAACTTTAAACTGTTAACTGAACCTTTAGTTTGCAGAGAATATATCTTGTACTGTGCAAGACATTATTACAGTTCTGTAATTTATTCCTAAGAATGCAAAGATATGCAAGATTAGTGTGGAAGGAATAGGCAAAACGAACTCATCTTCCTTGCGAATGCTTGGAACATGCTCTCGCATAATTTGACCCTCTTTCATCTAAGTGACAACACAGGAGATCATTGTAACCTTTTATCGAGGCATAGGCTTTTATTGGAGCTGTTGCCTCTCACAGCGCCAGAAACCCAGGTTCCATCCTGGCCTTGGGTGTTGTCTGTGTGGAGTTTGCACGTTCTCCCTGTGACCATGTAGGTTTCCCCTGGGTGCTCAGGTTTCCTCCCACATCTCAAGGACATGGGGTTTGCAGGTTAATTGGCCCTACGTAAATTGCCCCTGGTGGGTATGGAGGGGATGACATGGCTCCACGTTTCACTGCTCCACTTCTCTCCTCATCCGACACCTTTCGTCCCCTTTTCACCTCCAGATCTTTGTCCGTTATTCTGCCGACCTGGCAATCAAACCCCCCCCCACCCACTCCCCTCGTCTGTATCAACCTATTCTCTTGGCCCAATCTGGGTCAGGCCCTTTTCACTATTTCCCCTTTATTCCCTTCTCTGACTTCACATTGCATGCATCTTATCTCACACTTTTTGTCTTTTCATCTCTGGCCTTTGTCCAACCATCTGCCAATAAAAATCCCCCTCTTACCAGTATCCATATCACTTGCCAAACTTTGTCCTGTCCTCACCTCTTTTCCAATTTTCTCCCCACTCCACTCCCCTATTTAGTCTGAAGAAGGCCCCCGACCAGAAATATCCTCTGTCCATTCCCTCCACACATGCTGAAGAAGGGTTTCGGCCCGAAACGTTGCCTATTTCCTTCGCTCCATAGATGCTGCTGCACCCGCTGAGTTTCTCCAGCATTTTTGTGTACCCTCCACACATGCTGTCTGACTCACAGAGTTCCTCCAGCACTTTGTGTTTTGTTCATCCATTAGCATCATATAATTTAGTGGCTACATCACCTAAACATATGATTTCCACCCCCAGGGCATCAGGTGGATGGGAACAACTTCCCCAACACATTCTCTCCAAGTTGCACACCAGTCCAAGGTGATAACCCAAGCCTTCATCACCAAACTCCTGCCCAAATCCACTGTGAGGGCATCTCATTGATGGCACCAATCTCAGTGAGGGGACCTCATTGAAACTTACTGAATAGTGAATGGCCTGGATAGAGTGGATGTGGAGAGGATGTTTCCACTCATGGGAGAGTCTAGGACCAGAGGCCCTAGCCTCAAAATAAAAGGACGTACCTTTAGAAAGTAGATGAGGAGGAATTTCTTTAGTCAGAGGGTACTGAATCTGTGGAATTCATTGCCACAGATGGCTGTGGAGGCCATCAATGGGCATTTTTAAGATGGAGATTGAGAGATACTTGATTGGTTGGGGTGTCAAGGGTTATGGAGAAAAAGCAGGAGAATAGGGTTGAGGGGGAATGATAAATCAGCCTTGATTGAGTAAATCCAATAGGCTGAATGGCCTACTTCTGCTCGTATGATTTATGAACTTATCTACGAAAGGACAAAAGCAGTTCAAGGAAGCAATTCATTAACACGGTAGGGCTGCACAGTGGTCAGCCATAGAGATGCTATCTAACAGCTCCAGAGACCCGGGTTCCATCCTGACTACAGGAGCTGTCTCGAGAATATTCATATTAAAATGCCAAGTGTCAAGATTGGAGAAAATTATGCAGCAGGTCAAATGTTTAACAATACTTCCAGTGATTCTACCCTCTTCTACCCTCAAGGTGAAAAGGGTACAGAGAAGATAGGGCTAGAGAGTCTGAGCTATCTGGAGAGGTTGAGTAGGCTGGGACGCTTTTCCTTGGAACGCAGGAGGATGAGGGTTGATCTTATTGAGGTGTACAAAATCATGACTGGCAGAAATCCTGGGGGGGACGGGTGACATGTTCCTCCTATGTTTTGAGACGTGGGAAACAATCCCCCCCTTGTTTTGTGGAAAATGTTGCAGCAAAATCGCCAGGGAATGGCTGTAGCGCACGGGTGGGCTTGCTTGCCTGCCCCTTTTTTTTTTTTTTTTTCTTTTTTTTTGCTTGCCTGCCCCGGGACTGGCTGTCGCGCCGATTGCCATATAAAGTCAGCAGTTCAGATAGTCAAACCATGCCAGCCACGTTCTAAATATGTATAACATAAATAATTCGACCGTTAATCTCGGGTTCATTAGTATATGAGATGATGCGTGGAAAACAGCGAAGTTTGTTCGCCAACTGATAACTAGGAGCCCATTGAAAGGAATTGTCCATTATTGACCGATTAGTATCAGTCGAACACTGCCGCTTTGTTGAGGACACCGCCGCGGAGCATTCCCATCAAATGTAGTTCAGTGTCAATGAGGTCAAGGATAATATGATTGCAAAGTGCTTTTGCAGTCCAAAAACATGCTCCAGTTCTTTTTTGGCGAATTGCTCATGTGGTTTAGACAACCAGATCAAGAATAATATGCACACTAACACTATCCTACACACACACTCGGGACAATTTACAACTTTATCGAAGCCTACAGACCAGTCCGTCTTTGCACCACGCAGTCACAGGGAGAACCCGTTCAGTCAGCACCTGTAGTCAGGATCGAACCCGGATTTCTGGCGCTGTGAGGCAGAAACTCTACCGCTGCGCCACTGGAATAGAGGGGGTATGGATCCTGTGCTGTTCTGTCCCATGTTCTATGTAACATTGCCCCAATCTTTGGTGAAGTGCTATTCTAGGTTAGTAGTCAACGAGATCAAGAATAATATAATTAGGAAAAAAGGTGTATTTCCAATCTAATCCGTGCCCCAGTCTTTGGTGAATTACTACTGTCGTTTGCCAGCCAGAAATCAAGAATAATATGATTGAAAAGTACATTTCCAGTCGAAAACATTGCCCCATTCTTTATCGAGTTACGAGAACGTTTTAGTGTCAACCCACGTCAAGACTATGTAGGAAGGATATGCAGATGCTGGTTTATACCGAAGATAGACACAAAATGCTGGAATAACTCAGCGGGGGACTGAAAGCATCTCTGGAGGAAAACAAGGATGTGTGACGAGAAAGGTTCCGATTTGAATTGTCACCCATCCTTTTTCTTCAGCGATGCTGCCTGACCCGCGGAGTTACTCCAGAATGTTGGGTCTATCAAGAATAATATGAGTGAAAAGTACATTTGCAGTCTCAAAACATTGCCCCAGTCTTTAACAAGTTCCGAGGAAGCTTTGGTGTCAACGAGACCAAGAATAAAGGGCATTTGGAATTTAAAACGTTGCCCCCGTCTTTGGCAAATTGCTATTTTTGCTTAGCAGTCAATGAAATTAAGAATTATATAATTGGAAAGGGCATTTGCAATTTAAAACTTTGCCGCTGTTTGCTATTTTTTTGTAGTAGCAAATGATCAATAATATAAATGAAAAGTGCATTTCCAGTCTAAAGCATTGCCCCGGTCGTGTTGTCTGGTGAATTGCTATTGCGCTTTAGCAGTTAGAGGCTGCTCCATTCCTTCGCCGCTGCTGACGTGGGGAAAGCATGACGCCTTTGCCAGGGCAGCCGCGATTCAAATGTGGTGATCCCTGTCGCGCACCGCAGGCTTGGTAGAGCCTGGAGAGTCTGGATTACAAACCGCACAACTCACTTCCTGCACCTCGGCTCAGAGGGGCGACCACACAGCATGTCGGAGTTCAGCAGTCCGCAGCGATGAATACAGCGAACAGCACTGAGATCCCGGCCGAAACGCTGTTCGGCGCCGGCGCCTACAAGGTGCTGGCGGTCATCGTGGGCACGGTGGGTGCTGTGGGCTTCCTCAATAACCTCCTCATGTTGGTGCTTTACTGCAAATTCAAGAGGCTGAGGAGTCCCGCCAACCTCTTCCTCGTCAACATCAGCATCAGTGACTTGCTGCTGTCGGTCTTCGGAATATTCTTCACCTTGGTCTCCTGTGTGAAGGGGAGATGGGTTTGGGACAACGGTGCGTGTATCTGGGATGGCTTCAGCAACACGCTGTTTGGTGAGTGTCCATCCCTCACCCTGGCTGTGGAGATCCATTGGAGACTTCCCCCTTCCCCCCCATCCCCTCCTCCCCATCCCCTCCTCCCCCTTCATCCCCTCCTCCCCCTTCCCCCCCTTTAATCTTTTAATTTCTCCCCCTCCCCCCTTCTCCCCCTCCCCCCTTCTCCCCCTCCCCCTTCTCCCCCTCCCCTCCCCTTCCCTCCCCCTCTCCTTCCCCTTCCCTTCCCCCTCCTCTCCCCCTCTCCCCCTTCCCACCTCCCAATCCCCCCTCCTTCCTCCCCTTCCCCTCCCCTCCCCCATCCCCCCCGTTTCCCCCCTTCCTCCCCCTTCCCCCACTCCTCCCCTCTCTCCTCGCCCCCTCTCCTCCCCCCTCTCCCCTCTCTCCACCTCTCCCCCTTTCCCCCCTCTCCCCCTTTCCCCCTCCCCCTCCTCCCCTCTCCCTCCTCCCTCTCCCCCGTCTGCCCCCCTCTCTCCTCTCTCTCCCCCCTCTCTCCTCCCCCTCTCTTCTCCCCCCTCTCTCCTCCCCCCTCTCTCCTCCCCCTCTTCTCCCCCCCCTCTTCTCCTCCCCCTCTCCTCCCCCCTCTCCCCCTCTTTCTCCCACCGTCTCCTCCCACCGTCTCCTCCCCCTCTCTCCTCCCCACCTCCTCCTCCCCCTCTCTTCTCCCCACCTCCTCCAGTCCCCCTTTCCTTCTCCTCCCCCCTCTTCCCCCCCCCCGCTTCCCCTCCTCTCCTCTCCTCCCTCCCCTCTCCCCTCCACCCCCCTCTCTGTCCCCCTAACCAGCTCAACTCTGCCTGTCCCGCCGGGTTAACCAACAGCCCTGGACTGATGGGACACCAGTCCGGAGCAGTGGCAGCCCCAGGCTTACAGCCAGCGCGGACCGTCAGTCCAGGTTAATTCAGTGGGACAGGCAGAGTTGAGCTGGAGTTAGTGCTTCTCCATGCTGGCTGTAAGCCTGGGGCCGCCACTGCTCCAGGCCGCCATTGCTCCAGGGTCACCTCGGACATCTATGGCCATCCCCGGACAGGGATGGGACACTCAGGAGGGGACGGGGACGGTCCACTAGCAATTCAACAGCGCTTGCAGCGCCGGAGTCCCGGGTTCGATCCTGACTACGAATGAACGCAGGTCTGCATACACGCAGCAGTACTGCTGCCGAGAATGTTTATCGCGAGTGACCTATGACCTGGGCATGCGCAGTCGGAATACCGAACTCGCTTTTAGCTCAGGCCCTCGAGCCCAGGCAAACATTCTCGTAAATCTTCTCTGCACCCATTCCTGCTGAACGACATCCTTCCTCCAGTAGGGTGACCAAATCTGAGTACTGCAAATGCGGACTCACCACATGTATCGATGCTAACCTCTATTCCAGAAGTGTCTTCAGCACACTGCAGCTCCCTTGCAGCGCTTGACCGGAGCATTATCGCATGTAACATTTTTTTATGGAGTGACTCAAAGGAGGGAAATGGGATGCAGAAAACATTGAAAGGAACTGGCAACTAAGGCGCTCATGGGATGGTTTAAATGATCAAAGTTATCCACTATGGAACACAAATCAATAGAAGCAGGAATGGGCCTTCAGGGCCTTCAAGCCTGCCCCATCAATCATTATGATCATGATGATTCTTTATTGTCACTTGTACCCCACTGGCCCTCCTTTCATCCTCAGCAGCGTGGCCTGTCCACCTCGGCCCGACTCGCTCCGACCTCAAGGTTCCTACTTCGGCACGACTGACCGGCAGCTGGTCTCAACCTCTTCTATTGTGCCCTAATCCTTAATTCTTTGCAATATTAATCTGGCCTCTCTGCTGTTCTTTGGAAACGGGGACAGAGAAATTCTGGAAATTCACCGGCCCCCGAGAGCAGAAATATCAACACACGTCAGTTGTAAATGTCCAACCCCTTATTTTGTCCCCTTGTTTGTGACCTTCCCATGAGTGATAACAACTCAACATGGATGGGCTGGAGGGAAAAATGAGACAAAAGGGTATCGGATAGAAGAGAGGAGGGAAATGTCAGGCCAGGTGGGAAATAGGTGGAAAAAGGACAGGGGAGTGGAAATAGAAAGGAAATGAGGGACTGGATGGGAACTGAGTGTATGAATGAGGGGAAAGGAGTTGAGTGATTGGGGAGGGAGGGGGGGGGGGAGATGGCAGTTAGAACATGGTCAAAACCCCATGGGAGCTTAATAGTCTCCTGTCTACCAGGGCCTGGTGGATCTCCTTTTTGTTAACCATTTTAATTCTCCTTTCCATTTCCATACCAATCTTTCTGTCATGGGCCTCCGCCAATGCCAGAGTGAGGCCTCACACAAACTTGAGCAACAGCAAGTAGTATTCTCTTGGGTAGCTTACAACCCAACAATACTAATTCTTCACTGTAGTTTGGTACACGCCCCCCCCCCCCTTACATTTAATCCTCACTTTATCTGATATCCCTTTGCCTCCTTTTCACCTGCAGCCTTTTCCACTTACTCCCCCCATCTGCTATTCAAACCACCCTTCCCCTCACCTGTATCCACCTAACACGTACCAGGCTTTGTCTTTCTCTTTTAGAGCTTGCAGCTTTCTCCCCCCCGAGTACAATCAGGCTGCAGAAGGCCCCTGAACTGAAACATGGCCTACCTATTCCCTCCACAGAAGTTGCCTCATTGGTAGAGTTCCTCCACCACTTAATGTGTTGCTCAGGATTCCAGCATCTTGGTTTCCTTGTGTTCCCTTAGGATCTTCTGTTTGAATAAGGTCGCCCCTCTCATTATTCTAAACTCCAGAGAATTCAGACCCAACCATCTAGTCTCTCCTTATAAGACAGTGTTCTCATTCCCAGACATTAGCCCAATTAATCTCCTTTAAACTGTCTTTAATACCACAACATCCTTTCTAAGTAAGTGGAATCAAAACTGTGCACACTTGAGGTGTGGCCTCATTAAACCCTGTTGCAATGGAACAAAACTCGCTTGATGGTAGGAAGCAGAGGGGGTGTTAGTGGACAGTTGTTCATTGGACTGGAGACCTTTTAGATTTTAGAGATACAAGACGGAAACAGCCCTTCAGCCCACTGAGTCAGCGGCGACCAGTGATTACCCTGTACGCTAACACTATCCTACACACCAGGGACAATTTACAATTTTACTGAAGCCAATGAAGCTACAAACATATATGTCTTTGGAGCTTGGGAGGGAACCGGAGCACCCGGAAAAAACGCATGCGGTCACAGGGAGAGTGTAAAAACTCCGTACAGACAGCATCCGTGGTCAGGATCAAACCTGGGTCTCTGGCGCTGTAAAGGGCCTGTCACACTTGGGCCGTCATTTACGCGACAGGCCGGTAGTGACTGACGCGTGACAGTCGCGCGCATCATCAGCCGTCTGGAGCACGTGACGTCATTTGAAGATGGACACAAAATGCAGGAGTAACTCAGCGGGACTCTGGACAGAAGGAATGGATGATGTTTCGGGTCGAGACTCTCATTCAGTCTGAAGAAGGGTCTCGACCCGAAACGTCATGCATTGCTTCTCTCCAGGGATGCTGCCGGTCCCGCTGAGTTACTCCTGCATTTTGTGTCTATCTCCAATCGTCTTGGCCCCGCTCTGGGAGTAGGAGTAGGGGCGGATACGGATCTGCAATGGCCATGACCTCCAGGCCAAGTTCGGCGATCGTTTGCCTGCTTCTGCTGCTGTTGGAGGTGAGACGTTGCGCCGCGCCAGGGTCTTGGGCCTGTCCCACTTTGGCCGTCAGTTACGCGACGGGCCGGTGGCGCGCGAAGATTTCGTTCAGGACGAAGTCCACACTCCTCCACGCCACTCCACACCACTCCATGCACCTGTCCTGCGCTACCCACGCGCTACCCACACGCAAGCAGTTCGCGTAAATGGCGCGCGAATGACAGCCAAGTGGGACAGGCCCTTAAGCCAGCAACTCTACCGCTGTGCCACTGTGTCGCCTAATGGACTGGTTTTGTGGCTCAGGGCTGATTATTCCTTGCTTCGATATCAATGCTTTGGATATGATTGTAAAAGTCGTGATTATTAAGTTTACAAATGACTCTGAAAGAGGTAGTATCCTAGTTGAGTGAAGATGGTTATCAAGAATTATAATGGATCCTTGATCAGATGGCCAAGTGGGCTGAGGAATGGCAAATGGAGTTTAATTTGGCTAAGTGAGGTTTTGCATTTTAGGAAGTCGAACTAGGGCAGTGCCTTCACAGTGAACGGTAGCCCCTAGAGAACGTGATAGCGCAGAGGGACCAAGGAGTCCAAGTAGACAGTTCCCTGAAAGTGGCATCACAGATGGCAAAGGTGGTTTTCTTTTTTACAAAATTAAATTAATTCAATTAGTTACAATAATATTTACACAGCAAACAATAACAAAACACCCACCACCGTACTACAAAGAAAGCTAGGTATTTTTACTACTAAACATCAAATTATTATCTTACAATCTGATGTAGGATACAGTCATCCCCTGCGGAGGTGGGGCCATATTGGACCTTGTACTGAAGATTAAGATGCACAGGATTGACAGCAACTTGATCGTATGGGCTTACTGATAGAGCACAGAGGATTGTGGTGGAAGGCTATCATTAAGGCTGGAGGTCTTTGACCAGTGGAGTCCGCAGGAATCTGTGCTGCGGCCTCTGTTGTTTGTGATATAAATAAATGACTTGGACACAAATGTAGATGGGTTGGTAAAGAATTTTGCGTACAACACCAAAATTGCTGGAAATGTGGACCGTGAGGAAGGCTGTCAAAGTATACAGCAGGATATAGATCACTTTCAGAAACGGACGGAGAAATTGCAGATGGAGTTTAATCCAAGCAAGTGTGAGGTGTTGCACTTTGGGAGGTCAAATGTAAGGGGATGGTATGCAGTTAATGGCAATTACAGCATTGATGTACAGAGGGATCTTGGGGTCCAAGTCCATAACTTGCTGAAAGTGGTGACACAAGTTGATAGAGTGGTGAAAGAGGCATATGGTATGCTTGCTTTCATTAGTTGGGGCATTGAGTATAAGATTCTGAAAGCCATATGGCAGCTTATGGGACTTTGTTTTGGCCACATGAGCATTGTGTACAGTTCTGGTTGCCCCATTACAGGACGGATGTGGATGTTTTAGAGAGGGTGGCACAAGAGGTTTACCAGAATGTTGATTGAATGAGAGGCAATAAAGAGAGGTTGGACAAACTTGGGTTGTTTTCTTTGGAGTGTCAGAGTTGAAGGGAGACTTGATAGAAGGATATAAAATTATGGTAAGCATAAACAGGGTTGACAGTCAGAACTTTATCCCAGGGCGGAAATGTCAAAGACTGGAGGGCATAGCTATAAGGTGGTAGGGGCAAAGTTTAAATGAGATGTGCATGGTGACCTTTTTACACAGAGGGTGGTGGGTGCCTGGAATGCAATGCAATGACGATAGTGACGTTGGCACTTGGGTATGCAGGAAATCGAGGGATATGGATCATGTGCAGGCAGATGAGATTAGTTTATCGGCATCATATCAGTGGGATTTCCCTGGGTGCTTCGGTTTCCTCCCACATTCCAGGATCAAGGAAAGAGCGTTCACGTCGCAGCCCTGTTTTCACCAATCTTTCCACCACCACGCACAAGAAGCGCAAGACAGACATTGTATGCAGATGTCGAGAAGTGTGTTCAGCTCTGGCTGAACAACTTCTAATCTTGTGTGTGGACTCGATAAGAAGAAGAAGAAGAAGAAGAAGAAGCTCATATCAGCACAGACAGTGTGGGCCAAAGAGCCTGATCCTGTGCTGTACTGATCTATGCCCTCAGCTGAATGTTGTCTTGTTTTTTGTGCTGCACTACATTTGCAATGTTGTGAATGTAATGGATCATTGTACAATTATCAGTTGGTATCAAGATGCCTCAGCTACTCCAAAACCAATTTATTTCCCAAAACCTGAATTTTGTTCTTCGCTACCAGTGTGAATTACATGCATTTACTTGAGAAAGATAATGATCTTTGCGCAATTAGAGTCAGTCATGCGGGTGGAAACGGGCCCTTTGGCCTAACTTGCCCATGCTGTCCAAGATGCTCCATCTACACTACACCAACCCACCTGTGTTAGGCCCATATTCCTCTAAACCTTTTCTATCGATGTATCTGTCCATATACCGTTTAAATGTTGTTAAAGTACCTGCCTCGTCGAGCTCCTCTGGCAGCTCATTCCATATACCTACCACCCTCTGTGCAAAAAGGTTGCCCCTCGGGCTCCTATTAAATCTTTCCCCTCACTTTAAACCTATGTCTGGTTCTAGATTCTGCTATTCTGGGTAAAAGACTGTGCATTTACCCTATCTATTCCTCTCATGATATTGTACACCTTTGTAAGATCACCCCTCATCCTCCTGCGCTTCAAGGAATAAAGTCTTAACCTGTTCAACCTCTCCCTATAGCTCGGGGTTTCAAGTCCTAGCAATATCCTGGTAAATCTTCGCTGCACTCCTTGCAGCTTTACTATAGAGTAAACCTGTGTAAATTGCAGCATTTTCCACATAGAGTTTCAGTAAAAGCACGAACTTGCAGCTTCCTCACACCCAGAGCTTAGTTTTAGTTTAGAGATACGGTGCGGAAACAGGCACTTCGGGCTACTGTCCACGCCGACTAGCGATCACCCCCAGCACTAGGTAGGGACAAAGAACAAGGTACACTAGCACGATCCAACACACAAGGGACAATTTACAATTTTTACCAAAGCCAATTAACCTACAAACCTGCACGTCTTTGGGTTGTGGGAGGAAACCGGAGCACCCAGGGAAAACCCACAAAGCCACAGGGAGAAAGTATAAACTCCGTACAAACAGCACCTGTCGTCAGGATCGAACCTGGGTCTCTGGTAACTCTACCGCTGTGCCACCCTCTTCTTAGTGGAGTGAAAACATTTTGCATGGATTGAGGAGACAGTGCCTGTGCTGCATGACTCTGACTTGTACTCACCTTGGCAACTATCACTCTACTCACCCTCTCGTGAGGCCTGCCCGCTATGTCCATAACTAGAGTGACCACAAGGTGTTGCTCATCCTCAATGTGATCTGCATTTTATTGCTGTACTCTGACTTGGCCATTCTTAAACATCCTCCACATTACTTAACTGCCAGCCTTTTTTCTTTTGCAAAGACCTTGTACCGCTTCAGCTGGCAATACATGTTTTGGAGAATGCATTTAGAAATATTAGTCATAGAGTCACACAGCGTGGGAACACACCGACCATCATGCCCCATCTGCACTAGTCCCACCTGCCTGTGTTTGGCCCAAATCCCACTAAACCTATTCTATCCAGGTACATGTCTAAATGTTTCTTAAACGTTGCCTAGACTACCTGCCATGATATTTATTAATATTACAGAAAGACAAAAATACTATGCCAATACATAGAGAAGTACATAACAGGAACACAGATAGGTGACGTCTTGGGTTGGGACCCGTACCCTAACATTATTCTACACACTAGGGACAATTTACAATTTTACTGGTCAATTAATCCAGTCATGGGGAGAACGGACAAATTCCGTATAGAGGATTGTACCCAAGTCTCTGGCGCTGTGAGGCAGTAACTCAGTCCCTGCGCCACTGTGCCTTTTATATGGCTCAATGGCCGTGATTAGACCCATTCCTTGTCTAGGTGCCATGTGTGGCTTGTGGAATGTCAGGGTAACAAATTTCATTTTGTGGAGGAAAGGGATGATTTCTGGGCCAAAATAGGAGCAAGCATCTTGTGGTTTTTTTTCTCTTTTAGAGGCAAGGTTTTATTTTCCTTAAAGGTTTGTGCTGATGAGCTGAAGAAGCACTGACTTCACTTACTCATGACTTACCCTTGTCTGAAATGCTGGGGGAGCTGTTTCACTAATTTTGTATTGGGTTTAAATCCCAGAAGAATCTGATTGCAAGGCTGGACACAAAGTGCTGGAGCAACTCAGCGGGTCAGGCAGTATCTCCGGTGGAAAAGGATAGGTGACGTTTTGGGTTGGGACCCATCTCCAAACAGTTCTCTCTATCGGTGCACTGTCCAGGCATTGTCTGAATGTCTAAAATAACTTGTAAAACATGCTGGGAGCATTGTGCTAATCAGAGAACACAGACACTTATAGCTGTGTGATCCCATTTGTTTAGTTTTTAGTTTAGCGATAAAGTGCGGAAACAGGCCCTTCGGCTCACCGAGTCCACGCCAACCAGCGATCACCCATACACTGGTTCTATCCTACACACTAGGGACAATTTACAGAAGCAATTAACCTACAAACCTGCACGTCTTTGGAATGTGGGAGGAAATCGACCAGGAGAAAACCCATGCAGTCAAAGGGTGAATGTAGAAACTCCATACAGACAGCACCTGTAGTTGAGATTGAACCCAGGTCACTGGCGCCGTAAGGCAGCATCTCTACCGCTGCGCCACGCCACTGTGTCACTGGATCTATATTGTGATATTCTCCTCCCACAGTACTAGGGTAATACCTGAATCAAAAGGACTGTAACAATTCAAGTGGGCAGCCAACCTTCTGTTTTGGAAGATCGTCTAGAGATGGGCAATAAATAGAAACCCTTGCTGGAATGGCACCAACATCCTTTTAAAAACATTTCTTAAAAATCCCAAACACTCTTGATAAACAAGAAGCAGAAGTTGGTAGAGTGCCAGCATTTTCTTTTTTTTTTCAATTCTTTGAAAGGGGATCCTGTTTTCTGGTTCCAATACACCCGGACGTTTACACTGATAGATACCATTGGATTTGGGACCAGCTTGGATGGGGCATCTTGGGCAGTATGGAAAATTTGGGCTGAAGGACCTGTTTCCATGCTGTCTGACCTAAACACTCCTTAAACTTTCCCTAATTTAATTTGTTTCAAGCCTGTTTTGTAGTTAATTGAAAGACTACCCATCTAAAATGTTGCCTCTCCTGACGGATGCTGCCTAAGTTGCAGAATGTTTTTTTGCATCTTCTGGTTGTATTTCAGGCGATCTTGTTCTGGTGACTTTCTGCACACATCATAAAGATGGTGTACAAAAGGAACAAAATGTACTTAAAACAACTTCAATTTCTTTAAATGCAACTAAGCCAGCAGAGATTAAAGTGCCTGGTAAAACATCTGGCGATTAGAAGGGGAAGGATAAGGGTTAACTTTGGCGCTGTCCCCTCATCTGGGGGAGGACTAAAAGATAGGTAAGATTTTAATGAACGATGAATGATAACTAAGAAACAGTAGTTGCTGGGATAGAGCCAGAATTTCTCTCTTTCAGTTTTTTCAATTCCTTGAAAGGGACCCTTTTATTTGCTTCCAATACACCCAACCATCTACACTTGGTTGAAGAAGGGTCTCGACCCGAAACATCATTGATTCCTTCTCTCCAGAGATGTTGCCTGTTCCACTGAGTTACTCCAGCTTTTTGTGTCTAGACAGTCAGAACCTTTATCCCAGGGTAGAAATGTCAAAGACTTGAGGGCATAGCTTTAAGGGGGTAGGAGACACCAGCATCTGCAGTTCCTTCCTACACATTTAGTCCACACTTGTAGATGGGATTTACCTGGATCGGTAGCTGCTGCAGTAGACTGAGCGTGCAGGCGGACTGTATTTTGGACTTTTGGAAATGGCGCCAAAATATGGTGGTGCCTGCATGTGTAATTATGCAAAACGTATTTCACTGTGACAAATAAAGCACCATTGACTACTGCAGGAAGGAACTGCAGATGCTGATTTAAACCAAAGATAGACACAAAATGCTGGAGTAACTCAGCGGGGCAGGCAGCATCTCTGGAGAGAAGGAATGGGTGACGTTTCGGGTCAAGACGTCTGAAGCAGGGTCTCAACCTAAAACGTTACTCATTCCTTCTCTCCAGAGATGCTGCCTGCCCTGCTGAGTTACTCCAGCATTTTGTGTCTATCTACACCATTGAATACTGTTGGATTTGGGACTTGCCTGGATGGGGCATTTTGGGAGGCATGGACAATTTGGGCCGAAAGGGCCTGTTTCAATGCTGTATGACTCTGACTGTATTTCATTTTAAAATCTATGTCCAGAGGTTATGAGTAACATTTAATGTTGCTGTTAAAGATATGTCTGTCAATAAAAATTGTGTTCTTTTCAGTTTATTAACATCCCTTTATTGATCTTATGGAAACATAAAATTCTTAAAGGATTGGACAGGCTAGATGCAGGAAAAATGTTCCTGATGTTGGGGGATTCCAGAACCCGGGGTTACAGTTTAAGAATAAGGGGTAGGCTATTTATGACTGAGATGAGGAAAAACGTCTTCACCCAGAGAGTTGTGAATCTGTGCAATTCTCTGCCACAGAACGCAGCGGAGGCCTATTCACTGGATGTTTTCAAGAGAAAGTTAGATTTAGCTCTTGGGGCGAAAATTATCAAGGGATGGGATATGGGGGAAAAGCAGGAATGGGGGTACTGATTTTAGATGATCAGCCATGATCATATTGAATGGCGGAGCTGGCTCGAAGGGCCGAATGGCCTACTCCTGCACCTATGTTTCTATGTTTCTATAAACTATGTTTGTTAGATGCATGATACCCGAGGGGCATAGTGTGAAACTGTGCTGACTAATTCATTGTTTTCCAGCTTCTTGCGTTCTACTGTTCTAATGACACTATATTGATAAATGGAAACAAGCTCTAGATAATGCCACATCTGTGTCGCCCTGTTCATTTTGGCAGTATTTTATCTTCCATACATACATTTTTCTTGCCTCCTCATAAGATAATAATAATGAGACCAAGGCGTTCAACAAAGAAACCAGACTGCTGTTCTCTCTTATGCTGGACTGTTATTTTGATTTTCATAAATACCTGATCCAACAATATGTTTGCAATTATTCCCTCTGTACGCAAGAACTCAAGAGATTAGCAGGTCTAAAATGACCTGCCCCCACTTTAATGGCGGCACGGTGTTGCGACGGTAGAGCTGTTGCCTTACAGCGCCAGAGACCCGGGTGCTGTCTGTGTGGAGTTTGCACGTTCTCCCTGTGACCATTCCTTCTCTCCAGAGATACTGCCTGTCCCGCTGAGTTATTCCAGCATTTTGTGTCTACCTCCCTGTGACCACATGGGTTTCCTCCAGGTGCTCCGGTTTTCCTCCCACATCCCAAAGGCGTGCAGGTTTGTAGGTTAATTAGCCTCTGTAATTTGCCCCGATTGTGTCGGGAGTGGATGTGAAAGCGGGATAATATAGATCCAGTTCGATCGGGTGATCGATGGTCAGCATGGACTTGGTGGGCTGAAGTGCTGTTTCCGTGCTGTATCTTTCAATCAAAAACCTGCAATTAACCGTGAATGGGTGGATGGGGACAGAAATGTTCAAAGGCTGCAATGCTCTAACAAAATCCAAGGTCATTTTGTGAAATATTAACTCCAAGAGCACATCAGATGATGGGTTGCACAACAATTTGAAAAGTTTGGTTGTTACTAATGCTGACAGGGTCAACGTTTATCTGCCCCTTGTCCCATTTCATGGGACTGAATCCAATGACATGAGCTACTGGAGATACAAGAGATTGAATTTGCAGGAACCTTGAGCAAAAATTTGCTGGAAGAACTCAGGCGGTCAGGCAGCATCTGTGGAGGGAAATGGACTGATGACACTAAGGCTGGGTATCTTTCTTCACACTGTTACCGAAGCAGTCTGGAGAAGGGTCCGAACCTGAAGCATCATCTGTCCATTTCTTTCCACAGATGCTGTCTGAACCACTGAGTTCCTCCAACATTTTGTTTGTTGCTATGAGCTTTTTTGTTGCATCTTTAATGGCCTGTGGTATTCATGGTTAATAGCTGATTTGAAGGAAACGGGCTCAAATTTCCAAAGATAATGATCAACAATTTTCAAGAGAATTCATTGATTTTACAGAAGATGCCAACTGTGAAACATCACCTTTTCATGTTGTCCAGAGATGTTGCCTGACCTGCTGAGTTACTCCAGCACTTTGTCATTTTGTGTATTAACCAGCATCTGCAGTTCATTGTTTCTACGTGAATGTTTTCGGATAGTAGACCCCCCAATCCTGATAGCTAAAGCCCAGATTCTTGCTACTATACTAAATCAAAAGAAGGAAGACATCCAACTGTTTTCCATTTCACATTGGTTTGCCGTGCAACCATCATCTAACTTGTCTCGAAGGACTCTGCTTTCATGGTAGATTTTCTTGGAACTGTGAATTTGAGAAGTTTAGTTTAGGTTTTTTAGTTTAGTTTATTATTGTCATACGTACAGAGGTACAGTGAAAAGCTTTTTGTTGTGTGCTATCCAGTCAGCAGAAAGACATGATTGCAATCAAGCCGTCCACAGTATACAGATACAGGAAAAAGAGAACCTTTGTGTTTATTTATTTATTTATTAAACTTTATTACAGACTCAAGGTCCAGATAAAGACGACATTACATAGAATACATTGCATATAAAAACACAATAAATTACAAGCTTAGTAAATTACTTATAAGAGCACCATAAATTATATACAAAAACACAATACATGGTTTAAGATCCAGAATTTAAAAAAAGGTCAGTGTCCTACAACGAGACAACTATACCAATGTCTCCACAGCTGGGATTGGTAGCGTGTAGTGCTAAACCTTATGTTTGATAAGACCAAGATGATAATTTCATTTTCAGAATCATTAATCGAGTTAATACTGAAAATGTTCAAAAATCGGACAAAACTTTAAATTTAAAAACGACTGCCTTTCGCTGATGACGTCACAATTGCTCTGCTCTGAGCTGTGTTCCACGCACTGCGAGTGACGTCACTCACCCCCCCACCCCTCGCCCCCCCCCGGTTATTCAAAAGTCGCAGAAAGAACTAGCAGGCTGGGCCTTGTGCTTGAGCTATCGGCTCAGGCCCGGCTCAGTCCCATCTAAACTCGGCCCCGTCTCGGGTCCGTCTTGGGTCCTTGGGTCCGCCTCGGGTCCTCGAGTCCTCGGTCCCTCTCTGCTCCCTCTCTGCCCCTCTCTCTCTCTCTCTCTCTCTCTCTCTCTCTCTCTTTCTGCCCCTCTCTCTCTCTCTCTCTCTCTCTCTCTCTCTCTTCTCTCTCTCTCTCTCTCTCTCTCTCTCTCTGCCTCTCTCTCTGCCTCTTTCTCTGCCCCTCTCTCTCTCTCTGCCCCTCTCTCTCTGCCCCTCTCTCTCTCTGCCCCTCTCTCTCTCTGCCCCTCTCTCTCTCTGCCCTCTCTCTCTCTTCCCCCCCCTCTCTCTCTCCCTCTCTCTCTCTCTGCCCCTCTCTCTCTGCCCCCCTCTCACTCTCTCTGCCCCTCTCTCTCTCTGCCTCTCTCTCTCTCTCTCTCTGACCCTCTCTCTCTCTCTCTCTGCCCCTCTCTCTCTCTCTCTGTCCCTCTATCTCTCTGCCCCCTTCTCTCTGTCCCCCCTCTCTCTCTCTCTGCCCCCTCTCTCTCTGCCCCCCTCACTCTCTGTGCCTTCTCTCTGTCTCTGCCCTCTCTCTGTCTCTGCTGTCTCTCTGTCTGCCGTCTCTCTGTCTCTGCCCTCTCTCTCTCTGCTAGCTCTCTCTCTGCCCTCTCTCTCTACCCCCTCCCTCTCCCTCTCTAGCCGTGCCTGTGAGTTGGGGGCTATGCGTAAGTGGATAGGGCGGGGGATGGGGTAAAAGGAGCGAATTAATAATATTAATATAATATCAAGGGAGGTGGTTAGTGTGTGTGTGGGGGGGGTGGTTAGTGTGTGTGTGTGTGTGTGTGGGGGGGGGGTGGTTAGTGTGTGTGTGTGTGTGGGGTGGTTAGTGTGTGTGTGTGGGGGGGGTGGTTAGTGTGTGTGTGTGGGGGGGTGGTTAGTGTGTGTGTGGGGGGGGGTGGTTAGTGTGTGTGTGTGGGGGGGGTTAGTGTGTGTGTGTGGGGGTGGGTGGTTAGTGTGTGTGTGTGGGGTGGTTAGTGTGTGTGTGTAGGGGGGTGGTTAGTGTGTGTGTGTGTGGGGGGTGGTTAGTGTGTGTGTGGGGGTGTGGTTAGTGTGTGTGTGGGGGGTGGTTAGTGTGTGTGTGGGGGGGGTGGTTAGTGTGTGTGTGTGGGGGGGTGGTTAGTGTGTGTGTGCGTGTAGGGGGGGGTGGTTAGTGTGTGTGTGTGTGGTGGGGTGGTTAGTGTGTGTGTGTGTGGGGGGTTGGTTAGTGTGTGTGTGTGTGTGGGGGGTGGTTAGTGTGTGTGTGGGGGGTGGTTAGTGTGTGTGTGGGGGGTGGTTAGTGTGTGTGTGTGGGGGGTGATTAGTGTGTGTGTGCGTGTAGGGGGTGGTTAGTGTGTGTGTGTGGGGGGTGATTAGTGTGTGTGTGCGTGTAGGGGGTGGTTAGTGTGTGTGTGTGTGTGTGTGGGGGGCATGGTTAGTGTGTGTGACGCCGCAGGCTGCCCGCAACCGCGAGTTGAGGGGATGGGACCCAATGGGTCCCACTTCATCTATAAAGATTAAAAAGTACTGGGGACAAAATTCCCCCTTGTCTAACACCATTGCTAACCCCAAATGGGGCTGAGACCCTATTGCCCCATTTGACTTGCATAGTCCGGTGGGCATATCAGTAAGCCAGAATTCTCACAATGTATTTAGGCACCCCTCTTTGACTCAATTTAACAAACAGCTTTCTATGATTAACACGATCAAAGGCTTTGGAAGCATCAATAAAGCACATAAGAATTGATGAGTTTTTACCTCTATATTTGTTTACCATCTCCTTTAGAGCATATATACACGTCAGTGCCATGTTTGGCTTTAAAATCAAACTGGTTATCTGTGGAGTTAACAAACTCATTCTTCTTCTTGCGTATGGCATGCACAGCCTAAAGTTGGAGGACAACTTGTTCTATTTGATTGTGCACGCCAGTTTGATTGCATTCGTTGAAACAGGGCGGACCACATGAAGGTTGCAATCTCCCACCCCAACAAACTCATTTAATCTATCCAGCAGAATTCTTTCCGTGACCTTTGACAATATGCTGGCTAAAGCTATGGGCCTGTAATTATTTAGGCTGCCTACTTTACCAGCTTTGTCCATAATGACCGGCACTAGCAGAACAGACAACATTGAGTCGTAACAAGCCATGAATCATAAAACCAGTAAAACAAATAGCAAGGAGAGGAGCTATCCTCACACTCGCATACTTAAGATGTTCAGCAGAAATATGATCTAAGCCACTTGTTTTGTTGTTGGACAGCTTGTTCACTCATGTAACATAATCACCATTGAGTCAATACACTCAATATTGTCCACCCTATACAAGTCACCTTGGACACAATTGAATAAAGTACTATACTGTTGTCACCATAACTCCGCGATATTAGCTGTTCCGGAGATTCCATCTACAGTGCATGGTAGAGATGTTTTGCTGCTGTTAAGAGCTCTCACTTCTTTGCAAAAATCAGTAGCATTGTTATTTAGCAGCTTGTTAGCCATGGAATCAGCCCTCATAGCTTGCTCATTTTTACAGGTGAAGTGAACAGCATACATCTTGCATTGGTGGACTTCTTGTACTCAAACACAGGCCCCTGTCTAGGTCTACCTGCCATAGCCCATGATTTAGTGGCTTCATGGGCTTCAGCGTGATACTCAGCTACATACTTATTCCAGCCAGGCCTGATGTTATGTGTCTTATTTTTATGCTTGCAGTAGGGCTTACTGCCTACGTATAAAACGCTTACTGTATCATTATACATGGAGCAGTCCAGTTTTTCTGTGTTAAAGCTATTTCCATCTCTGGATACCACAGGTAGATGTTCAACATTTATTGAAATAGCAACAGGTATATATGATCAGTTATTGCTGCCCCTTACAGAATGCTCAATGAGGCATGTGCATCAGCTGTACTAATACAATGATCAAGCCATGACGTAGTGTGCCAGGCCTCACTAATGTAAGTATAACTATCTGTAAGTAAAAGCACTTTGCTTGACAATATAAAATTATTATCTTGACAGAACTGAACCATATGATTGGCAAATAATGAGTTCCTATCTGAGATATCTGCATTCATATCCCCAATTACATATACACTAGAATAATTATTGTTTTTAATATAGGAATAGATGAAAGCAAGCCTATTTAAATATTCATCCTCATTCTGATGGCATACATAGGGTGTATACACGTTTAGGATAACAAATTCCTTGTTGTTTTGAGCAAAGTGTATTGCAATACACCAGTCAGCATCAAGCCGAACCACATTTATTGATGAGTCAAGCTTCTTGTTCCATAGAATAGCCACACCCCCTGATGTCCTACAGATAAAGTTTCAGCGTCTAGGTCTGGTGAAAACTTGGAGGCAAAAACACTCACCAGCTTAGTCTTGATCATTTTGATGTTACCCGCAGCTCCGGTACCAATAATAGGCATAACGTTACCGGATTTCTTTCTCTGCCCGGGGGTAATAGTGCGCAATCTCTGGAACATGACGTTGATGTATATTGACGTGTTTAATGTTTATTGCAAGATAAAATCCAGTCAACTCAGATTAAAAATAGTCCGAGGGTCTCCAATGAGGTAGATGGTAGATCAGGACTGCCATAGACTTGTTGGTATGACAGTGCAGTTGCCCGATAACAACTGGGAAGAAACGGTCCCCGAATCTGGAGGTGTGATTATTGTTCTATGCAGAAGGCAACGTTGTGTTACTGGGTAAGGAGAGGACAAGGTATTATTTACAACTTCTATTCTTTAATGAAAGGCTTATTATTTTATTGTAAAGAACAATAAAAACTATAGGGCCACATAGCAAATTACTGTTGAAAATGATTGAGTACCATGAAGAAAGGAATGAGTTGATGCCAGGTATATTTAGTTTAGTTTATTGTCACGTGTATTGAGGTAGAATGAAAAGCTTTTGATGTGTGCTAACTAGTCAGCGGCATGACTATACATGATTATAATTGATCCAACCACAGTATGCAGATACATGATAAAGGGGATAACATTTAGTGCAAGATAAAGTCCAGTAAAGTCCGATTAAGGTTTGTCCAAGGGTCTTCAGTGAGGTAGATAGTAGCTCAGGACCATCCCCTAGTTGGTAATAGATGGTTCATTTGCCTGATAACAGCTGGGAAGAAATTGTCCCTGAATCTGGAGATATGCGTTTTCACACTTCTGTACCTCTTGTCTTTTGGGAGAGGGGAGAAGAGGAAGTGAGACTGGTCCTCGATGATGCTGGTGGCCTTGCCGAGGCAGCGTGAAGTGTAGATGGAGTCAGTTGAAAGAATTTAATGTATCCACATCTCATTTTAATTTTGCAGGAATTTCATCAATAATGTCGCTGACTGTCTTGGCATATGAGCGTTATCTCCGGATGGTGAATGCAACGGCGATTGACTTCTCCTGGGCTTGGCGGGCCGTCACTTATATCTGGCTGTACTCGTTGGCTTGGAGTGGAGCCCCATTAATTGGCTGGAACAGATATACTCTGGAGGTCCACAGACTAGGCTGCTCAGTGAACTGGGACTCACAAAGCCCCAGTGACACTTCATTCATCCTCTTTTTATTCCTGGCATGCCTGCTTGTCCCTGTAAGTGTCATAGCTTACTGCTACGGAAATATTTTGTACACCATGAAAATGGTAAGTTAAAATCTTTTCTGTCCAACATACTAATGCAAGGGGACATTCAGAGCGAACACTGATAATAATTGTTTACTATTGAGGACACAAGCAGCATCTTTTCTTGTCATGTTCGTCTTTTTACAATTGCTGTTGCGAAACTATGTTTTCTTGTCGGATGACGGGCTGAGGGTGCCGACTCATCCATGGTCTGATTGAGTCAATAGGAGCTTCTGCTTCAATGCAATGCTCTCCATAATAAGTTCAGGCCATAGCAGCAGAATTAGGCCATTCGTCCCGTCAAGTCTACTCCACTATTCAATTATGGATGATCTAACTTTCCCTCTCAACCTCATTTTCCTGTCTTCTCCCCACAACCCCTGACACCCTTACTAATCAAGAATGCGTCAATCTCTGCTTTAAAAATACCCAGTGACTTGGCCCCTACAACCGCTTTAAAAATACCCAGTGACTTGGCCCCTTCACCACCATCTGCCTAAAGAAATTCCTCTTCATCTCCTTTCTAAAGGTACTTCGGAGGTAACCCTAGAGCAGGAAAAGAGAAACTACATAGTACTACACCATTCAACAACTCTTTGGCCCCTGTGCTATAATTATCTGTGGAGATGCATGCATATACTATGTCACTGCTGGGGAATAAAATCTAGGGTGACTACACTGGGAGTTCACAGTGTTGGGTGAAGAACCTTGGACATTACATTCTGGCATGAATCAGAACCTTCCCCAATAATCACGATGCACATCCAAGGAAAGCAATCTCATCTGGTTTATCTATTTCCAAATATGACCTTGGCTTTCTTGTTCCTGCAGCTTCGAAACATTCAAGACCTTCAGACAACCCGATTTGCAAAGATCTTAATGTACGAGAAGAATATGTCCAAGATGTGCTTCTTCATGATAGCTGTTGCCTTTTCGTGTTGGCTGCCCTACGCCGTGACGTCCTTTATGGTGGTTTACGGTTACACCAATGTCATTACGCCCACCGTAGCCATTATAGTTTCACTACTTGCCAAATCAAGCACAACAGCGAATCCCATCATTTATACCATCACGAGCAGAAAGGTAGGTCGTGATACTTACCATCCTCTTTAGTAGAAACAGCTCATTTTGAATTCCCTCACTTTAGCCTGGTTGTTTGAGAGTAAATAACCTGAAACATCTTGCATGTTATTCACCACTTCGATGACTTCTAATTCTTAGATCCCCATCACCTCACCTTTATCATGAACATTCAGTGCCTTTACTTCACCTGAACCCATCAGGAAGGCCTCCAAACCCTCTGCTGTTAATTAGACACAATTAGCTTAGTTTAGAGATACAGAGCGGAAAAGGCCTTCGGCCCACCGAGTCCATGCCGACCAATCCCTGTACATTGGCACTATCTTATACACTAGGGACAATTTACAATGTTTCCCGATGCCAATTAACCTACAAACCTGCACATCTTTGGAATGTGGTAGGAAGCTGGAGCACCCAGAGAAAACCCATGTCATCATGGGGAGATCATACAAATTCTATACAGACAGCACCTGTAGAGAACCAAGGTCTCTGCCGCTGTAAGGCAGCAATTCTCTCATTGTGCCATCGTGCTGCCCTAGTTGAAGTTCTCCTCAACTATCACTCCTCTGCTTAGCAGAACTTGCCCTCCCCCTTAACAATTTTTTTTTACTTCTCTCATTTTAAGTCAAAGGTGTAGCCATGGACAATTGCATGGGCCCCAGACATGCCTGCCTTCTTGTTCATTGCAAAGAACACGCCTTGCTGCAAATATACCCCGGCCCATTTCCCAACTCTTTCTCACTACATCAATTGCATTAGGGCTGCCTCCTGCACCCATGCAGAACACGTTGATTTCATTAACTTTACTCTTAACTTCCACCCTGCTCCAAGTACACTGACTATTTCTGACACTTCTCTCTCCTTTCTTGTTCTCGCTCTATCTCCATCACGGGGACCCAAAGCCATAGTCAAACGTGGATATGTGGGACTATGGGGACATAGCACAAACTTCAGTGCCACCCTTACTGCTCTTACATCATGCATAGGCCAAATCAAAAACATAAATCAGTTGGGTTTTGTGATAATCCAGTTGCTTCAATCCATATTTATCTAATCAATTGAGTGTAATTTTCCTGTTGATTTGATAGATATGTTAATCCAGGTCTTGTGTAGGAAAGAACTACAGATGCTGGTTTAAATCAAAGGTAGACACAAAATGCTGTAGTAACTCAGCGGGTCAGGCAGCATCTCAGGATGGAAGGAATGAGTGAAGGTTCGGGTTGAGACCCTTCTTCAGGCTGATCAGTCTGTTATTCACAGACACCTCATCACATGTAGTTCTGCCTCTATATACAAAACCATGAGGGGAATGGACAGGATAGAAGGACAGAGTCTTTTACCCAGAGTTGGGAAATCGAGAACCTGAGGACAAAGGTTTAAGGTGAGTGGGGAATGATTTAATAGAACCTGGGGGGCTTTTACTTTTTTTTTTACATGAAGGATCGTAAGTGTATGGAACAAGCTGCTGGAGGGGGTAGTTGAGGCAGGTACTATCACAACATTTGAGAAACATTTAGACAGGTAAATGGATAGGATAGGTTTAGAGCGATATGGGCCAAATGCAGGCAGGTGGGGCATGTTGGTCGGTTTGAGCAAATTGGGCCAATGGACCTGTTTCCACGCCGTATATCTCTCTGCCTCTAATTCATGAACAGTAATTAAAGTAAAACTGACATTTCTGTGATCCTCTCAACAGTATCGATGGTGCCTAATGCAACTCCTTTGCTCTCATCTTATGAGCATCAAGTGGGCAATTAAAGATCGCACCGTTAGAGTCCGAAGTGACAAACCGGTCAAGCCCATTGTCACTTCCGAAAAAGTTGCAGACAGGCCAAAAAAGAAAGTGACTTTCAGTTCGTCTTCGATAATTTTCATCATAACAAATGACGAAACTCAGGATATTGGTAGCACTGCTGAACTCAATGCCACCAACCCCAATGCTGTTCAGGTGAGACCTTTGAGACCGGAAAGAGCATCAAGAGGAAACATTGAATGTTGATGTGTGCCATGGTCCCTTTTAGACTGAGACACTGCATCGCGATGGTTTGTACAGTTAAGTACTGAGGAAAAGCAATATTAAATTGTGTTATTTATATTTTAGCAGTCCGTGTTTTATTTTCAATGGATCAATGGTGCTTTATTTGTCACAGGTGCAACTGCAGAGTGAAATTCTTCTTGTACATTTGCACATGCAGGGGCCCCCACGTTTTGGCCCATTTTCCACAAGTCCAAAGGCCAATCGCCTATGCGCTCGGTCTACTGGAGCAGTTCCCGATCCAAGTCAGCCCCGGGCTCCTGCAGGGCCTTCTGTTGCCCTCAACCAGCTTGGCCTGCGAACCAACATACCTCTTCTCGCCCGGCATCCCTGTGTCGCGGGGGTACCTCCTGCAGATGACCTTGAAGGCACTGGAGACATTATCCCGGTACCACGGTCCACTGAGCCTTCGGATCCTCTATGTAATGTGAGATGTATGCGGAGCACATTCACATTCTCACTTACCTTGATCTGATTAGTTCCAATCATCCGTTACATACACTATCAAACTTTAAATGTTAAATGATATATAAATAAGCTCTCCAATTATAACACCCTGAAGAAGGATGTAAGGGAATAGTCATAGTCCCTTCGGCCCAACACGTCTCAACTACGCTAGTCCCATCTGCCTGAGTTTGACCCCTATTCTTCTAAACCTGTCCGATCCATGTACCTGTCCAAGCGTTTCTTAAACGCTTCAATACAACCTGCCTTAACTACCTCTTCCAGCAGCTCGTTCCATACACCCACCACCCTCTATGTGGAAACAGTTACCCCTCAGGTTCCTTTTAAATCTTTGCCCCCTCACTTTAAATCTAAGTCCTCTATTTCCTATTTCCCTTACTCTGGGCAAGAGCTCCGTGCGTCTACCCGACCTATTCCTCTCATGATTATGTACATCTCCATAAGATCACCCCTCATCCTTCTGCTCTCCAATGAATAAAGTACTAGCCTGCTTAACCTCTCCCTATAGCTCGGGTCCTCGAATCCTGGCAGCATCCTCATAAATCTTCTCTGCTTGACAGCATCTTTCCTATAATATGGTGCCCAGATCTGAACACAATACTCTAAATGCGGCCTCTTGCCAATGTCTTACATAACTGCAACATGACCTCCCAAGTTCTATGCAATATTGCAAAAATTTGGCCCGCCAACTTGTTGAACAAAAAAAGTTGCATTTCAGCAATAAATGTCACCTAACTTCGCTATCAAGTAACTCTTCCGTAATTTTCGCTGATATGTTTTGGTTCCCTTGGTCGTGGATTTTTTTTCCCCTGAAGGACAGGCCAAGAAAGCTCAGGATCAACAGTAGGCTCTGAAGAACTATAACTTGTTAGGACCAGATGGGTCATTGACCCAATCTTTGGACAACTGCAGGTGGACTGCATTTTATTTCTTCCATTTTGTTTTTCATCATTAAGGGAGGAATGTAACATGCAAATACATGCACTAGTGTTCAGTCAGAGTGCTATCATCAGTCAGAATATTGAGTAGGGAGGTCATGTTATATTTGTATTAGACATTGATGAAGCCACATTTAGAGTATTGTGTTGAGTTTTGGTCATCATGTTATAGGCAAGATGTTGTGAAGCTGGAAAGGGTGCAGAGAAGAATTACGAGGATGTTGCCAGGACTTGACCTGAGCCATTGGGAAAGTTTTGCAGACTATGACTTTATTCCTTGGAGCACTGGAGGATGAGGGATGATCATCATCAGGATGAGGAAGAGTCTCGACCTGAGAAGTCACCTATTCCCTTTCTCCAGAGATGCTGACTGACCTGCTGAGTTACTCCAGAACTTATGTTTTCCCTATGTTATTAAATCTCTCCTGATCTGGTGACATCCTCCTACATCTCCTTTGGACTGTCGCCCATGTATTGACTCGCAAGGTCTCCCTG
This sequence comes from Malacoraja senta, assembly GCA_038087875.1. Lineage (NCBI taxonomy): Eukaryota > Metazoa > Chordata > Chondrichthyes > Rajiformes > Rajidae > Malacoraja > Malacoraja senta. The sequence continues at coordinate 125,857,051 of CM075978.1, read as the reverse complement.
TGAGCCGTGCGGCAGAAGGTCTCGCAGTGAGCCTTGGCTGTTCCCGACAGCAGGCCTAGCTCATCCGCCATGGAACGGGGAACCTACCCGGAGAGGGAAGCCACCAAGACCGGCCCCTGCTCACCCCGAGGAGCAGAGAGAAGAGTTCAGAGCAGAGGGCCAGTAAATAGACCGGCTACAGGAGGCAGTGCAGTGCAGTGCACTGCAACGGTGGAGTGGGCCGCTGGAGGCCCAACAGCAGCCTGGGGCTTGGCTGGATCGGGCGCAGCTCCAAGAGGCCAAACTTGTGGATCTGAAACAGCCTGCAGCGGCACAGAGTGGTGGAGCAGTGCTGGAGGACACCATCAGCTACACTTGGCTACACCGACCCTGCAATCGCGGCCAGGACAACGGGCCTTCATGGTCAAGTTAAGACCATGTAACAACTGGGTCTCAAAAATGGCGCTGAACCTGGCAACTCTATATACTGTCTCAGTGTACTATTCCTATACATCGGTCCTGTATCTGAGATGTGCTTATGTATAGTAATACTTTTACAGCAGTGTATGCAAAAATGGATTTCACTGTACCTCAGTACATGTGACAATAAAGTACCAAATGTTTTGTGTAGTTTGCAACCAAAACTCTGTAGAAGAGGGGGTGGGAAGAAGTGTAGTCACCACAGTTCAGGAAGGGTGGGGATTTTAAATGTTTGTCAATAGCTCAGTCCCAGAAATTAAAGTGGAAATTTTGTGAAAGGAAAGAGAGGGTGATGGCCCTTACAGAGGTTGCGCGTTTGGATCAAAGGTCTTGTTGTGGGTTTATTAACTTTTGTTACAGATTAATTGCAAGTTGCTCGTCAAAGTATAAAAACATTCAGCTATGGACTCATAACATCAAGACGTGAAAAAAATATCAATACCTGAGAGCGTCAGAGACCTGGGGTCGATCCTGACCACGTCTGTACTGAGTTTGTACGTTCTACCCATGACCGCATACATTTCCTCTGCGTGCTCTGGTTTCTTCCCACACTCCAAAGATGTACAAATTTGTAGGTAGAGTGGCTTGGTAGAATTGTAAAACGTCCCGAGCAGGATGGTGTTAGTGCATGTTAGTGGTGTTAGTGGTGTTAGTGCATGGGGATCGCTGGTCTGCGCTGTATCTCTAATCTCAACTAAACCTACGCAGGATTAGTGGTACTGACAAATGCATCAGCTTTTATCATTCCAGCATAGCCTTATCAGTAAACGAACAGGCAGAGGTACCTGCAGGCATGGACCAAAACAAATCTACTTTGCCACGTGGAGATTTCAACAATCTCTGAGAGCACATACTTTTATCAGACACAATGACCAGTGTTTTGTTTTGTGTTTTGTTTTGACCATTAATACTTACATTCTCTGTAAACTAAACTTGGTGCACTTTGGACCAGTAGAAACGTTTTTGCTCAGCTCAAATAAAAATAGCAAATGACAGCAAGTGTTTACAGTTCTCTCAGATTATGTGCTTATTATAGTCCATCTTCATCACTGAATCTAAATTTCCTGCTTTCAAGTGCCTGTCTAAATTATCTGATCCAAGATAAAATGGAAAACAGACAGGAACCCTTCCCAGAAGATCAAGAATGTGGACTTTTATTGGCTTATTTTGATGAAAGCAGATGTACAAATTTTGCATTAGGAATTTTGATGGCAGTATAGTGGCGCAGCAGTAGAGTTACTGCCTTTACAGCGCCAGAGACCCAGGTTTGCTCATGACTATGGGTGCTGTCTGTACGGAGTTTGCACGTTCTCCTTGTGACTGCGTGGATTTTCTCCGGGAGCTCCAGTTTCCTCCCATACTCTAATGACGCAAGAATTGTGGGTTAATTGGCTTCAGTGTGTAGTGTGCAGGGTGATGGCTGGCTGGTGCAGGCTCTGTGGGCCAAAAGGCCTGTTTCCATGCTGTATCTCTACCTCAGTGGTAGAGTTGCTGCCTAACAGCACCAGTAACAAGGGTTCAATCCTGACTATGGGTGCTGTCTGTACAGAGTTTGTATGTTCATTGCATAATTTTACCCACGGGCACTCCTGTTTCCTCCCATACTCCCAAGATATACAGGTTTGTTGGTTAATTGGTTTGATAAAAGTGTAAATTGTCCCGAGTGTGTGTTGGATAGTGTTAGTGTGCGGGGATCACTGGCCGGCGCGAACTCGGTGGGCCAAAGGGCTGGTTTCCGTGCTGTATCTCCAAAACTAGATGCTGCTGCCTGACCTGCTGAGTTTCTCCCAATGCTTTGTTTTATTTGCTCAAGATCACAGCATCTGCAGTCTCCTCCGGCCTCCAGTGTTATTACAAGTGCCACCACTTTCCTGTATAACTGCGACTGCTAAATCAACAGAATGAAAATCTGTCCGTTTTGAAGACAAGCGATCTACTCTACTGATATTCAACACTGTTCTTACTCATTGGGTTTTGTTTGTGGGAATTTAATGGTGCGTGTCTGAGGCAGTTTGTTACAACTAATCTCTCGTTGCTCAGTATTTCAACTTGTGGTAGCATCAAGTAAAAATGTCCATACAAGTTTCGAGGATTAAACAGAGGTATTTATTGTTTTTAATCCTTTTTTTGCTTTGATGAGTCAAATTTTCTTTAATCAAAATCTTAATTGACATTTCTTTTGTTTTACTGCTAATTGTGGCTGTAGTTATTAAACAGTTCGTACAGGATAAAGATAAGTCAATTTGTAACACTCTTATTTTGGCTGCTGCCAGCTTCTTGAATATGATCAGTGACATCCCACCCACCACAGGCTGCCTTGCCTTTCAAACTTCAAGGATTCCATCCAGTTTGCGAAGGAAGCAGATTCCTTGCATTATGGCGGGAGAGCATAGGAAGCAGGCTGCACTGTTAATATTGGGGTACAGTGGCACAATAATACAAACCTCTATTTTTCTGGCCAACACCAGATTTGATTTAGGTTAGTTTAGAGATAAAGTGTGGAAACACAAGATCCACCAAGATCACCCCGTACATTAGTTCTATGATATCCCACTTTTGCATCTAACACACCAAGGGCAATTTACAGATGCCATTTAGCCCATAAACCTGCACGTCTTTGGAATGCGGGAGGAAACTGGAGCACCCAGAGAAACTCATAGGGAGAATGTACAAACTCCGCACAGACAGCACCTATAGTCAGAATTGAACCCGGGTCTCTGGCGCTGTAAAGGGCCTGTCCCACTATATGAGTTTACCCAAGAGCTCTTCCAAGTTAAAAAAAAAAAAAAACTCGTGGTAAGTACGTAAAATGTACATAGCGGGTAGGTCGGAGCTCGGGACGTCTCTTAGTGGCTCGTAACGCTAACGGCAGGTACTCGGGAAACGCGGTAAGCTCGTGCAGTTTTTTCAACAGTGCGGAGAGTCCACGAGAGTCCCCGAGTACCTACGAACGGCTATTACCGTAATTCTCCGAGTTCGAATCAGGGGAAACTCGGGAGAACTCTTGAATTACCTTGTACAGTGGGACAGGCCCTTAAGGCAGCGATTCTACAAGCTGCGCAACTGTGCCGCCCAGCGATGCCAGTGAGAAAGACAGAACAAGACTGGTGTAATAATTAATAAATAAATCATTAATAAATTGTACTTATTACAGGCAGTGCTAAATGTCAGTGGGCAACAAGCATTTTTCATCAGCTCCAAACTTTCGGTGTACCTGTAAATCTATATTATGATCATTATTTGTAAATTCCACACTGTGAGCACATTTGTCTTTTGTTTTAAAACTGCAAAGATTTGGTTTATTGTTTGATTATTTGAAGCTATAATTCCAGTTCTGCAGCAACAGGAGGTGAGGCGACTTGGGCAAGTAGTGGAAAAGCAGTACTGCTCCTGTTATTGTTGCCGATACTCCCATGACAAATAGAATGGAATTGATGACCTGCAAGGAAAAGAAGGGGCTTCATGACAAATACAGCCTTGGAATGATAGAGCGTTACCGTGTGGAAACAGGTCCTCCAGCCCAACTTGCCCACGCCGACCAACATGTCCCATCAACACTAGTCCCACCTGCCTGTGTTTGGCCCATAACCCTCTATACCTGTCTTATCCATGTACCCGTCTGATGGCTTCTTAAACGTTGCAATAATCCCTTGCACTTGTAAATAGCATCTCTGGAGAATGTGGATAGATTAATGAAGAAGGAGCGGGGTGGGACAGTCTGAAGAAGGGTCCTGACCTGAAAAGTCATCTATCCATGTTCTCCTGAGATGCTGCCTGACCCACTGAGTTACTCAGGCACCTTCTGCCTTTTTTTGTTTTGTAAACCAGCATCTACAGTTCTTTTTTTCTGCAATAAGATAACATTGGCAGGAATCGCACTGCCAGCAACATCTTGTTAATTATTGTAATTATCTATCAATTATTATAATTAATTATTGTATTATCTATCCCTTATTTTTCAGAATAAGTCCATTCGAAAACAAAATTGAAGTCCAATACCTTGCACTGCCATTTATGCTGTTTTATCACCTCATGGTAACGTATTCTGCTAAAAGTCACCTAAAATAAAAGCAACAATGGAAAGAATTTAAACTGAGACTGTACCATTCATCTTATAAAATTTATAAGGCTTAAGAAGTGACACTTATCTCACCATGGTGTACAGTGGCACAATGGTCTTCGGCATACAGAAATGGAGGAAAGTATCCACATATTTACGGAAAATAAACCATTTTGAGTTCACATGCTCGCGCATCTGAAAGTAAGTATACAGAAAACACACTGAATCATTTTGCGATCAGACCCAAAAACTGAAGAGCGAATGGGCGAGGTAGACAAAGAATATCTTCCACCTTTGAGTAGACACAAAATGGTGGAAAAACTCAGTGGGACAGGCAGCATCTATGGAAAGAAGGAATGGGTGACATTTCAGGTCAAGACCCTTCTTCTCACTTTCTGTTCTCGGCCTCCTCCATTGTCAGAGTCCACTTTTATGAGTTGGGTGTCAGAGTCATACAGCACAGAAACAGGCCCTTTGGCCCAACCAGTCCATGCTGACCACGAGCTGAGGCTTTTCGGCAGTAGCTCTAGGGGCGGCACACTGGGGCAGCAGCAGAGTAGCTGCCTTGCAGCGCCAGAGACCTGAGTTTGATCCTGACTATGGGTGCTGTCAGTATAGAGTTTGTACGTTCTCCCTGTGACCGTGTGGGTTTTCTCCGGGTTCTTCCCACATTCCAAAAGACGTGCAGATTTGTGGGTTAGTTGGCCTCTGTAAATTGCCCCTGGCACAGGATAGAACTAGTGTGAATGGGTGATCGCTGGTCGGCGTTGGCTCCGTGGGCTGAAGGGCTTGTTTCCACGCGGTATCTCTAAAGCACCAGAGGTCAGTATTGAACCCTAGTCATTGACACTTTAAGGCAGCAGCTCTACCAGCTGCGCCACACTGCCACCCACAATTTTGGCACTCATTTTCTGAAATACTCAGCCCCATCCACAGAGTGGCTCATGCTCTCTTTTTGCCTGTGTTTCCATGCCGTGATTCACAGAATTTGTAGCTGACAGCCAGTGACAAAACTAAGACTGAATACAATTCCTTCATCTTTACATTCTTTCTGACAGATAAAGTCAGTAATATTCAGAAGGTACATTATCCCAACCTCAGAGGAGCTAAATAAATCCTCTTAAGCTTAAACTGGAATTAAGTTGCTGTTGGCAAACTTCGCCTCAATCTACTAACTATCCCGTGTGGCAGTTACACGGCTGATAGAGCTATTGCTGCACAGCACCAGAAATCCAGGTTTGATCCTGATCTTGGGTGCTGTCCGTGCGGAGTTTGCATGTTCTCCTTGTGACTGTGTGGGTTTCCTCTGGGAGCTCTAGTTTCTTCCCCATCCCAAAGTCATGATATCGGTCTTCTATAAATTGCCCCTAGCGTGTAGGAAGTGGATACGAATGTGGAATAACAGAAAATAATGAGAATGTGTCATCGAAGGTCGGCATGGACTTGGTGGGCCGAAGGGCCCGTTTCCATGCTGTATCTTTCAATCAACTAATCAGCCCTTTGCAACATGAGTAAAATCAGATCATTGCACAGTGAAGTGTAGTTGTTGATTTATCCCTGTAATCCAAGGACAACCATTAGAAAGTGTAAATTCAGAAATCAAAACAATCCCAACTCCCACTGTAAACATGACATCAAATCAAAAGGTACTTATTGTAGATAGAATCCCTGAAACTACTTGCCACCTACCTCCACATAGTTGTACATGGCCAGATCTCCAATAGCATGGTCATCAGGAACACGCAGCCTTGTAAACTCAGGAAGGCATTTAGCTGCAATGCAGAAGTGCACCTATTTTAAAAGGCTCCTCAAAACATCAATTTGTTACTTGAATACAATATAGATCTGTTGCAGTAACTCAGCAGGTTGGGCAGCATCTCTGAAGAAAAGGATTAGGTGCCGTTTTGGGTCGAGACCCTTCTTCAGACTGAGTCGGTAAACTCAGCAGGACAATTGTGAAACCAGTATGACGACTGCCTGGCCCATTGAGTTACTCCAGAATGTTGTGTCCATCTTCGGTGTAAACCAGCATCTGCAGATCCTCTCTACACATATAAGATCTGTTTATTATTGATACACAAGCAATTGCAGACGCTGGTTTACACCAAAGACTCAGAGCATTGGAGTAACTCAGTGGGTCAGGTAGCAACTCTTGAGACCTTTCACCTCCTGAGTATCCAGCTTCATGAGTCTCTGGAAAAAGGGTCCCGACCCAAAACATTGCCTATCCACCTTCTCCAGAGATGCTGCCTGACCCGCTGAATTACTCCAGCACTTTGAATCTTAGTTTATTACTGACACACTTTCTGTATAAATGAATGAAATACTCAGTTAACAAAATGAGACTAAACTCCAAACTGCTCAGGTAGCATTAGGGACTTTGTTTTCTTTTATTTTTTTATTTTTATATAAATGGTATTGAATTTATTTTGTTTTGTTTGTTTATTATATTATCTATTGATCTCAAGGTAAAAGAACCATTAGGTGGTAGTGACCATAATATGATGTTTTAATCTATAATTTGAGAGGGAGAAGGTTAAATTAGGTATGTCAGTGTTGTAGATGAACAAAGGGGACTATGAAGGCATGAGAGAGGAGCTGGAAAAGGATCCTTGCAGGAATGACGGTGGAACAGCAATGGCAGGAATTTCTGGGCATAATCCAGAAGATGCAGGATCATTTCATTCCAGAGGAACAAAGATTCTAAAGCGAGTAAGAATCAACTGTGGCTGACATGGGAAGTTAGAGATGGAAGAAAACTAACAGCAAAGGTGCATAATATAGCAAAGAGTAACACGAAACCAGAGGATTGGGAAACTTTCAAAGGACAACAGAAGGTAACAAAAAGGCCAATACGTGGTGAAAAGATGAAGTATGAGGGTAAACTGGCCAAGAATATAATAGTAAAAGCTTCTTTCTCTTAAGAGAAAAAGATTAGTAAAGACAAATGTGGGTCCCTTGAAGGCAGAAACAGGTGAAATTATTATGGGGAACAAGGAAATGGCAGAAGAGTTGAACAGGTACTTTGGTTCTGTCTTCACTAAGGAAGACACAAACAATCCCCAGATGTACTAGAGGACAGAGGAACCAGGGAGACAGAGGAACTGAAAGAAATTTGCATTAGGCGAGAAATAGTATTGGTAGACTGATGGGACTGAAGGCTGATAAATCCCCAGGGCCTGATGGTCTGCATCCCAGGGTACTCAAGGAGGTGGCTCTAGAAATCATGGATGTATTGGTGATCTTTTTCCAATGTTCTATAGATTCAGGATCAGTTCCTGTGGATTGGAGGGTAGCTAATGTTATCCTACTTTTCAAGAAAGGAGCGAGAGAGAAAACAAGGAATTAGATTAGTTAGCCTGACATCGGTGGTGGGGAAGATGCTGGAGTCAATTATTAAAGAAGTAATAACGGCGCATTTGGATAGCAGTAAAAAGTTTTGTCCAAGTCAGCATGGATTTATGAAGGGGAAATCCCGCTTGACTAATCTGGAATTTTTTGAGGATGTGACAAATAAAATGGATGAAGGAGAGCCAGTGTATCTGGACTTTCAGGAAGCCTTTGATAAGGTCCCACACAGATTAGGGGGCAAAATTAGAGCACATGGTATTGGGGGTAGTGTATTGACGGATAGAGAATTGGTTGGCAGACAGGAAACAAAGAGTAGGAATTAACGGGTCCCTGTCAGAATGGCAGGCAGTGACGAGTGGAGTGCCGCAAGGCTCGGTGCTGAGGCCGCAACTATTTACAATATATATTGATGATTTAGATGGGATTAAAAGTAAAACTAGCAAATTTGCAGATGACACAAGTTGGGTGGCAGTGTGAACAGCAAAGAGGATGCTAGGAGGTTGCAGGTTGACTTGGGCAGGTTATAAAGTATAAAGTATAAAGTATCCTTTATTGTCATTCAGACATTTCAGTCTGAACAAAATTGTATACCTTGCAGTCATAACATAGAATAAAATAACAAAACACACACTTAACACAGTTTAACATCCACCACAGTGAGTCTACAAGGCACCTCCTCACTGTGATGGAAGGCAAAAGTCTTAAAGTCCTTGTTTCTTCCCTCCTCGTCTCCCTCTGCGCTGAGGCGATCCAGCTTCCGATATTGGGACCCCGCCGGGTGATGGTAAGTCCAGCGGCTGCATCCGAGCTCCGCAAACGGGCTGGTTCAAACTCCGCGGCCCAGGCTGGTCGAAGCTGCCACCCTCCTGCCACCCTCCAGTCCACCCTGGGACCTGCGAGCTCCCGACGATGTCGTCCACTGGGCCCGCGGCCGAGTCCACTGGGCCCGCGGCTGAGCCTCTGAGGCTCCGAGTTGGGTCGCCGCCGCCGCAACGCCACCACAGCCCCGGTCGGCCAGCCCCGCGTTGGAAAGTCCTGGTTCCGATTTATCTCGGAGCCTCGAGGTCGGTCCCAGTTGGAAGCCGCCAGCACCGCGATAGGCCTCAGCACAGACGGAGACGGGGGATACGACAAGAAAACGTTGCATCCCCCCGAAGGAAGAGACTAAAAAGAGTTTCTCTGCCCCCCCCCCCCCACACACACATACACAACTAAAATACACGAAATAAACCAAACAACAGGACAAAAGAAAACAAACAAATAAAAGATGGACTGCAGGTGAGCCGCAGCTGCTTGGGTAGCGCCGCCACTTCCGAAGGTTGAGTGAGTGGGCAGATGCATGGCAGATGCAGTATAATGTAGATAAATGTGAGGTTATTCACTTTGGCAGCAAGGGCAAGGAGGCAGATTATTCTCTCAATGGTGTCAGATTAGGGAAAAGGAAAGTGCAACGAGACCTGGGTGTCCTTGTCCACCAGTCACTGAAAGTAAACATGCAGGTACAGAAGGCAGTGAAGAAAGCGAATGGCATGTTGGCCTTCATAACAAGAGGATTTGAGTATAGGAGTAAAGAGGTCCTTCTGCAGTTGTACAGGGCCCTGGTGAGACAACATCTGGAATATTGTGTGCAGTTTTGGTCTCCTAATTTGAGAAAGGACATCCTTGCTATTGAGGCAGTGCAGCATAGGTTCACAAGGTTAATTCCTGGGAATGGCGGGACTGTCATATGAGGAAAGATTGGAAAGACTGGGCTTGTATTCACTGGAATTTAGAAGGATGAAAGGATATCTTATAGAAGCATCTAAAATTATAAAACAACTGGACAAGCTAGATGCAGGAAAAATGTTCCCAATGTTGGGGGAGTCCAGAGCCAGGGGCCACAGTCTAAGAATAAAGGGGAGGCCAATTAAAACTGAGATGAGAAAAAGCTTTTTCACACAGAGAGTTGTGAATTTGTGGAATTCTCTGCACAGAAGGCAGTGGAGGCCAATTTACTGGATGCATTTAAAAGAGTTAGACCTCTTGGAGCTAGCGGAATCAAGGGATATGGGGGGAAGGCAGGCACGGGTTACTGATTGTCGATGATCAGCATGATCACAATGAATGGCGGTGCAGGCTCGAAGGGCTGAATGGCCTCCTCCTGCACCTATTTTCTATGTTTCTACGTTTACTGTGTTTACAAAGCTGTTACGCTGTTGCTGCAAGTAAGAATTTCACTGTTCCATTTCGGGACATAAGGCACATGACATTTAGAAACATAGAAACATAAAAAATAGGTGCAGGAGTAGGCCATTCGGCCCTTCGAGCCTGCACCGCCATTCGATATGATCCTGGCTGATCATCCAACTCAGTATCCTGTACCTGCTTTCTCTCCATACCCCCTGATCCCTTTAGCCACAAGGGCCACATCTAACTCCCTCTTAAATATAGCCAATGAACTGGCCTCAACTACCTTCTGTGGCAGAGAATTCCAGAGATTCACCACTCTCTGTGTGAAAAATGTTTTCCTCATCTCGGTCCTAAAAGATTTCCCCCTTATCCTTAAACTGTGACCCCTTGTTCTGGACTTCCCCAACATCGGGAACAATCTTCCTGCATCTAGCCTGTACAACCCCTTAAGAATTTTGTACGTTTCTATAAGATCCCCCCTCAATCTTCTAAATTCTAGCGAGTACAAACCGAGTCTATCCAATCTTTCTTCATATGAAAGTCCTGACATCCCAGGAATCAGTCTGGTGAACCTTCTCTGTACTCCCTCTATGGCAAGAATGTCTTTCCTCAGATTAGGAGAACAAAACTGTACGCAATACTCCAGGTGTGGTCTCACCAAGACACTGTACAACTGCAGTAGAACCTCCCTGCTCCTATACTCAAATCCTTTTGCTATGAATGCTAACATACCATTTGCCTACTTCACTGCCTGCTGCACCTGCATGCCTACTTTTAATGACTGGTGTACCATGACACCCAGGTCTCGTTGCATCTCCCCTTTTCCTAATCGGCCACCATTCAGATAATAGTCTACTTTCCTGTTTTTGCCACCAAAGTGGATAACCTCACATTTATCCACATTATACTGCATCCTGCCATGCATTTGCCCACTCACCCAGCCTATCCAAGTCACCTTGCAGCCTCCGAGCATCCTCCTAAACAGCTAACACTGCCCCCCAGCTTCGTGTCATCCGCAAACTTGGAGATGTTGCATTCAATTCCCTCGTCCAAATCATTAATATATATCGTAAATAGCTGGAGTCCCAGCACTGAGCCTTGCGGTACCCCACTAGTCACTGCCTGCCATTGTGAAAAGGACCCGTTTACTCCTACACTTTGCTTCATGTCTGCCAGCCAGTTCTCTATCCACATCAATACTGAACCCCCAATACCGTGTGCTTTAAGTTTGTATACTAATCTCTTATGTGGGACCTTGTCGAAAGCCTTCTGAAATTCCAGATATAACACATCCACTGGTTCTCCCTTATCCACTCTACTATTTACACCCTCGAAAAATTCTATAAGATTTGTCAGACATGATTTACCTTTCATAAATCCATGCTGACTTTGTCCAATGATTTCACCACTTTCCAAATGTGCTGCTATCCCATCTTTAATAACTGATTCTAGCAGTTTCCCCACTACCGACGTTAGACTAACTGGTCTGTAATTCCCCGTTTTCTCTCTCCCTCCCTTTTTAAAAAGTGGGGTTACATTAGCTACCCTCCATTCCTCAGGAACTACTCCAGAATCTAAAGAGTTTTGAAAAATTATCACTAATGCATCCACTATTTCTGGGGCTACTTCCTTAAGTACTCTGGGATGCAGCTATCTGGCCCTGGGGATTTATCGGCCTTTAATCCATTCAAATTACATAACACCACTTCCCGGATAACCTGGATTTCACTCAGTTCCTCTATCTCATTTGACCCCCGGTCCCCTGCTATTTCCGGCAGATTATTTATGTCTTCCTTAGTGAAGACAGAACCAAAGTAGTTATTCAATTGGTCTGCCATGTCCTTGTTCCCCATGATCAATTCACCTGTTTCTGACTGCAAGGGACCTACATTTGTTTTAACTAATCTTTTTCTCTTCACATATCTATAAACACTTTTGCAGTCAGTTTTTATGTTCCCTGCCAGTTTTCTTTCATAATATATTCTCCCTTTCCTAATTAAGCCCTTTGTCCTCCTCTGCTGGACTCTGAATTTCTCCCAGTCCTCTGGTAGGCTGCTTTTTCTGGCTAATTTGTACGCTTCATCTTTTGTTTTGATACTATCCCTGATTTCCCTTGTTATCCATGGATGCACTACCTTCCCTGATTTATTTTTTGCCAAACTGGGATGAACAATTGTTGTAGTTCATCCATGCGGTCTTTAAATGCCTTCCATTGCATATCTACCGTCAACCCATTAAGAATCAATTGTCAGTCTATCTTGGCCAATTCACTTCTCATACCCTCAAAGTTACCTTTCTTTAAGTTCAGGACCCTTGTTTCTGAATTAACAATGTCACTCTCCATCCTAATGAAGAACTCAACCATATTATGGTCACTCTTGCCCAAGGGGCCACGCACAACAAGACTGCTAACTAACCCTTCCTCATTACTCAATACCCAATCTAGAATAGCCTGCTCTCTCGTTGGTTCCTCTACATGTTGGTTTAGAAAACTATCCCGCATACATTTCAAAAAATCCTCTTCCTCAGCACCCTTGCCAATTTGATTCACCCAATCTATATGTAGATTGAAGTCACCCATTATAACTGTTTTACCTTTGTTGCATGCATTTCTAATTTCCTGTATGATGCCATCCCCAACTCCACTACTACTGTTAGGTGGCCTGTACACAACTCCCACTAGCGTTTTCTGCCCCTTAGTGTTTCGCAGCTCTACCCATACCGATTCCACATCCTCCAAGCTAATGTCCTTCCTTTCTATTGCGTTAATCTGCTCTCTAACCAGCAACGCTACCCCACATCCTTTCCCTTTCTGTCTATCCCTCCTGAATATTGAATATCCCTGGATGTTCAGCTCCCAGCCTTGGTTACCCTGGAGCCATGTCTCCGTGATCCCAACTATATCATAGTCATTAATAGCTATCAGCACGTCCAACTCATCCACCTTATTACAAATGCTCCTTGCATTGAGACACAAAGCCTTCAGGCTTGTTTTTACAACACCCTTATACAATTATTTTGAAAAGTGGCCCTTTTTGATTTTTGCCCTGGATTTGTCTGCCTGCCACTTTTACTTTTCACCTTGCTACCTATTGCTTCTACCCTCATTTTACACCCCTCTGTCTCTACGCTCACACATTTAAGAAACCCTTTCCCTTTAACTCCATCCTCAACTATCCCATTCGACACCCCACCCCCCTTATTCAGTTTAAAACACCCCGTGTAGCAGTGCAAACCTGCCTGCCAGAATGCTGGTCCCCCACCTGTTAAGATGCAATCCATCCCTTTTGTACAGTTCCCTTTTACTCCAAAACAGATCCCAGTGATCTAAGAATCTAAATCCCTGCCCAGTGCACCAGTTCCTCAGCCACACATTCAGGTCCCGTATCTCCCTGTTCCTGCTCTCGCCAGCACGAGGAACTGGAAGCAAACCGGAGATAACAACCCTGGAGGTCCTGCTTTTCAGCATTTTTCCGAGCTCTCTAAAGTCACGCTGCAGAATAATCATCCCCTTCTTTCCGACATCGTTTGTGCCGACATGCACTACCACTTCCGGCTGTTCACCTTCGCCCTTGAGGATTTTCTGCACTCTGTCCGTGACATCCTGGATCCTGGCACCAGGAAGGCAGCACACCATCCTCGAATCCCGTCTGTTGCCGCAGAAACCCCTGTCCGTACCTCTCACAATGGAGTCTCCCACTACAATGGCGTTGCCTGACTTTGGCCTTTTTGGTTTTGGCTCAACAGCCCTATTCGCATCGCAATCCAGTCTGCCGCTCAGTGTTAAACGTCTTCTGTCCCGACAGCTTCTGAGTGGGCGAACCTGTTCACAAGAGGTACAACACCCGGGGACGTTTGCATTCCATGCTTCCCTCCCTTTCTCACTGTCTCCCACCTTCTCTCTTCCAGTACCTTAGGGGTAACAATATTACTGTAGGACTTGTCGAGGAACGACTCCATTTCTCGGACAAACCTGAGGTCATCCACTTGCTTCTCCAGTTCCCCAACACGGTCCTTCAGGAGCTGTACCTGGATTAAAGGACATTTGGACAGCTACATGGATAGGGTAGGTTTAGAGGAATATGGACCAAACGCAGGCAAGTGGGACTAATGTAGATGGGGGCACCTTGGTCAGAATAGGCAAGTTGGGCCGAAGAGCCTGTTTCCGCGCTCTTGCCAATAGACCTGACAATAAAACTTTCTTGACTCGCTTGAGATGAAAGTACAAGAGGCTGCAAACTCTGGAATCCAATGCAAAGAAAAAGGAAAGTTGCTGGAGGAACTCAGCAGTCTAGACCGCAACTGTGGAAGAAATAGACAGTTCACATTTCGGGTCAGGACCCTATACCTGGACTGAAACTCAGCTCAAAACATCAACTGTCTATTTCCTTCCATAGACGCTGCCTGGTCCACTGAGTTCCTCCAGCAGTTTTTTAGTAGAAACATGAGATGTCTCTTTGAAAAAGCATTTTCATTTTGATTATGGATGCTTATTCTCAAATTCCGATTTTAACAGGCTTAGTTTAGTTTATTGTCACGTGTACCAAGGTACAGTGAAAAGATTTTGTTGCGGAAAGGCTATACATGATTACAATCGAACCACCCACAGTTTACAAATACATGATAAAGGGAATAATGTTTAGTGCAAGATAAAGTCCTGTAAAGTCCGATTGAAGATAGTCTGAGGGTCTCCAATGAGTTATGTAGTAGTTCAAGGCCACTCTCTAACTGTTGGTAGGATGGTTCTGCGGCCTGATTATCAGCTGGGAAGATATTGTCCCTGCATCTGGAGGTGTGCATTTTCACACTTCGGCAGGTCTTGCCTGTTGGGAGAGGGGAGAAGAGGAAGTGATCAGGGTGAGACTCATTCTTGATTATGCTGGTGGCCTTGTTGAGGCAGCATGAGGTGTAAATTGAGTCAATAGAAGGGAGGTTAGAATGGAGGAAGGAGACCGTATTTTCTGCAGTACCCCCAATCTAAAGTGCACACTTGCTGTGTGAAATTCCAGTTACATCATGTAAAACTGATGCTACTTCATCATAGACTCATACAGCATGGAAATAGGTTCGTTGGCCAACCTGTCCATGCTGTCCGAGATGCCCCATCTACACTAACCCCACCCATCTGCATTTGGTCCATATCCCTCTGAACATTTCTTATTCATGTACCTATCCAAATTTCTTTTAAATGATGTTATAGTACTTGCCTCATCTACCTCCTCTGGCATCTCACTTCATATACCTACCACTCAGATGATGAGCTAGTAATTTTTACAATGATGTTAATAGCACTGTAGAAAGATCATGTTGCAGCATTGCAATCTGCACAAGATCAATAGACTCACAAAGGTCATTGTGAAGCTGGTCCATTAATTCATCAAAGACGATGCAATCTTCAAAACCCTTGAGGAAAAAGAGGAAGAAAAAGTCAGAAATAATTGATACTTCCATCACACCTCAAAAGGAATTACAGAAGCAGATTTTCCTCTTTGTATGTAGGAAGGAACTGCAGATGCTGGTTTAAACCGAAGATAGACACAAAAAGCTGGAGTAACTCAGCAGGACAGGCAGCATCTCTGGAGAGAAGGAATGGGTGACATTTTGGGTCGAGACCCTTCTTCAGACTAGTTAGGGATAAGAGAAACGAGAGATATAGATGGTGATGCAGAGAGATAGAGTCGGAGAACAGGAGGAATCACAGAAGGGGAACAGCGAGAGAGGATGTTGCAGAACTCTCGTCGGAGAGAGGAGAACTTCTTCAAAGTAGACATACCTTGGAGATTTTGCAGTGGAGCAGACAAAATGTGTAAGAAGGTGTGATACTCCAGCTTTTTGTGTCTATCTTCGGTTTAAACCAGCATCCGCAGTTCCTTCATACACATTTCATCTGCTCCACTGCAAAATCTCCTCAAGGTATGTCTACTTTGAAGAAGTCCTCCTCCTCTCTCCAATGAGAGTTCTACAACATCCTCTCGCTGCTCCCTCTCTGTGATCCCTCCTGCACTCCGACTCTACCTCTCCACATCACCGTCTATATCTCTCGTTTCTCTTATCCCTAACCAGTCTGAAGAAGGTCTCGACCCGAAACGTCACCCATTCCT
>CM075978.1:125742411-125840711 GCA_038087875.1 Malacoraja senta | reverse complement strand
CTAGGGACAACTTATAATTTACAGAAGCCAATAATCTACAAACCTGTATGTCTTTGGAATGTGGGTGGAAACCAGAGCACCCGGAGAAAACCCACGCGGTCACAGGCAGAACGTACAAACTCCGTACAAACAGCACTCAAGGTCAGGATCAAACCCGGGTCTCCGGTGCTGTAAAGCAGTAGCTCCACCACTGTAACACTGTGCCGCGCTAATCTGATAAGATATTCTGTGTCCTTTTGTGTATTAAACAACATCTACAACTCTTCATTTCTACAAAAAAAAAGTAACTGCAACAGTAACTCAAGCCTGTCCTGCCAATTAATGTGATCATAGATAGCCTACACTGTAGAGGTTCATAGTTCATAAGTTACAGGAGCAAAATTATGACATTCATCCCATCAAATCTATTCCGCAATTCAATTATGGCTGATCTATCATTCCCTCTCAACCCCATTCTCCTGCCTTCTCCCCATAACCAGTGACGCCCG
This sequence comes from Malacoraja senta, assembly GCA_038087875.1. NCBI lineage: Eukaryota > Metazoa > Chordata > Chondrichthyes > Rajiformes > Rajidae > Malacoraja > Malacoraja senta. The sequence goes on along the minus strand of CM075978.1, from coordinate 125,840,223 downwards.
TACTAATCAACAATCTGTCAAAGGTTTTATCACCAAAGTGAACAATACTGTAAATCACTGAACAAGGTTCCCAAATGAAAGTCTGTTAGTAGTTTCTAGTTCTGTGTGTTTTTGCAGGTGAGTAAGATGTTTCATACTGATTGAATGTACAGTAGCACTTTAAAAAAAAAAGGGACACATCAACATAGCAAATTTTGAACAGCAACTTGTGCAGGAAAGTATGGTTAGAAGAGCCTGCATGTACATGGAAGTAATATTTAGCACAGTAAATAATTCACAGTGATACCTAAAAACATTACTCTTATAAATGAAAAAAAAATCCGCAAATGCTAGAAATCTGGAATAGATGCAGAAAATCTGAAATCATTCAGCAGTTGAGGCAGCATTTATGGAAAGAGAAATAGAAGTAACAGAACAGGTCAAAGTTCTTGCGAAAGGTCTCCGACCTGGTGTTAACTCTGTTCCACCATCCTTACATGCTGGAGGTTAGAAAGATGAGGGGGGACCTAATTGAAACTGTAGATTGATGATGCATGTGAATCAATCACACTTAGCCAGCATCACTAACTCCACCCCATTATAACATTTATACTGACGCCCATTCCCAGCACCGTTAGTTGAAGCAGCTAGGATGAACTGACAACACCTCGTTTTGTAATGCTGCCAAGTTACTGTGCTGATTAAAGATGTGTGTAAATCTTATACAGTTTGATGTGATTTACATGGTGTCAGAAGTGGGATGGTCGTTACAGCATGCTGCTGCCAAGAACTCTGATCCTACTGTGACGATATCTGTAAACAATGTTATTTTTGGCGCGAAACTGGATACGGGCACGAAGGTCAATACAATGTCAATCAACCTTTTTAACAAGATTAGAGCTAACGAGCCACTTGTCAAGGACGCGTCCACTTTACATGCTTTTGGTGGGGAGCTGCTAGTTCCTCTGGGCAAAACCAACTTGAAATGTGTACTGAAGAAAACAACGAGGGAATTGACCTTCCACGTGTTGAACTTTAATTCAGTTACTCTGCTTGGCAATCGTGCCTGTCAGGAACTGGGGCTGATTTCCTTTGATAAAACTGTCCACAAACTGCAAGTTTCTTTTGATCCACTGAATGAATTCCCTGGTCTCTTCGACAACAACCTAGGCAAGTTGCCTGTGTCCTACAAGATTATTACTGACCCCGATGTGACACCCGTAATTCGAGCTCCGCACCGATTGTCATTTGCCATGACTGACAGGGTTCACTCTATGCTGAAGGACATGGTCTCCAAAGGCGTAATTGAAGCAGTCAGCGACCCCACCGACTGGGTCTCAACCATGATTGCCACAGTCAAGAAGGGAAAGGATGAAATCCGCCTGTGCATTAATCCCAAAGACCTGAACACTGCCATTAAGCGCCCGCACCATCCCATGAAGACAGTAGAGGATGTTGCGGCAAAGATCGAAACGGCCACCCTATTTTCTGTCCTAGATGCAAAGAACTCATTCTGGCAGATACCGCTGAACAAGAGGTCATCAAACCTCACCACATTTGCCACCCCATTCGGCAGATATAAGTTTCTGAGAATGCCATTCGGGATCAACTCCGCCAGTGAAGTCTTCCAAAGAACTATGGAGCAATTATTCGAGGATCTGCCTTGTGCCATTATTGTCGATGATATCCTTGTCTATGGTAAAGACGCAGCAGAACATGACCACAATCTCAGGCGGAGGAGCTATCTTGGGGAACGGCTGCTAACCAGCAGCCGTCCGTTAAATTCACTTTTTTTTCTTAGTTTTTAGTTTTCTTGGTCTATGTCTGTTGGGGAATTTTGACTTTTCATGTGAGGGGGTAAGGGGGAAACTATTTTCTAGATCCCTACCTGGTCGGTGAGGCAGCTTTTTCTCCGGGCTGCCCCGTCGACCCGTCCCTGCGGCCTACCATCGGGCCTGGAGCGGCGTTTCCTGGCGGGGACTGCCCAGCACCTTCAGCTTCGGTGGCGGCACAGCGCTGGAGCGCTATCGCGGAGCGGAGCGGGCGATGCCTTGCCTGGGTCGCCGCGCTGGATCGATGCGCTGAAGCTCCGGTGAGCTGTGACCGCCGAGCTCAACACCTCCGGGCTGCGGGTCTGTGGAGCGGCCAGCCGCGGGCTGCGGCGCCGACTCTAACATCGGGAGCCTCGGAGCTCCAAATCGGCGCGGCCTTGTCGGCTTCAGGTGCCACAGACTCCGGTAGGAAATCGGCCGTTCCAGCCGTCCCAGCCGCTGTGAGGACTCTCCCGACGCCGGGGCAACTGCACCCGACGAGAACGGCCAGGAACATTGGGCCTCCGTAGAGGCAACTGTGGAGGCCTCAATAGGCCTGACTTTGGGGAGAACTGGGGTTGGGGACTGGACATTGTGCCTTCCCCCACAGTGGTAACCATTGTGGGGGGATGATTTTGTGTGTAGTGTGTAGTGTCTATGTTAGTCTATGTCCAAGATGGCGGTCGGAAGGGAGAGTGGACGCTGGCGCGGTTTGGCTGCCGCTGCTCTCTCTTCACATTGTGTTTCTGAATTTTTTTGTTGTCTTTTTTGGATCGAATTTCTGTCTTTAATTTGTGTATTGGTGATGTCGTTATAACTTATTTTACTCTGATTATATGTTTCTTTGTTAAATTTTGTAAGGTGTCCTTGAGACTTTTGTATAGGCGCCCATAAATAAAATCTATTATTATTATTATTATTATTATCTTGGAGCGTGCTGTCAAGATCAACCTCAAGCTCAATCCTGACAAGTGCAAGTTCAGGGTTCCAGTGGTCTCCTACGTCGGCCACATCTTCACCCCTGATGGCCTCAAACCGGATCCGAAGAAAACTACTGGCATCACAGAAATGCCTGCACCCACTGACATGAAAGGCCTGCAACGTTTCCTGGGCATGGTAAACTATCTCGGAAAGTTCATACCAAACCTCAGCGAACTAAGCTCCACACTGCGGCAGCTGACAAAAAAGGACACTGCATGGTCATGGTTCCACAACATCAGGATGCCTTTGATGTTCTAAAATCCAAACTGACCAGTGCACCGAACCTGACTTTTTTCGACCTGAAACGTCCGGTGGTGATCACCTGCAATGCCTCGAAATTTGGGCTCGGCGCAGCCTGCCTGCAACCGTCTGATGATGGCACCCTACTACCTGTCGCGTATGCCTCTCGCACCATGACCGACGGAGCAGCACTACGTGCAAATTGAAAAGGAACTGCTGGCTGTCTTTGCCTGCTCCAAATTCCACGACTTCGTCTATGGCAACACGTTCACGGTTGAGACGGACCACCAACCACTGGTGACAATCCTGAACAAGCCTATCCATGCCGCGCCAGCTCGCTTGCAGCACATGATGATGCAGCTGCAGCGGTACGACTTCTCTATTACCTGCACAAAGGGTAAGGACATGCATGTCGCTGACACACTCTCTCGTGCACCTCGAGCATCTTGCGAACAACACCCGCACGAACGGGAGAATTTCACGGTTCTCGGTGTCGGTCTAATCTCCAGCAAGCAACTGCGCACCCTGGCCGCGCACACTGCTAATGATGATACGCTTCAAGCCCTCTCATCCATCATCAAAACAGGCTGGCCAGACAAACAATCCAACACGCCCACAGAGGTGCAGCCGTACTTCTTGGTCCGCGATGAACTGGTGGTTCAGGATGGTGTGGTCGTTAAGGGTCACAAGGTAGTGATACCTTCATCGCTACAAGACGAACACTTCAAAGAGGTACACAGCGGTCACCCAGGAGCCGACTCCACACTGGTACGCGCCCGGGGTCTGTTCTACTGGCCGGGAATGGCCACGTACATCCGGGACCGCATAGCCTCCTGCCCCACTTGCAACAATCTTGCGCCTCATCAGCAGCGGCAACCCCTTCTGCAACAACCTCCACCAGCACTGTCTTGGTCGTCGCTGGCTGCAGACATTTTCGAATAGTGCGGTAAGCACTACCTCGTTCTGGTCGACTCATTTTCCAACTGGTTTGAACTTGGCCAACTGACCTCCCTCACGTCTGAGATGGTCATCAAGAAGCTGAAAAGACTATTCTCAGCCTATGGCATTCCTGTCATTCTGAGAACCGACAATGGTCCACAGTTCACCAGCCACTTGTTCAAGCCTTTCGCAGACCGATGGAACTTCCACCACGTCACGAGCAGTCCCGAGTATCCACAGAGTAATGGACTCGCTGAACGTGCTGTCAGAAGCGCCAAGCACTTGCTGGAGGGAGCGCGCATTTCAAAGTCAGACGTCTATCTCGATCTCCTGAATCTCAGAAACATCGCAAGAGACGGAACCTTGGGGTCACCAGCACAGCGTCTGCTGTCGAGGGTGACGAGGTCTCCGGTCCCCATCGCACAACAGCAGTTGGTTCCTCGGGTGTTGAAGCCCGCCACTATCCAGCAACGTCTCCAAGAAAAGCACGACATCCAGAAACGGTCATACGACAGTTCCAGCAGACCACTCCAGCCTCTACTGCCGGGCCAGGTCGTCCGTCTACGAACTCCAACTGGACATTCTCGTCTGGGCGTTGTTGTACGCCCGACTGATGAGCCGCGATCGTACCTTGTGGACTGAGGGAGCGGTATACCGGAGAAGTCGACAACACCTGTTTGCTGTGAAGGAGCCCCGACCACCACCTGCTAATCCCTATGCTCCACCGCTCCAGTTCCAGCCGCCTTTCGCAATGTCTCCCGCCCATCCCCGCATGCCTTGCACCCCCCCCCACGTCCCTCTGTCTCCACTAACCACGGGGTTACACCCACCGCATGTTTCCCCCCTCGGTCACCACAATCCTCTCCCGTGCGATTTTCACCTTCAGCCTCTCCGCCTAATCCTTCAGTTGAGGGAGGGGATGGTTGGGTCCGCACGCGCTCGGGCCGTGTTAGTAGACCACCAGACAGGTATGGCGAGTATGTTTAATACACTTCCTTTCCACATTTAATCTTTAGGGGGAAGGATGTAGATTGATGATGCATGTGAATCAATCACACTTAGCCAGCATCACTAACTCCACCCCATTATAACATTTATACTGACGCCCATTCCCAGCACCGTTAGTTGAAGCAGCTAGGATGAACTGACAACACATCGTTTTGTAATGCTGCCAAGTTACTGTGCTGATTAAAGATGTGTGTAAATCTTTTACAGTTTGATGTGATTTACAGAAACTGACCAAATAGTGGAAGGTCTGGATAGAGTGGATGTGGAGAGGATGTTTCCACTAGTGGGAGAGTCTAGGACAAGAGGCCATAGCTTCAGAAAAAAGGACGTTACTTTAGAAAGGAGATGAGGAGTAATTCATTTAGTCAGAGGGTGGTGAATCTGGAATTCATTGCCACTGTGGAGGCCAAGTCAATGGATATTTTTAAGGTTCTTGATTGTTAAGGGGTTATGGGGAGAAGGCAGGAGAATGGGGTTGAGAGGGAAAGATAGATGAGCCATGATTGAATGGCAGAGTAGACTTGATGGGCTGAATGGCCTAATTCTGCTCCTATAATTTATGAACGAATGAACTACAATCTCCAACGCCCTGTGGGCTATATCAGTGAAGACGGATCATTTCCTCTACCAAGAGGTTGTCAATTTTCAGTCAGTGTGTGAGAATCACCTTCTTCCTCCCACAGCAAACAACATTTCAGCTTTGTCCCTCGGCACTGATTTTAATTAAGTTGAGAAAGAATCAGCAGGAATATCCTCTATGGACATCTGTTACCAACAACAGAACAGCGATTAAATCTGTTTATTGATGAGGTATCCAATCTATTTTGAAAATGTCTGAAAATAAAGATTTCAATAAAATCATGGATCTACTGTGTGATAGCTTAAAGGAAGTAATTAGATAAAGCCTTCACATCAACATCAAACTATTAAGACATAATGTCTGTCATTTCATAGTTAATAATCGGACATACTTGTTATATATGAAAAGCTTAATGACACTCATTTGCTCAGTACAATAAAATTGCTCAATCCATTAATTATTGATTATTGTGAGAACAATATATGTTAACTAATCATACCTTAGTAGAGTATCTCTCTGTTATGATAAAATTTATCAAATTTATCAAAACAAATTATTAAAGGCATTTCTAGTTCTACTGTGCTGTTGTATTCAGAGGGCTGGAGATTTTTAAAGAATAACATTTCTGGGTATTACTTAGTCTGTTAAATATTATTCCCGTTTATCGGAAGACATTTTTGATTTCATATTTTTTGCACATGATACAGATTTAGCCAGCAATCACTGTCTCTCTGCTTTCACTTTTCCTGTTTTTACTGAAACCCCTCATATCAATCCTTCTTTAAAATATGCTGAGAACATAGAGCTGAATTCCTTATCCGCCTCCACTTGTCTTAATCCCACAATTGTCAGGCACTTACGATCAGAGTTTGTTGACACTGAATTACTAAATAATTCATGTAGCCTTTTATCAACCACCTTGTTTTCTCAGGTTAAGATCATGGTCAAAGGTATCCAATGACGTGATGAAGAATTCACCTATTTAATAGTCTGGGAGTTGCTGGCAAGATGAGCATTTAAAGGCCATCTTTAAATGGGCACCATAATGAATCTGGAATCCAGACCAGAGTAGGAAAGAAATGTTAATGTCCTCCCCCAAAGAACACTAATGAACCAAAATAGATTTTGCACCAATCTAGTTGTTAAGTGACAATCATTACTCACAATTATTTATTAGTTCATACTTCCAAACTATTAACTGTAATTAAATTCCACGGGTATTATGCTGAGATTTAAATCCAATTCTCTGGATTATAAATCCTGCCATTTAACCACAGCACCACCAAAGAATAAAAGTCCCCATTGAAGTTTATAAACCACGGCAGGCAGATATTTTATAATCACATTGCACAGAAAATTATAAAGTCGGCAAATACTTCATGACAAGTAAAATGTTATGCGATTTTATAGATATTTATGGTTCTTTAACTGTCCCACAACAATATGAATTATGACTTTTGCACAGTAGAAGGCAATGTCATGTATTAATTTAGAATAATAGTACTTCAGGATACAAGGTGTTATACCCATGCATTTGCAAGATGACATGAAATATTGCTACCATTCGATATAGAGGAGACTAATGCATATTTGCAACTTCAACTGGCAACCCAGTTGAAATTGCACTCTTTAAAGTTGCAAATAACCCATGTTCTCGCTGAGTTCCTCCAGCACTTGTGCCTTTTTTAAAGCGTAAATGCAGGTCTTGCCAGCAGCTCACAGACCATAAAAAAGGTGATGTATTCATCTCATTATTGGATAACTTTACCCATGATGTTAATAAGCTGACATTCTTTAGCAGTGAATTGTGATATTAAGATTTTGATATTATTATCCTAAGTCTGTTTAGCTTTTTCATCAGCTGTAAGAGATTATTCCCTAGGTTTGTCTCCAATGTTAGTTGCACTTTGGAAACATCTGACTGACAGATTCTTGATTAATAAGGGTGTCAAGGGTTATGGGGAGAAGGCAGGAGAATGCGGTTGAGAGGGTAAGATATATCAGCCATAATTGAATGGAGGAGTAGACTTGATGGGCCAAATGGCCTAATTCTACTCCTATGACTTATGAACGTATGAGCTTATCTGTTATTACCTTTTGACACTATCTTCTGACAGTCCATTGTTGTTGGTGTTGTTTAAGATGAATAAAAAAATAATTTTGTATTTGCCCTCACTGAACTATCATCCAGGTTATTGCTTTCCATTTCTTAATAAGTTAGCCGAAGGGATTCACTTCAGTTACCAACATGAACAAATTAATTCATTTTAAATTAGATCTGATTTATTGGCTCAATTTACAGTTAAAAGTAGATAAAACTCCTTTGCAGATGAAAGTAGGTCTGACTGGTAACTAGAGGCATCCACAATCCAAACATCTTTACTGTTACAACTCATTGCATTTGGAATCAATGAAGCTTAACCTATGTAACCTATGTATTTTTTCAACACTGATTATTAGTATGTCAAGAAGCCTGGATAGAGAGGATGCAGAGAAGATGTTTCCAATCTTGAGAGAGTCCAGGACCAGAGGCCATCGACTCAGAATAAAAGGATGTTTCTTTAGAAAGGAGATGAGGAGGAATTTCTTTATGCAGAGGGTGGTGAATCAGTGGAATTTATTGCCACAGACAGCTTTGGAGGCCAAGTCAATGGATAGTTTTAAGGTGCAGATTAATAGATTCTTGATTAGTATGGGTCAGTGGATATGGAGAAGGAAAGGGGTTGAGGGGGAAAGATGGATCAGCCATGATTGAACAGCAGAGTATAGTTCATAACCTATGTACTTATGAAGCACCATATGAGTTGTCGTATGTTATCCAGCTGCAACAATCAGAAGAAATTAGGCAAAATCATAGAAAGTTGCGGTGTAGAAGATCATTTGGCTCACTGTATCAATGTTGAACAACCATGGACCATTCACCAGCACTTGCTTGATTTCCTTGCGGGTTACAGCTTTTCAAGTTACTATCAAAGTCCTTTTTATAGCAAGGCAGTGAGTTCCTGATTCCCAACAACTGTTGTGTGGGAAATCATTTTTTCTCATTCTCCCTATAATCTTTCCAACAAGCAAGTCAACACTTTGCACTTTATTCACTGATTTCTCTACAAAAGGGAAGTAAGTCCTTTTCACTTCAGTCTTCCTATGATATTATACTTTAATAAGAAGAGGCCAAGAAATCAAACCTATTCCATTCTGGCTGAAATTGATTTTCTGGGGCAGATATTCCAGTTTATTTCCCATGGCGTGGTGGTAGAATTGCTGCCATACAGCGCCAGAGCCCGGATTTGATCTTGACTATGGGTGCTGTCTGTATGGACTTTGTACATTCTCCCTATGACCGTGTGGTTTATTCTGGGTGTTCCGGTTACCTCCCACACTTTAAAGACAGGGTTGTAGGTTTGCGATCGTGTCGCGGAACACCTTCGCTCAACTCGCCTGAACCTACCTGATCTCCCGGTTGCTGGACACTTTAATTCTCCTTCCCGTTCCTACACAGACCTTTCTGTCCTAGGTCTCCTCCATTGTCAGAGTGAGGCTAAAGGCAAATTGGAGGAACAGCATCTCATATTTCGCTTGGGCAGCTTACAGCCTAGTGGTATGAATCTTGATTTCTTTCACTTCAAGTAGCCCCGGCATTCCCTCTCTCTCTCTATCCCTCCCCAACCCCAAGTCGCACTAGCTTCTCATTTTCACCCTACAAACAGCTAACAATGGCCTGTTTCCTTTATCAGCATTACTTTTTTGCATATCATTTATTCATTGTTCTTTATCTCTCCACATCACCATCTACATCTCTTGTTTCCCTTATCCCTAACCAGTCTGAAGAAGGGTCTCGACCCGAAATGTCACCCATTCCTTCTCTCCAGAGATGCTGCCTGTCCCGCTGAGTTACTCCAGCTTTTTGTGTCTATCTTATTGTAGGATAATTAGCTTTGTTAAAAATTGTAAATTGTCCCTGGTGTGTAGGATAATGTTAGTGTACGGAATGATCACTGGTCGGCATGGACTTGGTGGGCAGAAGGGCCTGATTCCACACTATCTCTAAAGTCTAAAGACTAAAATCTAATAAGAGGTCAAGAAATCAAACCTATGCTATTCTGGACCAAATAGATTTTCTGGGACAGATATTTCAGTTTATTTCCCAGCTCTCTGGCATTCCGTGCATGTTGGGATACACTGCCAAACAGTTTTCAATTTATCAGTCATCCATCCTTCTTAAAATCAAATTATAATTGTTAATTCCAAGATGCACCCATATTTCATCAGGTGGAATGAATGTAATTTATTCCATCTGTCAACAGCCTCATGTACAAACACAATTTTGCACTTTCATGCATCTTACATGCACAGTTAAGGAGAATATTCTTCATGAATAAATAAGGATAAAGAGTCTTAGCAGCATTATTATATTGTTTTAGTAGTAACTATTTCAAACAAATCGAATATATTCTTGGCAAGGTTATCTTGAATTTTTGTTAAACTTCCAATTGCACGTTAATACCGGTAGCCGTCTTCCTCCTTAAACATTTGCATCCTTCCAATTGTTTCAGTTGTATGTTCCATTTTCAGTGAGTTGAAAATGTCATCAAGGAATTATTATTTTTCTTATTTAAACAGTCCTATTAGGTCATAGGTTCATAAGAGATAGGAGTAGAATTAGGCCATTCAGCCCACCAAGTCTACTCTGCCATTCAATTATGGCTGATCTATCTCTCCCTCTGAACCCCATTCTCCCGCCTTCTCCCCATAACCTCTGATACCTGTACTAATCAAGAATCTATCTATCTCTGCCTTAAAAATATCCACTGACTTGGCCTCCACAGCCTTCTGTGGCAAAGAATAGTAAGATTAAACGAGAACTTACCAGTTTAAAGTTTGATCTTTATTTTATGAGGAGTTACGTTGGTGATTACGTGAAGAACCCCGTCAGGGCGCATGCGCGTCAATCTTCAAAGCAGCGGTATGAAATCACAGACAACACCATAATTGAAGTAACATATTAAGATGATCAACATGAGAACTACCATTATGACCTTTTTTCTATGAGAGAGGGTTGGGCGTGGCGGGCACGTAATCACCAACGTAACTCCTCATAAAATAAAGATCAAACTTCAAACTGGTAAGTTCTCGTTTAATCTTACTATTTTACTTCGGAGTCACGTGAGTGACTACGTGAAGATTTTAAAGCTCTGTGATTTTTTATGCCGCAGATCAAAATCCCGGCTTCTCACTGCATCGATTGGCTGAGTATCATCAATAATGCTGTAAACATGACATTGCATATCATGCAAAAACAAAACAGTTTTATTTTTGGTCATAAAACAACCAATAAACCCTCTTAATGTAGGGCAACAAACGAAACAGAATGAAACAGTATTGAAAACAGACTTTAAACAATAGCAACAGCACTCAATATTGAGTTAGCAAACAGCCCTCCATCGGCAATCGGCCGATGGTAGTATTACTGAAACACAAGTTCATTTTTCCAACCTGCGGCTTTTAATATATGGTCGATGGGAACGTCCATCGCCCTGGCCGCGGATGTTGCTACTGCGCTAGTGGAATGAGATGTAAACACATAAATGTTAATTCCTGCCTGAACCAACTCTTGCTTTAACCACCTTGAGATAGTCTGAACTGCCACTCTTTTATGTTGGCTTTTTGTAACTGACAAATAATCATGTTTCTTCTTGTCTTAAAGCCCTTGTGGCTTCAATGTAATGTAACAAATGTGTCCTTACACATAAACATGGAGCTGTAGGATATGCTGAGAACACAATCTTAAAACCTGTCACACCTGGCCTGCTTTGTTTGAGCAGGTCAGAAATATAAAACAGAACATTCTCTGTATTCACTTCCATTCTCTCGAACTGAAGTTTTTTGGAAAGTCTGCACTCTCTGTACTGACACCAATGCCATTAGCATAGCCAATTTCATGGTTAATTTTAACAAAGTTATAGCCGTGACAGGGACCCAATGACGAAGTATGTTACGAACAACGCTTACCTCGCAGATTACCATATACCTAGGCTTAGGTGGTTTGGAATTAGATTCCTTTCATCAACCTAGATATGAGAGGGTGAGAACCTATACTTTGTGTCCATGTACCTATTACAAGATATGCGGACAAAGCACTTCTAGCTGTATTGATAGCAGTATAGCTAAGACCTTCATCATAATAAAGTGTAGATAAACTCTAACACATTTGCAATAACTACAGTATCATATTGAATATTCTTTTGAACACCATATTGTTCCCATTTTTTACATAAGTCATATACTGCTTTTGAGTACTCTTTCTCCAGGCTGCAGTGAGTATATCCACCGTTGGCCTAGAAAGTCCTCGACCAATGTAAGGCATTCTTAAAACCTGCAAATTAAAAGATCCATACCATCACATAACGGATGAACTTAATGCGTTACTGGATGCTCCAGCAAATTCCTACTGTTTGGAATCAGCAAAAATAGGTTGGATCGCTATCTGTAACATCAAAGGAAGCCATGGTTGAATCAGGCAATTTGGTATCACCAAAACCCCTGAAGCAGCATCCTGCTTGATTTTCTCAAACACCGACCTATGAGGCAGAATGGTGGGAAAATGTACACAAACATATCATCCCAATTTAGTGAAAAAGCATCAATTGTCACTGCCCCTGGATCTGGTGCCTATGAAACATATTTTGACCTTCCATATAGAAGTACTATGTTCTTGAACACATCCTGGTTCCACATCCACTCTGTGTTATGATGGAATTTTCATGAGCTGCCATCTGGTACTACATTAAGTTTCCCTGGGAGATAGATAGCTCCAATCCAAATCTCTCTATCCCTACTCCAGGTCCAATTGTATTCGCCAACCTGTCACATGATAACAATTTGATTCCACCCATGTGATTCATATCAGCAACTGCTGTAGTGTTGTCTATTTTGCACTGCACATGCAAACTAGTTTAGTTAGTGCCATAAGCCTCGAGTCCATAAAATACTCTTGGTTAATTCCCCATGTTTGCAGAAGCAATGTTCATCTGTCTCCACCGCTGGATCTTGTATCAGTAGCACCCTACCCAAGTGCTCTGACATCTGTCTGCAAATCATGGAAGCTTGGTCCAATAACACTTTGGAACTACTAGTGGACACATGCTGAATCCACCATTGTACATCAGCAACAGCCTCTATTGATAGAAGCATGGGTCTATTATAATGACCCCAATGTATCCTCAATGCTTGTTCCTTTGACCTTTGTAATTGTAGATAATAAAGTGGCCATATTGAACTGCTGGAAATGCTGCCAGCCATTACCACAGCAGTCTTGTCACCTGGCTAATTGAAGGCTGTGTGTTAGCAATTAACTTGATATAGCTCTTAATTAGCTCTACCCTTTTTTGCCTGGGCAAGGTCACAATGATGTTGATTAAGTCCATTGTGAACCCAACTAGTCAATTTGTGTCACAGGTATAAATTTAGATTTCTCAGAATAGCTTATAAAGCCCAATTAAAAATTGGTTTTTACCAACTGCCACTGATGCTTCAGCTGTTTCCTTTGATTGTCCTACAATCAAGATATTATCTAGCTAAGCCATGAGCACATGACCTTGACTTCTCATCATGCCTAGAATAGGTTTTAACATTGTTGTAATCCCTCTAGGAGCTGAAGACAAACCATTAGGCAGTGGATTGTATTGGCATAATTCCCATCCAGATGAATTTTAAATCTTCTATCCTGCAAATGAACAGACACTGAATCCGCATCTTTAAGATCTCCTTCACAAACGTTTCCATCTTAAAATGTCTATACCGTACAAAAGGGTTAAGCCTATTCAGGTCTGTATAATTCTGCATCCCCCCATCCTTTTTTGGTCTGGGAAAGATATTGGACACAAACTGATGGCTTTGGTAAACTGCCTTAGCAATTACACCTTTATTACATAAGGTTGCAAGTTCCAGCTGAACTTCCAATTGTTCAGTGATACTGAAGTCAAACTCCTTTTTTGGAACATGTTGCATGGGTAAATCAGAATTTGCATTTAAGCTTTATTCGATGCCCTTGAATAACCTTCAGTATAAACATATCTGAGGTAAACATTTAATTGTATCACATTAGATCTGTCTACATGAGAACCAGACCCTCTTACCTCCTTACCACCTGGCTTTCTTCCCCGGCCTTGAGCTGGATATCTCACCTCCGTGGCGGTGCTACAGCCGAACGCCAACTGCGCTGCATCGTAGCTGGACTCGTCCCTTGTCCGGACCAGTCTGCTCCCTTATAGGGATACTTCCGCTTTGGTGAATATGTGGCTGCCGCCTTAGCCTCCTCCTCCAGCTTCTTCACCTGCTGTGCGAAATCCTCGCCAAACAGCTGTGCCAGTTGCACTGTGCCAGGCTGGCAGAGTGAAGCATATTTAGCATTGATGGTTGTTCTAATCGCATCTTGCGGAGGCAATTGATCTCAAAGTGGGCACTCCACAATAGCGCCTTTTGTTGTAATTTGTCATGGCCTCTCCATCCACCATCCTGGCAAATCTCGTTATACCAGATGCCAGCAACTTTAAAAATATGCTGGAGCTTCACATGCTCCTGGGCTTTCATTAGTATGCCCATCTTGCCCCAATTCTTCCTGTTCCCAACAGGAACTTTTAACAGTCCACAGTTGATTGGGGCTTCATACTTCGTTACTGTCTCATCCATTGTCAGCTCCTGTAGCTGATGTGAGACTTGGTAATTTATGCTGGTGGCAAGTTCCTCACCCAGAGGATCACCAGCGTCCGACAACATGGCTAACCGTGCTGCACACGGTGTCAGCTCTGACAGCTGCCTGCCTGCCCTCCCTTTGGAAGTCGTCGGACTCAGGGTCAGAGCGTATCTGCCCTTCTGCACTCACCTCTTGCAAAGAGGGTGCTTTCAAGCAGGCCTCTACTAGGCACTGCCAGCGGAGCCGTCCCCACGGCCTCCCGCCTGCACAACTCCTCCTGGAGTATGGCTTTATGAAGCAGGCCTCTCCTAGGCACTGCCAGCGGAGCCTTCCCTAAGGCTTCCTGCCTGCACTACTCCTCCTGGAGTGTGGCTTTATGAAACAGAACCTCTCCTAGGCACTGCCAGCGGAGCCTTCTCTGTGGCTTCCCGCCTGCACTACTCCTCCTGGAGCGTCTCTGTGGAGCAGCCCCTGTATGAGCTGCTCCTTTTGGATAACCGCTGGGGAACGGTATCCTGTCCCCTACGGGACTCTCGTGGCCCGACTCTGCGGAGTCTATAGCCCTGACAGACTTAGCTTATGCCGACCGCCCGACTGGCGTTGGCTGTGTACCCGGCTGGGCACTGCCAAGTCTGTCGCCGCACCGCTACCGGCTTGCGACTCCCCCGAGGTGACAGGCTGCCTTTCAGAGACTGCGTCCCGCAGCTCTCTCCCTCCTTGTCGGCGGCAGCCTGCACCTTTTCCTTGTTCCTGTATGTGGGGGGAAAAACACACAGAAACAATGTCTTTACTTTTCTCTAACTCTGCCAAAGTCTCCCCGACTTTGGTGGAGCTGTATTTACTCACGTTGCAGCAGGAGGTCCGTGCTCCTGCTGCCGTTCGCACCAATGCGTCCGACGTAATGACGCGCATGCGCCCTGACGGGGTTCTTCACGTAGTCACTCACGTGACTCCGAAGTAAAATTCACATTCACCACCCTCTGACTAAAGAAATTTCTCCTCATCTTTCAAAAAGAACGTCTTGTAATTCTGAGGCTATGACCTCTGGTCCTAGACTCTCCCACTAGTGGAAACATCCTCTCCATATCCACTCGATCCAAGCCTTTCACTATTCTGTATGCAACTATTCTGTATCTTCACTATTCTAATTAGCCTACAAACCTGCACTTCTTTGGAATTGTGGGTGGAAACTGGAGCACCGGGAGAAAACGCACGCGGTAACAAGCCTTTCACTATTCTGTATGTTTCAATAAGGTCCCTCCTCATTCTCCAGCAAGTACAGGCCCAGGTCCGACAAACGCTCATCATAGGTTAACCTACTAATTCCTGGGATCATTCTTCCAAACTTTCTCTGGACCCTCTCCAGAGCCAGCACATCCTTCCTCAGATATGGTGCCCAAAATTGCTCACAATATCCCAAATGTAGCCTTACCAGCGCCTTATAGAGCCTCAACATTACATCCATGTTTTTGTATACAAGCCCTCTTGAAATAAATGCTAGCATTGAGTTTGCTTTCTTTACTACTGATTCAATAGACAATAGTCAATAGGTGCAGGAGTAGGCCATTCGGCCCTTCGAGCCACCACCACCATTCAATGTGATCATGGCTGATCATCCCCAATCAGTACCCCGTTCCTGCCTTCTCCCCATATCCCCTGACTCCGCTATCTTTAAGAGCCCTATCTAGCTCTCTCTTGAAACTATCCAGAGAACCGGCCTCCACCGCCCTCTGAGGCAGAGAATTCCACAGACTCACAACTCTCTGTGTGAAAAAGTTAATCGACTTACAGATTAACTTTTTGGGAATCCTGCACCAGCACTCCCAAGTCCCTTTGCACCTCCAATTTATGGATTCTCACCCCATTTAGAAAAGAGTCTACGCCTTTATTCCTACTACCAAAATGCATGACTCCACACTTTACTACACTATATTCCATCTGCCACTTCTCTGCCCAATGTCCCAACCTGTCCAAGTCCTTCTACAGAGTCCCTGCTTTCTCTAAACTACGTGCCCCTCCACCTATTTTCGTATCATCCGCAAACTTTGCCACAAAGCCATCAATCTCCTCGTCCAAATCATTAATATACAACGTGAAGAATAGCGGCCCCAGCACCGACCCTTGCGGAACTCCACTAGTCATTGGCAGCCAACCAGAAAAAGCCCCTTTATTACCTCTTGTGTCTTCTGTCATCCAGCCAACCTACTATCCATGATACCATCTGCCCTTTGATACCGTGGGCTCTCATCTTCCTTAGCAGCCTAACGTGTGGCACCTTATTAAAAGCTTTCTGAAAATCTAAGTAAACGACATCAACTGACTCTCTTTTGTCTGTCCTGTTATTTACTTCTTCAAAGAATTGCAGCAAATTTGTTAAGCAGGACCTTCCCTTCACAAAGCCATGCTGATTTCAGCCTATTCAGGAAGAGCCATGAACTATCAGAGGACCCAGCCAAGATTTGAGAGGTGGGAACAAAATACCAGTGGTACCTTGGGCGGCATAGTGGTACAGCAGTAGAATTGCTGCCTTACAGTAGTTCAATCTTGACTATGAATGCTGTCCGTAAAGAGTTTGCACGTTCTCTCTTTGACCACGTGGGGTTTCTATGGGT
This sequence comes from Malacoraja senta, assembly GCA_038087875.1. Lineage (NCBI taxonomy): Eukaryota > Metazoa > Chordata > Chondrichthyes > Rajiformes > Rajidae > Malacoraja > Malacoraja senta. Next base: position 125,823,381 of record CM075978.1, on the reverse strand, counting down.
GCTCTAGCTTCTTCCAACATCCCAAAGATGTGCAGGTTTGTAGGTTAGTTGGCTTCTATAAATTGTCCCTTGTGTGTAGGTTAGAACTAGTGTTGGGGTGATAGAACTAGTGTTGGGGTGATCCTTGGTTGGCGTGGACTCGGTGGACCATAGGACCTGTTTCCATGCTGTATCTCTAAAACTAAAACTAAAAACCATTCTTGAAGATGTTACATACTACATCCACACTGATGGCAGCCATCCTCAACATAACACTGCCTTTGAACCCTTTGTAGTCTTTGATGTTCACCATGTATGCGCAATAGACCTTTGACATTGGCTTTGACTAAAGATCGGAAGGTGTGAAATGACTGTCTTGGTCCTCATCACAAGCTCTGTTTCCAATGTACACTCCCTCCTTCTGGTAATACATTGAGACCGAATCATTGCCCTGTCTTACTGTTGTGCCTTCCCAGATTGAGGTTCTAGCTATCTCTCCGTCCCATCAATAAGCACGGCAATTTCCACCACTGGAAATAATTTGACTTACATTGCATTTATGTTACTGATTTGTTACCTCAAAACATGACCATTATTCACCAGCCTTCAATCTTTAACCAGACATAAAATAAAACTAATCTATTACTCTGCGCCTCTTTCCTGCCATATGCTGTCCTATTCATTTATGGCCCCTTATGTCTATTGACCTAAGCTGGCTGGATTCGCCTTCATTTTAAATGCAGGCAGGTGGGACTGGTGTCGATAGGGCTTATTGGTTGGTGTGGGCAAGTTGGACCCAAGGATCTGATTTTACGCTGTTTGACTCTATGACTCAAAGAAAAGCATCATGGAGGCTATGTGGACCAGCTACACATTGATGGAGTAGAGTCCTCTCTGATTCTGGATATGCAATATTGCCTCTCCAGCCAGTATGGCACCAACAGTGATCGCTGGGTTTCCATGAAGCTTTTCAATGCTGTTGAGTTGCTGTTGCACTTACACTGTAAGGGCTTTGTAAGTGGTTTTCCCAGTTAATATTGAATCCATCATTTCATTGTTGGAGCTGTTCCTGGGATATTGGCTCAGGTTACATACTCTGCACTAGTTTAGAAGAACCAATATTATTCTGACTGCAGTTGTCAGTGTTCCTACATTGAAAATTGGTTGTGGAGACCAATATACTTTAGACTTTAGAGATACAGCATGGAAACAGGCCCTTTAGCCCACTGAATCCATGCCAACCAGCGATCATCCATACACGAGCACTACCCTACATACTAGGGACAATATACAATTTTACCAAAGCCAATTAACCTACACACCTGTACATCTTTAGAGTGTGGGAGGAAACGGGAGTACCCGGAGAAATTCTACGTGGTCACAGGGAGAAGATACAAACTCCTTTCAGACAGCACTGGTAGTCAGGATCAAACCCCGGTCTTAGGCACTGTAAGGCAGCTACTCTACCTCTGTGCCACCATGCCACCAATGGCATCCTTATACTACAACCTTTGTTGTGATCTGGAGTTGATGGGAGAAATCACTCAAATATTCAACCTGTATTCTGGTGTATTGTCACTGATATTCATGTTGTATGGCCAGCAACTAGAAAAGGAAACAGAAAAGCTCACAATCACTGCAGCAGGGCCTCGACCCAAAATGTTACCTATCCATGTCCTCCTGAGATGCTGCCTGTCCTGCTGAGTTACTCCAGCGCTTTGTGCGTGTGTGTTTTTTTACAATAATGTCAGTTATATCTTAAGATCATAAGATGTAGATGCTGCTCAATTTTTCCCTCAGCACCATTCTCCTGCCTTCTCCCCATAAACTAAGGCACCCTTACTAATCAAGAATCTATCAATCTCTGCCTTAAAAATACCCAACATATTGGCCTCCACAGCCATCTGTGGCAATGAATTCCACAAATTCATCAGCCTCTGACTAAAGAAATGTTTCCTAATCTCTATTTTGTAGGTACATTATTTTATTCTGAGGCTTTTCCCTCTGGTTCTAGACTCTCCCATTATTGAAAACATCCTTTCCACGTCCACTCTATCTAGGCCTTTAGATATCTGTGAGGTTTCAATGAGATCCCCTCAGCCTTCTAAAGACCAGTGAGTTCAGGCCCATAGCCTCTGTATGCTCCACACACACATTAACCCAATCATCCCCGGGATCATTCTCGTAATGCCTTGCGGAAACAGCGAGGCTGAATAATGCGCAGGTTTCAGAGGCTTAAAGAAACTACCCAAGCACTGGAAAAGTGCAGCATGCACTGATCTCTGGTGTCAGAGGAACAGATGGTGGAAACAGTTTTCAGAAAAGATTGTACACTTTAATCATGAGAACGACAAGGGGCTGTATGCAGATAAGATGAGAAGCTAGGTAAAAATAAAGATGATTCAGAGCACCGGCTCAAGTTCGACCAACATGAAAAGACAAGTTTAAATTGAGATCAGAAAAAGTAACAATGCAGCAAAATTGACGAGAACATCTGGCAGTCCAGCACCACTAACGTCCTGAAGGAACTAGATCATCAGACTTTTACTGTACCAAAAAACAGGCTTACCCTATATTTGTTTACAGATGTCAAATGATCAACCAAGACCCTTTATGGTTATATCCATTTTTCAGGCCATGCTTTTTTTGGTGTTGCTGGTAGAGCAGCTACTTCACAGCGCCACAGACTTGGGTTCAATCTTAACCTCCGGTGCTGTCTGCGTGGAGTTTGGAAGATCTGCTTGTGACCGCATGGGTTTCCTCCGGGAGCTCCAGTTTCCCTCACATCCCAAGGATGTGCAGTTTTGTAGGTCAATTAGCCTCTGTAAACCCCCCCCCCCCCCCCATGTGTAGGGAGTGGATGGGGACGGGGAAAGTGGGATAACATAGAACTAGTGTGAACGGGTGCTTGATGGTCGACGTGGACACTATGGGCCGAAGGGCCTGTTTCCAAGATGCGCCATTTAATCACTCATATGGTTTGGAATCATTCACAATGCATTCAGATACAGTGATGTGGAGTGCAGGGGTTGATTTTCATGAAGTGAGGCTGAATGACAGACTGTCTCGTTTGTCTCTCATCTGATGAAGAAAAAGATCTATGATGCTTTGCTTGGAATGATGAGAAGTTCACATATTTGTTGCAACATATGTTGACCTCAATTCCACTGTGAATGTCAGAGTGGTGCATGAACAACAAGAATGGCGAGAGAAGCCTTTCAATACAAGAAGTATTGACATCTAAAGTATATCTAATGCTCTGAGCTGACACTGATTTGCACTTATTTTGTCAATTTTTTGATTCTCCATTTTCATGTCAATTTAAATTGCTCTATCCTGCCTTTGTGCTTGGAAAAAATTGATAATAAGGAGGAATGAAATAGAAAACAGCTAATGGAACGTACACAATTTATACTATCCCCCACGTACCGTGTATCCAATGAATTGGGTGGCCGTGGGAAGAAATATCCAATCAATAAAAACAGACATTCAATTACATACATTACAGTGTGTTCCATGAACTTGGAAATAATGGGTTTAAAAAAAGATATTAACATAATCAATAACAAAGAAGCACAAAAACAGCACTCAGATTCCTCCTGGGCAGGAATCCCAACGGTGCTAAATCATTCGAGAACTGACAGCTTAGTTTAGTTTAGAGGTACAGTGTGGAAACAGACCCTTCAGTTCACCGAATCTATGCTAACCAGCAATCACCTGTACATTAGTTCTATCCTACACACCAGGGACAAACTTGCACGTCTTTGTAGTGTGGGAGGAACCGGAGCACCTGGAGAAAACCCACATGGTCACAGAGGCAATGTTCAAGCTACGTACAGACAACACCCACCATCAGGATTGAACCCAGTCTCTGGCACTGTGCCGCCCTTGTTGAGAAGAGTGAGTAATCTCAATGCATCCCGAGAATCACTGGTTTCTGCTGCTTACAGGAAACCTACAAGACCTCCTGTTAGAAGTGCATTTTTTTTACACTAAGCACCGTACCATGTTTTGTAAACGAACATGAACTTTGGAAGCAAAGTACAAAGTCACTATTCTCTGTGTTTTGTGCAAGCAAACAAGAGGGAGTTTCCAAGCCGAAATAGTTCCGATGGCTGGCCATTAGCCAGAAATCACAGGTTGAAGTTGGTGGACAAAACGAATCCCAAGGAAACAAAAACAAAACTGATATAACATGATTACAATTTGTAACGACTTGCCCGATAGGATAGTGGATCTGAATAGTATCTTTCAAGAGACTTGCATAAATAATTGAATAACGTCTAGGTCCACGAGAAACAGCTATCATTAACAAGATTGCCGTTCAACATAAAATGAATGGTCTTCTGCACCTTACTATTCAATGCTTCCATAATGTTTAGTTTAGTTTATTAGTGCCATGTGTACTGAGGTACAGTGAAAAGCTTTTTTGTTGCATGCTATCCAGCCAGCGAAAAGACTATACAGGTACATGATTACAATCAAGCCATCCACAGTGTACGGATACAGGATAAAGGGGACAAGGTTTTTTGTGCATGATAAAATCCAGTAAAGTCTGATTAAAGATAGTTTGAAGGTCTCCAATGAGATAAATGGGAGGTCAGGACTGTACTCTTGCTCGTGAGAGGATAGTTCAGTTGCCTGATAACAGCTAGGAAGAAACTGTCCCTAAATCTGGAGGTATGCATTTTCAAACTTTTGTACTTCTTGCCTGATCGGAGAAGGAGAAGAGGGAGAGACCGGGATGAGACTGGTCCTTGATTATGCTGGTGGCCTTGCCAAGGCAGCATGAAGTGTTGATGGAGTCAATGGAAGGGCGGCTGGTTTGTGTAATGATCTGGGCTACGTCTACAAATCTCTGCAATTTCTTGCGGTCTTGGATGGAGCTGTTCCCAAACCATGCTGTGATGCATCCGGATAAGATGCTTTCTACAGCACATCTGTAGAGTTGGTGAGGGTTGTTGGGGACATGCCAAACTTCCTAAGCCTTCTAAGGAAAGTAGAAGCGTTAGTGTGCTTTCTTGGCCATTGCTTCGATGTGGCTGGCCCAGGACAGTAAGTAGTATGTAAGTATTATGTATGGAACAGACATCCTGTGAGTGGATGTGGACTGCATCAACTGGATGAACCAGTTAGTCTTATTTTTTTTTTATAACCGGAAACTGCAGTCCAATTAAAGAGATATCATTAAGTATGGTGCAAACTATTCCCATTGACAAAACATTACATGCTGGGTTTACCATTGACACATTAACTTTCTATGTCCAAACATTTCTTCTAACTTTTTTCCCCAATCAGCTGGTCTCTCCCTAATCACAGTAACAAATCCCATAAACATGTTAAAAAATGTGTTGTGGGCCCCATGTCATAGGAAAGATGTTGTCAAGCTGGAAAGGGTGTAGTTGGGGCCATGTTAGTCGCTGTGAGCAAGTTGGGCTGAAGGACCTGTATCCATGCTGTATGATTCTTATCACTCTAAATATCTTTTGAACTACTTCCCAATTCTATGACTTCAGTAAATATATTGTAGTTTCACAATTTTAAATGTTACTAGACCAAGTGCAGACCCGTTGGGAGGGGGGGGCGAGAAGGATTTTATTTAAAATGTGTACATAAACACGACGAAATTTAATCAGGAGTGGATACTTGGAATGAAAAGTGAAATCTCTACCGAAATGGAAAAAATCTCGGCGTTTCTGCGTGTGGTGTAGCAACGAATCAAAGGAAGGCTGGCACCCACAAGACAGGCAGAAATACACACACACAGGCAGAAACACACACACAGAGTTTTAAATATAGATAGATGTAACTTTATTTTCTTCACTCTTGAAGCTATGTTTCAATTTCTAGTAATCAAAGTATGGTTGCCCTTTGCACAGCTTTATTTACCTGCATTTGCACTGAAATCAATAAAGTATTATTTCCACAAAAATTTGATGTTCTGTTCTGCCAAACTGCTAAAGACAGAACCCGTCCTATATCTTTACATGTCTGGTCTGACTGTTCAACCATATCTTACTCTTTCCATTAACTGTATGTCACCTTTCCTGCCAGTACTTTCAATATATCTCAAAGATTTAGTTTCAGTTTTAGTTTTAGAGATGCAGCACGGAAACAGACCTTTCGGCCCACTGAATCCGCACCGACCAACAATACCCACACACTAGTACTATCCTACACACACTTGGGACAATTTTTACAATTACTCCAAGCCAATTAACCTACACATCTGTACGTGTTGTGGAGTGGGGGAGGAAATCGAAGATCTCGGAGAAAACCCACGCAGGTCACTGGGCGAATGTACAAACGCCGTACAGACAAGTACCCATAGTCAGGATCGAACCCAGGTCTCTGGAGCTGTAAGGCAGTAGCTCTACGGCTGCGCCACCATGCCGCCCACCGTGAGATATCAACATTAAGTTCTGTCTGCCCTTTCCAGGAACCTGTCCATAAATAATGTTATGGACTCAATCTGAAGACAAAAATACTTCATAAAATTATGAAATGGGTCTCGTCCCGAAACGTTGTCTATTCCTATTTTTCTGAGATGCTGCCTGACCTGCTGAGTTACTCCAGCACTCTGTGATCTACATAACTTTATGAAGTCTTTTAGTCTTCTGTGTTATTGTTAACCCTCTTATTCTTTTGCTATCATCAAATTTCAATGTTGAGTTTCCTACATATGAATTCTAATAATGATCCAAATACAAAATGAATGCGGGGCACTAATCCTTGGACCGCTCCTCTTCCAAGCTTTCTTTAATCAGCACAGCTATCCTTTTCTTTCATATCCATCCACCTGCTGCTCTCCTTCCTATTTTTCTGACAAATGCCTCGCAGATGGTTTATCATCAATGCCTTTGATCGCAGACACTGTGTGCCCTGCAACAATCTAATTAGCCACTTTGTCTGTCACAGCCTGTTGGCAGTGTCCAAGGCAGCCAAGTTTTATGATAGAGGCCTTATTGGACTCCCTACTTACATATATATCAACGTAGACCATAGAACAATACAGCATAAGAACAGGCTATTCAGCCCACAATGTCTGCGCCATACATGATGCCAAGTTAAACTCATCTACTCTGCCTGCACGTGATCCATGTCGCTACTTTCCCTGCAAATCTGTGTATCTATCTAAAAGCCTCTTAAACATCACTATTGTACATGCTCCCACTACCACCCCTGCCAGTACGTTTTAGGCACCCACCACTTTCTATGTGAAAAACTTACCCTGCACATCTTCTTTAAACCTTTTCCCTCTGTGTTTAGAGCTATGCTTTCTAGTCTTTGACATCTCCAAACTGGGTCAAATATTCTGATTCTTTACCTTATCTGTACCTCTCATAATTTTATTTGTTTCTATCAGGTCTCCCCTCAACCTCCAATGCTCCAGAGAAAACAATCCAAGTTTGTCTAACTTTTCTTTATAGATAATACCCTCTAATCCAACAACATTCAACATTCCTTCATTGTTGCTGGATCTAAATCCTGCAACTCCCTGCCCAATAACATAGTGGGAGTATCCTTACCAGAGAGAGTTCAGAGGTAATAGAAGGTTGCTCACTAACTACTTCTCAATGGCAATTGGGAATTAGCTGGTGACATCCATATCCTAAAAATGTATAAAATAAGAATAAAAAAGGGAAACGATTAATAAGGAGTGCATTCTGGTTGCATTGATATGCAGATTTAGAATTCAGAAATAATGGAGTTTATCGCTAATAAAATTGTGTGTTTGTTTGTGTGCTATCCACGCAAAGTAAAGACTGTACATAAATAGAATCAAGGCGTCCACAGTTCACAGATAAAGGATAAAGGGCATAATATCTAGTGTAAATATATAACATTGAAGTCCAACCAAGTCTGATTAAAGAGAGATCAATGGTCTCTAATGAGGTAGATGGGAGGGCCTCACTCTAGCTGATGAAGAGACCACTCAATTACCTGATTACAGTTGGGAAGATGCTGATTCTGGTGGTATGTTTTTTGAAACTACTGTACAGATTTTCAGTTATTCAAAGGAAACTTGGTGGACTAGTTCTGGGAGCTTTATGTACAGAGAAACAGGAGGACACATTTAGACCCTTGTGTATGTTCTCCTATTCAAGCAGGTTATGGCTGACCCATGACCTAATCTTCATCTTCATCCATTAAACATTTTATTCAGGAAGATCTATCACTCTGAGTTTTACAATTAGTGATTGACTGGATTGACAGGACGGCACCATGGCCCCAAAACGTCACCTATTCCTTTTCTCCAGAAATGCTGCTTGACCCACCTATAGTCAAGCATTTTATGTCTATCTCCAATTTATTGCGGTGTAACTGATCCAATGGCATTTTGCTTCTACGGGCCCACACTCTATTGTACCATTATTGTTCATCGTTCTATTATAGATCATCTTTCTAATCTCTCCTTACCCCTTTCTGCCACTGTACTTGCTAAAGATTTTAGACATGTAACAGTTACTAGTTCTCAGGAAATATCAGGTGTCATTCGTTCTTCACAGATGGCCCTAACCTGCTGAATATTCCCTGTATTTATGTTTTGTTTTAATAGAACTGAATATCACTTGAACTACACTGTTCAACACCACTTAAAATGATCCACAAAACAACTAATAAAGCAAAGTGAAACATCCCACAGTGTTTCACAATGGCGTTGCTGAACTAAAGCTGGTGCATGGTAGATTAGAATGCAAGAACACAAGAAATGGCCTTCCAGAGGTGCCGCGGCCATGGAACTGGGATTTCACCCGGGAAACTTGGCGGACTGATGGATCACATAACCGGGATCCCGCCCAGAGGACCCGACAGCTCATTGGATAGTGTTACTGGGATGGAGACGTTGGACACGAGGAGCAAGGGCCGGTAGGAGGATGAACCAGGGTATTGCCTCCAGCGCATTCAAGGTTGGCTGCAGGAGATGTTCCAGGGACACAAAGATGGCCGGGCGAGGAGAGGGATGTCGGCTCGTGGGCCAATCTGGTAGGACGCAACGGAGGTAGGCCCTGCAGGCGCCTGGGCTTACCTGGATCGGGAACTGCTCCAGAAGGCCAGCGCGTGGACCAGACTGGACTTTGGAAATATTGCCAAAATATGGTGGCGCTTGCATGTGTAAATGTGCAAACAGAATTTCACTGTGCAGTTGTACATGTGACAAATAAAGCACCATTGAAATAGGAGCAGGAGCAGGCCAGCAGGCTCCATAAGCCTGCCCTGCCATTCCGTAATACCATGAATGATCCATGTTGTCCTCAACCCTGTCAGATCTCTTTGGGATTTTATATGTTTGAATAAGGTCATCGTTCATCCTTCTGAACTCTATGGAATAAAGTACAGCAAAGGAAGAACCCCTGCCGTTATCAAGCAACTGAATCATCCAACCACAACTGGAGAGCAGTCCTGAACTACTATCTACCTCATTGGAGACCCTCGGACTATCTTTGATTCGACTTTACTGGCTTTATCTTGCACTAAACGTTATTCACGTTATTCTCTTGATCACATATCTGTACACTGTGAATAGCTCAATTATGATCATGTATTGTCTTTCCGCTGACTGGTTAGCATGCAACGAAAGCTTTTCACTGTACGTTGGTACACATGACAATTAACTAAACTCAACTCAACCTTTGACCCATAATGTCTGTGCCATGTTATTCTCTGCCAGCATGTAATCCATATCCCTCCATTTCCTGCATATCTATATGCCTATCGAAATGCCTCTTCATTGTCATTACCACATCTGCTTCCACCACCACTTCTGGCAGTCCGTTCAAGGCATCCATCACTCTCTGTGTAAAAAAATCGGGCCACTACTTTAAACTTTCCTCCTCTGACCTTAAAACTATGCCCTCTTAGTCTTTGACAATTCCATCCTGGGATAAAATGTCCTATCTATGCCGCTCATAATTTTATATACTTCTATCAGGTCACCCCTCAATCTCCGCCACTACAGTGAAAGGAATCCAAATTTGTCTAACCTCTCTTTATAGCTAATACACTCTAATACTGGCAACATTCTGATATATTAAAATGTCACAACATACAGACCCGATAACCCATTATTTCCTTGTTAAATATTGGGAAGGTAGCACTATTGTCATTTGCCTATTATGTTTGTTTACCTCACTGACTATTTCTAAACCGCCCCCCCACCCCCAATTCCTTTGACAGGTTGAATAGAAATGTCCCCTATCTCGTTGTTTTATTAATTGAACACGTAGATGAACATCCTGAAGGAATGTAATCAGACGGATACTGATTCAGATGCGATGTTTAAGAGCTTGTTCAAAGAAGGGGCATATTTTCAAGGAGTGACAGGGGAATGTGTGAGGAGGTTATTATTTGTCTTTAGTTTTAGCTTGAACCAGGAAATCTGAAGATTCAAAGTTTAATATAGTAATAGTGCTGATACTGACCCCAACCAACCACATGATGAATATCATCCATCCCGGAGGTTTTATATTTCTGATGCCATTTAAACTTCACTTGGATTTCAATCACTTCAATGTAAAAGTAATTGGGAATGGTGAGCTTGCTCTCGGTACTGAGAACATTTGCTCTTGGTACATATTACTGTAATATAATAATGTATGCATGTTGGTAGGTGCAATCAAAACAAAGATCGTTTTATCATTGTTGTGTTATGAATACCACAGAAAATATTATGTACTCTCACGATCACATTTAATAGAATAATATAGCTTAAATATATAGTTATTGGACTTTCGGAAAAGTCCCAGCTGAGAGGAAGACAGCAAAATACTGAAATTATTGGGGGTGAAAATGAATTCAGGACAGTTTGTTAGGAAAATGAAGGAAATGGTAACAGAATACTTATACAGCTGAGTGAGTATAATTTTATGGATGAGAAATTGTGTTCATCCAATTGATGACTTCTTTGACAAAGTAACTAGCATGTTAGGTAACAAGGAAGCCAATGGATGTAGCAGATTTTGTTATACAAAATTTGGTCTGTGAAGTGCCCCATAAAAGATTACCGTATTAGATAAGCACCTGTGGACTTGAACGTAATAGGTTAAGTCCAGGGGGTCAGATGTGGGGCTTTATGTGTGGGCCAGATATATTGTCCGTGCAGAGGGGCTAAGAGCAAGGCCAAGTGTGCATCCAGTCAAGGTCTGGAATAGTACTAGGTGTGCAGTCAAAGCTGGGACAATGGGAATGTTCAGCACTGGGAACCTAAGCAGGTAAGCAGCTATGATCAGGGTAGAATAGGGGTCCAGGTGTAAGGCTGGACTCAGGGTCAGGAATGAGAGAAGGTAAGCAAATGGAGTCAGGGTCAGGAGTAGTACCAGGTGTGCAGTGAGACCCAGGTTGGTCAACATGGGCCAAGTGTTTGATTATAATCTGATTTCCATACATGAATATACTCAGATCATTCATGTGCTGCACCTGTTGATCAGAGCCTGGCTCTACTGTGCAATGTAATTAGGAATGTAATTTAGCCTAACCTTATTCATAGCTAATCCAATTTAAAGCATAAATATTGCATTCAAGTATAAGTTAAAAGACTCGCACTATGCACTAGATTGCTCAATTTCAAGCTGAAAATGCAAAAGCTCCGTACCAATGGGAGGGGGGACTCCCCATCCCCCCACCTCGGTCGCTATGCTCCCTCGGGCTTGGTCTCTCGCAATTTCTCACTCACAACTCTCACCCAATGTTGGCAGTCCTGAAACCTCCATATTCTTGAACTCAAAACTCTTTAACAATAAAGGCCAACATGTCATTGGCCTTCTAAACTACTGTTGGACCTGCCTACTAACGCTTGGGGATCCATTGACTCGAACACCTAGTCTCCTCGAACTTCACTAATTTAGGAGCTGGTGGAGGAGTTGACTAAAATCTAAGAGGACTAAGAGGAGAGGGAAAGGGACTCTAATGACTAAGAAGAGTGGGAAAGGAACTCCACGGCTTAGGCCGCCAGAAGGCACAAAGAGTCATAGTCGTGGAATCATGCAGCGTGGGACAAGATCATCCACACCCTTCGACCTTCACCAAGTGATAGTCGTGAAGATTGAATTCTTGACGATCAAGAATTGAAGGTGCAAAACAATATATTGGAGGTTTGCACAACTGGTGGCTGTTGAGGAGATGTGTTTAAAAATATATATATATATCCATAATTGCATTCCGAACGAAATCTGTAGTTAGTGGGCTGTAGCTTTAAGAAAGCAACGGTGCTAGGAGCGGGGATACGCTCTGCGCTGTTTATCTGTCCCGAGCCGCGGCCGCGGACGAGCCCGGAGACCTGGAGCGCGGGCGCGGGTGCTGGTTGTCAGCCGCGTGAACGCGCGCGGGGAGCGCGAGCCCCAGCAGGGAGCGCGCGCTGCAACACATCTCCTGGAGCAAGGCTGACTAGAGGGACGCAGGGTGGGAGGGAGGGAGAGAAAGCAAAGCAAAAAATATATATAAATATAAAGCCTTGCCCTCCTCGCTGCAAATCGCAAATGAATTGTCTGAGGCCGGGAAGCGTTGCAGAGATCAGGACTTTTGGCTGTTATCGTGCAGTGCTCTGTGCTTGAGGTAAATCTAAGCGGCTCGTTATCCGAATCTCTGGGAAAAGGCGGAATCAAAACGTTTGGCAGCGACGCCGGGCGCTGGAGTTGTTTGCATTGACTGGGTGACCGCTGAGTGCACGCTGGCCGGGTCTGTAGCTCGCTGTCCGTGGTGCTGACCGCGTTGCTCGCTGTGCGAAAGAAGCCGAGTGCCTGTAAGGTGCTGGGAATGACAGCTTGAATGTACCGCATGGGCTGCATGTATCACCCCAGCGCCACACAACCCACCGGACTGACGATACACCCTGCTGCACGCACTCGCAATGCAAACGGCAGGAGTATATATATATATATATTTTTGGCGAGGAAACACAAGCATCGTGCAGCGAATGAACACTTGCAGTGCTATTTTGATGATTGTTTTTGCAATTGCTGCATTATAGTGCACTCGCTTGGTTTGTCCCTTCGCGCTTTCCATTTCTTTCAGCAAGCGTTGCCTTCACATAAAGGAATCGGGGGGTGAGGATTGCCTTTGCAGTGGTCGCGCTGTCACCCTCTAAAGCGGCCGTCGTGAAATTATAAATGGTTTAGGATCTAAGTTTACCTCAGGTGGCCTCACTCCCCTCCCCTCCCCTCGCCCTCGCCCTTCCCCCGGTATTGTGATGCCCTTTTGCAGCGACAGCATTTGATATCTGCTGCTATTTCATTTGTTGCAAGGGTGCCCGCACTCATCTGAACGGGTTGCCAGCATTTTAATCATAGTAAAAAAGTGTGATTTAAAAATAAGATTTTTTGTTTGTTTCAGGAACCCTGGGCACATCTTGCTATGGCGCAAGGAAATAATTATGGGCAGAACGCTAGTAACAACGGGACGGCGGATGAATCGCCCAACATGCTGGTGTATAGAAAGGTAAGGCAAGTGAGCGTGTGTGTGAGAGAGACTTGTGGCGGAGGATGCAACGCCTTGCAGAAGCATTGTTTGGGTTCCGTGCAGTTGTTTGCTTGCCCTGTCTAGTTCAACCCCGCTGTTCCCAAGCAGATTGACCTGCACGCCGTTTAAAGAAGAACAAAAAAAGCTTTTTTTTGGGTGTGGAAGGAGCGATTTGTGAGTGCGCTGCGCTGTGTCCCGCGGGAGAGGGAGACGCGAACCCCACTGGGGGCTAGTTTCCCTGGCGTTGTTCTGGATTGATAGGTGGTCGAGTTGCAGAGGCACTGAGTCAGAGCTGGCACCGCACTCCCATTTCGCCATATGCCCAGCATCCAGCAGGTGTGTCACTGGAAGGTGCAAGGACTGAGCTTGTCCAAGTGTTACCGCAGCGGGCCGATGGCAAATGAAGTGTCAGTGATGATGGAAGACTTTTGCTTCGTGAATTACATAACCTGGTGTGATTTTTAGAGTCCGGTTTTGCCCACACCCTTGGCCTTACTGTGGGAGCTAGATAAAACATGGCCTTGTCAATGTCGTAGCATGGAATTGCAGATGCGGGTTAATACACAAAAGGGCACGAAGTGCTGGAGTCACTCAGCGGGCAAGGCAGCGTCTCTGGACGACATGGATAGGTGAGGTTTCGGGTCGAGACCCTTCAGACCCATCTTCATCTTGAGTTTGAAGAAGGGTCTCGACCGGAGACATCACCTATCCATGTTCTCCACAGATGCTGCCTGACCCGCTGAATTACTCCAGCACTTTCATGGCTTTATCATTGTCCTGAGCGGAAAATATTCTTCCCAGTTACTGAATGGCATCCAATGTCTTTTACACCTGATTGCATTTTCATTGATTTTTTGAGTTGTAGCATCATTTGAGGGACATAACATTCAGATGAAGCAAATGTCCTGAATCATAATTTTAATAAGATGTATTTACTTAGCAGGCTTTATATAGAAAAAATATATATTTCAGAGATGTAGATGGGTGCAAGGAAACAAAAGCTTTCAGAAGGAAAGATTAAAGGACGTCGTTTTCAACCACTTTTAAATCCAAGTGACATGTAGCAGCATGAGATGGTTCTGGTGTTGGTTGAAAGATCAGCTGTTGCAGGCTAGAGAACGTGGACTTTCCCAACACTAGAAACATCACTTCTAGTATTTTCTCTTTCTTCATTTTTGATTGATTGAAAATGATGGAATGCAAACAGAAACGCCACCTATCCATGTTCTCCAGAGATGCTGCCTGTTCCCGCTGAGTTACTCCAGCACTTTATGCCTCTTTAAAAATGGAAGCAGGCCCTTTGGCCCACCAAGTCCATGTGGACCATCGATCATCTGTTCATATTAGTTAGGTTTAGGGTTATGATTGTCACGTGTACCGGGGTAAAGTGAAATTCTTTGTTTTGAATGCTATCCAATAAGATCAGATAATACTATACATAACTACAATCAAGTCAAATTCAAGTACACAAAATAGAGTTAAGTGCATGATACAGAGTGCAGAATATAGTCCTCAACATTGTAGTGCACCAGTTCCATAAACAAAGTCTAATGTCCTTAATGGGGTAGTGGTGATTTGGACAGTGCCCTAACTTATAGAAGAAGCCTAATAACAGAGGGGAAGAAGCTGTTTCTAAGTCTGGTAGTGCACACTTAGAAGCTCCTGTACCATGTGCCAGTTGGGAGCAAGGAGAAGAAGGAATGATCAGGATGGAACAAGTCTGATTATGTTGGATGATTTTCTGAGGCAGCATGAAGTGTAGATGGAGTCAATGGTGGGAAGTCCGGTCTGTATGATGGACTGGGCTAAATCTACATCTCTCTGCATTTTTTTACGGTTTTAGGCAGAGCATTGACCAAGCATTGATGCAACCCGACAGTATGCTTTTTATAGTGCATCTTTGCAAGTATGTATGAATCATTGGAGTTATGGCCTTCTCAGGAAGTAAAGGTGTTGTTGTGCCTTCCTGGCTATCTCATCAATGCGGTTGGTCCACGACAGATCATTGGTAAACCTCAATGGTTCAATGGCTTTTTTATTATTACTTGTACCAAGGTACAGTGAAATACTTTCTTTGCATACCATTCAGCAAGACTATCCTTGTACATGAACACAATCCCCTGGCTAGTACAGAATACACAGAAGAAGCCATTTACAGAGGCCAATTGACCCACAAACCTGCACATCTTTTGGATGTGGGAGAAAACCCGCACGGTTACGGAGAGATCGTGCAAACTCCACATTAACACCCAAGGTCAGGATCGAACCTGGGTTTCTGGCACGTGAGGCAGCAGCTCTACCAGCTGCGCCACTGTTTGACGTATGGCACAAGCTATATACATTCAGTTTTGAGAGTAATATCACCTGTCCAGGAAATGTAACGTTCTTTCTATGTTCACAGTGCTTCGCAGGATATACCAAATAACTACATAGGATCTAAGATAAAATAGTAAATGCTGGAAAAACTCAGCAGGTCAGGCAGCATACGTGGAGATAGAAATAGAATTAATGTTTTCAGTCTGTGACCTTTCAGAAATATGTTTTATCAACATGAAATGTTAACTTTGTTTTGCTCTCCATAGTTACTGTTTTAACTTCTAAGTAGTTCCACCAGTTTTTGCTTTTATCACCATGATTAAAATTTGATTCATTAGGAATTATGCTTGGGGTATTCCCAAGTCGATCATAGAAAAAAACTCATTGCAGCTATGGAAAATGCAGTTATGCATTCTATATAAAATGATTTTCGATCATGTTTTTGTTTTAGCATTGGTCTATGCATAAAATTGCTTAGAATAAATATTCAGCCAAACAATATTTGCACAAGCCCACACCTGCCTTTCCTCATCTAACTCTATGAGCGAAATCCCCCATTCCCTTCATTATTCAAGCACCTTTCAAATCAATCAGCACCGTATGTCTAATACATCCCTTCTGTCAGCAGCTTCCTCATTCTCCACACTCCCAATGTGACCTGTTGGTACCAATCTAACATTGAATATCTCGGGTTTTATGATTTCATTTTTGAAACAAATATCTGTCGGTGCTACAGAAACAGAATTGGTTTCAAAATGGCATAAATTGTATATGCAGAGATTTGTGGCACAGGTCTGTTGAATTGAAGCCTGCACAGCCATTTTGGAGCTCAAGTGTGTAGGTTGTTAATAGAAAAAAACCCCATAGAAACAGAAAAATAGGTGCAGGAGTAGGCCATTCGGTCCTTCGAGTCTAATCTTTCCTAACCTGCACTGCTGAATATGTGTTCCATCTGCAGTTGACACTGATGTTTATAGAGATCACCAACTATTTTCAGATCATTTGCTATTGATTTCCACTGGGTGTTGCACAAATTGTTTGAGCTTTGAGTTTGCTAAAGGGTATAAGGCGTGGAATGTTTGGTGTTGCAAGATTTTTTTCCTGCTTACATAGATTCTTCAAGAATGAGCTAATTCCAGACAGAGGTAAATTAGTTGACATTACCTGTGGAGCACATTTCCTGTGAGAATCACTATAGGGTACATGCAGATCCAGCAAGATTTAAGAATGCAAATGGTTTGTTGCCCGTTCAGCCTTACCAAAAAAATAGAGAGCTCAAAATGAGATATTCATAAATTCATAAGTCATAGGAGCAAAATTAGGCCATTTGACCCAACGAGTTTACTCCAACATTCAATCAAGTCTGATCCATCTCAACCCCATTCTCCTGCCTTCTCCCCATAATCTTTGACACACTTACTAATCAAGAATCTGCCAATCTCCGCTTTAAAAATACCCAAAGACTAGGGCTCCACAACCATCTTTCGCAATGAATTCAACAGATTCACCACCCTCTGAATAAAGAAATCCCTCCTCATCTCAATTCAAGTGCATATTGAATTGTATATGCAGTAGTGGCTTCTCAATCTAAGAATATATTTGTGATAGAGGGACTCTATTGCAGCTTCACCAGAATGATTCCTGGATTGGGAAGATGGTTTTACGAGTAAAGAGTAATCTGATTGGATCCATATACTCCAAAATTTAGAAGAATGAAAGGTGATCTCATTGAAACCTACCTAATACTCATAGGGCAGATGATGTGTCTCAAGAAATGGGCTGCAGTCTTAAAACAAGGGTCAGGCATTGAAGACAGAGATAAATAAAGATGTCTTCATGCAGAGAACAGTGTAGAGCTCATTCAAAACCAAGATTGGTAGACTCTTGGATATTAAGGGAATCAAGGAATATGGACAAATGCAGGCATGTGAAAGATCAGTTATCATCTTGTTCCATGTGGACGCAGATATATAGTCAAAGAGTCATGCAGCACAGAAACATACCCTTCGGCCTAACTTGTCCATGCCGACCAAGATGCCCCATCTAAGCCGGTCCCTTTGGCCCATTTGGCCCAAATCCCTCTAAATCTTTTCTTTCCCTGCACCTGTCTAAGTTTCTTTTAGATACTGTTATAGTATGTGCTCAATGACCTAATCTGGCAACTCTTCCATATACACACCACCTTCTGAGTGAAAGGGTTGCCCTTCAGGTTTGTATTAAATTTTGGCCTTCTCAGCTTAAACGTATGTCCTCTGGTTTTTAATTCCCCTACCCTGGACAGGTACATGGATAGGAAATGTTTAGATGGCTATGAACCAAATGCGGGCATAATTCCCCTATCCTGGGTAAAAGATTCTGTGCTTTCACCCTATCTATCCCCTTCATGCCACACGGTATATGTCTACTCCAGCTACTATTCCTTATATGATTATGTGACCACTCAGTAGTGCTATTTATTTATTTATGCCATTTTTTCAATTTGTTTTAATCCTCATGGCATGGAAACAGGCGCTTCAGCCCAACTTGCTTACACCGGCCAACATGTCCCATCTACACTAGTCCCACCTGCCTGTGTTTGGCCCATATCCCTTTTAACCCGTCCTATCCATTTACCTCTCTAATGTTTCTTAAGCATCACGAAAGTCTCAGTACCTCCTCTGGCAGCTCAGAAGCAGGCCCTTTGGCCCAGCCTGCCCATGCTGACCAACGTGCCCCTTCTACACTAATCTCACCTGCCCACATTTGGTTCATATCCCTCTAAACATTTCCCATCCATATACCTGTCCAAATGTCTTTTAAATGTTGTTATAGTTTCTGCTTCAATTACCTCCTCTGGCAGTTCTTTCCATATACCCACCACCCTTTGTATGAAATAGTATTTCTGTTCTAACTTTCCTTATTTTTTTTATTGTTGTGATGTCATAACGTGATGTTTATTGCCTTTGGACTGTGGGTCCTATCTTCTTTGAGTTTGATTAGTTTACTTAAGATTGCTCTTCTTAATACTAAATCTCATCTTCTGGTATGTCCTTCTGACATATTTCTGGTGAACACGGAGACAAAATAATTATTTTATGTTCCTTTGTTTACTCTGTCACTTCCAGTAATTTTATCCTGTCCACATTCTCATCCTGATTTTCCTTTTTTTATTCATACTAGATTAAGTGGGCCCATGTTCACACAAGAGGGTTGGTCCCCCAACGCAATATTCCACCTCTCCACCAATTCCAATATTGGTGGCCAGTGGGGTGGGGGGGTGCTTTCTGGAGTGCTAGTATGGGTATTGTGGGCTGAAGGGACTGGTTACCAGAGGGCTAGTATAGACATTGTGGGCCGAATGGATTATTGGGCTGGCAGCTCAGTCACTCAGGCCAGGTGGGCTGGCAGCTCAGTCACTCAGGGCTGGGGGGCTGGCAGCTCAGTCACTCAGGGCTGGTGGGCTGGCAGCTCAGTCACTCAGGGCTGGGGGGCTGGCAGCTCAGTCACTCAGGGCTGGTGGGCTGGCAGCTCAGTCACTCAGGGTTGGTGGGCTGGCAGCTCAGTCACTCAGGGCTGGTGGGCTGGCAGCTCAGTTACTCAGGGCTAGTGGGCTGGCAGATCAGTCACTCAGGGCTGGTGGGCTGGCAGTTCACTCACAATTCCATTTCAAGCAGAGTGCAGGCCACCAAATTCAATTTCATAGCATTTCAAGCAGAGTGCAGACCACCAAATTCAATTTCATAGCATTTCAAGCAGAGTGCAGGCCACCAAATTCAATTTCATAGCATTTCAAGCAGAGTGCAGGCCACCAAATTGCCAAACAACTCATTGCATTGTAATTAAGGGCTAACAAATCATCTATTGCAAGTACATTGCAGACTCACAGTTCAGTTGATTCACAGCTTAGAATCACAGTTGTGGACTCTCCCTCGCGATCTTTCAGAATGACTGACACATCCAGGCATTTGGGGTTTTATAGTCCTGATACCCCTGGAAGGGGCGTTACCTTCATCGTGGTGATTGATAGGTGAGAGGACCAATCAGCTGATCTCAAGATTTTTTAAACACTCATAACTTTTTTTATTTTTCATCGATCGGAAAAATCCTCGGGCTGCCTCAGTGGAGGAGGACTGTGAGTAAGATGGCCAAAAATCATAGCGATATATGGTAGCGATTTTTCTAAAATAATTATACAGCGCAGACAGGAAGTGATCAAGATGAGACTTTTAGTTATATAGATATTGCTGTTACTTTTTACTTACTTTAAAGATACAGCACGGAAACAGGCCCTTCAACACACCCACCAGCGATCACCCCGTACATTAACACTAACCTATACACTAGGAACAATTTACAATTTACAGAAGCTAACTTACAAACCTGCACGTGTTTGGAGTTTTGAAGAAAACTGAAATGAGGGTTGCCAACGATGAAATTGAAGATCAAGCTGCATATAGAAGAGCAAAGACCCAGTTTCTGTTGGTCAAGTTAGACAACAAGTTTGGAAGGGATGATGGCGCTGATTGTCGTGCTGCAATCGACGAACAAAGTCCTGATCTGTGCGTTCCTGTTGTCCAAATGGTGCAGCGCGGAGTGGAGATAGTATGTCATAGAATCATACAGCATGGAAACAGGCCCTTCGGCCCAACTTGCCCACACCGACCAACATGACCCATCTACACTAGTCCAACCTGCCTAATTTCGGCCCATAAACCTAAACCTTTCCGGTCCAAATGTTTTGTAAATGTTGCAGTAGTAACTGCCTCATCTACCTCCTCTGGCAGCTCGTTCCATACACCCACCATCCTTTGTGTGAAAAAGTTACCCCTCAGGCTCCCCCTCACCTTAAACCTATGTCCTCTAGTTCTCAATCCCCTACTCTGGGCAAGAGGCTCTGTGGGTGGACCCGATCTATTCCACTCATGATTTTTTACATCTCTATAAGATCACCCCCCATCCTCCTGCGCTCCAAGGAATAGTGTCTTAGCCTGCTCCACCTCCCCCTATAGCTCAGGCCCTCGAGTCCTGGCAACATCAACGTAAATCTTCACTGCACCATTTCCAGCTTCGCAACATCTTTCCTATAAAACATGGTGCCCAGAACTGAACACAATACTTTAACATTACAGCATGTGCTGTCAATCTGTTGTGGTGGTGGGTGCGTTGTAGTGGGTCCAGGCCATTACAGAGGCAGGTGTTGACTTGCATCATAACCAACCTATGTTCCACCTTCCTTCCACTGTTTTGTGATCCATAGATAGACGTCATCCGCATTAGTGTGATTAATATTTTATTACCATTCAAATCGATCCATGTGGATTGTATTTCTGATTTATTGATGTTATTTTTTTTCTTCTGCTGGACTTTATGCTACCTTGAGTAAAGTTACTCCATCTGTTCCTTTCCCTTCACTATCTTTTCTAAATGAATTCTCAGTCTTGATTTTTTAATTTTCAGTCTTGATTTTTCTATTGACCAGCCTCAATAATCCCTGGTGTATCTGGTTCCTTTCAGCCTGTAGTTCTCTTTTTTTTATTGCAGGCACTGTGTTCATTGTAAAGAAGGAAATTGAATCATTAAATGTTTATATTATACTTAATTCTAACAAGAATACTGCATACTGTGATTTGCATTTGAAGTGCTTCTGCCTTAATATTTCACTTTGCGCCAACAATTCACCAAAGGAAAATACAGAGTGACATTCCACTGTACAAAAACTATATTTCAGCCAGCAATTGATATGATAAAGCCCAGTATTGCTGCTCAGAATACCAGGTGGATCATTCATAGGTATGTTACCCATCTGTCATTGATGTGAACCAAATGTTGAAAATAACTGAGAGGAATAAGATAATTATTTGCTTCTTTTGATAAGACTTTATTGTAGTTTAGAGATACAGCATGAAAACAGGCCATTTGGCCCACCGAGTCCACGCCGACCATTAATAATTTGCTCACAGTAGTTCTATGATATCCCACTTTCTCATCCACTCTCTACACATCAGGGGCAGTTTTACAGAGGCCAATTAACCTACAAGGCCGTACACCTTTGGGATGTGGGATGAAACCAGAGCACCCAGAGGAAACCCATGAAGTAATAGGGAGATCGTGCAAACTCCACACAGACAGCACTCGAGGTTTGGATTCAAGCCGGGCTTCTGATGCTGAACAGCCCTGCCAGCTGTGCCTCCCATTGTAGAATTTAATGACTATCAAGTACATAGATGTGATTTTGCAAATTTCTTGCCCATGATATTTTTGGAAATCTAATACCACAAGCAGCAAAAAGTAAACCAAGTGTTATGCTGCCTTTACACTTCTGAAGCAACTGAAAATATACTTAATTGGTTGCCTTTTGCTAATCCAGCTGTGCTTTGTATGGAACAATACAGTTTTCACGAATGAAATAAGTGCATGGCCCACTTTATTGCCAGGGTCCTTGAGATCCCAGTAGATGGCATCCTGGCAATGTTATGGTCAACTCAACTCAACTTCCTTAAACTATGCAACTCAACTTCCTTAAATTAAACAGTAGCAAAACAGAATTTCTCCTCATTGGCTCCAAATCAACACTCACTAAAATTAACAACCCCACTCTCACTATCGACGGCACCACTGTCTCCCCATCTCCTCAGGCACGCAACCTTGGAGTGATCCTTGACTCAACCCTCTCCCTTGAGCCTCACATCCGCCATGTTGTCAAAACATCATTTTTTCACCTCCGCAACATTGCAAAAATCAGATTGTCTCTCACACCCCCCGCTGCTGAAAGACTCATCCATGCCTTCATCTCCTCCCGACTGGACTACTGTAACTCTCTTCTTTTCGGAATCAATTCCAGCAGCATCAAACGACTCCAACTGGTCCAAAATGCAGCCGCTCGACTCATTACCCACACCAAATCCTGGCACCACATCACCCCAGTTCTCAAAGAACTTCACTGGCTTCCCATTTCCCACCGGATCACCTACAAAATCCTGGTCCTCACCTACAAAGCCCTCAACAACCTGGCCCCCCCTTATCTCATTGACCTCCTCTCCCCCTACCAACCCTCACGGTCCCTCAGATCCACATCAGCTGGTCTCCTCTCCACTCCGAAATCAAACCTCTGCACTTTTGGAGGCAGAGCCTTCTCCAGGGCAGTTCCCAGGCTCTGGAATTCCCTCCTACAACCGGTCCGAAATTCTGAGTCCCTCACCAACTTCCAGTCCCGCCTCAAGACCCATCTCTTCACCTCTGCATACCCTTAGTCCCATGTTCCTCTCCCCTCTGTCTTACTGCTCTATTTTGTTTTGTTTATTCCTGACTCTCAATTGTAAAGCGACTTTGAGACCTGAAAAGCGCTATATAAATAAAATCTATTATTATTATTATTATTAAATGAATGCAGTTCCAGGGTCATTCCAAATCGACCCTGGATGGCGATGAGATTGCATTTATAATACATCCCAAGTACACGCAATTCAAGGCAATGTAATGAAGGATGTTACCAGTATAGTGGAATTTAAAGTGATAAATTGTCACAGGTTTCCTCTAAATCTGTACAATGTTTAAACTTAATAATTCACATTCAATTTAACACTTTTTATTAAAATATGTTATTAAACATGTGAATGTAAAGAAACTATGAAAGTTAGGGAGAGTTTCAATTATATTAAATTAATTTACAATATTTTCCTTATTATTATTATTATTATTTTCCTTGGTATACGTGCCTTTTAGTCCTGAAATAATAAGACAGCTCTTGCAATTCTTCTTCTTTATGTTTTTATTTTCCATTTGCTTTTTTACCTTGTTTCTTTTTCCTTTTTCTTTTTCTTTTTCTTCATCCTGTTCTTCTTTTTCTTTCTCTTTTCCCTTTTGTTTTCATTTTCTCTTCCTATGAAAGATTTGTGAGAGAAATTCCTCGAGGATCGTCTTGGCTTATGTCCTCAAGCAACTTGGGTTCAAATCGAATGTAAAGCGAAGAAAGAGATGGAGCTCACAAATATTTCTTATCAGTAATGAACAATAAACCATTACGACCAGAGGTTCAAAGGTGCCATGTTAATAGAAGCATAATGTCTTAATTTGGGTTCATAAGTTCGTAAATTCATGTTATAGGAGCATAATTAGGCCATTCAGCCCATCAAGTCTACTTCGCCGTTCAATCATGTCTGATCTATCTTTCCCTCTCAGCCCCATTCTTCTGCTTTCTCCCCATAACCCCTGACACCCGTACTGATCAAGAATCTATCAATCTTCACCTTAAAAATATCCACCGACTTGGCTTCGACAGCCGTCTGTGGCAATCAATTCCAGAGATTCACCACCCTCTGACTAAAGAAATCCCTCTTCATCTCCTTTCTAAAGATACGTCCTTTTATTCTGAGGCTATGACCTTTGATCCTAGACTCTCCCATTAGTGGAAACATCCTCTCCACATCCACTCTATCGAAGCCTTTCAATATACGGTAAGTTTCAATGAGTTCCCGCATCATCCTTCGAAACTGCAGTGAAACTGCTATCAAACGCTCATCAAATGTTAACCCAATAATCCCAAGGATCATTCTCAGATGGTTTACAGTGCAAGCCCTTTGCTATCAAGACTTGAGAAGGATTCTGTAACCAGATAATTTGCTCGTATTGGGCATCTGTGCATGATTCATTTGGAGTCTGTTTTATGTAACTGTGACAGAAAGGCCTGGGTATATTTCACTTAAATTGGCCAGTAAAATTGTATAGATTTCTTTGCAAGTTAGAGACAAACAAGGTAGTGTTTTAAGCACTACCATTCAGACATTAGCTCTGGGACTCAACGATGAGTCACACCCCGGTCACTCCCTCTTCTACCCTCTCCCATCAGGCAAGAGGTATAGAAGTGTAAAAACACACACCTTCAGAATTAGGGACAGTTTCTTCCCAGCAATTATCAGGCAACTGAACCATTTTACCAACAACTAAAGAGCAGGCCTGAGCTACTATCTACCTCATTCAAGACCCTTGGACTATTTAAGATCGGACTTTACTGGACTTTATCTTGCACTAAAACCTATTCACGTTATTCCCTTTATCATGTATATGTACACTACAGATGGCTCGATTGTAATCAAGTATTGTCTTTCCACTGACTGGTTAGCACACAACAAAAGCTTTTCACTGTACCTCGGTACACGTGACAATAAACTAAACTCAAACGCAAACTTAGACATAATTTCTTAGTTTAGTTGCCATTTCTATTAACATTTCCCATATTTGATTTTGGACAGGAAGCTGCATAAGTATTTGATATATTTAGGTTGCCTGCAAATGTTAAAAAATAAAAGTACACCCCATGTGAAAGAAAAAAGGTTCAATGAGTAAACACCAGCTGTAAGCGTGTCACTTACATAAGTTTTATGTGACATTCAAATCATCCCGTCCAGATGCACTTACTGGCGCTGAGGGTGATTTCTTCCAAAATGAACAGAGCACTTCTTGTGATGATTATGCAACATCTCAGGAAGATTATTCCGCCATCTGGTGAAGCTTAGCTGAATGGTAAAGTATACATCCACAGCAGACCATAAGGGCAGGGTCAAAGAAGCATGGATAGAGGCCATTTGGCCCAACTTTCCCATTCTAACCAACATGTCCCATCTACACTAGACCCACGTGCCTTCATTTGGCCCATATCCCTCTAAACCTGTCGTATCCATGTACCTGTCTAAATGTCTCTTAAACATTGTGATAGTACCTGGCAGAACTACTTCCTCCTGCAGCTCATTCCATTCACCCACCGCACTTTGTGTGAAAAAATTACCCCTCAGGTACCTAATAAATCTTTCCCCCATCACCTTAAACATATGTTTTCTGGTTCCTGATTCCCCTAACTCTGGGCAAAAGACTCTGTGAATTTACCCGGTCTATTCCTCTCATTATTTTGTACACCTCTATGTATCACTCCTCATCCTCCTGCGCTCCAAGGAATAGAGTCCTAACCTGCTCAACCTCTCCCTAAAGCACAGTCACACTCCCCCTGTAGCTCGCTGGTCATATAAGTTTCAGAGCATAGTTCAATATGCTTGAATTTCAGGCTCTGTAATGAGTAGCTATCCAAGTCAATTAACCCGACCACTTTATATCCATCTCTGACATTGACCTTGGCTATAAATTTATAGTCAGCAACAGAGTACTCCTGAATTGCTACATTGTATGTAGAATGTCATTGTGGCATTGTGCTAATTTCACTAATTTACCTCATCTATTAATTACTTGCGTATTCAATAGTTAAGACTTCACAACTATGATTCTAAGATAAATAAAGACTTTTTAGCTCATAATTTAGTTGTCAGATTTATTCTTCGATAATTGCAAGGATAGGTTAATCCAGTCACTCAGTAGCTTTTGTAGATCCTATAGGGAGATTTGTAGTGTAAATGCTAAGGAAATAAAATTGATTGATATAAAACCACAGTGATCCAACCCTAGCAACAAATTAACTCCTCTGCATAGACTGACATATCCTCCGCAGTTCTGAGATGAGGAGCTATGAAGGAGGAGTTCAAGATTCATTTTGACTTCCTCAGTGAATATTTTTGTTCATGATGTCTAGTTCTGTTTTCAATAGTTAAGAGTGTTTAATTAATAATTTTCATATGCACCAGGAACAGAACAATGAAATTCCTCCTTGCTGCACCTTTTACAGGCACATTAATGCAACGACACAATAAATAAATCTACAACAAACAGTAATACAATAAATGATCAGTTAAGTAGATACAAGGACCTGCAGTTGCGGGTTTACAAAAAACCCCAAAACATGCTATAGTAACTCGCAACTAGACCCACGTGCCTGCATTTGGCCCATATCCCTCTAAACCTGTCGTATCCATGTACCTGTCTAAATGTCTCTTAAACATTGTGATAGTACCTGGCAGAACTACTTCCTCCTGCAGCTTGGTCAGGCAGCGTCTCCGGAGAGCAAAGATAGGCATGTTCTCCAGAGATGATGCCTGACCCGCTGAGTTACTCCAGCAAATTATCAGTTATATAGGTAACTAGAACATAATAGTGCAAATGTAATAGTGCAAACAGTCTACAAAGTCTATAGTATTTTGGTGGGTAGGGTTTTTGTTAGAGTTGAGTTGGGTTGTTCAAGATCCTGATGGTTGATTGGAAGAAGCTATTTTTGATCCTAGATGTAATTATTGTGAGGCTGCTGTACTTTCTTGCACAGTTGTGTTGGGCCTACCAACAGGAGTCACTCAAGAGCCACAGACATGATTCACACTGTGGTTGTGAGCAGGAGGCCAGTTATGTCATCTCCAAAGATAGAGACAAAGTGCTGGAGCAGCTCGACGGATCAGGCAGCATCTCTGGAGAACATGGATAGGCTTCAAGGTCAGTTTATTGTCACGTACCAAATAAGGTACAGTGAAATTTGAGTTACTATACAGCCATACTAAGTGAAAAGCACAAGGCACACAACCACATAAAAGTTAACATAAACATCCATCACGGTGGATTCTACATTCCTCACTGTGATGGAAGGCAATAAAGTTCAATCTACTTCCTCTTGTTCTCCCGCGGTCGGGGCAGTCAAACCATCCGCAGTCGGGGCGATCAAAGCCCCCACAGATGACGATGGAAGCCCCCGTCGGGGCGGTTGAAACTATGCGGCATGGAGCTCCCGAGTCAGCCTCTTCTTACCAGAGACCGCGGGCTTCAAGATGTTAGAGTCCACAGGCCCCATGGTTGGAGCTTCGATCCCTGGCATAGGGGTTGCAAGCTCCGTGATGTTAAAGTCCTGCAGACTCCCGCGGCTTGGAGCACCGGGTCGGTCACCAGGAAAGGCCGCCAATTCCACGTTGATACGGGAAAAAATGGCATCTCTGTCGAAAAAGGTTTTCCCCCAACCCCACCCCACCCCCACATAAAACAAATCAAGGAACACTAAAACATACTTTCTAACACATACTAAAAATAACAATGACATTTTGGGTTAGGACCCTTCTTCAGACTGAAAGTAAGTTGGGGTGAGGGATACAATTGAAGGCAAGAAAAGACCAGGACAAATCAGGGCCAGCCACAGATGACCTCAGGCAAGGTGGTTCTCTGGTAGGCCACTTGCTGGCTCTGGAAGTTGTGGCCATCTCCTGTGACTCTTCTCAGTTTCACACCAAACACTCTGAATCTGTGTCACCACCTGTGAAGACATAGCTTCACCTTTTATAGTTTAATCCCTATTATGAATGAGTGGACACAATTTTCATTTATCATGTTTATTGGCTGCAATACTGGCCAAAATAGTACAATGATTGGCTTTTATAAAGGTCTTGACTCCCTTCCATAAGTTCTTCACAATTTTTTAAAACTTTTCCGCATTTCATATTTTGGCATTGAGTCAGATTTCAAAAGTAATAAATCATATTCAACAAAGATCACATCCCTTTGGTCTTTATGCATAATTATTTTTGAGGGAAAATCCATCCAATTTCTTTATATCATGGAGAGTTACATGTCCTTGAAGGTACCCTAACGTGCCCAAGACTTGAGGTGATCCTAATGAACAGTTAGCAGCCAATTTCACAGTCAATGGCATGTCTTGATAGCTGATGTGTTGTCCATTATCTTACATATATACTGCACTGGTTCAATACTAACCTGTTAAATTGGAGTTAAAATAAAATACAGAGAACCCTTGTTATAACAGACCAGAGGGCGGGTGGGGAATGGTGTTCATTACTGCTGATTGTCTGCTATAACGAGCAAGGGATGTGCTCCAATCACCTAGCAGTCACTTCGTGAAATAACGAGTTGTTTTCAAATACAAAGTTCTTTTTAACAGCTGAAGATGCATTTTTGTTACTGCAAACTGAAAATACTGAAAGCTGTTTGTTGCATTGTTTAAAAGAGTATCGTTGCACGTGTTGATCAAAGCAATTTCTTGTCCATTTCCATGGCCTCCCACAGTGTAATCAGCAGCCTGCGTTCTTAAAGAGACAGCTCACTGTGGGGACGCTCCGTCTGCAATAACCAAAACTCATTATAAAGAGGTCCGTAATAACAAGGGTAGAGTGCATCTCTGGAAACCATGAAAACATCTACATTTGAATTAATACTGGATGCTTGCACACCCTTGCTTAAAACCTGATGTTTTTTTCAATTTGTCAAGTGATGTGTTAAATCTGACCATTAATTCCTATATTATGTATAATTCTTGTGTGCCCAAAGTTTATTGATGCTGTAAGCTGACATTGATCTGATTGGGGAAATGGTTAATTGAGATTGGTTTAAATTGACTTATTTGAGCAGTAGCTAAAAGAGAGGGATGTATTAATAATGAGAGGAATATGTTTGTTTCTTGAATTATGTGCTGGCAATTTATTAGTGCTCCTAATAAATAAAGTAGCTTTAACATAATGTTTGCATTTTAAGTTATTGCTGGTTGTACAAGCTGACCTTTGTTTACAAGGATTTTCCCAAATTAATTTCTATTCCATCATTTCTGCATTCAGTAGTATTAGTATTGGCATGACTACTGAGATATAATGAAAACATTTGTTTGCCTGATTTCCAGTCTAATCTTACAATACCCGAGTACAGTCAAGCCATACAGCAGGTAGTGAGTGCAAAGAGAAAATCTACATTAGATTCCCTGTCCATATAAACAGCACTGCAAACCTGCTCATCCAAGAGTGCAGGAGGAGAGCATCAGCTTGAGCATATCAGTTCTTGGCAGTTTTCCTGTTACCAACGTAGAATTCTGAACTTGCCGCCAAGTCTTGCTGTTATATTTTGATGCATCTCATACTGACCACAAGGGGGCCTCTTCTCTGGCGATGCAAGACCTGTCTGTCAATTTTTTCTTTTCGTCTTCTTCGGATGAAGGACAACCTATTTCATTTCTGGTATTTAAGGTTGTGAGATGGCAATATGTGAGGATAAACACAAAATGCTGGAGTAACTCAACGGGTCAGGCAGCATCTCTGGAGAAAAGGCATATCTGTACATGACGTTTTGGGTCAGAACCCTTCCCCAGACTGAAAGTAGAGGTGGGGGGGGGGGGGGGGGGCGGAGGGGAAAATAACCTGGAGGTGAGAAAAGGCCAGAACGAACCAGGGCTGGCAACAGATGACCTCAGGAAGAGTTGTTGGCTGGGGAAGAGGTGATGACAAGAGGGATACAAGGATGCGACTAGTGGAACTGGTAGCACGACTAGGGTGGTGGAGGGGGTGGGAGAAGGGGGAGGGGGTGGAGAGAAGGGAGGGGGAGGGGGGGGGAAGAAGGGAGGGGAGGGAACAGCTGGGTTGTGAGCTGCCCAAGCAAAATAGACACTTCCTCAAGTGAAACCGGAGGTTCCTGATTGTGCAGATGGGTGGGTAGTTTGTAAAATGTGCAACCTTTCCACCTCTTACTCAGACTTCTCTGTCCATTAGTCTCACAAAGTGTGCAAAAATCAGTAACTGTTTAATATTTCCCCCCAATCTTTCCTTTGTGAATAAGGCCTAACTCATTTTGAGTCCTTTCACACATCAAAGTTTCATCAGCTCTCACTGGAAATTAGAACTGAAGTAAGCAAATTAGCATGGCGCTTGCACCAAATCAAAATTCATAACTATTTATATATTTTCAGCACTGTAGCTGTTTATTGTGGCTGATGGTCGATCCCAAGAAACATCAGCCTTCAACCAAGTCTTTAATGTGTAGACCAATAAAGAAAACTGAAACTTAGTGCAGTGGACATGGTAATACAAATTTTGAACATTAAATTGTTTAAGTAGGAGCATAAATGTAAGTCTATGATCTGATCGTTATTCTGTTCTACATCAGTGTTGGCCATTAATCACAGACAGACCTATGGGACACTGACTTAGCAGCATATTCTGAATTTGGTTGAAAATGCTCTGTAATATGGAGCATAATATACTTCACATTTATCATTACTTCATCAATATTTGTCAGCATTATGTCCGTTCCACTCACTGCATTACATTGCTGTGGCCAGTATTTTTAGCCATGCTACATTACATTTTAATATAGCCTCCAGTCAAATAATGCATACGCAGCAATAAAAAGACCACAAACGCACAGATGGTGGAATCACAGTATAGCTACAACATGGAAGAAGGACATTGGGCCCATTAGGTCTGTGCTGGCTCTATGTAAGAGCAACCCAGTTAGTTCCATCCATCTTGCCATAACCCTGCAAATTCTTTCCTTTTTATAGTTTAGTTTATTGTCACGTGTACCGAGATACAGTGAAGAGCTTTTGTTGCATGCTAACCAATCAGGGTAAAGGGAATAACGTTTAGTGCGAGATTATGTCCGATTAAAGATAGACCGAAGTTCAAGCGTATCCAAGTTATTATTAGAAGCTACCGCTGAATCACATAACTATCCCAGGCAGTGAATTCCAGAGACAAACCATTCACTGTAATCACCTTTGTCTTATAATTTTGCCAACACCACCGGGTTTAAGCACACATGAAAACACTACGTGAACTTGATGTTGTAATCGCATGCCAAGGATCATGTCTATTATTTTCTTATTGTTCTGGAATCAAAAGTGTAATTTACTGCTTTTTAAAAAATTATTTTTATTTTTTTATTTTTTTTAGAAGTACAATAATGTGGTACCAAAGTACCTAATACTTATTGACATATTACATTTCATATACAACTTCTTATTTTTAATTTAATAATGAAGCAAAATAAGAAATGAAAGATTACAAAAGGAAAGATTGAGATGAAGTGTTGCGTGAGATAGCAAATTAGCGCTAGAAAAAAAAAGAGGAGAAAAAAAGAAGAAAGAAAGAAAAGAGAAACAAAAGAGAAGAGGAAAGGAGATTGAAAGCGATAAATCTATATGATAATCCTACCCTCAGTCACCTATTTCTGAAATTATATTTCTATGATTGTGTTGCACCATATGCTTGTAGAAAGCCGATAAAGGGAGAACATATCAATAAGAAGAGGTCTACCTTACCTACTGGAAGGAGTCGTATTAAGATATGCTGTTTCTGACATATTTGAAATCCACATTTTCACCGTTGGTGTTGGCGAATTTTTCCAAAATTTAAGCATGAGTTTTTTTGACATTATTAAACCGTAATTAAGTAAGGATTTTTGATTCGTATTTAGTGTATTCCCATCTTCCATTGATCCAAAGATAATCAATTCTGTATTCGGTTCCAGTCTTCTATTAAATAAATTTGTAAAAATTTCAAACATTTCATTCCAGAATTTATGAAGTTTTATACAGGAGACAAAAGAGTGTGTTAAAGTGGCATTCTCAGCTAAGCATTTATCACATATTGGTGAGATATTTGGATAACATTTATTCAATCTAGTTTTCGAGTAATATAGACTATGTAAAATTTTGAATTGGATTAAATTATGTTTTACATTAATCAAACATTTATGTATATATATCAGGTATTTTTCCCATGCTTCTTTCACAATTTTTATCTGTAATTCTTGTTCCCAATTTTCTCTAATTGCCTCTGTCGATGGAGGTTCTATATTTAAAATAATATTATATAAGTATGATATTAAATTGCTTGAATCTGCTTTATTATTCATCGCTTCCTCTAGTGGATCTAAAGTTATATTTTGGTATCCTTGTATGTGTTGTTTCAAATAATCTCTGATTTGAAGATATTTAAAGTATTGATTATTTTTCAAGTTGTATTTTAATTGTAGTTGTTGAAATGATAAAAAAAGATTCCCACTTCATACAAATCTCCAAAGCTTTTAATTCCTAATCTTTCCCAAAAGGTATACGCTTTATCAATAAGAGATGGCTTGAATGAGGGATTATTTACTATTGGAGTTAAAAGCGATAAATTTCTTACTTTCAAAGTTAGTTTTATTTGTTTTCAAATTCGAATTGTGTTGTGAATAATTGGGTTCTTCTTATATATTGTATTGTTTAATTTTATCGGGGAGAAGAGGATCGCTCCTATATTAAAAGGAGAACAATCCTCTTTCTCCATTCTTATCCATTCTACCTGTTGTGGAGAGCTGTCCAACCAATTAATTATGTTTTTAATATGTACTGCCCAGTAGTAGAATAAAAAGTTTGGGAGTGTCAGTCCCCCAAGTTCTTTAGGTTTACACAAATGTTTTCTTTGGAAACTTTACTACTTTTGGAATCCTAATTTATTTAATTTAGTTTAGTTTACTTTAGTGTCACATGTATCGAGGTACAGTAAAAAACTTTTTTTGTTGCGTGCTATCCAGTCAGTGGGAACTCTATATATGATTATAATTGAGCTGCCCACAGTACAGATAAAAAATAAAGGGAATAACGTTTTGTGCAAGGTAAACTCCAGTAAACTCCGATTAAAGATAGTCCGCGTGTCTCCAATGAGGTAAACGGTAGGTCAGGACCGCTTTCTAGTTGTTAATAGGGTGTTGTTCCTCTGAAGAAGGGTCTCGACCCGAAACATCACCTTCGCTCCATAGATGCTGCCTCACCCGCCGAGTTTCTCCAGCAATTTGGTCTACCCTGAATTAAGAGGTGTGTGTTTTCACACTTCTGTACCTCTTGCCTAATGGCAGAGGGGAGAAGAGGAAGTGACCGGAGTGAGACTGGTCCTTGATTATGCTGGTGGCCTTGCCGAGGCAGCATGAAGTGTAGAGGGAGTCGATGGAAGGGAGGTCGGTTTGTGTGCTGGTCCGGATTCCAACCACAATTCTCTGCAATAAATGTTCACTTTTGTCAAGTACACAAAATATTGGATAATAAGGTCATGCTATTTTTTTCTCTGTATTATCATTCTACTTTTCTCTATGTACTAAAATTTAATTTTCTGAAATACTTCAACACAATTAAATTCCCAGGATTGCATTGTCTATCTCCAAAGGCAGTTCAAAGATAAATAGCAAATTTCTAATGATCTGGAGCTCACCCAGGTGACTTTTTATTGCCATACTGTTGTAGCAAAGATATGCCCATTGTTTTTCTTGAATGGTAGAGTAGTGGTGATATTTAGAAATTTTGTGTGAACATGGGCAAGAACAAAAGCTTTGCAAAATGCTGGCTCAGACATACAAACTGGTGTTACGGGCTTCACACTTTAACAAAGATGTAAATGCTTTCAAGGGTGTGCAGAAGAAATTTACTGCAGGTCCACCACTGATTTTCCGGAACCCTTGGTTCCTGAGCCTTGCTGTATTATCCATTGTGCCAGACCAGCTGTGTGGTGGGGGAGGGGGAGGCCGATATACGTTGGCTATCTGCCGGCTCCGGCTGGGCCGGAGTTCCAGCGTCCAAATTCCAGAGTTCCAGAGGGCAAATTTGACCCAGCAATCGGCGCAGAAGTTCCGATGAGGTCAAGACCGGCCGCCTCACCCGGCCTGGATAGAGTGGATGCGGAGAGGATGTTTCCACCAGTGGGGGAGTCTAGGACCAGAGGGCACAGCCTCAGAATAAAAAGACGTACCTTTAGAAAGGAGATAAGGAGGAAATTCTTTAGTCAGAGGGTGGTGAATCTCTGGAATTCATTGCCACAGATGCCTGTGATGGACAAATCAATGGGTATTTTTAAAGTGGAAATTGACAGGTTCATGATTAGTGAGGATGTCAAAGGTTATAGGAGAAGTCAGGAGAATGGGGTTGAGAGGGAAAGATAGATCAGCCATGATTGAATGGCGGAGTAGACTCGATGAGCCGATTGGCCTAATTCTGCTCCTATGACTTGAACTTATGAACTGCCAATGAAGAGGACTGTAAGTACTAAAAATAATTTGCTGGGCTGAATCTGGAAAGCTGTAATGTGTCTAGTATGGAGATAGGGTATTGTTGTCAGTACAATTGTGAATGGGATGAAGAATTAAAGTGACTGGAAGTTTGGGATCACACTTGCCCCCTGATCAGCAGTGTTCTGCAAAGCAGTAAACCATTCTGTTTTATTTCCTCAAAGTACAGGAAACTTATTAGAGTCATAGAGTCATACAATGTGGAAACAGGTCCTTTGGCCCAACTTGCCCACATCAAGCAACATGTCCCATCTATACTAGTCCCACCTGCTTGCATTTGGCCCACATCCCTCTAACCCGTCCTGTCCATGTACCTGTCTAATTGTTTCTTAAACGTTATAATAGTCCCTGCCTCAACTACCTCCTCTGGCAACTCGTTCCATACACCCACCACCCTTTGTGTGAAAAAGTTACCCTTCTGATTCCTATGAAATCTTTCACTTTAAACCCATGTCCTCTGGTTCTTGATTCCCCTACTCTGGGCAAGAGACTCTGTGTGTCTAGCCAATCTATTCCTCTCATGATCTTATACACCTCTATAAGATCTCCCCTCATCCTCCTGTGCTCCAAGGAATAGCTTGCTCAGCCTTTCCCTATAGCTCAGACCCTCGAGTCCTGGCAACATTGTGAGCAGTGAATGCAGAATTGGTTGTATTACCCCTTCACCTGGAAGGAACACTAGGGTCCGTGGATGTCATGGAAAGAGAAACAGATGGAGCAGATGTTGCAGCACCGACCACGTGAAGCATAGTGGATGTTGATGGAGGTTGGAGAATGAGCCAATGCAAGATTTATCAGTCTTTCTTTGGTACTAAGTGACTTAAAAATAATCTTTCTTTATCCACTATTCCCAACCGGGCATGATTCTGCCATCAGCCCGATTTTCTGCTGCGTGGCAAAGTAGGCTTCCCTATTTAAAATAAATCCTCAGTGGGAGATTCAGTTCTTAAATACTAATATTTGAATGTGTGGAACTCCTGAGTGATTTTTAACATAATTCTACATATTTACTGTTGAAGCGATTGCAAGCATCAAACATAACTTCTGATACTGAGCTCACCTCAGGATGTATTTTGGTCATTAATGAATGTTTATTCAGGCATCTCCGTTACCTCCCCAGGGATTTCCCCAGCTATTTAATGCACATGCCATTGCTGCAATAAACTCCACAACAGAGATCTTTGTTGGAGTCACAAGGGATTGCAGATGCTGGAATCGTGAGCAGAACACAATTCCTTGTGTCAATCAGTCTGAATATGGGTCCCGACCCGAAACATTGCCCGTCCATTCCCTCCACAAATGCTGCCTGACCTGATGAGTTCCTCCAGCATTGTGCTTGGCATGAGATCCTTACTATTGGAAACACAAGTTCACAGGACTAAAATAAGGATTTAAAATGTAAAAGTAACAACAAGATGTGTGTTATTTCCATCTTTTTTTTGTTCACAGCATGTAGACCAGCATTTATTGCCTACCCCTGAACCCTGGACCGTCTCACAATTAAGAGTCAGCCACATTGTTGTGGTTCTGGGGTCATATATAGAGCAAGCTGGGAAGGGTAGGCTTCCTTCCTGAAGGAAGTACATGAATAAATATTTCTACAACTAGCCAATAGTTTCCTGGTCACAATTACTGGCACTGCCTCTTTGTTTCCAAATGTATTTAATTTGTTCATTTGCCATAGTGGGAGTTAAACCAGACCAATGGGGTAGAGCACCGGATATTAGTAACTTAACCACTAAGGCACTGTGATACTACTACCATAAACTAACTTTTGAAATACTTTTCACTTTTAAAAAAGGTAAAAGTCTTTATTGGCTACAGTCTTCATTTCCAATCTGAAATTAGGAGCAATGTTGCTCCACTCCAGTCAACTGGTTTTGCACCAACCTTTTCCCTAGGGTGGAAATGCCCAACTCTAGAGGGCATCGCTATAAGGTGAGAGGGGTAAAGCTTAATGGAGATGTGTCCCAGAGTGGTGGGGGCCTGGAATGCACTGCCAGGGATGGTGGTGGAGGCAGATACAATAGTGGTACTTAAGAGGCTTTTAGATACGTACAAGGAAATGCAGGGAATAGAGGGATATGGATAATGTACAAACAAATGAGATCAGTTTAACTCAGCATTATGTTCGGCACAAGATATTGTTGGCTGCTGAGCCCGTTCCTGTGATGTACTATTTTATGTTCTCTGTCCAATTTTCTGAACTCTTCAGCGGGGAGTTGAAAGATTGCCTGATGATGGAAGCAAACTCATCAATTTTAGCTATACATGTGTGTTAGCCAGACTAACTGTCCTTCATGTGATAAATCCTACTCACATGCACATGTTGTCAACAGTGGGTGGGAAAGTCCAATTCTACAGGTCTCCAGCTTATCTGTGCAACATTTCCCTTCCGTGAGCACCATTTTATTTATGTTTTATCCACAAAATAAATTATAAATTTATTTTAGGAAAAGCTTAAAAAATACTTTGCTTTGATTGATGAAATGTTGCCATTGAAACGAGGTGCTATAATATTTTGCAGGCACCTCTTTATTCATGAATAATGTACTCTGATGTGAAGAAATGGCACGTGACTGATCAAGTGCAGCTTGATGATTTTTAAGAGTTGGTGTGTTATAAAAACATTTATTTGCACAAGCTCTTTTTAAATATATATTAATGAGAAAGCAGCTCAGCTGGTCTGGTGTATAGTGACCGCAAACTCCCAGCTTAATGTCTGCACTAAGACGCATAGCATGATGATAAGTGTAAATTGTCCCTAGTGCGTGTAGGATAGTGTTAATGTGCCGTGATCGCTGGTTAGTGCTGACTCGGTGGGCCGAAAGGCCTGTTTCCACGCTGTATCTATAAACTAAACTAAAATAATAGTGAAGTTAATAGTGCTTGGCATTATTTATGTGCAAATGCCACAGCAAATTTATGCAAGGACAGAGATGCAATTAAACGCAAACTCGGAAACTTGCTGTTCACTTTATGGAAATGGAATCTGGCATTGAATGGCGTGAAGACTTTGTAATTGCACGATACAAATTAATATAGCTGCAGAAATGGAGTCATTTCAAGACTAAATTTCCTTTTCATGTTGTGCTAAGTGCCATTTATTCTGGTAATGGGAATAAACTAAGCTGTGGAATTTTATTTATTACTAGACCAAGTGCAGACCTGTTGGGTCTGCTCCCCCAACACAAGATTCCACCACTCACCCGTTCCCCCAACGCAATATTGCACCACTCACGCACAGCCCCACTCACGCACAGCCCCCAAATGCGATGGGAAGGTGTTTATCGCCACGATAGGAATAATGTGAGTAGAATGTATGAATATTTAAAGGCTGTGGCCTAGCGTTTGGAAGAAAATAGGAATTAACCAGATATTGACACACACAGCCACAAACAAGACAAAGAGACTAGTATTTAGTATTATAGAGATGAAATGTTTTTAGTTCAGTTTAGTTTAGTTTAGAGATACAGTGCGGAGACAGGCCCTTTGGCCCACCGAATCCACACCGACCAGTGATCCCCGCACATTAACACAAGCCTACACACACTAGGGACAATTTACATTTATACCAAGTATACAAACCCAAGCCAATTAACCAACAAACCTGTATGTCTTTGGAGTGTGGGAGGAAACTGAAGATCTCGGAGAAAACCCACGCGGTCATGGGGAGAACGTACAAACTCTGTACAGACAGCACTCATAGTCAGGATCGAACTTGGGTCTCTGGCGCTGCAAGTGCTGCAAGGCAACAACTCCACCACTGCGCCACCTTATGTTTTAGGATTCTTTTCTGCACTCTTCATATTCTTTTCTTTCAAATCTTTCCATCTCTTTTGTTCTCTTTCTGCAACTAATCCAACATTGAATTTCTAAGTTGTGTTGCCTTTGCAGTCTTTGATCTCACTTGTCTGTGTCAGAGAACAATAACGATGCAGAGAGGAAGGGAGGCAAAATTTGCAAATTTGCAGCCGAGAAGAATTCATGAGAAGCTTTATCCATGAGAACATTGATTAACCTAAGAAAGATGCAAAAGATTATAGTCCTGAGAGTTTAAAGGTGAAATAATTATTGCAACATTTGTGTTCCGTTGAAAATACTGAGCATTCAATATAGTGGTGCATGTGCATGGATCTTTGCTTGCACCACTATAGAATCTAGCGTGGAAACAGTCCCATCAGCCAGTAACCGACCAGTGACCACCCGTACATCAACACTATCCTACACCCACTTGGGACAATTTACAATTTTACCACGTCAATTAGCCTACAAATCTGTAGGTCATTTGAGTGTGGGAGGAAACCAGAGATCCCTGAGAAATCCTGAAATCGCTGAGAAATCCAATGGCATCCTACACACACTAGGGACAATTTACAATCGTACCAAGCTAATTAACCTACAAACTAGTATGTTTTTGGAGTGTGGAAGGAAACCGGAGATCCCAGAGAAAACCCACGCAGGTCACACGGGAGAACATACAAACTCCATACAGACAGCACCAGTAGTCAGGATCGAACCAGGGTCTCTGGCGCTGTAAGGCAGTAACTCTATCACTGCACCAGCGTGCTTCCCTATCTGTTCCTCACTCCATCTGGTCAACCCTCAGCCTCCTTCGCTCTGCGGTAAACAAACCAAACCTATCCAATATCTCCCCATAACTAAAGTTTTCCAATCCAGGCAATATCCATGTGAATCTGCTCTACACTCTCTCAAATACAACTAGTACTGTGGACTGAAATGCACAGGATATTCCAAGTGTGATCTAACCATTGCTTTGTAAAGTTGCAACATGATGTCCCAACTTTAATATTTTATTATTTAACCTATGAAGGCAAGCATGTCATTTCCCTTCTTCACTACCCCATGAACCTGTGAGAACCATAGACCTGAACCGAAAGGCTCTTCTGTTCATCAACATTTGTTGGTGCTCTACCATGTACTACATCTGTCTTACTCTTATTTGATTGCTCCAATGTTTTTCCACACACTGATTGGGATTACATTTCATCTGCCAGAGCTCCACTCAACTTTTCAGCAGATCTACACCCTGCTGTGGTTTAAGTTCATAAGTTCAAAAGTTATAGGAGCAGAATTAGGCCATTCGGCCCATCGAGTCTACTCCGCCATTCAATTATGGGTGATCTATACTTCCCTCTCATCCCCATTCTCCTGCCTTCTCACCATAACCCCTGACAGCCGTACTAATTAAGAATCTGTCAATATCCACCTTAAAAATATCCAATAACGGTCTCCACAGCCATCTGTGGCAATGAATTCCACAGATTCATCACCCTCTGACTAAAGAAATTCCTTCTCATCTCCTTTCTAAAGGTCCTTTTATTCTGGGGCTATGGCCTCCGGTCCTGCACTCTCCAACTAGTGGAAACATCCTCAGACAACCTCCCGCACCATCAACACGCTGACTTTCAAGTCATCTGCAAAGTTACTAATGATATCTCATACATTCACGTTAAAGTCATTAATATATATCACAAACAATAGGGACCCATCGTCAATCCCTGTCGTATATCACAGGTCATAGACCTCTAACCAAAAGCATCCTTTCACCAAACCCCTACCTCTTAACATCGTCAATTTTGGGGGGAGGGGGGTGAGGGGGTAGAACAATGGACAATGGGGACCCAGCATGGGGGGATCCGCTGTGGGGGAGGAGGGGGGGGGAGAACAAAGGAGGAACCGGCGTGCTTTATAACTTTGTCAGCACCTTGGGTGGCTGCTATTTGTATACCTTGGGTATGCAAGCAAAGAATTTTACTGTGCCTTGTCACATGTGACAATAAAGTATTCCATTCCAATTAGCCAGCTCGGCTTTGATTTTATGTGCCTTAATTTTCTGGACCAGGCCCAGTCCCAGGCCTAGTCCCAGTCCCCGGGCTCGGCCCGTGGCACAACCCTCCTCACCAGGTACTGCGTGGCCGCAACTCCTCGGGCAGCAGCGCCACTCCTTCACCATGGCGACCTCCAGCTGATCGACAGCGGATTCGGCCCATCAGTGCGGCGATAGTGCCAGGAAGGGGTGCCACCGTCCTATATATCGGTGAGACCAAGCACAGGCTCGGCGATTGTTTCGCTGAACACCTCCGTTCAGTCTGCCAATACCTACCTACCTGATCTCCTGGTTGCTAAACACTAAACTCCCCGTCCCATACCTATTCTGACTTTTCAGTTCAGGGCCTCCTCCACTGTCAGAGTGAAACCCAGCGCAGACTGGAGGAACAACACCACATATTACACTTGGGTAGCTTACACTCCACCAGTATGAATATTGACTTCTCTAATTTCAAGTCAAGTCAAGTCACTTTTATTTCTATAGCACATTTAAAAAACCACTCTCGTTGGCCAAAGTGCTTTACATTGGTGGAGGTACTAACATTATAAGTAACTCTTGCTTTCCCTCTCTCTCCATCCCTCTCCTTTCCTAGTTCTCCGACCAGTCTGACTGTCCCCCTGATTACATTTTATCTCTGTTGTCACCTTCTCTGAGCTAACAATGATCTATTTCATCCCCTTTGATGTCTCATTTTCACACCTTACATTTCCTTGTTGTGTCACCTA
The DNA here is from genome assembly GCA_038087875.1 of Malacoraja senta. Taxonomy (NCBI): domain Eukaryota; kingdom Metazoa; phylum Chordata; class Chondrichthyes; order Rajiformes; family Rajidae; genus Malacoraja; species Malacoraja senta. The sequence goes on along the minus strand of CM075978.1, from coordinate 125,782,347 downwards.
TATCCCCTCCCCTGACTCTCAGTCTGAAGAAGGATCTCGAGCCGAAACATCACCCATTCCTACTCTCCAGAGATGCTGCCTGTCCCGCTGAGTTACTCCAGCATTTTTTGTCTGCCTTTGGTGTAAACCAGTATCTGCACTTCTTTCCTACACACTCATCCAACATTGGTTACATTTTACTCCATTTTGACATTAAATTATTATTGGAAATGTCAGAAATGCGCGTGATCATTTAATTGCTTTGACAACATTAGTGCTAGGTTCATTGCAAAAATCTTTTGCTCACAGCTAATTAGACACCTTAATCCTGACCTTTGCTGTGGCTGGTTGTAATCAAGTACTAAAGAATATTGCAAGATACTTCAGCTGCTGAAAGTGTTCTTTCAATCAGGGTACATTCTACTATTACCAGGAACGGATTGAATATGCAATCAGTAGCCTTGCTTAATATGTTTTTAAATGCTCTGGTTTTGGTTGAGAAGGTGTCCTTTTCCTATTCCCTGCAGATAAGTGCAATATCACCCGCTAAAAACATTGCCACTTTTAGTTGCCTTTCCATTCCCTCACCGGTTGTTGCCTCCAGCCCATTGCATTTTGATTGAGCAATAAATGCTGTCATAATTTATTGGAAAATGGAATTATGACAACATCTCATCTGGAAAGAGGGACAGTAGTTATGGCAGGTGGTGTTGCTGCTTAACAACTCCTGTGCTGTCCATTTAGCGTTTGCACAATCTTCCTATGATCCTATGGGTTTCCTTGGTTGCTCAATTTCCCTTTCATATTCCAAAGATGCCCTGGTAGGTAGATTAGCGGGTCAGGCAGCATCCCTGTAGAAAAGGAAAAGGTGATGTCTCGGGTCGGAACCCTTCTTCCAACCCGAAGGCTCGTCGGACAGCGGGACTGGGAGGGAGCTGGAGACGTTGGGTGCTACGAGTGGACTGGTAGGAGGGTGAACCGGGATAATGCCTCCAGCGGCTTCAAGCCCGGATGCAGGAGATGACCCCGGGACACAAAGATGGCGCGGAGAGGAGAGGAGAAGGATGTTGATTCGCTGGAACTGCTCCGGTACATAGAGCGTGCGGGCCAACCGGACATTCAATAATGGAAGCAAAAAAGGTGATGCCTGCATGTGTAATATATGCAAAAAGAATTTCACTGTGCAGTTGCATATGTGACAAATAAAGCACTATTGACACTATAGAAACGTCACCAATTCATCTTCCTCCAGAGATGCTGCCTGACCCGCTGTTACTACAGCACTTTGTGTCTATCTTCGGTATAAACCAACATCTGCAGTTTCTTCCTACAGTGGTTGGTAGATTATTTGGCTTCTGTAAAGTACCCCTAGTCTAGGTATGAGGTAGGTGAATCAGAGTAGAGTTAATGGATATGTTGGAGAACTAAGTGGGGGAATGGGAATGCCGGAATTGCTCTGTGATCTGGCACGGGCTTGATGGGCTGAATGGACTCGTTTACGTCAGAAGTGTACGTGAGAAGATAACACACTGTAAAAGTTCACAAGGTGAGATGCCATTAATGGAATATTCTGGATATTAATGAACTTTCTTCCATTTTATTGCACTATGCGGTGCAGCATTAAGACACCGACCCATCGTGATAACCTGTGGTGTTTAACATTTCTTCTTTGAATATTTCAGTTTTATTTGACACTTATACTGATACGTTATGTGCCCCCATATACTGATACATTATGTGCCCCCATATACTGATACGTTATGTGCCCCCATATACTGATACGTTATGTGCCCCATATACTGATACGTTATGTGCCCCCATATACTGATACGTTATGTGCCCCCATATACTGATACGTTATGTGCCCCATATACTGATACGTTATGTGCCCCCATATACTGATACGTTATGTGCCCCCATATACTGATACGTTATGTGCCCCATATACTGATACGTTATGTGCCCCCATTCCTTTGTTATTTAAGTGACAAAACAAAAGCATTTTATACGTAAGCTACATAAATGTCTATCAAAAGTTATCACATATACCTAATATTTAGTCGAAAAGGCAACACTTTCATAGCATAAATAAAACAATCAATTAAATAATCTCAAATGCTTCGACTGTCACAACAGAGCAAATGCCAGCAGATGGAACTAGAGAGTTGCTATGGAAGGGAGCTGGTATGAATACGATGGGCCAAACAGTCTCCCTCTGCACAGCACTATTCTATCATTCTATCAAGATTGATCTTTAAGCCACCTGATTATCTTTTAAAAGTAAGATCTTTTAATCTTTAATCTTTGCAAATGTAAGATTTTAAAGTTCTATATGTAAACAAATAAATTAGTTTCCCATCGGCGTTGGATGAATATATTTATTTCGAGAGAGCTAGAATATAATGATGGATATATTGCTGAGGCAAGAAAAGTCACTGGTCAGACCCCCATTTGGAGTATTGTGAGCAATTTTGGGCCCCATGTCTGAGGAGGGATGTGCTAGCATTGGATCGGGTCCCGAGGAAGGTTACTAGAATGATCACAGGAATTAATTGGGTAATGTATGAAGAACGTTTGATGGGTCTGGGCCTGTACTCACTGGAGTTTAGAAGGATGATTGAAACTTACTGAATAGTGAAAGGCCTGGATAGAGTGGACATGGAGAGTCCAGGACCAGAGGGCACAGCCTTGGAATAAAAGGATGTCCCTTTAGAAAGGAGATCACCAGCCCCTCTCACTCACCCCCTACGACGTGTACGTGGCACTGAGTAGGACTAATGCACGTAAGGCTGCAGGCCCCGACGGCATCCCCGGGCGCGTCCTCGGGACCTGTGCTGCGCAGCTGACAGACGTCTGGACTGACATCTTCAACCTGTCACTTGCCCAATCAGTTGTGCCCAAGTGCCTTAAATCCACCTCCATCATGCCGGTGCCAAAACACTCCACTGCGGCAAGCCTCAACGACTTCCGCCCAGTTGCACTTACTCCCATCATCGCCAAGTGCTTCGAGAGGCTGGTCCTGGCACACCTCAAAGACTGCCTACCCCCAACATTGGATCCCTATCAGTTTGCCTACTGCAAGAACAGGAGTACGGAGGATGCCATCTCAACGGCACTTCACTCCGCCCTCTCCCACCTCGACAACAGAGACACTTACGTAAGAATGCTGTTCATCGATTACAGCTCAGCATTCAACACCATCACACCCTTTAAACTGATCACCAAACTCGGTGACCTGGGCATCGACCCCTCCCTCTGCAACTGGATACTGGACTTTCTAACCAACAGACCCCAGTCTGTTAGGTTAGACAAGCACACCTCTTCAACCCTCACCCTGAACACCGGCGTTCCACAGGGCTGTGTGCTGAGCCCCCTCCTCTACTCCCTCTTCACCTACGACTGCACACCTGTACATGGTACTAACACCATCATCAAGTATGCAGATGATACAACGGTGATAGGCCTCATCAGCAACAACGATGAGTCGGCCTATAGGGAGGAGGTCCATCTCCTAGCAGCATGGTGCGCTGACAACAACCTGGCCCTTAACTCCAAGAAGACCAAGGAGCTCATTGTAGACTTCAGGAAGTCTAGGGGCGGCACGCACGCCCCCATCCACATTAACGGGACGGAGGTGGAATGTGTTTCCAGCTTCAGGTTCTTGGGGGTCAACATCTCCGATGACCTCTCTTGGACCAACAATACCTCAATTCTGGTCAAGAAAGCTCACCAGCGTCTCTTCTTCCTGAGGAGACTAAAGAAGGTCCATCTGTCTCCTCAGATTCTGGTGAACTTCTACCGCTGCACCATCGAGAGCATCCTTACCAACTGCATCACAGTATGGTATGGCAACTGCTCTGTCTCCGACCGGAAAGCACTGCAGAGGGTGGTGAAAATTGCCCAACGCATCACCGGTTCCTCACTCCCCACCATTGAGTCTGTCCAAAGCAAGCGTTGTCTGCGAAGGGCGCTCAGCATCGCCAAGGACTGCTCTCAGCCCAACCACAGACTGTTTACCCTCCTACCATCCGGGAGGCGCTACAGGTCTCTCCGTTGCCGGACCAGCAGGTCCAGGAACAGCTTCTTCCCTGCGGCTGTTACACTACTCAACACTGTACCTCGGTGACTGCCAATCACCCCCCCCCCCCCCCCGGACACTCCTCCCACCAGGATTTATTAGATTTATTTATTTACTGCTCATATTTATGTCGCATTTCTAGGGAGATGCTAACTGCATTTCGTTGTCTCTGTACTGTACACTGCACAATGACAATAAAGTTGAATCTGAATCTGAATCTGAATCTGAGAGGAATTTATTTAGTCAAAGGGTAGTGAATCTGTGGAATTCATTGCTATGGATTGCTATGGAGGTCATGTCATTAGATATTTTTAATGGAGATTGGCAGGTCCTTGATTGGATGGGTGTCAGAGATTATGGGGGGAAGGCAGGAGAAGGGAAGGGTTGAGAGGGAAAGATAGATCAGCCATGATTGAATGGCAGAGTAGACTCGATGGGCCGAATGGCCTAATTCTGTTCCTATGACTGACAAACTTATGAACTTATATTGGAATAAAAGTAAACTGATAATAATCCACCATATTCTTAATGATGAAAACGAGTGAGTTCTAATGAGGTATTTGTGTGCAGAGGAGAGTGATGAAAAATTACCGCTGGTGGCATTAGCGGTAGAAATAAATGTCATCATTAAAGTGACAAAAAGGAGGAATTCCCGATGACTGTTAGAATTACCTGCTATTATCAGTGACATTCACTTACAACATCAGTTTTCTGAAGGGAGAAATTACAGCTATGGAGAGTTCTGCCAAGGAGAACATTAAATGATGTAGTTCATTCCATGAAGACAAAGGCTAACGGGAATATCACAGTATAATTTTTTGACAATACAGTAATTATTGTTAAAAGTGTCATTATGTGATAGTTATCTCAATACTGTGAAATAAATTGTATTTTGTCTTTTTGCCCTAGGACACTGATTCTTCAATGTCTAAGTGAATCCTTAATTATGGTGCTTTAATCCATCTTGTTTCGCATGATGATGATGATTATATTGTGAATCTGAGTACTACGATATGGGGATACAGTAGATTAATCATGTATTTTAATCCCACTGTATGTAATAATATCAGCTTTCAGAGCTTTATTACCTGTGGCATTAACCTGGGTTGACAACTGGCGGGTAAATGACACGTTATATCCTGTTTGCTGTTCCCAAGCAACTCCTCACCAAAACATTCGAGTAGGTTCGTGGATTTTTCTAAGGTACCGTTTTACTGTTTGCTTACTGTCAAAAGTTAAGATGACTTTTTTCACTATTTTGTCAAAAACGAATATGCGAAACACAGCTAAAATAATGCCTTTATAATCCATAACAAATAGATCTGTTAAGGTATTGCATAAGCAACTATTTACCTACGCACTTTTACTTAAATAAACATAAAGTGAAAAATGATCCTGACATTAGACCATTGTTTCTTCATCTTATTCTTACTCCAAACAAAGATATAAAAATGTGAACACCAATGTTGCTCAATTTTTATATTTTGAGTGAATTTGTATTCTGGCAAAAAATTCAATTATCAGGTATTTAAGTACAACCAAAATAATAATACAACAATATAATAAATAATCATCATCACGCACAACAAGATGAAGGATATGTTTGACTTGGCTGATCATTTTCTTGATATTTTCTCAGTTAATTCTCAGATATTTCCCAAAATATCTTTAACTCATAAAGATTTTACTGGAATTAAGTTTCCTAGGTAATTGTTGGTCCTTCAAAAACACTGATTTCCCTATCTATTGCACATCGACAAATCAGTGAAGCAGGATTAGAAAAACGTGAGGACTTTGGTGTAATTAGTCATATTTTTCTGGTATTACAACAGTTGCCTCCTGCCCATTGCTCCATCTATTTCCCATTTCCATTAGTGATCTAAAAAAGTACATTTAAAGCAGAGGCTGATTAGTATTGTTATTTTATCAAACCAACCAAATTCCTGCAACATGAGTTTAAAAAATAAATCATCCTTACGCAGGTTTAGGATTGTTTCCTTTGATGGATATGTTGATGGACTAAAATCTTGCTGGATATCATTAGAGGCACTTTAAAATTATGCAACATAACTTGGTGAGGAACCTCTTTCTATACCACTAGAAACAGAGGAATTTCACACAGTGGGTAATTGCCCATTTTTACTTGTCATGCAGTGTTTCTCAGTAGGAGCTGTAAATGTTTGAGTTGAGAAGTGGAGTTGTTAAATTAATTTCTCAGAATTATGGTTTTGCATTTATTGTCTTTCTTTACTGCCACTGAGCAGGCAGTGTTGCATTTCCTTCTTCAGCTGCTTCAGTCTTTCTGGTGAAAGTACTCCCACAGTGTTTTTAGAAGCGGTGTACCAGGATTAGACCAGTCTGAAGAAGGGTCCCGACCCAAAATGTCACCTATCCATGTTCTCCTGGAGTAACTCGGGAGGTCAGGCAGCATCTCTGGAGAACATGGAAAGGCGACGTTTTGAATCGTGAGCCTTGGATCATCTTGGTCGACACCCTACTTTAGACTTGTTCTCCAGAGATGCTGCCTGACCCACTGAGTTACTCCATCACTTTGTGGCCTTTTGTGTAAATCAGCATCTGCAGTTGCTTGTTTCTGCTTTTAGACCCAATAATCACGTGGTTCGACTCCAAGATGGTTCATGACTTGGAGTGGAGCAATGCAATTGGTGTTGTTCCCAGGAGCCTGCTGTATTTGACCCTTTAAAGTGCGGAGACTAAACTAGAACGGTTGGGGGGAGGGACTCAAATAGAGAAAGCTAGTAGACAGTGTGTGGGGCAGGAGGCAGAGAAGGGAAGCACTCAGACCCAACATGTAGAGGGGAAAGAAGAAAAAAATAATAAACAGAGAATAAGAGGTGGTGGGTTTCTTAAATGTGTGAGCAGAGAGACAGAGGGGTGTAAAATGAGGGTAGAAGCAATAGGTAGCAAGGTGAAAAGTAAAAGTGGCAGGCAGACAAATCCAGGGCAAAAAATCAAAAAGGGCCACTTTTCAACTTAATTGTATAAGGGGTAAGAGCATTGTAAAAACAAGCCTGAAGGCTTTGTGTCTCAATGCAAGGAGCATTCGTAATAAGGTGGATGAGTTGAATGTGCAGATAGCTATTAATGATTATGATATAGTTGGGATCACGGAGACATGGCTCCAGGGTGACCAAGGCTGGGAGCTGAACATCCAGGGATATTCAATATTCAGGAGGGATAGTCAGAAAGGAAAAGGAGGTGGGGTAGCGTTGTTGGTTAGAGAGGAGATTAACGCAATAGAAAGGAAGGACATTAGCTTGGAGGATGTGGAATCGATATGGGTAGAGCTGCGAAACACTAAGGGGCAGAAAATGCTAGTGGGTGTTGTGCACAGGCCACCTAACAGTAGTAGTCGAGTTGGGGATGGCATCAAACAGGAAATTAGAAATGCGTGCAACAAAGGTAAAACAGTTATAATGGGTGACTTCAATCTACATATAGATTGGGTGAATCAAATTGGCAGGGGTGCTGAGGAAGAGGATTTCTTGGAATGTATGCGGGATAGTTTTCTAAACCAACATGTAGAGGAACCAACGAGAGAGCAGGCTATTCTAGACTGGGTATTGAGTAATGAGGAAGGGTTAGTTAGTAGTCTTGTTGTGCATGGCCCCTTGGGCAAGAGTGACCATAATATGGTTGAGTTCTTCATTAGGATGGCGAGTGACATTGTTAATTCAGAAACAAGGGTTCTAAACTTAAAGAAAGGTAACTTTGAGGGTATGAGACGTGAATTGGCCAAGATTGACTGGCAATTGATTCTTAAAGGGTTGACGGTGGATATGCAATGGAAGGCATTTAAAGACTGCATGGATGAACTACAACAATTGTTCATCCCAGTTTGGCAAAAAAATAAATCAGGGAAGGTAGTGCATCCGTGGATAACAAGGGAAATAAGGGATAGTATCAAAAAAAAAGATGAAGCGTAAAATCCAGTGATAATTTTTCAAAACTCCTTAGATTCTGGAGTAGTTCCTGAGAATTGGAGGATAGCTAATGTAACCCCACTTTTTAAAAAGGGAGGGAGAGAGAAAATGGGGAATTACAGACCAGTTAGTCTAACATCGGTAGTGGGGAAACTGCTAGAGTCAGTTATTAAAGTTGGGATAGCAGCACATTTGGAAAGTGGTGAAATCATTGGACAAAGTCAGCATGGATTTACGAAAGGTAAATCATGTCTGACGAATCTTATAGAATTTTTCGAGGATGTAACTAGTAGAGTGGATAAGGGAGAACCAGTGGATGTGTTATATCTGGACTTTCAGAAGGCTTTCGACAAGGTCCCACATAAGAGATTAGTATACAAACTTAAAGCAAACGGTATTGGGGGTTCAGTATTGATGTGGATAGAGAACTGGCTGGCAAACAGGAAGCAAAGAGTAGGAGTAAACGGGTCCTTTTCAGAATGGCAGGCAGTGACTAGTGGGATACCGCAAGGCTCAGTGCTGGGACCCCAGCTATTTACAATATATATTAATGATTTGGACGAGGGAATTGAATGCAACATCTCCAAGTTTGCGGATGACACGAAGCTGGGGGGCAGTGTTAGCTGTGAGGAGGATGCTAGGAGGCTGCAAGGTGACTTGGATAGGCTGGGTGAGTGGGAAAATGCATGGCAGATGCAGTATAATGTGGATAAATGTGAGGTTATCCACTTTGGTGGCAAAAACAGGAAAGTAGACTATTATCTGAATGGTGGCCGATTAGGAAAAGGGGAGATGCAACGAGACCTGGGTGTCATGGTACACCAGTCATTGAAAGTAGGCATGCAGGTGCAGCAGGCAGTGAAGAAAGTGAATGGTATGTTAGCATTCATAGCAAAAGGATTTGAGTATAGGAGCAGGGAGGTTCTAATGCAGTTGTACAGGGTCTTGGTGAGACCACACCTGGAGTATTGCGTACAGTTTTGGTCTCCAAATCTGAGGAAAGACATTCTTGCCATAGAGGGAGTACAAAGAAGGTTCACCAGACTGATTCCTGGGATGTCAGGACTTTCATATGAAGAAAGACTGGATAGACTCGGCTTGTACTCGCTAGAATTTAGAAGATTGAGGGGGGATCTTATGGAAACGTACAAAATTCTTAAGGGGTTGGACAGGCTAGATGCAGGAAGATTGTTCCCGATGTTGGGGAAGTCCAGGACAATGGGTCACAGTTTAAGGATAAAGGGGAAATATTTTAGGACCGAGATGAGAAAAACATTTTTCACACAGAGAGTGATGAATCTCTGGAATTCTCTGCCACAGAAGGTAGTTGAGGCCAGTTCATTGGCTATATTTAAGAGGGAGTTAGATGTGGCCCTTGTGGCTAAAGGGATCAGGGGGTATGGAGCGAAGGCAGGTACAGGATACTGAGTTGGATGATCAGCCATGATTATATTGAATGGCGGTGTAGGCTCGAAGGGGCGAATGGCCTACTCCTGCACCTATTTTCTATGTTTCTATGACCCTCTTGGAGATTGAAGCTGAAGGTTTGGGAATAGTTTTGATTTGGCAAATGCATCGCATTTTGTAGAAGGCACGCACTGGAGCATTGGAGTAATCATGTGGCTAGTCCCGTTGAGTTTCTGGACAATAGATGCTGAACTCTAAGAGTGTTAATGGCTAGATATGAAGCTGATTAGCATTTCTTTTAAATGTTTGAGGATAATACAATATTCGAGCAACGGACACTGCACTTCACGATGTGTCATAGAGTCAAGCAGCGTGGAAATAGGCCCCTCGGCCCACTTACAGTGCCCTCCATAATGTTTGGGACAAAGGCCCATCATTTATTTATTTGCCTCTGTACTCCAAAATTTGAGATTTGTAATAGAAAAAAATCACATGTGGTTAAAGTGCACAGTCAGATTTTAATAAAGGCCATTTTTATACATTTTGGTTTTACCATGTAGAAATTACAGCAGTGTTTGTTTATACATTGTACCTCATTTCAGGGCACCATAATGTTTGGGACACAGCAATGTCATGCAAATGAAGGTAGTCATGTTTAGTAATGCATGCAATGACTGCTTGAAGTTTGCAATTCATGGACATCACCAGTTGCTGGGTGTCTTTTCTGGTGATGCTCTGCCAGGCCTGTATTGTAGCCGTCTTTAGCTTATGCTTGTTTTGGGGGCTAGTTCAGTTTTCTCTTCAGCATAGAAAAGGCATGCTCAATTGGGTTCAGATCAGGTGAGAGACTTGGCCACTCAAGAATTGACCATTGTTAGCTTTGAAAAACTCCTTTGTTGCTTTAGAAGTATGTTTGGGATCATTGTCTTGCTGTAGAATGAACTGCCGGCCAATGACTTGAGGCATTTGTTTGAACTTGAGCAGATAGGATGTGTCTATACACTTCAGAATTCATTATCCTACTACCATCAGCAGTTGTATCATCAATGAAGATAAGTGAGCCAGTACCTTCAGCAGCTATACATGCCCAGGCCATAACACCCCCACCACCGTGCTTTACAGATGAGGTGGTATGCTTTGGATCTTGGGCAGTTCCTTCACTCCTCCATACCTTTCTCTTGCCATCACTTTGGTATAAGTTAATCTTCATCTCATCTGTCCACAAGACCTATTTCCAGAACTGTGGTTGCACTTTTAAGTACTTCTTGGCAAACTGTAATACTGGACATCTTATTTTTGCGGATAACCAGTGGTTTGCATCTTGCAGTGTAGCCTCTGTATTCTGTTCATGAAGCCTTCTGCGGACAGTGGTCATTGACAAATCCACACCTGACTCCTGAAGAGTTTTTCTGATCTGTCGGACAGGTGTTTGGGCATTTTTCTTTATTATAGAGAGAATTCTTCTGTCATCAGCTGTGGAGGTCTTCCTTGGCCTGCCAATCCCTTTGCGATTAGTAAGCTCACCAGTGCTCTCTGTCTTCTTAATGATGTTCCAAACAGTTGATTTTGGTAAGCCTAAGGTTTGGCTGATGTCTCTAACAGTTTTACTCTTGTTTCTCAGGCTCATAATGACTTCTTTGACTTTCATTGGCACAACTTTGGTCCTCATGTTAATAAACAGCAATAAAAGTTTCCAAAGGCAATGGAAAGACTGGAGGAAAGAGTAGGTGCTTAGAGCTCTCTTATACCTACATTAAGGAGGCATTTAAACACACCTGAGCAATTACAAACACCTGTGAAGCCCTGTGTCCCAATCATTATGGTGCCCTGAAATGGGGGGACTATGTATAAACACAGCTGTAATTTCTGCATGGTGACACCAAATATATACAAATACCCATTAATAAAATCTGACAATGTGAACTTTAACCACATGTGATTTTTTCTATTACAAATCTCAATTGTGGAGTACAGAGGCAAATAAATAAATGATGGGTCTTTATCCATGGTGGAGGGCACTGTATCATTAAATCATCAAGTATCAGAGATGCTGCCTGACTCGCTTTTTGTGTCTATCTTCAGATTAAACCAGCATCTGCCTTTCCTGCCTAAACATCAAACTCTGTAAACTAGGTCTCAGCTCATCCCTATATAACTGGATCCTCAACTTTCTCATTGGCCGACCGCAATCAGTAAGGATAGGCAACAACATTTCTTCCTCGATCAACACAAGAGCACCTTGAGCCTGTTTTGTCAATCCCTTACTTCATTCTCTCTACACTCATGTAGCCAGAGCCAATACCCTCTTTAAATTCACTGATACCACCGAATAATTGGTAATGATGTCAGAATAGAGGCTGGAGAATGAAAATTTGAGTGGTGCCACAACAACAAACCTGCTCTCTTGTAGTAAGACCAAGAAGCTAATTATTGATTTCAGAAGGGGAAAGCTAAAGATCCATGAATCTGCCTTCCTCAACAAGGCAGTGGTAGATAGAGTCAGCAACTTTAAAAGCCTGCATGTCTTGGAAGATCAGACTTGACCCCAGCACATCAATGTCATCACAAAGAAAACTTGTTAACGCCGCTACATCTTCAGACGTTTGAGGAAATTTGGTATGTAAATGGATACTCTATATTCTATAGTTGAACGGTAGAGAGCATACTGACTGGTTCATTATAGCCTGGTTCGGCAATGAGAATGCCCAGGAACAAGGGCGACTACTGCCTTGTCCATCACAGATACTGATACTGACCTCCCCACCATCAAAGGGATTGCTTGGAATTGCTGCCTCAAAGGCAGCCATTTCAATCCAACCATCAGGAAGAGGTACAGGAGACTATCGGGTTCAAAAATAGATTCTTTCCAGCAACTATCAGGTTCTTGAACACTATGCAACCTTAACCTCAGCAACTGAGGTGTAAAATATAGAGGCATAAATATAATTCAGAACTGTACATAAAAATTGCTAACTGGAACCTTTTAACTGTTGATCCTTTACATTCTTAATACATTTTAAAAAATGGATTATGTATATCCCTATTTGAATTATAAGCATTACCACCAAATTCTGGTGAGAGAATACATCAAAATCAGTTTTCATTCCATCAGATCATTGGAGTATTAAGTTTCCACTTGGTCAATGATTTATGAATCACGTAATGTTTAGTACATAAAATACGTTCCACATGAAACATGAAGGGATAATTAGTCAAAAAGGTAATATTGGTTAGAGGGATCAAACGCTTGACAATCGAGGTGGATGAAGAGATGGAATAGATTTTACTTGAGAGGCTGCATGGAAACAGGCCCTTCGGCCCACTGAGTGTGCCAACTTTCAGAACACTCCCTTTTCATAGTAGAATAGAATAGAATTGAATACGTTTATTGTCATTGCACAATAGTGTGCAACGAAATTCCATTGCATCTCCTCCGGTTAAAAAAATACAAACACGACAACCATTGACACATATGTACACTTATTTGTAAAAATAATAAATAAGTATTTAAAAAGAATTTTAAAAGAATGTTGCATTTCTTGGAATTACATTTTGCTTCCCCAGTGTTCTCTTGGAATTAAGTTCTTTTATCGCACATGGGTAGAAACTATTTTTTAGAGACCCGAATCGCCTCCCAGAGGGTAGCAGAGTGAAAAGGTGGTTGGCAGGGTGGGATGTGTCCTGCTTGATGTTTATGGCCCGGCGCAAGCATCGGGCCCTATATATATCATCCAAGGAGGGCAGTTGAGCGTTTGTGATGCTCTGTGCAGTTTTTATAACTCTCTGCAGCGCCCTCCTCTCAGCCACAGTGCAGCCAGCAAACCACACCAGGATGCCATAGGAGAGGATACTTTCCACGGCGCATCGGTAGAAGGACAGCAGCAGCGGCTGTGAGACGTTTGCTCTCCGCAGAGACCTCAGGAAATACAGCCGCTGCTGTGACTTCTTCACGAGAGTGACGGTGTTCATTTGCCATTTGAGGTCCTGGGAGATGTTTATTCCCAGGAATTTAAAGCCAGTGACTCTCTCCACCATGTCTCCTTTGATGTATAGAGGAGCAGGTTCCTCTCTCCTCTTCCTCCTGAAGTCAACGACCAGTTCTTTTGTCTTTGATGGGTTGAGTACCAGGTTGTTTTTGGTACACCAGACAGTCAGTTTTTGGACTTCATCTCTGTAGGCAGACTCGTCGTTGTTGTTTATCAGTCCCACCACAGTCGTGTCGTCCGCAAACTTGATGATCCTGTTTGTACTGTGTGTTGGTGTGCAGTCATAAGTGTATATTGTATACAAGATGGGACTCAGCACACAACCTTGTGGCGCTCCTGTGCTGAGCGTCAGGACTGGGGAGTAATTGGACCCCATCCTGACAGTCTGTGGGCGGTCTGTTAAGAAGTCCTTAATCCATCTGCATGTGTTTGCATTAACACCCAGTTTGTCCACCATTGTGCTGGGGATGATGGTATTAAATGCAGAACTAAAGTCTACAAATAACATCCTCACATATGAGCCAGGGCGCTCCAGATGTGTCAGTGCGGAATGTAGAGCTATGTTGATGGCATCTTCCGTTGACCTATTTGCTCTATATGCAAACTGATGCTGATCCAGGGTGGATGGGAGTGAGGACTTAATGTGGGCCAGGACCAGCCGTTCAAAACACTTCATCACAGTTGAAGTGAGAGCAACAGGTCTGTAGTCATTCAGGCTGGTAATGGATGTTTTTTTGGGTACAGGCACGATAGTAGCAGACTTGAAGCATTTAGGGACAGTGCACGTTGACAGAGAGAGGTTAAAGATGTCGCTAAGAACCTCCGCTAACTGGTCTGCACAGTCCCGCAATACTCTCCCTGGGATGCCATCTGGGCCAGCAGCTTTCCTGGGGTTGACCCTGCGGAGTGCTCTTCTGACATCCTCCGTACTCACAGCGAGTGCCAGCTCGTCAGTGCTGGGTGCGGCTGCAGGTGCAGGCTCCGCCTCATTCAGCTCAAAACGGGCGAAAAAGTGGTTGAGCTCCTCAGCTAGCGAGTTGTTACAGCTGCTGATGGTCGGCCCCCCCTTGCCCTTGTAGTTGGTAAGTTGCTGAATGCCCTGCCAGACACGCCGAGGGTCCCTCTCGTTAAAATGCCCCTCTAACCTTCTTCCATAGGCTGTCTTTGCCTCTTTAATGGCTCTCTTTAGTTTAGATCTGGCAGTGCTGTACAGTTCATCACTGCCAGATCTAAAGGCTGAGTTGCGATCCCTCAGCAGCTTCCTGACATCCCTGGTCATCCATGGTTTGTTGTTTGGATAGCACCTGACCTCCCTGTCGACAGTGACGTTGTTGATACAGTTCTGTATATAGAACATGACTGTGGATGTGTATTCTTGTATGTCCTGGTTTACAAAAAGATCCCACTGGGTGCGCTCAAAACAGTCCTGAAGTTGGGCGGCAGCGCCCTCGGGCCAAGTCTTTATGTTTCTCACACTGGGCTTAGTTCTCATAATGAGAGGTCTGTATGCCGGGGTGAGAAAGAGTGATAGATGGTCAGACTGGCCGAGGTGAGGGAGAGAGGAGGCTTTGTATCCATCCTTAATCTTGCTGTATACGTGATCCAGTGTATTTTGACCTCTCGTCGGACACGTGACATGCTGGTGGAATTTAGGGAGGACAGTTTTTAGATTAGCCTGGTTGAAGTCTCCAGCCGCGATGAAAATCCCATCAGGGTGCGCAGTCTGTAGTTTGTTGATTGATGCTAGCAGGGTGTTCAGTGCTAGCTTGACGTTAGCGCTTGGTGGAATATAAACAGCCAGAATAACGACAGCTGTGAACTCCCGCGGCAGATAGAAGGGTCGGCATTTCAATGTGATAAGCTCTATGTCTGGTGAACAATGTCTCTCGACAACGTTTACATTTGTGCACCATTTGTCATAAGAGTAAATACATAGCCCCCCTCCTCTACTCTTACCGGAGTCACTGCTGCTGTCGGCCCGGTGTGCTGTGCGACCTACCAGACTAATGGCTTCACCCGGGATCCCAGCGTGAAGCCAGGTCTCGGTTACCACCATAATCGAGCAGGTTTGCACAGTTATATTTTCTTCATTGATCAGCTCCAGCTCGTCCATCTTGTTGCTGAGCGATCGAGCGTTCGTCAAAAAAAATGCTGGGTAGCACCGGTCTATAAGGAGCTTCCTTTAGCCTAGCGTGAATGCCGGCTCGACAACCGCGCTTCTGCCGCCTCCGTCTGGGCCGCCTCCCGCACCGTCCGTTCGATATGGTGATCCACTCGGACTCCGCTGGGCGGGTGATTTCTGGCGGGATATAGTCGTTGTGGAAGCTTCTCACGAACTCTAGTTCGCTACACAACGTCCCAATCTTTAAAAGATCCTGCCGGTTGTATTTCGAGTCGCAGGTCCAAAGACAAATGGACAAAACAGACAAAAACAATAACATCCACACGGGGAAGACCAAAGCCGCTGCATTCAGGTGCGACGCCATTTTCCATAGTAGTTTTTATTATCCCACTTTCTCAACCACTCTTCACATAGTAGGGGCAATTTACAAAGGCAAATTAACCTACATACCCGCATGTCTTTGGGTTGTGGGAGGAAACAATAAGGTCCCACATAGGAAATTAGTGGGCAGAATTAGGGCACATGGTATTGGGGGTAGAGTGCTGACATGGATAGAAAATTGGTTGGCAGACAGGAAACAAAGAGTAGGGATTAACGGGTTCCTTTCAGAATGGCAGGCAGTGACTAGTGGGGTACCGCAAGGCTCGGTGCTGGGACCACAGCTATTTACAATATGCATCAATGATTTGGATGAAGGGATTCAAAGTAACATTAGCAAATTTGCAGATGACACAAAGCTGGGTGGCAGTATGAACTGTGAGGAGGATGCTATGAGAATGCAGGGTGACTTGGACAGGTTGGGGGAGTGGGCAGATGCATGGCAAATGAAGTTTAATGCGGATAAATGTGAGGTTATCCACTTTGGTAACAAAAACAGGAAGACAGATTACTATCCAAATGGCGTCAAGTTGGGATAAGGGGAAGTACAATGGGATCTGGGAGTCCTTGTTCATCAGTCTATGAAAGTAAGCATGCAGGTACAGCAGGCAGTGAAGAAAGCGAAGGGCATGTTGGCCTTTATAACAAGAGGAATCGAATATAGGAGCAAAGAGGTCCTTCTGCAGTTGTACAGAGCCCTAGTGAGACCACACCTGGAGTATTGTGTGCAGTTTTGGTCCCCTAATTTGAGGAAGGACATTCTTGCTATTGAGGGAGTGCAGCATAGGTTTACAAGGTTAATTCCTGGGATGGCGGGACTGTCATATGCTGAGAGAATGGAGCGGCTGAGCTTGTACACACTGGAGTTTAGAAGGATGAGAGGGAATCACATTGAAACATATAAGATTGTTAAGGGTTTGGACACGCTAGAGGCAGGAAACATGTTCCCGATGTTGGGCGAGTCCAGAACCAGGGGCCACAGTTTAAGAATAAGGAGTAAGTCATTTAGAACGGAGACAAGGAAACACTTTTTCTCACAGGGAATTGTGAGTCTGTGGAATTATCTGCCTCAGAGGGCGGTGGAGGCAGGTTCTCTGGATGCTTTCAAGAGAGAGCTAGATAGGCTCTTAAAAATAGCGGAGTTAGGGGATATGGGGAGAAGGCAGGAACGGGGTACTGATTGGGGATTATCAGCCATGATCACATTAAATGGCAGTGCTGGCTCAAAAGGCCGAATGGCCTACTCCTGCACCTATTGTCTATTGTCTATTACTGTCTATTGAAACCAGAGGTTACGGTAAGAGGGCAGAGAAGATACTTTCCTTAATAATTTTTTATTTCCAAAAAATGTATTCAGAATAAAAAATATATACAAACCTAATCTGTGCAAAAAACACTTCATAATTCTCTAGATCCTATCTCATATCTTTCTAAATCTATCCTATCCATCGACCTATCTAAATGTCTCTTAAACATTGTGATAATACCTGCCTCAACAACCTACTCCGTCTGCTAGTTTCGTGCACCCACACCCTTTGTGTAAAAAAAAAAAAGCCCTTTGGGTTCCTATTAAATCTTTCGCCCCATCTTAAAACTATGTCCTCTAGTTCTCCATTTCCCCTACTCTGGGCAAAAGATTCTGTGCGTTTAACCTATCACCTCCTCTCATGATTTTGTATACCTCCATAAGACCACCCCTCATCCTCCTCCAAGGAATAAAGTCCTAGCCTGCTCAGTCTCTCCCTTTAGCTCATGCCCTCAAGTCCTGGCAACACTCTTAAATTTTCCCTGCACCTTTTCCAGCTTGGTAGCTTCTTGCCTATGACATGGTGACCAAACAGAACATCCATCCATCCGTCCGTCCGCCCGTCCGTCCGTCTGTCCGTCTGTCTGTCTGTCTTCATCTATCTGTCTGTCTGTCTATCTTCTGTCTATCTTCTATCTATCATCTATCTATATCTATCTATCTATCTACTATCTATCACTCTATCACTCTATCTATCTATCTATCTATCTATCTATCTATCTATCTATCTATCTATCTATCTATCTATCTATTCTATCTATCCTTATCTATATACTATTAAAACTCTCTCTCTGTGTGTGTGTGTGTGTGTGTGTGTGTGTGTGTGTGTGTGTGTGTGTGTGTGTGTGTGTGTGTGTGTGTGTGTGTGTGTGTGTGTGTGTGTGTGTGTGTGTGTGTGTGTGTGTGTGTGTGTGTGTGTGCGTGCGTGCGTGCGTGCGTGCGTGCGTGCGTGCGTGCGTGCGGTTCGGGAACCAGTCCTCTGACGACACGCCCACCCCCTTCCCCTCAAACTCTACCCCCCTCCCTTTCTGCCCCCCTCACGCTCCCTCTCTGCCCCCTCACGCTCTCTCTGCTTCCCATGGGGGCAATGGGTAGACGGGTGCGTTTTGCAGCCGGGAGAGAGAGATTATTGTGTTCGAGAACCAGCCTTCCCCATGACGACGCGCACCCCCACCCCTCAAACTCTACCCCCTCCCTCTATGCCCCCCCCCGCTCACTCTCTGCCCACCTCACGCTCCCTCTCGCCCCCCTCCCTCTCTGTGCCTCTGTGTCCCTCTCTGTGCCTCTGTTTCCCTCTCTGTGTCTCTCTTTGTGTCTCTGTGTCCCTCTCTGTGCCTCTATGTCCCTCTCTGTGCCTCTGTGTCTCTCTCTGTGCCTCTGTGTCTCTCTCTGTGCCTCTGTGTAACTATCTGTGCCTCTGTGTCCCTCTCTGTGTCCCTCTATGTCCCTCTCTGTGACCCTCTCTGTGCCTCTCTGTGTCCCTCTCTGTGCCTCTGTGCCGCTCTCTGTGCCCCTGTGTCCCTCTCTGTGCCTCTGTGTCCCTCTCTCTCTCTACCCCCCTCCCTCTCTAGCCACGCCTGAGAGTTGGGGGCTATACGTGAGTGGATAGGGGAGGGGATGGGGTAAAAGGAGTGAATTAATGATATTAATATAATATCAATGGGGGTAGTTAGTGTGTGTGTGTGACGGGTTGGTTAGTGTGTGTGTGACGCCGCAGGCCGCCCCTCCCTCCACAACCGCGCATTGAGGGGACGGGACCCAACGGGTCCCACTTGGTCTAGTACATAACTAAAACTCTGATCTTGTGCTCTTCCGGTTTGCACGATTTTTCTTTATCTTCGAAAACGGTATGCGATAGCGCTACAATTCTTTGTCAGCTCACTCACCGTTCACCTGCGCTGCGAATGCAACAAGTTTCGTTCCGATCGGTAGTATATTGGAAAAGTTAGCGATGTTTAATAATCGTAAAAAACGCACGTGCGCAGTTCAATGTCCTCTCCTGTCAGTCAACTCCACGCGGATTGGTCTCTTCTCCTGTCACTCCCCGGGATGGTCCGCCCCTTCCTGCGCCATCGCGTCTTTACTGGAGCTGAGGGATGCTGTAAGTGGCCGGCTGAGGTGTTCTACCGGACACAATTTTTGGAGGGACCGGAAGCGGTCCGGCCCGGCGCGGAGTCAGAGATATCGCCAAACGGAGGAGAGTCAGAGATGTGTCCCGGTGGAGGAGAGCGTCCAGCGCCCACTGTGAGTCCCAAACGCACTGCCATCACAACGCCCCGCAGCTCCAGCTCTTTCCACTCTGGTCCCCCTCGCTGGCTCCTGCCCCCCTCCCCTGTGATACCCCCCTCCCCTCCATGGCTCTTCCCCTGTCTTTTCTCCGAACTCTCCCCCCCTTCCGCCCACACGCCGCCGGCGCGGCCATAGCTGCTGGTGCTTCTGGGCCAATCCGAGGCCTGGCTCTAAGGGCCCGACGTCGGGCTGATGCTCCTCCGGGGCACGCAAGAAGGGAGAGGTCCTGGGGAGAAAGAGTGGGGGAGGAGAGGGGATAGAGGGAGGGGAGGGGAGTAGGGAGGGTAGAGGAGTTATGGAGGGAATAAGGGAGTGACTGAGGGTAGGAAAAATGAGAAGTAAGGGAGTGATTGGGAGAGGGAAAAGAAGAGGGAGGAGGTGAGGAGGGAGAGTGGGGGTGGAAGGGGAATAGAGGGAGAGGAGGGGGGAGTAGAGTGGGGGGAGTGGGGAATAGAGGGTGAGGAGGGCAGTGGGGGAGGTGAGGAGGGAAAGTTGGGGGGATAGGGGAGGTGAGGGGTGGGAGAGGTGGGCGATAGAGGGATAGGAGGGTGGTAGGGAGGGGAGAGGAGTTATGGAGGAAGGGAGAGACTGACTGAGGGTAGGGGAAAGGAGAGGGAGAGAGAGGTGAGTGAGGGATTGAGGGAGGGGAGGAGGAGAGGGGAAAAGAAGAGGGAGGGTGAAGAGGAGGGGAGAGAGTGCTAGGGATGAGGGGAAATGAGCTGCGCCTGTGCAATTGGGGGCTATGGGTAAGTGGTGGAATATTGTGTGGGGGGACCAAGCCTCCTGTGTGACAGGGACCCATCGGGTCCCACTTAGTCTAGAAATACTCTAAATGTGGCCTCATCAATGTCTGATGAGGTTATTATTTACCTAAGCTATTTGCCATATGATAACTGTTAGAACATTGCAAGTCCAGGGACATTAGGTTTAGACACATTGCAAGTCCAGGGACATTAGGTTCGGCCCACCAGGTCCGCGCATATGAACACTGTCCTACTCCCAATAGGGACAATTCTTACATTTACCAAGCGAATTAACCTACAAATCTGTACGTCTTTGGAGTGTGGGAGGAAACCGAAGATGTCGGAGAAAACCTACGCAGATCACGGGGAGAACGTACAAACTCCGTACAGACAGCACCCATAGTCAGGATCGAACCCGGGTCTTCGGCGCTGCTTTCACTGGAAGGCAGCAACTCTAGCGCTGCGCCACCGTGACCGCCTCAATAGCTAACATCTTGGCCTCTGAGGCCTGAACAGAGAAATGAATCAACTAAAATGGCACTATAGATGAAAGATCACAGTGGGATTGGAAAGAAATATAATCTATGGCTGACACAAGTATGATTACCCCTGAGAAACTGAACAGCATAAATGTTTTATCATAATTGTTTTAATTTGTTGCTTCTGTAAAACACGTTCTATTTCATTGATTATGTACAAAGCACTTTAGTGTTGAGAAAGGAAATCCGTGGATGGAAGCACTAAACAGTCATCACAACAGTGCATTTTATTGTGCGGGAAGGAACTACAGATGCTAGTTTACAGCAAAAATAGTCACAAAATGCTGGAGTAACTCAGTGGGTCAGGCAGCATCTCTGGAGAAAAGGTATAGGTGATGTTTTGGGTCGAGACCCTTCTTTAGACCTGACCCGAAACGTCACCTATTCCTTTTCTCCAAAGATGCTGTCTGACACACTGAGTTAGAGCATTTTATTTAGCGACTGCAATGTAGTCCACCAATTTCAATCAAGTGAATTTAGAAGGCATGGTGACACTACAGTGAGACCTTTATACTAGGATATATCAATTACTTTGGGAAGAGAACTTAACAAACCAATAACGGAGCTCTGCGTCACTCTGCCCACTTTTTGTGGGTCAAGTATTCCACACAGTGTATACGGAGGAACTGAAGATGCTGGTTTACATCGAAGAAAGACACAAAATGCTGGAGTAACTCAGCAAGTCAGGCAGCATCTCTGGAGAAAAGAGAGGTGACATTTTGGGTCGAGACACTTCATCTGCCTTCCACACAATGTTGTACCAAACAGCTCTGACTGAGTGAAAATCTAATATTTTTAGAATGTTTTAATATTGGATTAATAATTAGGAATAAATGTAGAAAGTGCTCAGCCATTACCCAATATCTGGGCAGAAGGGACATAAGATTACTGTTTCAGTTGGATGATCTTTTGTAGAACTCAGCAGCTGTAATTTTTGCTTTTTAAAACATATTTCAAAGTGTATTACATCAGAGACACATTTAAAAAGTTTTAGCTGTAACTGTGAAAACTTAAAACTTTGGGGCAGCATAGTGGAGCAGTGGTGGAGTGCAGCCTTAAAGCGCCAGAGACCCGGGTTTGATCCTGAATACGAAGTGCTGCCTGTACAGACTTTCCATGTGACCACGTGGGTTTTCTCTGGGTGCTCTGGATTCCTCCCACAATCCAAAGACGTACAGGTTTGTAAGTTAATTGGCTTCAATAAAATTGTCCACAGTGTATTAGAGTATGGGTTATCGCTGGTCGGCTCGGACTCAATGGGCCGAAGGGCTTGTTTCTGTGCTGTATAGATAGCATTGGAGGTTGGGATTAAACCTGAGTTGCTGGTGTAGTGAGGAAGAAGCTCAACCAGCTGCACCACGGTGCCATTCATTGTTAGCCAATATTTCCGTCTTTGCCACACAATTTTGGATGCATTGCAGTAGAAAGAAGGAGAACATTATTAATACATGTATTTTACTGAAGGAAAACAACACCACTTAAGCTATGGTTTCTGACCCATTTTTTCAATATTTTGCAGAAGTGCCAACCTCATATGGGCAGTTTCAGTAGAAAAAAGGAACTGCAGATGCTGGTTTACCAAGGAAAGAAGAAAAATGCTGGAGTAACTTAGCCAGTCAGGTAGCATCCCTGGAGAACATGGATAGGTGAGTTTCAGGTCAGAACCCTTCTCAAGACGCCCCGTTTCGGGTTGAGACCCTGCAATCAGTCTGAAGAAGGTCCCGACCTGAAACGTTATCTGTTCCTGCTCTCCAGGGATGCTGCTTGACCACACTGAGTTACTCCAGCATTTTGTGTCTTCCCTGGGTTGTTATAGTAACATCTATACATAACTAAAACTCTGATCTTGTTATCTTCCGGTTTGGGGGTCTTTCTATTCATGCAAAATTGGTTCACGATAGCGCTACGTTTTTTCGCCAGTTCACTCACCATTCTCCTGTGTTGCGATTGCACCAAGTTTCGTTCCGATCGGTTGAATCTGAAAAGTTAGCGAGGTTTAAAAATCTTTAAAAACGCGCGTGCGCAGATCAATCTCGTCTCTTGCCAGTCAGCGCCGCGTGAATTAGTCTCTTCCCCTGTCACTCCCCGGGAAGGTCCGCCGCTTCCTGCGCCATCATGTCTTTATTGGAGCTGAGGATGGCTGGCGGAGGTTTCCAACCAGACGTCCCGCCCCAAGCAGCAGCCCTGCCCCAAGCAGCAGCCCAGTGTCGGAGACCCAGCACAGCCCGGAGTCGGAGATGTTGCCGATGTCGCCAAATGGAAAGCGGAGACTCTGATCCCGGCGGAGGAGAATGACCAGCGCCCGCTGTGAGTCCCCATCGCACACCAATTCCAGCCACTACCCCTCTGGTCCCCCACTCTGGCTCCTCCCCCCTCCCCCATGATGCCCCCCTCTCCCCCATGGCTCTTCCCTGTCTTTTCTCCGAACTCACTCCCTCCGCCCACACACCCCTCTCCCCCCACAACTCCCCCCGACGCCCACACACCCCTCTCCCAACCCCCCTGCCCACACCCCTCCCCCGCCCACACACCCCTCCCCCCCAGAAGCCCCCCTGCCCACACCCCCCCTGCCCACACACACACCCCCCCGCCCACACACACACCCCCACACCCCCCCCCCACACACACCACCCCCAACACCCTACCCCCATCCCCCGTCCAGACCCCCCTCTGCGCCCCACCCACCCTTCCCCCACGCACACACACCCCCACATGCCCAACCCCCCCCACCCCCACCCTCACACACCTACCACCCCACTGTGTGGGCGGGGGGGGAGGTGTGTGGGCGGGGGTATGTGTGGGCGTGGATGGGGATGTGTGTGGGCGGGGGGGGGGGTCTGGGCGTGGGTCTGTGGGTGGGGGGGAGTTATGTGGGGAGAGTGGTGTGTGGGCGGGGGGGTGAGGGGGTGAATGAGCTCGGAGAAAAGACGGGGAAGAGCCATGGGGAGAGGGGGTTATCGTGAGGGAGGGGGACCATAGGGGTGGGCTGGAGCTGGCAGTGCGATGGAGACTCACAGCGGTTGCTGGTCGTTCTCCTCCGTCGGGCTCCAGTAAGAAAGACGCGATGGCACAGGAAGGGGAGGACCGTCCCGTGGAGTGACAGGAAAAGAGATCGATCTGCGGACACGTGGTTTTTAAGAATTTTAAACCTTGCTAACTCTTACACCATTCAACCGATCGGAACGAAACTTGGTGCACTCGTAGCACAGGAGAATGGCGAGCGAGCTGGTGAAAAAAATCATTGTGTTATCGCGTACCATTTTTGCGCAAATAGAAAGACTGCGCAAACCGGAAGATAACAAGATCAGAGTTCAAGTTATGTATAGATATATAGATAGATAGATGTTGGTTTTCTCATCATTGTGATGAGAAACGAACTGCTGAGAAAAATCATCCGCTGTTATTAATGGTAATGGTGCACTGACTGGATAGCACACAACAAAAAAGCTCTTCTCAGAACCCCATGTCTCCGGCAGCAGTGGTAGAGTTGCTGCCTTACTGTGCCAGAGTACCAGGATCAATCCTGACTATGGGTGCTGTCTGTAAGTAGTTTATGCGTTCTCCCTGTGACTGCATGGGTTTTCTCCAGGTGCTCCGGTTTCCTCTCACACTGTAAAGACGTACAGTTTTGTAGGTGAATTGGCTTCGGTAAAATTGTAAATTGTCCCTAGTGTGAAGGATAATGTTGCTCTATGGGGTGATCGATGTTCAGCACAGATTCGGTGGGCCAAAGGGCCTGTTTCTGCGGTGTGTCTCTAAAGTAATGTCTAAGGTAAATCCAACAATTCCCTATATTCTTATGTCTCCCAACCACACATGGGGCAATTGATAGTAGCTATATCATCTGCCGGTGTTTGGGATGTGGGAGGATGCTGCAGCACCCAGAGGAAAACCCTGCTATCACAGGAGAACATGCAAACTCCACAGGGACAGCACGGTGTCAGAATTGAACAACATCACTGGGGCTGTGGAACAGTGGTACAAACTGCTTTGTCACAGTGCTGCCAATGTAGGTTGGATTCATTCAGGTAGTTTAGTTTAGAGATACAGCATGGAAACAGGTCCTTCAGCTGACTGAGTCCACACCGACCATCGATCATCCGTTCACACTAGTTCTGTTATCCCATTTTCGCATCCACTCCCTGTACACTGGGGGACATTTACAGCGGCCATTTAACCTACAAACCCACACGCCTTAGGAATGTGGGAGGAAGCTGGAGCACCCTGAGGAAATCCACGCAGTCACAGGGAGAATGGCCTAATCCACACAGACAGCCCCTAAGGTAAGGATTGAACCGGGGTCCCTGGCGCTGTAAGGCAGTGGGTCTACCAGCTGCACCCTGTGCCACATCATTCTATGTACGTGAGTGATGCTGGAGAATTGGAGGATTAGAAATACCACACAGAGATGCGGGGGGAAGAAAATCATGGTCAGCATGGATGAGCTGGGCAGAAGAGCCAGTTTCGTGCAACTATGACTTGATATATCATTTTTAAGGATATATAAAATATCCTTAAAAATGAGAGAAGGATAATCCCGCAATCATAAAGTGTACTGGCGTTAGGAAAGTAATCGGTAAAGTAATTGACATGAAAAATATAACACTCACGAGCAAGTAATGAATAATTGAGGAATAACAGCACTTGACAGCATTACTTTATTAAAGGCGTCATGTTTGACTAAATGGATTGACTTTTTAGATGAGGTAATAGAACGGATTGACAAGAGCAGTGCAGTAGATGTGTTTGTATGAAGTTTCAAAGGATGTTTGATAAAGTGTCACATTAGTCTTGTCAGAAAAATTGCAAAGCATAAAAGTGATAGAAGCAGAATTAGTACAGAATTGGCTAAGGGATAGAGAGCAACTTTATGGTGAATAACTGTTTTTTGATGTACTTGTACATAGAGAGTAATAGCTTAGAAACAGGTCCTTCGGCCCAACCTGTCCATGCAGACCAAAGTGCCCACCTGAGCTAATCCCATTTTCCTGCACCTGACCCATATTCCTCTGAATCTTTCCTATCCATGTACCTGTCCAAATGCACAAGCCGTGGCTGAGATATATACATCATCGTTAGCCATAGATAAGTTCCTGGAACACTGGAGGATAGCAAATGTGGAGCTGCATCGGAAGCGCTGCAAAGAAAAACCTGGATACTATAGACCAGTAATCCACAGATGCTACCTGACCCACTGAGCTCCTCAGCATTTTGGTTTTTGCTAAAAATTCCAACATCAGCAGTCACTTGTGTCCACAAGCCTGACATCTGTGGTAAGAGATGAGGAGTAATTTCTTTAGTCCGGGGGTGGTGAATCGGTGGAATTCATTGCCACAGGCGGCTGTGGAGGCCAAGTCAATGGGTAATTTTAAGGTGGAGATTGACAGATTCTTGATTAGAAAGGGTGTCAGGGGTTATAGGGAGAAGGAGAATGGGATTGAGAGGGAAAGATAGATCAGCCGATTGAATGCCAGAGTAGAATTGATAGGGTGAATAGCCTAATTATGCTCTGAGCACTTATGAACCTATAAGTTATTGGAGAGGATATTGAGGGATAAGAAATATGTTCATTTGGAAAGAAAAGGGTTGATAATCAAAATGACTTCAGGTGTGGGAGATTGAGTCATGAATTTGATTGAGTTCTTTGAGAAAGTAACCAAGAAGATAGATGAGGGCAGGGCAGTAGACATAGTCTATTTGAACTTCAGCAAGGTCTTTGATAAGACCCCACATGCTAAGTTAAATTCTGGGAGAGCTAGGTAATGGGATACAGATAGACATAAATTGCTGAAGAAACTCAGCGTGTCAGGCAGCATCTCTGGCGGAAAAAAAGATGGATGACGTTTCAGGTTGGGACCCTTCTTCAGACCCATCCGATACAGAGTTATCTTCATGATAGGAAACAAAGTGATTCTTGAAGGATGTTTAGGGGATTATTAGTGAGCTACAGCAAAGATTCAAGGAGACCTGTGTTCCGTGCACATACATCACTAAGATGTTATGGACTGATATAGAAAATTATTGAAACATTTTTTTGAAATGACTACCTATATATCTAGATGAAGATATATATCGAGGGGCTGAAACCATGCTGCTGGTACATCGAACCATCATTATTCCACAGATGAACACAGTAACACATTGGGCACCACATTCATGAACAATACAATAATGTGAACAGAATTTAGTATAGATTTACCAGAACAAGATATGGAATATAATCTTTAGATAATGCTGTGTTTTGGGAAACAATGCAATATTTAAAAGCTGGAAATTTTCAGTTTAGTTTAGAGATAGAGAATGGAAACAGGCCCTTCGGCCCACTGAGTACGCGCCGACCAGCGATCCCCATACACTGGCACTATCCTACACTGTAGGGACAATTTACAGCTTTTTAACAAAGCCAATTAACCTACAAACTTGTATTACCTTGGAGTTGGGAAGAAACCGGAGCACCTGGAGAAAACCCACAGACAACAGCCTTATGTAAGATCGAACCCGGGTCTCAGGCTCTGTAAGGCAGCAACTCTACAACTGCGCCACTGTGCCGAAATAAAACTAGAAAGTGCTATAAATTACTCAGCAGGCCAGGCAGCATCCATGGAGAAACAGAGTTTTTAAAAAAAAAAAAAAAATTTTAAGATATTTTTTATTGGAGGTAGATACATATCATTATTAAAATCGATACCAGTCTTACATTTTTAAATTACAAATATCGTCCATTATTATTACAATGTCTCCAATACTTTTTTCTTTTTTTTAAAACTAAATAGAACTAAAAAGATATAGATGAAATAAAGAAAGAAAGAGAAAAAAGAGAAGAAACAAGAAAAAAAACTTTAAAAAATCAACAAAAAACAAAACAAAAAACAAAAACAAAAACAAAAACAAAAAAAAAAAAAAAAAAAAAGATAATAAAGAAGAATGGAATAATGTACTACGATAAAAAACTTCATTCGAGATATATTCGTACATTTCAGAGTATAACCTTTCATCTATTCCTTGGCACGGGTGTTAGTCAGGTTCCTGTGCTGAACCATTCTGACCCTTTAAATAGTCAATAAAGGGAGACCATGTTCCGACGAATAGTTCCTGTTTGTCCAACAGGACAAGTCTAATTCTTTCCAAGTGTAAGGTCTCCGTCATTTCTATAATCCACATTTTAATTGTGGGGTTTATAGGGCCTTTCCAAAATTTTAGAATTAATTTTTTCCCAGTTATTATACTATAATCAATAAAGTTTCTTTGAGTTGTTGTAAATGTTTGATTTAGTTCTAATGTTCCAAGTATTATCAATTTTGGATCCGGGTCCAATTGAATGCTAGTCACTTTAGATATTATTGTGAAAATATTTACCCAGAAATTTTTAATTTTTATGCAATTTGCAAACATATGAGATAAGTTAGCTTCTAAATGTTGACATTTATCACATATTGGTGAGATATGTGGGAAGATTTTATTTAATTTTGTTTTAGAATAATGTAACCTATGTATTACTTTGAATTGTATTAGAGAATGTCTGGCATTTAATGAACATTGATGTATGTGTTGTAAACTTTCTTCCCAAGTATCTTTCGTTATTATTTGATTTAGTTATTTTTCCCAAGTTTGTCCCTATAATTTTTTTAATTTAATTTAGAAGTAGCAAATAGTATCGAGCCGATTTCAAAAGGTGAGCAA
Source organism: Malacoraja senta (assembly GCA_038087875.1). Taxonomy (NCBI): domain Eukaryota; kingdom Metazoa; phylum Chordata; class Chondrichthyes; order Rajiformes; family Rajidae; genus Malacoraja; species Malacoraja senta. The sequence continues at coordinate 125,753,896 of CM075978.1, read as the reverse complement.
TCTTCCTTTTCCATTTTTAACCAATCTGGTTGTTGATCTATTTCTTCCAACCAAAAAATCATATTTTTAATGTTAACTGCCCAAAAATAAAACAAAAAGTTTGGTAAAACCAAACCTCCATTTATTTTTGATTTACACAGATGTTTTTTGCTTATCCTATGATTCTTATAATCCCAGATAAAGTCACTGACAATGGAATCTAACTTTTTAAAAACGTTTTTTGACAAATATATCAGAATTGTTTGAAAAAGGTATAATATTTGCGGTAAGAAAATCATTTTTATGGCATTAATTTTGCCAACCATTGAAATAGGAAGTGTTTTCCAATACTGAATATTCTTATGTAGTTTATTCAGTAATGGGGGAACGTTTGCTTTAAATAATGATGTATATATCTTAGTAACATAAATGCCTAGGTATTTAAATTTTTCATTTACTATTTTAAATGGAAATTGTTGTATTATATGTTTATTATGTTCCCTTATTGGCATAATTTCACTTTTATTCCAATTTATTCTGTATCCCGAGAGTGAACCAAATTGGGTTATTAGCTTTAATAAATTTGGAATACTAATTTCTGGTTTTGTAATGTAAATTAATACATCATCTGCGTATAAAGAAATTTTATTCACTGTATCCTTTGTGTTATACCCATATATTTCCGGATGGGTCCTGACTCTTTCTGCAGGTGGCTCTATAACAAGCGCAAATAATAATGGAGACAACGGGCATCCTTGTCTACAACCTCTAGATAGGTTAAATTTAGATGATAACCTTTGGTTTGTTAATATTCTAGCCGTAGGGTTTGTATATAACAGTTTTATCCATGCACAAAATTTCTCGCCCAGCTGCAATTTTTCCATCACCGAAAATAAATAGGGCCATTCCACCTGATCAAAAGCTTTTTCAGCATCGAGTGAGATTATTGCTAAATCTTCATTAATATTTCTCTTTGAATATATTATATTAAATAATCTTCTTAGATTGTAATATGAATACCGCTTCTGAATAAAACCTGTTTGGTCAGGGTGTATTAGTTTATTCATCACTGTACTTAATCTGTGCGCTAAAATTTTTGTTAGTATTTTCTGATCTGTATTTAAAAGTGCAATTGCTCTATATGATCCTGGATCTTCCGGATCCTTATCAGCTTTAGGAATAAGTGTTATTATAGATTCATTTAAGGTATCTGGAAGTTTCTGTTGAGTATAAATATGTTCATACAGCTTTTGTAAACGTGGAGAAAGCAAATCATAAATTTTTTTATAGAATTCCGAGCCTAAACCATCTGGTCCTACTACTTTACCATTTTTTAAAGATCCAATAGACTCTTCAATATCTTTTATCGTAATCTCCGCTTCTAATAATTCTCTATCTTTTGAATCTAAACCTTTTAAATTACATTTTTGTAAAAAATCTGCTATTCCTTCTGGTTGTACTACAGTTTTAGTTGAGTAAAGATTATGATAGTATTGGAGAAATCTCTCGTTTATGTCCTTGGGCAATTTTAATAATTCTCCTGTATCTGCTCTAATTTTATGAATTATTTTCTCCCCCTCCATTTTTCGTAACTGACGTGCTAATAGTTTTTGTGGTTTGTCTCCAAACTCAAAATGTAATTGTTTAGTATGTTGATAAAGTTGTATTACTTGTTCTGAATACATTTTGTTTAGTTTATATTTCAGTACAGCAATTTTGTTATGTTTTAACGTAGATGGCATTCTCGCATTTTCTATATCTAGTTGCTTTATTTCCCTTTCCAGTGTTTGTTGTTTAATCCGGTTCTCTTTGTTATAAAATACTTGGGCAGAAATTAATGCGCCTCGGACAAACGCTTTAAATGTTTCCCAAATAAGAGAGACAGATGTGTCAGGGTTGTCATTTGCCTCGAAGAATGTTTGCATCTGTTTAATAAGATATTCCTGACATGATCTTTCATTCAATATTTGTGGGTTAAATCTCCAATATGTTTGTTTCTCGGACATTCCATTTAATTTAATCATAAATGTGGTCTGAGATTATAATATTATGGTATTTTGAGTTATAAGTAAATGGGATAAACGTGGAGTCGACTAAAAAATAATCTATTCTTGAGTATGTTTTATGTACCGGTGAGTAAAATGAGTATTCCCGTCCAGTTGGGTTTTCAATTCTCCAGACATCCTTAATATTAGTGGTATTAATAAATGAATTTAAAAATACACTTGATTGAGATTTTACTTTTTTTTGCCTTGATGATCTATCTAAATAAGAGTCTAATGTACAATTGAAATCTCCAATTATTAATTTATATTGTGTAAATTCAGGAATTATATTAAATGTTTTATTAAAAAACAGGATTATCAAAATTAGGTCCATATACATTAAGAAGAATCACTTTTATCCCATTTAACTCTCCAACTAATATAATATATATACCATCTATATCCGCTATTGTTGATGAATTTGTAAAAGGTATTCCTTTACGAATTAATATTGCAACTCCTCTGGACTTGTGTGAAAAAGAGGCATGATATGATTCAGCAATCCACTTAGCTTTAAGTCTATGTTGAGATTCCTTTTTAAGGTGTGTTTCTTGAAGGAATATTATATCTGTTTTGATTGAATTTAAATGTGCCAAAACTTTACCTCTCTTAATTGGTTCATTGATTCCCTTAACATTCTAACTACAAAATGTTATTCCCTCACCCCCTCTTGTCATATTACCATCTTGCATATTGTTTCTAGGGTGGTCTATAGCCGAGCAGAAGGTACAACACATAAAACCTGACCCTGCTCCCGAACCTCAAATAGATGAATTTTAAATAATATACATCGCTCTTCCGAACACATCTCCTTGAATTAACCTTGTAATTCCATTCAAACTTAAAATTATAACAATAATTAAAGTGAAAAAAGTGATATAGATGATTAGTATAGGGTGAAAGAAAAAAAACTACAACTACTATTAGTGTAGTTAGTGTTAGCCACACTAGCATGGCTCGAATTCTAAAGACTTCCGTAGCCTTTGTAAAAGAAAAAGAATCCTAGCTCCGCGCTAAAAATTTTTTTTAAAAAAAGATGATATTTCTAACAATCAAATAACTTCTTTGGGAGTTGCAAAATTTTTGTTTTCTTTTCAAAAACCCAAAAAAGGTAAACAACAGTAAAAGTTAACAACGTTATTATTCTCTAAATACCATATTAATATCTTCTTTAAGTATGTATTTTTAATTTTTAATTGAAAAATAAAGAGGAAAACCATCAAACCTTATTAATACATGGGCTAAATTACCTCTTACTTATATTCCTATGGAATATATGTATGTAATCTATTTCTACGTTAACCAGAAACTGTTAGTTATTAATCATTGTTATTATTCATACACGGTAAAAATATTTATGAATAATATAGATTTAGTAATTTTAATAGTAATAATGATATTTAATAAGTATTAGTAGTTACATGTATGGTTAAATATGAAAATACTAAATAATAATAGTGATTAGTAACAATTGATAATTGTGATATTATTGTTCTTAGAATTTATACTAAACGCGAAGAATGAATAATAAAAATTTTTTTAGAGATATTAGGAGAAATTAAAAAATAAAAAAATAAAAAATAACCCGAGAATCAAAAAAAAACAAGTTTTCTCCAATGTCCATTTCAATTTTCAAACGTCTTTAAAGCTCTTAAAAGTACTTTAAAGATCCTTTTAGACCTGGCGAGGTCCCGTTATTCCTTGACTCCTGAGGAGTGATGTATATTGTTCAGTCTGTGGTCACATTCCCGATACCTTTGGCGAATTCCAGTGCTTTTTCATGGTCTGTAAAAAATTGCTCCTTGCTCATGTAGGTGACTCTTAATGTTGCGGGATAAAGCAAGCCGTATCTCAAATTCGCTATATTCTTCAGTATTCTTTTTGTTTCAGTAAACAGCGCTCTTTTCTTGAAGACCTCCGCCGGGTAGTCTCTGTAGATACTGATCCTCACTCCTTCAAAAGAGAGGTCTCTGGTACGGGCAATTTTCTTCATTATCTCGTCAAATTCATGATCAAGTTGCACCTTTACTATAATTTCTCTTGGGTAGGCATCATCTCGTGTACGACGCCCCTGCGCTCGATGTGCTCGACCAAGTACAGGTTTTTGATCCAACTTTAAGGATTTTTGTAGTAGATCTGCCACAAAATCCCGAGTGCCCATATCCCTCTCACTTCCTTCTTTCACACCTACAATTCTTAGGTTCTGGCATCTTTGACGCCCCTCCAGGTCGATACACTTTCCACTTAATTTAGCCACCATTTCGGAGAGGCGTTGATTTTCGGTAAGGAGTCGATTTACCGTTTCCGCACTTGTCGCCACCCATTTCTCAAGTTCAGTTATCGCTATAATATGTTGCTTCAGTGTCTGAAGGATAGGGTCAATCTCTCCCTTAAGGCTCGATTCCACCAAAGCGATCCAAGGAGAAACAGAGTTAACATTTTGATAACCTTTCAGGATTTTCTGCAACATGAACCAGCTGCAGAAAGCTTCATGCGTTTGCATAATTTCAGCGATTGCTGGAAGAAACAAACCAGCTGTAATTAGCTGATCCATTTAAATAGTGCTCTTGGGGAGTTCCTTTTGTCACTGAACCATGTATGGTCATGCATGTTTAAGATATGTTAAGAAGGAACTGCAGATGCTGGTTTAAACTGAAGATAGACACAAGAAGCTGGAGTAATGGGCCTGTCCCACTTGGGCGACGCTTTAGGCGAGTGCAGGAGACTCTGCGCTCGCCACATGTTCGCTGATGGTCTCTGGTGAGTCTCCTTCATGGTCGCGAGGAGTTCCCGCATTCTGGGAACATGTTGAAACATTCTCTGCGACCAAAAATTGGTCGCCATGGAGAAAATCGATAATCCTGAGTCGTAGGTGCAGTTGTAGTGGGGTCGCCATGTAGTTATGGGTAGTCGAGATAGTCGTACGTAGTTTTAGTTAATCGCCTTTGCTGACCGGTCATTTTCATTGGCTCATTGGGGGGAAAAAACAGAAGCAGGAGTTTTCAGAACCAAGGGTAACCGACCGGTAATGCTAAATGTCCGCCGAACTTCACAGCTGTGTATCTCTGGCTTATTAAAAGTTCTCTGGCTTCTTAAAAGTTGTCTCCACTCCTTCTCCCTCCTTCTCCCCTCTTTTAAAGGACTTACCGTACACTGTGCTAGCCATCTTAATTACAGCGCCAACCTTCCTGTTCATCACGGTGTGTGTCTGTATCACCTAGGCTTTGTGTTACGACTCCCCGAAAGCAGGCAATCCAGAGCCGCGTAACACAGTTCAAAAGCCAGGTTTACGTTAAAAAACAGTTTAATTATTGATTACACCCCAAAACCCAAACCTGCTTCCAACAACCCAGACAAGGATGAATGGATTAACAAACAACTTAAAAGTGCTCAGGCCAGTCACGCGATGGATCGTCGAACCCGAGGCTCTAAACCTGCCTAAAAGAAAGCTATCCCTGAAACAAAATACCGATAACGTCTAAGGACAGCTCACTTCAATATTTGGTACTACGTAATGATGGAATTGCACAAAGTTCTATGCCATGTGGCCGGGCCTTTCACAGCTCATACCAGCACAACCTCACGAGGCAGGGTCGTCACCAAAAGAGAGAAAGAACTCTGGGAAATCTTCCATTTATACTGGGGATGAGTCAGCCGTCACCTGACGCAGCTTGGCCAATCAGGTACATGATCCTTCCAGCCTGCACTTGGGGAAGAAACAGAGGTTAACACACAACATTGACCAGGAGTGGGAGCGTGTCACACCCCCACCCAAAGATACTGAATAAGTTTCGGAAGAGAGAAAAAACCCCACCAAATCCCCGAAACTATTCAGGAGCTAAACTCCACTGGCGCGACAAGGCGTCAGCCAAGACATTATCCTTCATCAGCCATCTGGTTGTCTCCTCCCCTCCCCCAGCCCTCGGGCTCCTCCTCCGCCTTTTTCCTTTTTTCCTTTCTTCTCCCCACCCCCTATCAGTCTGAAGAAGGGTTTCGGCCCGAAACGTTACCTATTTCCTTCGCTCCATAGATGCTGCTGCACCCGCTGAGTTTCTCCAGCATTTTTGTGTACCTAAGACATTATCCTTGCCACGGATATGCCTGACCTCCAGGTTATAGTCTTGCAGCTGCAAACTCCAGCTCATTAACCGGCGGTTCTTATTTTTCATATTATTCAAAAATACCAACGGATTATGATCCGTGAGTATGATGACAGGGACATTCGAGGAGCCAACATAAGCCTCGAAATGACTCAGAGACATCAACATAGCAAGGGCCTCTTTCTCAATGGTGGAGTACCACTTCTGATGACGATTAAACTTCTTAGAGAAGTACGAAACTGGATGCTCCACCCCATCTGAATCATCCTGTAGAAGAACTACCCCAACCCCACGATCACTAGCATCCACTGCCAGCTTAAATGGAAGTTCAAAATCAGGTGCCGCAAGAACAGGTGTGCGCACCAGAAGACTTTTTGTATGATCAAAGGCTTGTTGACACTCTGCGGACCACACAAAAGCTACCTTCGGACTCAGCAAATCCGTCAAAGGGGCAGCCACCGCAGAGAAGTTTGGACAGAATCCCCTATAGTAACCAACCATAGCCAGACACCTACGGAGTTCAGTCCTCGAGGTTATATTATATTTTATATTTATTTATTTATTCCGAACAAGTAAAGACATCAAAGACATTGATATTAACAAAATCGAAATTATCAAACAATTGAACATTGCAATCAACATTTACAATTGAGAAGAACAAAATCAAGGTTCCAATGTCCAACTCAGAGTCTGTACAAGCTCGAAAAGGAGTGAGAAGAAGAAGAAGGTTGGAGCAGGAAATGCGACAATATGCTCCACCTTTTCCTTGAGAGTGCGAACCTGACCCCGGCCCACCACCTTACCCAGATACGTTACCGTGGCCTGGCCAAATTCACACTTCCCCAGATTGATAGTTAGCTTTGCCTCCGCTAGACGATGGAATACCTCCGTCAGATGACCGATGTGTTCGATCCACGACCTGGAGCACACAACCAAATCATCAAGGTATGCCTCACAGAAGGACAAACCAGACAATACAATGTTCACCAACCGTTGGAAGGTTGCCGGCGCATTGCGCATCCCAAATGCCATCACTGTATACTGCAGAAAGTTATCAGGCGTAACGAACGCAGAGATATCCCTCGCCCGCCCAGTCAAAGGAACTTGCCCATAGCCCTTTAACAAGTCCAATTTGGACACAAACGATGCACTTCCCACACGATCCACGCAATCCTCCATTCGTGGGGAGGATAGCAATCCGGCTTAGTTACACTGCTTACTTTCCGAAAGTCCGTGCAAAACCTGTCCTCCCCATTTTCCTTCATAGCCAGTAGACACGGAGAACTCCACGGACTACAACTAGATTCAGCAATGCCATGCCGCAGCATATAGTCAACCTGACTCCCTAGACGATGCCGCTTGTCAGGGTTGACCCGATACGGATGCTGTTTAATGGGCGCAGCACCAGCCACGTCAATGTCATGCTGCAGCACAGACGTCTGAGAAGGCACATCCGAGAACAGTGACCCATTTGACTTCACCAAAGCAAGCAGCTCACCCCGCTGACTTTCAGTCAAATGCAACAACCGCAAGGGAAGCGACTCCAAAGCCTCAGAGTTACACAGCCTTCCCTGCGTCACTGCCTCTGACAACCGTGCCTCACCCACATCACCACCCGTGTCAGGGGGCAGCACCACTGCAGCCAAAACAGGCTTAGACGAAACCGAAGGACACAGCACCTCCCCATCAACCTCCACAGGCTCCTGCTCATAGTACTGCTTCATCATGTTGACATGACAGAGCTGGGTCTTACGCCTTCGATCAGGGGTACCAATAACATAATCCCTTTCACCAACCTTCTTAACCACCTGATAGGGACCGCTATACCGAGCCTGTAGACTGGAACCAGGAATAGGCAACAACACCAGGACCTTGTCACCTGGAGTAAAATTCCTACTAGAAGCCTTCCTGTCGAACCACCCCTTCATCCTAGACTGAGCAGAAGCAAGATTACCCATTACCTGACCAAAAACCTTCGACATGAAGTTGGAACCTTGGTCACTCTGCACCACCTTGGGCAAACCGAACAACGAAGAAAACTTAGTGAGAGACTTCACAATGGTAGGGGCAGTAATTCTACGCAAAGGGACCTCCTCCGGAAAACGGGTAGACGCACACATTATTGTCAACAAAAACTTGTTGCCCCCCTTTGTCCGAGTTAGAGGACCCACACAATCAACTAGAATCCGCTCAAACGGCTCACCGACCATAGGGATTGGATACAAAGGCGCAGGAACAATCGATTGGTTCGGCTTTCCAGCCACCTGGCAAATGTGACAACACCTGCAATGCTGTTTCACGTCCTTCTTCAACCCTGGCCAAAAAAAATTCCGTAAGATACGGTTATTCGTCTTATTGACTCCCAAATGTCCACCCAGAGGACCATCATGAGCCAAACAGAGTATCTCGTCCCTATACCGACGAGGTATTACAATCTGATCAACCACGCTCCAATCATCATGCCCAGATATATCTAAGAGAGACCACTTTTGCATCAGCAAGCCCTCCCTTAGAAAATACCCCTTCGCTGTGGAATCCATATCCCCCTCAGGCACCGCGCGGTCGAACAGCTCAGACAAACTTGAATCACCCTTTTGCTCCTCAACCAGTCGGTCCTTTTTCAGTCACTATCTCCTCTTGAGATGTAGAAACACCCTTCAACACACAGGATCCCTCATCCTGATCTCCAAAAATGCTCTCACTTAGGTCCACTACATCCTCAAACTTTGCCTGGTTCTTAGCCATAGCCCTCGTGACAGCACAAGCTGCGAAGACTTTCGGATGCTGAATAGCCAATCTATCAGGACTCTGCACCACCGGAACAGCCGTCACCTCAGGAGTAACTAAAACCTTACCTCCTGCCAAGTCATTCCCCAAAATGACAGAAACTCCCTCAACGGGAAAAAACGGCCGTAACCCAACAGTTACCCAGCCTGAAACCAACTCGGACTCGAGACTCACGGTGTGCAAAGGCACTACCATGTCATCCATCCCAAAACCTATCAGATGGACACTTGACCCAACCGATGATTCCGCCGAAAACAGCAGTACACTACCCAATATACAGGACTGAGTAGCACCAGTATCACGCAAGATGGATACTGGAACTCTCTCAGTCCCATCCTCCAGAGAAACAAACCCCTTATTGATGAACGCAGAAAAATCCGTACATTCCTCAGACTTAGGCACTTCATGTACCACAGGTGCCTTCCGTGTACCCACCAAAACCACAGTCTTTGCTTTTTTCTGCTTCAGAACGGGACACGCCTTTGAAATGTGCCCTTTCCCTTTACAATAGAAGCACACAATATCTGCGTTAGTCCTCCAATTTGCGTCAACCTTATCAGTTCGGACTTCCTCCTGTACCAACGTGCTGCCACTTGCAGGCACAGAAACACCCTTGACACTGCCACCGGCGACCCCACCACGATCAACCGGCCGTGCACCAAAACTATAGGAGCGCCCAACAAAGTCAGTTTTATGAGTCAATACATACTCATCTGCCAACACCGCGGCCTTAGACACCTCATTCACCTTCTGCTCATTAAGGTAAGTAGTAACCTTCTCAGGGAGACAGTTCTTAAAGTCTTCCATAATCATCAAGGTCCGCAGTTGCCCAATATCCTTCACTTCTCGAGAAGCGCACCACCTGTCAAAAAGTGCCTCCTTCTCCCTAGCAAACTCCACATAAGTCTGACTATCAAACTTCCTAAAGCGCCGGAATTTCTGCCGGTACGCCTCTGGAACTAATTCATAAGTATTTCAGACTTCACTCTCTCATAGTCCAGACTGCTTTCACCAGATAAAGACGCGTACACATCACGTGCTTTACCCACAAGGACACACTGCACTAGCAAGGTCCACACGTCCCTAGGCCACTTCAAGGACGAAGCCAACCGTTCAAACACAGTGAAAAACTTGTCCACATCCTTCTCACTAAAGGCGGGAACCAGGCGGATGTTCCTACTCATATTAAATTCCCGTTCCCTAGAAGGAACCCGGGAGGCATCCAATTCCAACTCACGCAGCCTAATCACCCTCTTGGTTTCCTCCTCCTGCTCAAGCCGTTTCATTTCCAGAATATGCATGAGCTTATCCTTTTTCATTGCTTGCTCTATTTCCTTTAGTCTAATTACGGCCTCCATGTTCTGACCAGGCTGACCGGAAGGTGTGGGACTGTCTGCACAGCCAGGTAAAAACCCACGGTCCACCAATGCAGCCCACAACACCGATTTAATTACCTGTTTCTTTGCATGTGGGTCAATAGGCAGTTCATAGTTATCTGCCAGAAAAATCAAATGCTCTTTCATACCTCGTTCAAACAACTCCCGACTAGGAGCCTCAATAAAGTCCTTCCATTTAGACTCCATATCAAATGTAGCCAAAGCACCAGCTAAACCCTGGGCACCAATGCTACCACAAATAGGGAAGAAAATTCTCCCTCACAACACACAGAGACTTCCTCAGTCCAGAAGCCTCCCAAACCCCTCCCCAAAACCGTCTAGGGTCCTCAAAGCCAAGTAGCCAAAGCACCAGCCAAACCCTGGCTCCAATGCTATCACAGAAAGAGAAAAAATATCTTTCCTTAGCAGCACACACAGACTTCCTCAGTCCAGAAGTCTCAATTCAAATGTAGCCAAAGCACCAGCGAAACCCTGGGCACCAATGCTACCTAAACAGGGAAAAGAAATATTTCCCTCACAACACACACAGGCTTCTTCAGTCCAGAAGCCCTCCAAAAAACCCCCACAAACGTCTAGGGTTCTTAAAACTTAGGACGAGCCCCCATTTTGTTACGACTCCCCGAAAGCAGGCAATCCAGAGCCGCGTAACACAGTTCAAAAGCCAGGTTTACGTTCAAAAATAGTTTAATTATTGATTACACCCCAAAACCCAAACCTGCTTCCAACAACCCAGACAAGGATGAATGGATTAACAAATAACTTAAAAGTGCTCAGGCCAGTCACGCGATGGACCGTCGAACCCGAGGCTCTAAACCTGCCTAAAAGAAAGCTATCCCTGAAACAAAATACCGAGAACGTCTAAGGACAGCCCACTTCAATATTTGGTACTACGTAATGATGGAATTGCACGAAGTTCTATGCCATGTGGCCAGGCCTTTCACAGCTCACACCAGCACAACCTCACGAGGCAGGGTCGTCACCGAAAGAGAGAAAGAACTCTGGGAAATCTTCCATTTATACTGGGGATGAGTCAGCCGTCACATGACGCAGCCTGGCCAATCAGGTACAGGATCCTTCCAGCCTGCACTTGGGGAAGAAACAGAGGTTAACACACAACATTGACCAGGAGGGGGAGCGTGTCACACTTTGTACCATGTGAATTTCAGACAGCGCACCC